>CP125978.1:333214366-334426835 GCA_030063025.1 Avena longiglumis
ACAGGCTGGATCAGTGGCGAGAGTTGGTCGGCCGAGCTGCAGGGGATAAGGCTCTTTCCTTCGTTCTCTCATGGTACGAGGACATAAATGTTGTTGTGCTTGCACGCATAAGGGAGACAGGAAGTGGCTGAATGATCCTGATTTGATCAAGAGACGCCAAGAGCGAGCCTACGACATGATCGAGTACACTATGGTACACGCTTGGTGCGACGGGCCCAACTTCCTCGACCTTGGCGACCCACTCACCGAACTTGCTGACGAGGAGGGTGCTGATAGTGAGGCCACCGAGTCGGACGACCCTGAAGACTTGGCGACTATTGCTCCTGACTTGGCAGATGCTCCAAGCGATGCTCCTAGCTCCAAGACTGCTCCTCCGAGTCCTGCCGCTTCTTAGACTGAATAGGACAAATACTTGAACTTTGATGAGATCCCCGATATGACGGGTACAAATGTATTATACATTGCACTTATGTTTGGTTGTGTGCCTTTTGATAAGGCTTTAAATATCTTGTTGTGTTCTGAGTTTGAATCATCCAAGGGCAAGTCCCCGAGTCTCATTTTGTCGTTTCACCTTTCCTTGACTTTGGATCTTGTCTACCTTTTTTGGTGTTCGACATTAGAGTCTCAAAGTACTAAGGATATAGTTAGCGGGTATGAAACTTAGATCACTTGGACGGGGATCATTCAACACGCAATGCAATATAACCTATAGTGGGTTAGGAAGAAGACATAGGGTCGACTCACGTTTCTCCTTGTACTTATCCGGCGTTCGTGTTTACTCGTCATGCATCCTTTCCTCTTTCTTGCCATGAAGCCGTGTTTTCGGACAATAGCATAGTCGAAGAGTTGATTTTTTCAGATTAAACACTACTTGTTCCGAGATAAGCTCTGGGTGTCACACCAGCCGACATAAAATAATTGAAAGGGAAAACATAAGGGGCAGTCTCGGAGTCAGTTTTTTCGAGTCATACCATTTTATTATCAGCACATAGCCGGCACAAATGTCCGACATATGAGATTTCGAGCGATACATGCACTACTTCTCCTAAGTGTAGAAGGGGCGAAGCAGTGCCACATTCCATGGCCTTTTGGTCTCATCACCTGATCTGTCCGCCTTGTTCTTTTGCGCTTCACGAGCATCTATGAGATAATATGAATCATTGTGCAATGCTTTGTTTACAATGAATGTCCTTCCCATGGGGGTGATAACTTATGCATTCCAGCTGCGCACTGTACTAGCCTTAGCACCATATCCCCTTCTCAAAAAACACGAGGTTGAACTTTTCGGCTATGGTAGCGTCGGAGATTTTGCTGATATATAGTGGATCTGGATAATGCCAGTTCCCTTGCTTCTTCGAGTAAGTAAACTCCATCTTCTCGGGCCTATTTTACCTCGGCTTCCGAGTATTGCCTTACTCTTGGCGAGTCATACTCTATGTCGGCAGGCAAAACTGCTTTTGTCCCGTACACAAGGAAAAATGGCGTATAGCATGTTGATCGATTCGGAGTTGTCCTTAGACTCCATAGCATTGAGGGTAATTCCTCTATCCAACAACCAGGTGATCTCTGTAGTGGTTCCATCAAGCGGGTTTTTACCCCAGATAGAACTAAGCCATTAGCTCGTTCAACTTTTCCATTTGATTCTGGATGAGCGACTGATGCTACATCGAGTCTTATTCAGTTTTTTCCGCAGAATCGAGCAAAAGCTCCTTCGGCAAAGTTTGTGCCATTATCTGTGATTACACTGTGTGGGTAACCATATTGTAGGATTATGTCCCTTAAGAATGTGACAGCTGTTTTACCGTCCAATTTTTTGATGGGCTTCACTTCTATCCATTTGGTGAACTTATCAATCATCACCAATATATGAGTCATGCCTCCCCTTGCTGGCTTGAATGGTCCTACCATATCCAGGCACCATACTGCAAATGGCCAAGTGATTGGTATAGTTTTTAATTTAGATGCTGGTAAGTGTGACATGGATGCATAATGTTGGCAACCATTGCATTTTCTGACTAGCTCTTGTGCCTCTGCCAGTGCACTTGGACAATAAAACCCATGTCGGAACGCCTTGGCCACCAATGCTCTTGATGATGCGTGGTGCCCACATTCTCCTTGGTGAATATCCAATACAATTGCTTGGCCTTTCTCTGAACTGATACAACGCCGCAGTACACTCGTTACACTTCTCTTGTACAGCTCCTTGTTGATTATGGTGTATGCTTTTGCTCTTCTTTCTGTTTGCCTTGCCAATATCTCATCATTTGGCACAGTTCCATCCTTTAAGTAGTTGAATATTGGCTGTGCCCATGTTGGTATTAGTGGTTCCAGATCTGTTTCCTCATCAATTTCCATTGGTTCAGCCGACATGACCTGAGAAGTCCCGGAGTGTGACTTGGCTATCCCTGAGGTGAACGGATCAGTCCCCAAGTGACCCGAAACTGCCCCTGAGTCAATATCCATTGGCACAACGTCTGACTCCTGATTCGAAGGGGTGACCCTGATTGACTCGAATTCTGGTGACGGCTTGATCGATGGTTTCCTAAGGTGTTCCAATGCTATTCCTGGTGGTATTGCTTGTAGAGATGAACCTAGTTTGGATAGTACATCTGCTGCTTCATTCTCTGCTCTTGGGACGTGGTGGAGTTCACATCCGTCAAAGTATCCCGAAATTTGTTGCACATGGAAACGATATAGTGCCATGTTTGCATCCAACGCGTCCCAATGCCTAGACACTTGCTGAATCACCAAATCCGAATCACCAAAACACATGATCCTTTTGATGCCAATCTCTTTGGCCACTTTGATGTCGTGGACAAGTGCTTCATACTCGGCAACGTTGTTGGAAGCAGCAAAATGGATCTGTAACACATACTTGAGATGATCCCTCTTTGGCGACGTGAGCACTATCCCAGCGCCCAAACCCATTTTCGTCTTGGACCCATCAAAATGCATCTTCTAGTAATTTGGATCTGGCAATGGTGGTTCTTACTACATCTCCATCCAATCTACGAAGAAATGTGCAACAGCTTGAGATTTAATTGCATCTCGCCTATCATACTGTGGAGTATATGGTACTATATCTATGGCCCATTTTGTGACTCAGCCACTGGCATCTTTGCTGCCTAATATATCCGAGATAGGCGCCTCACATATTACCCGGATTGGGTGTTTTTGAAAATAATGTTTCAGCTTCTTTGCTGCCATATATAACCCATATGTCATTTTCTGATAATGAGGGTAATTCTGTTTTGATACAGAGAGCACTTCACTCAAGTAATAAACTAGACTTTGGACTGATTTTCCCTCTTCTTCGCGTTCAACCACTATTACTTCACTTACAACTCTGTTGGTTGCAGCGACATAGAGCAACATTGGCTCTTTGGACAGTGGTGATGCTAATATTGGTGTTGTTGCCAACATTTTGTTTAATTCATGGAAAGCACTATCAGCTTGCAGTGTCCATGTGAATTTGTCTGATTTTTCATCAGTTGATATAGTGGTAGGGCTTTTTCACCTAGCTGACTAATAAATCTGCTCAACGAGGCCAGGCATCCTGTGAACTTCTAGACATCGTTGAGGGTTTTTGGAAATTCCATTCTTTCAATGGCCCTGATTGTTGGGGAGGTGACCCCGGATAGGGTCAAGATAGGGGAAAGACGAAAGAAATCTCCCATATCGTAAGCCGAATAATTGATTATGTCGGCCGAATCATGTAAGAGTCGGCCGAGATAAACAGGGCCATGAAAAGTATAGAATGAGTAACGACTTATCCGGCTGACATATGAGTTAAGTCGGCCGAATGACTCTGAATAATCCGAATGCAGGTGAAGGCCGAGCCGAGTTATGCGAGACAGGGCCGACTAACGCGATGCTTGCAGGAGAATGAGGTTCCTATAGTTAAACCCTAGTCACTGGCTAGGAGGAATCTAGACAGAGCCAAGCACAAAGGACAAGGAGAAGAGCAGCAGAAGGGCAGACAAACGTCACGGAGGTGACAGTGAGGAAGCCTGAGACGCGCATGTGAAGGTTTCTGGAACATTGCTGCCGATAGAAGGGGGACACAGAAAGGAGGCCGCCGAGGACAAGCATATTCCAAGGATATGCTTGCCACGTCAGCCCTAGAAGGAACCAAGGCACCCCTTTATAAGGGGGGACGCGGGATCCTGAGGGGGGATCGATTCATTCTACGCCGTAAGGCTCGTGTATTAGTGTTCTTCCTCTCTATGAGACAGCTCGAGGAGCACTTGTATTCATTGAGAAGAGGAATAGAGATTCATTTGTAGAACTGTTGAGTGTAGAAATCACTGCATCTTCCCTCCCCGGATCCCTCTAGCATCCATTGGCCCCATACTTTAGCCTACCCATGGCATCTGCCGTGCCACCACCACGACAGTTGGCGCCCACCATGGGGCCAGCAGCGGTGCTAGCTGGAGTCAAGATCCGGACGGGAAACTTCATCCACACCGGCGAGCGGGTTGTCTCTGGCTTAGTCCAGAGATTTGATCTCTGGGACTATGTCAGCGATAATGCGAGTAGCTTCAGGAGGAAAGCGCCTCCGCGCAACAGCGTCTTCCTCACTGAGTCATTGAAGCAGGAGAACCTCCCCTCAGTGCTGCTAACGGTCCGCGTGGTGCACGCCCCTTCGGTAGCGTCGAGGTGATGCTGATAGCCGCAGCATAGGCGGCAGGAGCAGGCGCCGGACCAAGCAAGGACCCAGCGGCAGGAGGACAGGTGACCACGAGGCAAGCAGCTCCACAACCCTCCGAGGTAGATCCACCAGCAGGCAAGTCGGCGGAGGCGCAGGAGACGACCCCAAAGGCGGCAAGGGTAAGATGGCCACCTCTGGAGAGACCAAAGAATATTCTTCAGGCAACTATAGATAATCTAACCACGCATGTGGCGCTAATACTTGATCCGGCTAACGCACAGGCGGAGTTATAAGAAACTAGACAAAAAGTACTAGTAGAGGCAAAAAAGGTGTCGGCCTTGCGGGAGTCCTTAAACAGGACCCTGCGAGAGTACGCTAGGGCAAACAAACTTGATGTGGCCCCCGAGCGGGTAGATGAATTAAGATTGAGAGGAAAGAACCTCATGAATGATATCAACAAAGAGCATGAAGCTCGTGAAGGTGATTCAATCGATCTAGGTTTGCCGAGGTATAGTACCCCGGCAAAGAACCTAAGGGCGGCAAATGCCGCGGCTTTGGAGTTGGAAGGATTAAGCGGGGAAGCCCAACAAAAACAGCAAGAAAGATTAAATGAGCTGGTGCGCATTGCAAACCAGTAGAATGAGGAAATGCTTAGGGCTAACCCAGCAAGTCTAGGAGCTTCGCGTATGGTTCATTCGGCTGGAGCAGCGCCCGCACTATCTACGGCGGCAGCATCCTCACCCGGAAACAACGCGCGAAAAGATAGAGCGGTGACCTCACGAAAAAGAAATAAGCAAATTGTTCCATATGATCCGGCAGTAGCCGGAAAGGTCAATGACAACAGAGGCAATGTCAGCCGAGGTAACAGTGGAGATAGAAACTCCGGCCATGCAAACAAGGGGCACGGGGACCTCGGAAGGGGAAATCATGAGAACAATAACCCGGCGGAGGGAAGGAGAAACCCTCCACCAGATCCTCAGCCGAGATATGAGCCTCGACAAGAGCGAGAAGTGAGACCAGCTCACCATAATCAGGCGAATGAGAGGTACAATGATGGTTACTCGGATATGGAGCATGCAGAACATGGTGGGAATAACCATTATGGAATACAAGAAAGGATCGTTTACAGAAACTTGTCGTCAAGTGACGCAAGACTAAAACTGGACAGATTATATCGGTCCGAGTTATTGGAAGAACAGGGTCCGCCAGGTCCGGCATGTTTCGGACCTCGGATCATGGGCGAACCACCAGGGCCAAACTTCCAATTGGCAAGGGGCACGAAAACATATAACGGGAGTACAAAACCACAGGATTGGTTGATTGACTATGCCACAACGGTGAAAATAGCTGGTGGAAACCTACGATGGACGGTGAGATACGTCCCACAGATGCTGGAAGGACCAGCCAGAGTATGGCTGAACAATCTGCTGACAGTAGTATCAACTGTTGGCTAGATTTTGAAGAAATGTTCGTCAGCAATTTCACCAGTACTTATAAGAGGCCAAACAGGCCTCAACAGCTCGCTATGTGCAAGCAGAAGCCGAATGAAACAGATAGGGAATTCTTGACTCGGTGGTGTAACCTCAGAAACTCATGCGGAGGATTCATAGAGTCTCAAGCGATAGCTTGGTTTGCTCAAGGCTGCCGATATGGGAGTGTATTATGGAAAAGGCTTCAAAGAGATATGCCGACCACGTTGGCAGAGACCATCAGGATAGCAAATTCCTATGCTTTAGGGGATCCGACGCAACCAGAATTAATGTCGACAGAGCATCGGGAACATCAAGATCAGTATGCAAGAGATGCAGCCGGATCATCGAGGCGCAACGAATTATGAGGTAGAAGAAGGGAGGAGAGGCCGGATTACAGATATGCTTCCAATCAGGTGGCAGCGGTAGTACAAGATCAGCCGATTCAAGGAAACAGTCAGCGACAGAGAACGGTCCTCAGCAGTGGACGCCGAGGAATGAAGGGAAAAGGCAGTGGACACCAGAACAGAAGAAGCAGTGGCAGGAGAGGCCGAAGTACACGTTTGAATCCATGCTGGATCAACCGTGTAAATTCCACACTCCAAACCCGGCCAAGCCGGCTAATCATACAACTCGTCAATGTGCTTGGATGAAAAATGCAATGGGAAACCCGGCGGGCATGCAAGCGCCTCAACAAGTGCATCAGCAGCAGCAGCCACAGCTAACCGGAGCAAATGCGCAGTAGTTAATGTTACCACTGCCTCCTCTGAGGTATGATAACTCGGACCGGAGGGATGCAATGCATCAAGTGATAAACCAAGGTCAAGATGGAAGGGAAAACCCCGGGAACAACGGACATAATGATTACAGGGAGCATCATCAATCATATTGCGTGTTCACAACAGAACAACAAGATAGGCAGTGTGTACAACGCCGACATATGGAAGTGAATCTTGTTATGCTGGCAGTACCAAGATACATGCCTTGGTCCGATCAGGAAATAACCTAGAGCATAAAGGATCACCCGAAGATAATGCCGAATCCAGGGTCGTATGCACTGGTACTAGATCCGACATTTGTCGGACCCAGCATTAATGTGAAATTCTCAAAAGTACTCATTGATAATGGGAGTAGTATCAACATTATGTACAAGGACACAATGCACAAACTTGGAATAGCACAAAATATGTTACAATCCACAAGAACCACGTTCCATGGAATAGTGTCGGGTCTCTCGTGTGAACCCATTGGGAAAGTCCGAGTAGATGTGTTATTCGGCACAAGGGAGAATTGCAGAGCGGAGAATTTGGAGTTTGAAGTGGTGGACCTAGAAAGTTGCTATCATGCTTTACTCGGACGGCTAGCACAGGCTAAATTCATGAACATATTCCATATTACTTATCTGAAAATGAAGTTACCCGGACCACAGGGGGTGATAACAGTAGCCGGAGATTACAGAAAATCAATGGAGTGTGCTTCAGCCGGATCAAACCTGGCCGAGTCCTCGGTGATCGCAAGAGAAAAAAGAAGGATTCAGGAGGTAGCGGCTCTGGCTCAGTCGGCACAGCTGAATATGCCGGTATTAGCCAACCCCCATGGAAGTGTTTCTTTCCAGCCGACTAAAGAGACGAAAAAGATCCAGATAGATGAGCAGTTCCCAGAGCGCACCATCACGATTGGTGCTGGCTTAGATGCCAAATAGGAAGGCGAGATCACCAACTTCCTCCGTGAGAATCCGGATATCTTTGCATGGTCGACTCAAGACCTGCAAGGTGTGCCGAGGGAGTTGGCTGAGCACTCTTTGCATGTCAGGCCAGGAGCAAGGCCGGTGAAGCAACCTCTCCGCCGGTTCGCCGAAGACAGGAGAAAAATAATAGGGGATGAGATAGCTCGGCTCCTTGCAGCCGGGTTCATCATGGAAGTGCTTCACCCGGATTGGCTATCAAATCCGGTGTTAGTAGAAAAGAAAAAGGATGACCCGAATGTAGCCGTCGTATGGCGAATGTCTATCGATTACACAAACCTAAACAAGGCGTGTCCCAAAGATCCTTTTCCTTTACCTAGGATAGACCAAGTCATTGATTCGACCGCTGGTTGTGAGCTGTTGTCATTTGTAGACGCGTATTCTGGTTTCCACCAGATACAGTTAAATCCGGTCGATCAAATAAATACTGTGTTTATTACCCCGTACGGGGCTTATTGCTATCGCACCATGCCATTCGGCCTGCGTAATGCAGGAGCAACATACCAAAGATGCATGCAAAAGTGTCTACATGACCAGATAGGAAAAAATGTACAAGTATATGTAGACGATGTTGTTATAAAAACCAAAGAGATCAAAACACTTCTTGATGATATTCGGCAGACATTCGCAAACTTGAGAAGATTCCGGATGAAGCTTAACCCAGAAAAATGTACCTTCAGTGTGCCGGCTGGGAAATTACTCGGTTTCCTCATGTCCAGCCGAGGTATAGAGGCAAATCCAACTAAAATCCGAGCAGTTGAAAAAATGGAACTGCCAATGTGTCTGAACGATGTACAAAAGTTCACGGGATGCCTGGCTTCGCTGAGTCGATTCGTATGTCGGCTAGGGGAAAGATCATTACCTCTATATCAACTGATGAAAAAATCTGATAAATTCATCTGGACACCACAGGCTGATAATGCATTTCATGAGTTAAAAAGATGTTGGTCACAGCACCGATCTTGGCTTCTTCATTGTCAAAAGAACCTATGTTACTTTATGTAGCCGCCACTAACAGAGTGGTAAGTGCGGTGGTTGTCGTGGAGCGGAGTGAAGGGGATAAGTCAATACAAAGGCCGGTGTATTACCTAGGCGAGGTATTATCGGCCTCGAAGCAGAACTACCCGCACTACCAGAAGATGGCTCATGGAGTATACATGTCGGCGAAAAAACTCAAACACTACTTCAAAGAACATCCGATAAAAGTGATTTGTGAAGCACCCATAGCCGAGATATTGAGCAACAAAGATGCAAGTGGACGAATAGCAAAATGGGCAATCGAGTTGTCACCTTATGCTCTGCAATTTGATAAGCGAGATGCAATCAAATCTCAGGCAGTGGCCGACTTCTTTGTGGATTGGCCGAGGTACAATATGAACCCCCGTTACCAGATCGGAATTATTAGACAATGCATTTTGACGCATCCAAGCTAAGAAATGGTTTGGGGGAAAGAATAGTATTAACTTCGCCGAAAAAAGATCAGTTGAAATATGTGCTGCAGATACATTTCGCTGCGTCAAAAAATGTAGCCGAGTATGAAGCACTCGTCCATGGGTAAAAAATGGCAAAAGAGATTGGTATACATCGGATCCTATGCTATGGGGATTCAGATCTGGTAGTACAACAAGTATCAGGCAATTGGGACGCACTAGATGCGAATATGGCCCTGTATAGGTTTCATGTGCAAAAAATCAGTGGTTACTTTGATGGGTGCGAATTTCACCACATACCTCGGGCGGAAAATGACGCTGCAGACACATTGTCAAAACTCGGATCAACTAGGCAATCAATTCCCCCGGGCATTGCCCTGTAGCACCTGAGAAAACCATCAATTACACCTTCGCCAGAATCCAAGTCAATTCGTATCTCGGCAGAACTAATAGAAGGAAATGTGCCAATGGAAATTGACAAAGAACGTGCCCCGAGCTCTATAAGGGTGAACCCAGCTGACACACGAGCGAGCACGGAAAAATCCAAAGTTGTTATGTCGGCGGAAAATATGGAAATCGACAGTGAAACTATCCCAGAGAAAATCACGCCGATATGGGCGCAACCCATATTCTCATTCCTTAAAGAGGCAATCTTGCTGAATAATGAGGTACTGGCTAGACAGATAGTGAGAAGAGCAAAAGCCTACACAATCATAAACAATGAGCTGTATAAGAGAAGTGTCACGAGCGTACTGCAACGATGTGTTGACTCGACAGAAGGGCAAGAAATATTACTGGACATACATCAGGGAGAATGTGGGCATCACGCTTCATCCAGAGCCCTAGTGGCCAAAGCATTTAGGCATGGATTTTATTGGCCGATTGTGTTGAAGGAGGCAAAGGAATTAGTGGAAAAATGTAATGGTTGCCAGAGATATTCCAGCAAGATACATCTACCTTCGTCCAAATTAAAAACAATACCAATCACTTGGCCACTTTCTGTGTGGTGCCTGCATATGGTAGGTGCATTCAAGCCGGCTCGAGGCAAAATGACTCACATTCTAGTCATGGTAGACAAATTCACAAAATGGATCTAAGTGAAACCAATAAGAAAATGGGATGGACCCACAGCGGTAAAATTCCTCAAAGATATTATCCTGAGGTATGGATATCCACACAGTGTTATCACGGATAATGGCACAAACTTCGCTGAAGGAGCCTTTGCTAGGTTCTGCCAAGAGAAACACATAAGACTGGATGTTGCCTCGGTGGATCACCTGGCATCAAATGGGCAAGTAGAACGATCAAATGGAATGGTATTATCAGGAATAAAACCCCGGCTTATCGAACCACTGCAAAGGTTGGCAGGATGTTGGATTGAAGAGCTTCAAGCAGTATTGTGGAGTCTCAGGACCACACCGAACAAGTCGATAGGGTATACCCCGTTCTTTCTAGTATATGGGGCAGAAGTTGTGCTTCCAGCCGACATAATGCATGACTCGCCAAGAGTGATCCAGTACACAGCTGCCGAAGTAAACGAAATATCGCGGCAAGACGATGTGGATCTGCTAGAATAGGCTAGGGAATTGGCATTATCAAGATCAGCTATTTATCAGCAAGATCTCAGACGATATCTCAGCAAAAAAGTCAATCCGAGAGTCTTTAAAGAAGGAGATTTGGATCTTCGGCTAGTGCAACGCACAGCCGGCATGCACAAACTCTCACCTCCATGGGAAGGACCATTCATCGTGAGTAAAGCATTGCACAATGATGCATATTACCTGATCGATGCTCAATCACCAAAAAGAACAAGGCAGACAAAGCCGGAGACAAATCAAAAAGACCATGGAACATAGCCCTACTTCGCCCGTTCTACACTTAGAAGCCATATATTGCACGTCGCGATATGACGCATCAAGTCGGAGTATCTAGTATGTATTAAACCTCGGCACCTCGAGCAGTGACTCGGGGACTGCCTCATGATTGTTTCTCGTATTGAACTATGTATTGAACCTCGGCACCTCGAGCAGTGACTCGGGGACTGCCCCATGATTGTTTCTCGTTTTGAAATATGTATTAAACCTCGGCACCTCGAGCAGTGACTCGGGGACTGCCCCATGATTGTTACTCGTTTTGAACTATGTATTAAACCTCGGCACCTCGAGCAGTGGCTCGGGGACTGCCCCATGATTGTTTCTCATTTTGATTTATGTATTAAACCTCGGCACCTCGAGTAGTGACTCGGGGACGGCCCCGTGATGTTCTATGAGTTGAGTTATGAACTATATTTCGGCAACCCAGTTTATAACTTAGGGACTGTTTCATGTCATTCGATGTTTTCTGGACAGATGTGAACCTTCAGCAACCCAAGTGATAACTCGGGAATGACTCACGCTACCCAGTAATTTTTTCCATACATATAAAAGCTCAATAACTACAGCAGAAACTCGGGGACTACCCCAATTTGCTGCTCATAACTCGTAAGATGCAATGTAAGTTTGCCTTGATCGTCAAAGTAATAACAGGGAGAAAACAACTAACAAATTCTAAGGATGACAACCTCAGCAAGTCAAAGTATAATAAGGTATAAAAGCCAACCTATGAGATTGGAGCATTATACGCCAAGTAGAAGTTACGAAAACAACAGCTATACAACCAAGGTTACAGAGGGCGAACAAGATAGATGCCGAAAAAATGTCAGCCATATGGGGGAACATGATCCGGCTTTACGAAATTAAAATTGGTCAAAGCAAAGATGTCAAGCAGATAGATCCGCTTAGATGAAATGACAATAGTTACCATCACCAATGCCTCAGCGGCACAAGGCAAAAAGGTTCACACCACACCAAAAGACGGATAAGTGTTTCACAGACATCATATGCCCGACATACCGGGGACTTAAAGAAAATTGAAGTTTTTCAAGACTAAACACCAAAAGAGGCCAAACAACCCTTAGTGGGCAGTACCATTGCAGGAGCATCGGGCATGGGTATCTCGGACGCTGGCGGAGGGACCTCGGTCTCCTTCAGGAGGGTATCTTCAGGAACTAGGCGCTCCGAGGTAGCTGGCGCCTCAGCCGATGTTACCTCGGCTTCAATAGAAGCCATAGTAACCTCGGGCCAAGCCCCGGCTGCTGAGAGACATCAGTTTGAGATCGAGAGTTTTCAGTCCCTTTAGAGGACGATCGCGCATCGCCATCCTCATCCGAGTTGTCGTTTGAATCATGGGAATTATCCGAATCACCCTCCGATTCATCCTGATCGGCTGAGTCATCACCTGATGCATCTTGAGCTTCGACATCATCCGTCGGATTGGGAAGAAAACTCGGCCCTTCGATCCAATTATGCACATCAGCATACTCGATAAGCTGGAAGGCACGAGCTTGGCGGCGAGCGACAAACTCCGGATTCTCAACCCAAGGAGAGCCAGTGCGCAAATTCATTAGAGTATCGAGTTAGATATCCTCGTACCAAGACAAAACGGCTGTAAGTGCCATATCAGCACCAGCCCTTCCAGCAGATTCCCTCCAGAGATTTAGTTGGGTCTGAGATGCCATTATCCTCCCCACAAGCACTTCAACTTCATCAATATCAGGCGTTCCAGAGGTGTTCGGCCAAAGAACATGGTAGGCCAGGATAGCTGCTTGCACCAGATCTCTTCCCATAATCTTCATTGGTCCAATAGCAGCACCGACGGAAATCAGGAAGTCTTCCATCGAATATTCTTGAATCGGATCAACGGGGAGACCTCGGCGCTCACGAGCAGCAATCACATCCTTATTGCTCATTGGTTTTGCTTCTTGAAAATGATCTACACGAAAGGAAATCATATCAGTTAAAAATAAGAAAGAGAAGAAAATAACTCGGCCACGGGCGGAAACTTACGATGGATGTAACTCAACATTTTCTGGAGATCCAGGGACCAATCGGCCCTACTCTTCTCGAAACGAGTGATTTCCTCGCTCATCGCCCAGTTCTTTAGCTCGGCGGCATCAAGAAGTTCCTTATCTTTCTGCAACTGCAGGCTTAGTCGATTCTTTTCTTCAGAGAATTCCTGATCAACTTTTTCCAATTCAGACTTCTGAGAAAGCTTGAGAGACTCAACCTCGGCGCGTAACCGAGTTATCTCCTCGTCCTTTTCTTTGAGTTGCGCCGAATGAGTGGCAACTTGTTCTAAAAAATGCAGCATCATATCAGGCATAGGTATGCATTCTTGATGCGATGTTGCAAGTGTTTGTAACTCGGCTATACCAAAGCCGAAAGGTTGTAAGAAACCCAATATTTATCTCGGACAAGAATTAAAAAATCAAAAACCAAAAAAGAGGAACCAACCTTCAAGAGCATCAACCTTCTTGGTAAGGCGGGTATTAAGATTGTTGATACTAGTTGCACGCTGGCGAAGAGTGAATCAGCACGACAAGCCAAAGATGTTACAAACTTAAGGAACTGTACATGGATTAGTTAAATTACCAGTTTTCTTCACTACAGGAACAACCTTCTCATATTTTTCTTGCAGTTTCTTGTGGGCGAAGAGCAACCTTTGAAATTCAGCCGTCCGCCGATCATGTGCAACCTAGATATAAAAGAAGGTTACAAGACTAGATATTCAAAGCTAAAATAGATCCGAATCAAGTAAAACTTGACTCGGATCTAGGTGGCTGGATATTCAAAGTTAAAATAGATCTAAATCAAGCAAAACTTGACTCGAATCTAGGTGGCTGGATATTCAAAGTTAAAGCAGATCCGAATCAAGTAAAACTTGACTCGGATCTAGGTGGCTGGATATTCAAAGTTAAAGCAGATCCGAATCAAGCAAAACTTGACTCGGATCTAGGTGGCTGGATATTCAAAGTTAAATCAGATACGAATCAAATAAAACTTGACTCGGATCTAGGTGGCTGGATATTCAAAGTTAAAGCAGATCCGAATCAAGTAAAACTTGACTCGGATCTAGGTGGCTGGATATTCAAAGTTAAAGAAGATCCGAATCTAGCAAAACTTGACTCGGATCTAGGTGGCTGGATATTCAAAGTTAAAGCAGATCTTAATCAAGTAAAAATTTACTCGGATCTATGTGGCTGGATATTCAAAGTTAAAGCAGATCTGAATCAAGTAAAACTAGACTCGAATCTAGGTGGCTGGATATTCAAAGTTAAATCAGATCCGAATCAATCAAAACTGGACTCGGATCTAGGTGGCTGAATATTCAAAGTTAAAGCAGATTCAAATCAAGTAAAACTTGACTCCAATCTTAGTGGCTAGATATTCAAAGCTAAAGAAAATCCAAATCAAGTAAAACTTGATTCGGATATGCATGGACCACGGCTAATCCAAGTCAGGAAGGGGGTGGATTTAGAAAGAAATGCATTTGAAGCCTGATAAAGCTTCCAAACGAACAACAAGTTATCCGGTTGCAAGCTTTGGGGACTAGTGTATATATAATACCATTCAAATAACAGACAAAGTATCAACGAAAGCACTTACCTCGTTCATCTTGTCACTATCGAGAACAATCTTAGCAGTCATGTGCAAGCGACTGCTGATGTCGGAAAGTTGAAATGGTTGGCTACTCGGATTGCCTTCAAGTTGACCGGCGGCGTTCCAGTTATTGGCATACTCCACCAAAGAGTCGAGGCTATTTCCGCTCTCAGTACGGTCAACACTTTACCTTGGGCCTGCTGTGTAACTACCGCTGTTGCCGGACTCTTGTGAAGAGTAAGTTGAGTGTCGGCAGAAGGGGCGACACCAGGCTTAGCAGAGGAAGCTCCCTTGCGAAGTGCATCAGCTATGTTGGGCTAGGAAGAGCTAGCTGGCCCCTTCTGAGATGCCGAGGGTTTAGTAACAACAACCTTTCTACTCTTAGTAGAGGCTTCGGCAGGGGCAGCGACCTCAGCACTAGGAATCATGCCCTTGGGCGTAGGAGGAACTATAGTTTCCATGGGGGCCGAGGTGGTGATATCCTCGGTTGGAGTTGGAGTAGCAGTTGGTATTGTGGTGACCAAAGGATCATTGGGGGAAACCTCGGTGATCTTGAGAGGGCAATAGGCTCAACCGGGTGATCCGGTGTGGGGGTTATGTCGGCAATAATGGTGGGAGCAATAGGCACATCTCGTCGAGGCGATGTATGGCTCGGCGCAGGAGGAGAATCAACACGAGAGGGACTGGGAACCCGAGTATCTTCCGGAGGAGGAGGAGAAGGCTGCCGAGTAGCGCGGCTTGTCATACTCGGACCGCTTGGTTCCGCGTAGAGAGGAGCTCTGCAAGAGACAAAAAATCGAATCAAAAGACAGAAAGAGAGAAACAAGAAATACAAATGAAAATAAAACTCACCCAGTAACCCCGGGCACGGTCTTACGCCTCGAGATATGCTATGAAGACTTCTTCACTCGCTTCTTGGGGGCAGCACCGGAGGGATCTGTCGGAGCGGTGCGCTTCTTCGAAGCAGCCGGAGCTTGTGAGGCAAGAGGTTCGGCGTCGTGCACCTGACCAACTGGATTAGCTGGGAAAGAAGGAGCCGGAAATGCATAAGAGATAGGCACCGCGGCAACTACCTCTAGAATTTGGACGTCGTCCGAGTCACCTTCATCCGCGTGGGCCGAGGTTTTGCCACGGACACGAACTGGAGCAACATCTGACTTAGGGAAAAACTCCTCCGAGTTAGGCTCCCCAGTATCCGGAGTACTACGATCAGCGATCCAAGGAAGAGCCAGAACCTCGGCATCTTCCGTCTTCTGCTCTGTAAATCTCTGCGAGAAAAATAGGTTCGAATAAGTAAAACAACGCTCAAGAAAGTGGCATGGAAGAGTAACACTAATGTTTAGATTCACCTGAGGAGGGGGATTCTGGCGAGTAAAGGGCTTCAATCCACATGCCCATTCCTCCGGCATATCGGTCTTGAAGATAGCCCGGACGCGTTTGTATATGAGATAATCATCAAGCTCGACTGTGGATACCCGGTTGGGGTCCAGAAGTCCGCTCATGTAACAGAGTTTGTGAGAGCGGAGCTGGAAGGGGCAGATATGGCTACTGATCAAAGCGGTCATCAGATCCTCACCACGAAGCCCGGCTGTAATCAGTTCCTTGAGCCGAAAATCGAATGCCTCAGCAAGGGCATTGCTCTTCCTTGGATTATAGTTCCAGTTCTTCTTAGAGGGGGGACCGATAGAAAAAGCTGGGAGCCGAATCTTATCCTCCTTCCCATTATTTTTGACATAGAAAAAAGTTCTATGCCACTTCTTACAAGATTCGAGGCCAGCAACACGGGGAAACTCAGAGTTTCTCCGGGGTGTTATGGACGTGGCCCCGCATTGAGTGGGAGATTTCTCGGAAGGTTGAAGGGATTTGTCCGGCACAATGTTAGTTTGGATGTGGAAAAACTTGGACCATACATGTACGGAAGGACAGAGGCTGAAGTACCCCTCTGAGGCCGAGATGAAAGCCGACAGAGAGGCAACGACATTAGCCGGCAGATGATGCGACTGAAGGCCGAAGTAATCGAGGAAATCCTTGGAGAAGTCGCTAAGAGGGAGGCCGAATCCCCGAGCAAAATGAGACATAAAAACCACGTACTCACCCTCGTTGAGTACGGGCGAGGATTCTTTGCCGGGTAAGCGACAACTTACCTCGGCAGGAATTCGGCGCGTCAATTAACCATTCTACCTCTCGACGGGTAACAGAAGAACCTTTCCAGGAACCGCGCTTTGGGCCAGACGCAAAGTCATCCTCCCCGACGACGGCGCCGCTAGAGGAACTGGACATAGGCTCGTCGGAGGAGTCGACGGAGGAGAAAATAGCGACGGAGAAGGGCCTAGAGGAACAAGTCCCTGTCATGGTGCTACCAAGCACGGCGGCGGAACAGAAGAAGAACCGCCGCGGGGAATCTAGAAAACAGAGGGATTCCTATCACGGCGACCCAGCGGAGGTACAGTTGGAAAACTCATCGGTGAGAGCACCGGAACAAGAGCACAGCGGTGAGGTCGCAGGAGCCGGAGAACGGCGGCGTGACCGTCGAGGAGGGCGGCGATGGCGAGAGCACCGGAACACACAGAGGAGCGGCAGCGCGAGGAAGAAGATGAGGAAAAGCGGAAGGGGAAAAGTGAACTGCCCAAACCCCTCTCCCCTCTTTATAACCGCTCCACGGTAACCGTGGTGAGATTGTGGCTATGCCACGATATCCACATAATCGCGTGTATCGCGAAACCGTGCACAACTAGTGGAGCCACACCTCAGGCCGCAGGGCACAGGAGAGGATCGAGACTACTGACCGATACGGTAATCGAGGCGTCAGTGTGCCAACGCGACGGGCACAGTAATCACTGTAGCTTGTCAGTGGACACTGTAGAGGAACAAAAAACTAGAAGAGCAATGATGAGTGGTACACGTAGTAAGAGGCGTACCTAGGAAGCTAGGCAGATACCTCGAACAGAAAGAAATAACTTGAAAAGAAAGAGAGAGGAATGTTGGGAAACTGATGTGGCCCGGCCGAGGTTTCTGGCAGGACCACACCAGCTTCGGGGACTAATGTTGGGGAGGTGACCCCGGATAGGGTCAAGACAGGAGAAAGACGAAAGGAATCTCCCTTATCGTAAGCCGAATTACTGATTGTGTCGGCCGAATCATGTAAGAGTCGGCCGAGATAAACAAGGCCATGAAAAGTATAGAATGAGTAACGACTTATCCTACCGACATATGAGTTAAGTCGGCCTAATGACTCTGACTAATCCAAATGCAGGTGAAGGCCGAGCCAAGTTATGCGAGACAGGGCCGAATAATGCGAAGCTTGCAGGAGAAGGAGGTGCCTATAGTCAAACCCTAGTCACTGGCTAGGAGGAATCTAGACAGAGCCAAGCACAAAGGACAAGGAGCAGCGCAGCAGAAGGGCAGACAAACGTCACGAAGGTGACAGTGAGGAAGCCCGAGGCGCGCATGTGAAGGTTTCTGGAACAATGCCGCCGATAGAAGGGGACATAGAAAGGAGGCCGCCGAGTTACCATATTGGGACAAGCATATTCCAAGGATATGCTTGCCACATCAGCCCTAGAAGGAACCAAGGCACCCCTTTATAAGGGGGGACGCGGGCTCCTGAGGGGGATCGATTCATTCTACGCCATAAGGCTCGTGTATTAGTGTTCTTCCTCTCTATGAGATAGCTCGAGGAGCACTTGTATTCATTGAGAAGAGGAATAGAGATTCATTTGTAGAATTTTTGAGTGTAGAAATCACTGCATCTTCCCTCCCTGGATCCCTCTAGCATCCATTGGCCCCATACTTTAGCCTACCCATCGCATCAGCCGTGCCACCACCACAACACTAATCTTTGTCGGGTTAGCCTCAATTCCTCGGCTGGATACAAGAAATTCGAGTAACTTGCCAGCCGGGACACCAAATGTGCATTTTTTCGGGTTAAGCTTCATCCGGAATCTTCTCAAGTTTGTGAATGTTTGACGCAAGTCCTCGATTAGAGTATGACTTTGTTTGATTTTTATCACCACGTCATCGACGTATACTTGAACATTTTTGTCCAATTGATCTTGCAAGCATTTTTGCATGCATCTTTGATATGTTGCACCTGCATTTCTCAATACAAATGGCATGGTACGATAGCAATAAGCCCCGTACGGGGTGATAAAAGCTGTCTTTATTTGATCATTTGGATACAGTGGTATCTGATGGAATCCAGAATACGCGTCCACAAATGACAACAACTCACACCGAGCAGTAGAATCTATGACTTGGTCGATCCGTGGAAGGGGAAATGGATCTTTTGGACATTCCTTATTGTGGTTCGTGTAATCAATACACATGCGCCATACCACTGCCATGTTCGGGTCATCCTTTTTCTTCTCGACCAAGACTGGATTTGATAACCAATCTGGGTGCAGTACTTCCATGATGAATCCAACGGCTAAGAGCCTGGCTATCTTCGCAGCTATCACTTTCCTCCTATATTCGGCGAAGCGGCGGAGGGGTTGCTTCACCGGCTTGGCATCTGGCCTTACACGAAGAGAGTGCTCAGCCAGCTCCCTTGGAACTCCTTGCAAATCCTGTGTGGACCATGCAAAGATATCCCGATTCTCACGGAGGAAGCTGGTGAGCTCGCTTTCCTATTTTTCAGTGAGGCCAGTCCCAATGGTAACTGTACGCTCTGGGAAAGTATCATCCACTTGTACCTTCTTTGTCTCTTTGGTAGCTTGAAATGACACACTGCCATGTAGATTAGTGAGTGCCGGCATGGACATTTTTGCTGCTTTGGCCAATGCTGCCACCTCTAACATTTGATGATTTTCTTGTGCTATGACCAGTGACTCGGCCAGTGAAGATTTGGCTGAGGCACAAACGATGGACGTTTTGTAATCTCCCTCAACTGTAATCACCCCACATGGGCCTAGCAGTTTCATCTTCAAGTAAGAACTGTGAGGAGTAGCCATAAACTTTGCCATAGCCGGCCTGCCGAGTAAGGCGTGATACGAGCTGACCAGGTCAACCACCTCGAACTCTATGGCTTCAGTGCGAAAATTCTCTCTATTGCCGAATAAGACATCAACCCAGATCTTGCCAATTGGCTCACATGACAATCCCGACACAATGCCATGGAAAGTTGTCTTAGTCGGCTCCAGCATGTTCATGGTAATGCCTAACTTGAGCATGGTATCCTTATACATGATGTTGATGCTACTGCCATCATTGATCAGTACCTTGGAAAACTTCACATTGATATCAGGGCCCATGAACTTTGGATCTAAGACTAGAGCATAACCTCCTGGGGTTGGCATGATCTTGGGGTGATCCTTTATGCTCCAAGTTATTTCTTGCTCAGACCAGTGCATGTACTTACCGGCATTGTGGCATTCACCTCCATCATCCATCTTTGCTGACTATTTTTGTCATTCGGCTCTGTGACGAAGACGACATAGCTCTGGTGATGTTCTCTATACTCATTTCTAGTTCCGTGGACGACATGAGCTTCGTCACCTCTTGGATTGTGCACCTGGTGCATAGTTTCTCTTCCCTCTTGATTATGATACCTTGGCTGCCTGTTTCATATCTCTTATCCATTCCCACAGCCTGAGCATTTCCTCATGTGAGTGGTGGAGGGGGAGGTGGTGGTACCTGCTTACTCGGCGAATCCACTCTATCTCCTTTCAGAAACCAAGTGCATTGTCTTGTTGTGTGAACTTGAACAACGATTGTCGGCATTGTGATGGCTCGTTATCTCTCTCCTCTCCTCTCTCCCACGGCGGCGGGTGTCTCCAGTGATCACCTTGCTCCTACAGGGAGTTGGAGGGCCATAATCAGAGAAGTTGATGGTGAAACAATCAGCTTACGTTGGCATGGTTCGATCTCGCGGGCTGGTTCAGGACAGGTGTCGCTGCGAGATGAATCGGGGCAGGATTTGGCGATCTGGAGCTCGGCTTTGGATATTACTTTTGATTCACAATTGGTACACAGGGGTTGGCACGTTCTCGTGGGACCGGCAGTTGTGTCACAGGGTGCACGTTCTCGCGGTATCACCGGCGCGCCGCCCTACGCTCGTATGTGCCGGGTGATACGGCTGGGCGGTTCTAGGAGGCGTACAGGCGCTGACGGTGGGTCGTTGGTGGAGGAGGGCCACTTTCCAGTCGAGGGGAGGGGTACTAGTACACCAGAGCGGGTCGCAATCCAGTCACTTCCCCCCACCTCCCATTTCCATTAACCCTAGATCGAGAATTGGATCCACTTCGTCTCTCGTGAATCCCAGAGCGCGTGAGGTGTGCAGGTGGTTTTTGTTCGGGGTTTTCCAATTCTTCGTCCTTCGTCATCGAAAGTTGTTTCTCCGGTGAGGTGGAGTGGTGTTAGTTCGGGTGATTGTAGATCATTTGCTCAGGTTGTGGCGGCGGATTCAGTTATGGATCGTCGTTTTCGTGGTGGGTGCGGATCCCCTTCTCGTCCTCCAGTCCGATTTGGTCCCTATGCGAACAGATTTGGATCTTGGTATGGACAAGGGCGCCACCCTGTAGATCGCAGAATGTTGGAGGATAATCTCAGGGAGAGTGAGTGGATCCGGGAGCAGGAGCGTCGTCGAGATGAAGCGCGGCGGTGGGATGTGAGGCGCAGTGATGATGTGATGCGGCAGGTGGAGAACGAGGCCAGATTGGAAGACCAGCGGCGTGAAGCCATGACACGGGATAGGGCTCTGGCAGAGGCGCGCCGCCGTGAGGCAGATCAGGCCCGCAATCGAGGCCGATGGAGTCATCGCCCTAAGATGCAGCAGGGTTCTGGATTAGATGC
Source organism: Avena longiglumis (assembly GCA_030063025.1). Taxonomy (NCBI): domain Eukaryota; kingdom Viridiplantae; phylum Streptophyta; class Magnoliopsida; order Poales; family Poaceae; genus Avena; species Avena longiglumis. Next base: position 333,235,927 of record CP125978.1, read on the forward strand.
TACGGCTTCCTCATTTCCAGGAAGATCAGGTAACTCCGATGCAAACCCTAGAAGAGGAGAGCCAGTTTTTGCTCGTACTGTAGAGAAGGTTACCATTCCTAGGCATTTGGTGAATCCTTCTGTTCCTATGAGTCGTCCTGTATCTGGGTTGAACACATCTGCATCCACTTCTGTTAATGTGCCTGTTGGGGGGAATCGTTCTGTGAGTTTGTCGCCGATTATGACAGTTAATCAGTCTAATGCTGCGGCCACTACTCTGGTGGGGGTCCTCTGTACCACCACCAGTAGTAAGTGTGCAGAGGAATGCGAATGTTGTTGGTGATTCAGGTGATTTGCAGTTACTTGATGTTGTGCAGGTAGAGCAAGTTTGTGAGAATTGTGGCAAAGATCATAATATTTTGGTGTGTCAAGAGAAGAAGCCCTGGGAGGATGTTCCTTTATTTTTTGGCATTACTGATTTTGAGCAGGGTTTTCATTCTAATCCTGTTGTGGAGTATACTGTTCAGTCCATGGAACAGTTGCATTATGCTCATATAAGTGTGGTCAGGGGTGATGTCACTAGGAAGGACCTTGAAAAAGAATTCCAGATATGGGTTGATGCTTTGGGGTCTGGTTGGAGATTCAATGCCAGACCTATCAATGATGTGGATTTCCTGTTGGGGTTTCCTTCAGCTAGATCCATTGATGACTTTCATTTTGGAAAGGTGTTTATGAAGACAATTCAAGAGGCTGTTATTCAGTTCTCTAAGTGGAATGGGGATTTGGAACTAGTGGAGTGGCTGGAAGAAGCCTGGTTTAGGATTGTTGGTATCCCTATGAAATATAGGGAGAAATCAATTGTTTTCTATGTTGCCTCTTTCGTGGGCAAACCTTTGGCTCTGGAAAAAAACAATTTGAGGAATCTAGCTTATGTGAGGGTGAAAATTGCTTGTTTGGATGTTACTCTGGTTCCTAATACCAGAAGGGGGAGATGCAGGAGGATTTATGAATTCAAATACACTATAGAGATTTTTGCTCCTGATGCAGTACCAACCATTCCTGTGTCAGTAGGTGTTGATGGGCAAGATGATGGCAATGTGCTTGATGGGAGGAATGAGGAAGAGACTAGGCAAAATAGGCCTCATGGTGGTGATGGGCAAGGATCTGGGGCTGATGATGGTGCAGGTGGGGTGAGTGGTGGTCGCCAACATGCTGGTGGTAGCACTGGTGGGGCTGGATTGGAGAAAGGTAAAGGGGTGCTGGTGGAATAAGAAGATTCTAGTGAAGTGTCATTTGGAACTAGAATGGCTAATATCTAGGCCAGTTCTGGAAGTGGTAGAAACACAATGGGGATTGTCATCAGGGAGAATGTGGAGGGTGGTACTACTGATCATGTCAATGTTCAGAACAAGGAGGTAGCTGTGGGTCCACAAGATGTTGTTTAGGGAGTTGATGTGGGTAATGTTGGGTTAGCTGATGTTCACATGGAGGTCATCCAGAATTTGGCTCCTCCATTTGTTGATGAGATCATTCCTCCTGTTGCTGCTGGGCCTCAGAACTTTGAAGATTTTATTTAGAGGTTTGTTAAAGGACAGGAGCAGTGATAAGTATTATGAGCTCAAAAAACAGTATGGCCATTTGCTGGTTGATGAAGGAGAACAAGGTGATGCTGATCAACAAGGGGTGATGATGTTTCTTCTAAAGAGTCCTTTGGTTAATCTACTGATAGTGGCAAAAAGGGTAATGGGAAAAGCTCTGTGATGGGTGGTGTTCATGATATGGAGGTAGAGAGCTAAGAGCAGGAGGTGGTGGCTGTTGGATTATCTCAGCCTGATATAGTCTCCACTCAAGAAAGTTTCGGTTCTCAATATGAGAATGTGGCTGGTGTGGATGAGCAATTGGTAAGGATGAGTTCAAGGGTGGTTGCTCAAGGTGGGGTTGGAAGCATGGAGGAAAGGCATCTGGCTCAACAATCTTCTAGAGATTTGTCAGGTACCAACTTAACTTTTTATAATTCTTTTGCTGCCCTGGATGATGATGTTATTATGCATAGAGCTTTGGAGATGGGAGTTGATGCTACATCTATATCTTTAGAACACATTAATTCCTTGAAAGATTTAGAAATTTCTAGACATAGTTTACAGGATAGAAAACAGGTTGAGGCTGTGGCAGAGGTTGATTTGAGTGAGAAAGTTCTGTTTCTTGATTGGAAGGAGGATAGTAATGATGAAGGGGAATTTACTCCTGTGATTTCTAGAAAAAATAGGAAGATGATGAAAACTGGTTCTGTTGGGAAGAATAGAAAGTTAAAGGCTGCTGCTATGAAGGTCCACAACTATCACCCTATGAGTGGTGTTGTGACTGGAAAAAGAGAGAGAAAAACTATATTATGATAGGTGTTATTTTGAACATTAGAGGTGTGGGAAAAAAGGTGGGAGTGCTTATTTGAATAATTTGTTGAGACAGGAAAGAGTGGATTTCATTGGTTTGCAAGAGACTATTAAGAAGGATTATTCTACTGACTTTTTTAGGAGAATTGATCCTATGAATCAATTCTCCTGGAGTTGGTTGCCTTTTGTGGGGAGATCTGGGGGAATTTTGGGGGGCCTACGTTCCTCCAAGTTGACCCAGATGGATGTGTCTATGGGCAGGTTCCATGTTAAGATGAAGGTGTTTGATATCAAGAAAAAGGTTCAGTGGCATTTCGTTGTGGTATATGGGGCTGCTCAAGAGGAAAATAAGGAGGAGTTTTTGATAGAACTTGCTGATGTTTGTCAGGACCAGTCGATTCCTTTACTGGTGGGTGGTGATTTTAATGTGATTATGTTTGTTTTTGAGAAAAACAAAGGTCATTCTTTGAACAAGTGGGGGCATATGTTTAATTCTATCATTAATGCTTATGATTTGAGGGAAATTCAAATGTCTGGGGGACAGTTCACTTGGTCCAATAATTAGAAAATTCCTACTTTGGAGAAACTTGATAGGATACTAGTTTGCAAGGAATGGGAGAAGTTATTTCCTCTTACTATAGTACATAAGCTGACTAGGGAGGTTTCTGAGCATAGTCCTTTGATTCTGGACACTATGAAAGGGCAGGAAGGTGGTAATAAAGAGTTCAGGTTTGAGAAAAGTTGGTTGCAGAGTGATGAATTTTTACTGCGAGTGGAGCAGATCTGGAAAAAACCTGTCAGAGGTAAAAACAGTCTTGATAGGTTGCAGAAAAAGCTAAAGAATGTTAGAAATGATTTGAAAGGGTGGGGTGCTCATATTAGGGGGGTGGAGAAAAAAAGGAAGAAATAATTAGTGGAAGAGCTTCAAGAACTGGAAAGTATAGAGGAGTTGATTTTGCTTAATGCAGAACAGTTGAAACGAAAAACATCAATTCAAAAAGAACTATTGGAAGTGCATGAGAATGAAGAGAGATTCTGGCAGCAAAGGTCGAGAGACAACTGGTTGTTGAAAGGTGATAATAACACTGAATACTTTCACAGGATTGCTAATGGGGTGAGGAGAAAGAAAATGATTTTTTCTATGGAAGATGGGGATAATGAGATTCAAGGAACTCATGATCTCTTGTTGCATGCTACTAATTATTATAAGGCCTTGTTTGGTCCTGCTGGAGGTTTCTCTGTTAGACTTTCTGATGATAATTGGCAGGCTTGGGAGAAACTTAATGATGAAGATAGGGAGAAGATGGGTGTGGCTTTTACTGAGAAAGAGGTGACGGAGGTTATTGATCAGATGGAAAAAAGAAAAGCAGTTGGTCCTAATGGGATTCCTATGGAATTCTATCAGCGCTACTGGTTGATTATCAAAGAGGATGTTATGGCTGTGTTTTGTGATTTTTATGCACATAAGATTGATCTGAGGAGTATTAACTATGGGGTGATTACTCTTTTTCCCAAAGGTGATGATGCTGATAGAATTCAGAAATATAGGCCCATTTGTCTACTTCAGGTGTTGTTTAAAAATTTTACCAAGACATTGACAGTTAGAACAGAGCCTGTGATGGGTAAATTGATAGATACATGCCAGACTGCTTTTATCAAAGGGAGATTTATTGCTGATGGGGTTACTTTGATGCATGAGAGGCAGCAGGGTGTGATCTTGAAGATTGATTTTGAAAAGTCCTATGATAAAGTCAATTGGGATTTCCTGTTTTATTGCTGCAAACAGAAAGGTTTCAGTGAAGATTGGCTGATTTGGTTGAAGAGTGCTGTGACTCAGGGTACTCTCAGTGTTAAGGTAAATGGTGAAGTTGGTCCTTATTTTGGCAGCTTTAAAGGGGTTAGGCAAGGAGATCCTTTTCTCCCTTTTTGTTTAATCTGGCAGGGGAATGTTTGGCTAAGGTGGTTCTTAATGCCCAAGATAGTGGTTTTTTTACAGGGTTGGTTGATAATCTGTTTGACAAAGAGATTGCTATTATGCAATATGCTAATGGTACTATCCTTTTCATTAAGGATGATGTTGAGGGGGCTAGAAATTTGAAGCTGTTGTTATATTTGTTTGAATCCATGTCTGGTCTTAAAATTAACTTTGAGAAAAGTGAGGTGATGATGGTGTTCGATGACGAGGATAAGCTGTCAAATTATGCTGAGTTGTTTAATTGTCAAAAAGGTAGCTGGCCTATTAAATATTTGGGGCTGCCGGTTTGTAGTAGAAGATGCACAGTGGCTGAGATGGGCTTTATTGGGGATAGGCTGGAAAAGAAGTTAGATGGCTTGATGGGTGGAGCTTTATCTCTGGGAGGTAGGCATGTAAAAATTACTGCTTGTGTGTCCAATGTGGTTGTTTATCCCATGTCTATGTTCCTTTTGCACAAAACAAATGTGGAGGAGGTTGAAAAGCAGACCAGAGCCTTTTATGGTATGGCAGGGTGGGTAAAAGGAAATATCATCTGGTAAAATGGAAATTTGTCTGCAGACCTAGGAAAAAAGGAGGCTTGGGGATCAAGAATATTAGGTTGTTTAACATCTGCTTGCTTTGTAAGTGGTGGTTGAGGCTTGAGGCTGAGGAGGGCCCCTGACAATTTTTGTGAGCAAGAAATATATGAAACTAGGTGGGGTTAGTGCTTTGAAACACAAACAGAGTGATTCCCCCTGTTGGGTTGATCTTCTTAAAATTAGGGACCTCTACCTCGCTGGTAGAAGAATGAAAGTTCGAAATGGGGAGTTGACTGATTTTTGGCATGATGCTTGGTGTCTAGGTATTAATTTGAAAAGTAAGTTCCCAGATCTGTTTGATGTTTGTCAGAATCAAATGATTATTGTTGCTGATATGGCTAAGAGAGGGTGGAGATGTTCTTTTAGAAGATGGTTAAATGCTGATGGGATGAACCAACATGTTCAATTGAGATGCTTGGTGAATGGGGTGATTTTGAATTAGGAAAAAGATAGACCTGTGTGGTTGTGGAATAAATCTGGCAGGTTTTCTATCAAATCTATGTACTCTCATCTTTCAAATGTTGGGATTGATAGGAGTTTTAAACATATGTGGAAAGCAAAAATCCCTCTGAAGATTAAGATCTGGTTGTGGTTGATTTGGCATAATGCTATTATCACTAAGGATAATATGAAAAAGAGAAGATGGGAAGGGAATTCTACTTGCAGATTTTGTCGAGAGGAAGAAACCATTGGGCACTTGTTCTTCGCCTGTGCGGCTGCTAAGTATTTGTGGGGTGTGGTTGCTAAATCTATCGGTGCTGGGAATAGGCCTGGGTCCTTTTCTCAGTTTTTCTAGTGGGCTCCTCAGTTTTTGGGAGTTAGCAGAAATGTGCAAATTACGGTGTTAGCGGCGATCTGTTGGGCTATCTAGAAACTTAGAGCATGCTTTGAAAAGAAGCTTATTAATTCCCCTGTTGATTTGGTTATATATGCATGTGTTTTCATTCGTTATTGGGCAGGTTTACATGGGGAGGAAGAACGAGAGATGTTGCATGCTGGGGCTGATGTCTTGCAACAGAATGCCCTGTCTGATGTTGCGGCAATGGATGTGGCTCATGTTCCTTTCTTGGGACTGCCGGCGATTCCTGAAGACCATGCCCACGAGGCCCCTAAACTTGAGAGGGGGCGGGAGAAAAGGAGGAGGATATGATGCTGTTTCGGGAGAAAAAAGTCGTTAAGCCTTTCATGTCATATTTGTTGTTAGTTTTGCTTCGTGCTTGAACAACTATCGCTAGCCTACGGGCGGTGTTCTTGCGTCTCTAGATTTCCCCTTACTTCTCCTTTCATTTGTGTGTGTTGGTTTGTAATATGGTGACTTACTCTGTTTTGATCCTCTAGATGGATCAAAAACTGTGTGGCAATTTGTGTGGTTTGTTGTTCCGTTATCTGTTGATAATGGAACCCGATCCCTCTTTGTGGGGGATTGTATGGAAAAAAATTGTCTTGTTGTGTGATTTGCTGGCTCACTCGGACTAGGCGTGTGAAATTTACACGGCTGGTCCAGCATCATCTCAAAGGTATACTTCTGTCGGTCCTGATATTGCTTCCTTTGTTCATATGGCTTTTGCCATCATTCTTTGGTACCCATTGTTGTTGTCCACTTGTCCTTTGACGTTGGCTACTTCCAGCATCTGGATGATCCTGACTCATGGCCGCGACCTGAGTCAAACCATATTTGTAGTCTGGCCTTTCATCTCTTCTTTTGCTTCTGTACTCGGATCTTTCCTGGCGCCTCTGCGACCCGGCAGCGTCATAGATCCGAGTCTCAGTCATCCCATCTGCCGATATGAGCAGAGGCTGAGTCGGATCTCCCAACGCATACGATTCAACAATCCTTATTGTTTCTTCCAAGCTTGTCGGCATATCCCTCCGTAACCTTTGTCACAACACACTTCCGTGTCTACAACCTTGAGCAAACCAAGCGATTGCCTGTGACTCGATTACCCCTTTGCAATAATTGCGCATTATGCACCATCTTGTGAGTAATTCTCTATCAGTCTCATTCGGCCTTTGCTTGCACATTGCTAGCTGTTGCGGGAGATTCGGCCTCTTGTAGGTACTTGTGAAATTGCTCACAAAAGCGTCCTAAAAATCGATCCAGCTGTTGATGCTTCCAGGTGGCAAATTGTTCAGCCATACTCATGCTTGTCCCTCCTAGCATCTATGGTACATACCGTACTAACCATCTCAAATTTCCCTGCGCGATTTTCACAGCAGTTCCATAATCTATGAGCCAGTCGTCTGGCTTTGTGCTTCCATCATAAGTTTTTGTTCATCTAGCCAACTGGAAATTTGGTACAGGAGGCTCCTTCATGATCCTTGGGCCAAAGCATGGTGGACCCTGTGGACCTTGCGACTCGATCATCTCTGCCATGTTTATTCGGTCAAGCTTCAGCCTTGCATCATTCGGCTGGAGGTTCCTGCCTCCGAGTCTGGCTCCCATCGCTTGATATGCGTGATCCGGCAACTCATACCCGTCGTTTACCATCGTCGAGTAACCATCATTGTATCTGTTTGCGTTCGGGTCAGCAGGCTGTTGTGCTGCTTTTCCCGCGCTTTGCTGTCTTCTTTCGGGTTGTGCTGGTGCATTAATTGGTGCTCGATTTCCTCCTCCTGCCGAGTGAGCTCCACGCCTAGGTTGAGGTGCAAAAATTTTCCCCGCATTGTCATTTCTTTGCCCTGCTTGCCTCTCTCGGCCTGCATTTTCCTGGTTCTCATTTCCTTGGGCATTATTCCTTCTCGTTCCCTGTGCATGCGTTGGGTTTCCCTGAGCCATTGCCAGGTCATAAGTGATCATTTGCTTGTTCCTCCCTGAATCCACACTCTTTTCTTTTCTCGGTCTTGGCGCTGCTCCGGGTGAGGATGCCGTGTGACCTGCTGATCTTGCCGGGACAGGAGTCGCCGAGTGAACCAGCTGTGACCTCACTACTAGACTAGGATTTGCCCTGTAGTATGCTTCATTCAGCATGCTAGCTGCTCTTACCAGTTCATTGACTCGCTCTTATTGTCTTTTCTTCGCTTCTCCCGTCGGATGGGGTAATTCTGCCATTGCTGCTTCTGCGGCTCTTAGGTTAGCTACTGTTGTATTGTATGTCGTCTGCATAGTTGTTTCTTTGCTATTCTCTGGCGTTATTTTTGACGTTGCATCCGCCAGCTCCTCATTGAGGTTTCTTCCTCTTAACCTAGTTGCATCAAGCCAGGTCTTTGCGCCCTTGACTCGATTTGCCGAGTTGAGCTCTCGGATTAGATATCCACATCTTGCTACAACTGTGCTAACTCCTTGGCTTTCTCCAAAACCTTTATCCTGGCCTCCTCTAACTCGGCTTTCACACGTGCCAGATCAGTTGCTTGCGCAACTGGCTCTACCAACTTATCTATCGCATCTTGCAGCTCTTTAGACCTCTTACTCCTAGCTATGTTTTCTGGCTTTTCTAGCGGTGCTTTTGCTGTTCTCGCGGCCTTTGGTGTCTCCTCATGATTTCCCCCTCAGCATTCTAAATTCACTGCTAGAGCTACTGGTGGAGCTACTGGGTTAGGAGCTGTCATCATTACCTCAACGGAGACAAGTTGGTGAAGCTTCCCTGCGACAGGAATCGCTGGCGGATCCGGCGCCAGGATGACGCGCTCTAGATATGCACTCTCCACGCGCACGGTGACGTAGACCTGGTGCTCGCCGAACTTGATGAAGCAACTGTCCCTAGGGAACGAGTTGGTCCCAAGCACCCCGCGTTGTTGCTGACAAAGTTGAGCGCTCCAAACCTCTGGATGAGGCCGAAGTAGACGCGCTCGCCGGTCTTGGCGATGAGGTTGCCCGTCCGGATGAAGACTCCATCAAGCACCTGCTTCTGGCCCCACGGTGGGCGCCAACTGTCGTGGTGGTGTCACGGCAGATGCCATGGGTAGGCTTAAGTTGGGGGCCGAATGGGTGCTTGTGGTCACCGGGGAGGGAGTGCATGGTCTTGCCTTGCACGAAGAACAAGATGAACTCTCCACACTTAGGAATGTGATTGATACTTGAGATTTACAAGTGCTCCTTGAGATGTATGAACTGGTGTACTAGGCACTAGTTCACTACTTGGTCCAACCTCCTTCTACTAAGGCTATGCCCCTCCTTATATAGGCGGTGCTAGCTAGGTTACATCCCTTTGGGTTCTAGGGTTACTATTTGGATCTTGGTCCCCACTATGCGGGTCGGGTCATGGGCTTGCCCTAAGCCCAATGGCCCAGTCCACAAAGCCAGACAGCTAACGTTCTTCTGGTACGTCGCCTCCTGTTCCTTTTGGCATCACACAGTAGCTTTGTGCGTCAGCCCTTGCTTTGGGCGTCACACGGCTCCTTTCGTGTCACCCGGCGTCGCCCTTCTATTTTGACGACGCTTTACCATGGTCCCTCCTGAGCCTCACTCAGAAAGGTGCCACGCGTCCTATCTGACTCAGCCCATCCTCGGGAGACTCGGCTCGCTGATTCCTGCAAGGTTAACATATTTGTCTTATACGGGTCGGCATAGTTTCTATGTCAGCCGCATACGATTCTCTTACCTGACCGTACTTACTCGGCGTAAGGACTGTGTTTCACCCCTTGTGACCCTACCGGGGGTTATCCCCCGACAAAAGGAAACAATCATAATTTAATAGCATTTGGATCAACATCCTTAATACGCATCATTTCGCAAATTTTAGCAAATGTATTCAAGTGCAAACCTGAATTTTCAGAAGATGAGCCTCCAAATTGGTTCTGCTAAACCAAACTCAAAAGGTTAGGCTTTATCTCATATGTTTCCGCATCAACAACAGGCTAAGTAATAGTTTCACGAATAAAATCATCAATGGGAGTAGCATATTCCCCAAGTTTCTTTTGAGCCATTTCTCTTTCCTTTTTGGTGTTATTAAAGTAAGGAAAAAATAAACAAGTAACTAATTTTTTGGGTTTTCAAATAGATAACAAAAAGTAAACTAATAACATGAAATAAACTATAAAAATTAAATCTAAAAACAAGGTCTCTATTGACCTCACCAGGATAGCGAATTGCTTCCCCCGCAACATCGCTAGAAAAAGTGTTGATACCTTCGATCTGGATTACGGATGCAGAATAGTAACTTTTTCTCTAGTAGAACTAGGTTTAATTGAACCTTGGGAAACAAGGTTAATAGGAATAAAAATAAGAACACGTCTACAAGACTTTGTTTTTTCGATTTTTCTAGTTTACTTTATATTATGGTTGAATCAATGGATGGAGATAGGCCTTGGTTGAAGATCCACCTGCAGCTGCACATCATATGGGATAAAATACAATAATAAGCATAATCATGTATAAGGTTCCAATGGAGATAATCTTTTGTGGGAAACACATCCTAATATACTAGAGCCCTGAGAGGCCACAGACATAGCAATAGTATTTTAATCTAACCGAGTGTAACGTAAAGCACCGGTTTACAAACGATTATTAAGAGTAAAACACAGATCAAACCATTAAGTGTTGTTGTGATCCCAAATGGGTCGCTAAGCGAAGACCGTACTACTACCCTTGCTGTCACTATGAGATCGACGCTAGCCAAGCATCTCACCTCAAACCTTGATCGATCTCAGGGATCTTGGGTACCTACAAGTCCAAAGATCAAGGCAAGAGACAAAGAAACAAATGATACAAATCCCTCTTACAAACTAATACAAAATTCTCCCATAGATTAGATGCACACAAATGCTACGAGGTTTCTCCCCAACCCGCAACCCGTGAGGACTACTCACTCATAACAATAAGATCATGGATAGATACCATTGTGCAATACTTAGATTGAAATAAAATATTCTTACAATGGTCACTGAATCACAAGGAGATCTCAAGTACAAAGTAATGGCATGGCTGATGGAGAGGATGGGGGATGGAAGTGATGAACTATGGTGTGGATCTCCTTTGGTGGTGGTGTGATGCCATCTGAGAATGGCAGCCCTCTGCATGGCGGTTGGGACCTCAAAATATATAGGCGCCTTCACAAGAGTTGTAGGGTTTGATGAGATGAAGCCTTTGCTTCCCCGTACAGTCGGGCGGTATTGGTGGGGCGTGCCCGTACCAGTGGTCGTTATGCTAGCTAGCGTCAGGTAATTTCTCCAGCAATACTTGATCGTCAATACTTTCTCAAAGTCATCATTTATGATTCCAGATTTCGCAATAAAAGTGTGATTTTTTGCACAACATAAATCAAAGGAAGGATTTGCATATCTTTGCAATAATTAGTCATTAGTGACAAATCAAGATAGAATAATGTCAATTTATTGACGAAAAACAACTTATAAACGCAGAAAAAGATGGCACCTTTTGGATCCATCAGTGGCATCACATGCCTCGTCTCCTGTCCAAATTTCCCCCGAGTACCACAACCGTTATGATATACCTGTCTAGCTTACTGAGTGCTTTCGACGTAAGAGTCCGACTCGAACCCACCTAGTAGGAAAGAATTGATAGTACCTCAATTTTATGAGCCCACTACCAAAAATGTCTGACTTGTGATGGTGCAACACTGGCTGGCAATCTAAACAGACCTTTTCTTTGAGGGATTAAATTCTACCGACTATCTAATAGAGGTAAATTAGAGACTAACAATAACACAAAATAAAGCAATTATAATGTTAAATGGTATGACTCTCTTCATGACGATCTCCATCTCCATAAAGCTTGTAAGTTGACTCATGCGAACTCTTGTCACATGCCATCTTACTCCATGTCGCGGACTTGTACATCGACTTGCATGCCATCCAGGTTCTCCAAATAGCTACACTAACTAGTAAAGTAAATTACATAAAGAATCTGACATGCAAGTCGCAGCAGCTAGGCTCCAGCCGGCTGATAGAACCGTAATTCACAGATCAGGTATGGATTACACACATCACGTGCACATAAGCCATACCATTCACAACTTTCGGCAAAAACAAGTTATGCATAGATACGATATCTACTAGCATTGTGAAACTCGCAACGATATCTAAGACACTACGACAGGGCAAAGCCGGTGGTCCCACTTTTAGTTGTGCATACAGGGACATTACAATATTACATAATCAAAAAAATCAAAAGATATAAAAAACCATACCATGGCTCATGGATGGTTAATTTCCATTTTTCTTGGCCAACGTAACAAAGAGGCTCCCATATCGTGCAGTGTCCTTCCGAAGGAAGCCGTTCTTGTCCTTGGTGAGGTTGTACAGGATGTATGTTGGGTTCGCAGCATAGAAAACAAAAACTTTCCTACGATAGGAACAACTAAGCACCAAGATCTATCTATCTAGATACAATCAAAGGGTGGATATACATCCATAGAGAACATACCCTTGAAGAGCGACAAAGCGTTATGAGGTTGGACTCGTGGATGATATAGTCGTTCGCTTGCCCATCTCAAGATCATGTAGAAGTCCAGCATGCACCGCAAAGAAGTGGTGCATCCGTAATCGCACACACGTCCGGTACACCGACAACCTCCGAGTCCTCGTGTAACACCCCAGTTTTTAGTTGTTACTAATTAGGGTTTTTGATTGTGCATAGCATGAGCATCATCATTTAAATTGTGCATTGCAGAAAATAATCAAACCCTAAAACCCTAGCTCTTCCCTCTCTTTCTATTTGCAAATCAATTCAAATAGGTTTTGAATTTTGAAAAGCATCAAAGTGTATGGGTCCCAAATTGTCTAAAGGGGTTCCTACAATATCTTACATATTTTGAAAACCTTCTGGTACTTTTGATATAATTCAAAACAGTTTCAAAATAGAAATACAAAAACAAAAAGTGAAATCAGAAAATGGAAAAATGTTTAGAAAGAAAAACTGGAGCCAGCCAACCTATCTGGGCCGGCCCACTTATCTCTTCCCTTCCCTGTCGCCACCAATGACCACCATGCCTAGCTAAGGCCAACAGCCGTACTTATCGTGTCTTTTCTTCTTTCTTCTTCCTCCCGCTGGCAAGATGATGCATGTCCGACGTGCCGCCGTCGATCTCCTCTGTGCCACGATGCACGCCGCCGACCGCCGAACCGAGGATAAGAACGGCCATCTCCTTAGCTCTCTCCCCATACCAGTCTTGTTTCCTCTCGCTCTCTCTCATGGATTTCCCTCTCTCGGATGAAACCCTAGCCACCAGAGACGACGAATCACCGTCGTTCCGAGCCCCGCCGAGTACTTCCGATGACGCCACGAGCTCCGCCCCGTTGCTCTTTATCTGCTTGCTATTTGAATCGAGCCGAGGTGCCTCGAGCCGAGCCCCAGGACCCCGTCTTCTCTGGTTCTTCCCGAGCACCCCCGTCGTCATTGACGATGCGACTGACCTCACCATCCCTCCTCAACCTCTCCAACAGCATCAGGGTAAGCATGTGGTGCTCCAACGCCATCTCGCGTCTCCCCTCTCTCTCTAGGTTGCTCTATCGCCGAGCACCGCCATCAGCCACCGCAGTTTGTCGTCAGGGAGGATTCTCCGGCAACCAATTCTAGGCGGCGCCACCGTATCTAGGTTCCTTGCGTTGTTCCGCTTCGAGCCGTAACCACCGCACAACCCCCCATCTCCTCCTCCGACATTGCCGTGGTCGTCTGAGCGCTGCCGCCATTGTGCCTCCGTGGCGTCTGTGTGGCGTGACGTCTTGGCACCGGCCCCACCCATCAGTTGCAGTGGGTAGCCCCTGCCTTACTGAGAAACACACCAACCCCCCCTGTCCCACTTTGCCTGCGTGGAGGCTGAGGTGGCCAGAGGCCCACCTGTCTGTGTCTAAGGCTAGCCCATCCCTCTGTGTAAAAAGTAATTCCAGATTTATTTAAATTAAGAAAAGTTTAATAATTTCAGAAATTGTTTGAATATTTTAAATTCAATAACTTTAAATATGTAATTCAGAAAAATACAAATAATATAACAAAATGTTCAGAAAATTGAGAACTATCTAATAGAGCTATAATCATGCATTGTTCACCAACTTCAATGACAAGTTTAATGAGAGAACTAATCAACCCCTCCCATATACTCCGAAGTTTCTCCGAGTTAGGGTTTGCGCCCCTCGGAACCCCGATTAATTTGTCGAGCATGCTTTAGGGCTAAATTTCAATGCAAATTAACTTGGCATATCATCATACTTGCTTGAGCATTGCATCGATGCCATGTGTTGATTGTTTCCCCTTTTATTTCCGGTGTTTGGTTCTCCCTGGTAGAATACGATATCGAGATCGAGCTCGAAGCCCGAGGTCAGCACCATCGAAGATCGAAGATCGACGAACAATACTTGACCAACTATAACCAAGTCAAGTACAAGGATTCCAAAGATCTGCTTATCGGTTATCAACAGGCAAAGGCAAGCAATGCCCCACCATGATATAATCCTATGATTTTGAAAGTATTTCAATTCTTGCCATGATGCATACGATTCTACTATGGTATTTTACCGATAGATAGAGTATCCTATCTGTTGCATACTCCCTTTGAGCTTATATTACCTGATCCACTACTCCTAGCATAACTAGGTTTGGCTTGTGTGCACTGCTAGAGCTTATATTTGTGTCCTGCTTAGCCATGCATAGTTGTTGAGTCTGGTTCATCCAGATGATGTATCAGATGTAGATAATCTAGTATGATAGGAGAACATTATGAGATGAGATCAGTGTTATAAGTTAAACATGCTAAGGCTTGTATGGGAGGCCACGGTGGGATGTGGTTTTTCTAGTTCCATGCTCACCACCACTAGGACCCGATGTTCTTGCCTCTTGAACCAAGATGAGCGTACAACGACACGGGGCCTGGAAAACCCCACGAGTGACTAACTTGCCTAGTAGATCCATGAGTCACATAGTTCGGGCGTTCCATTCGACATATGCATAGAAAACCGTTTGAAAGATTTGCTGGGTGCAGGTGCATTCATAACAGGTAGGTAAGCGTGGACCGGGTTGCTTGGGGTCGATGGAGCCCCTGTTAACCAACCTCGCCTCACATCTTTAAGTACCGGCTTCGGGATTTGACCCGTTACGGCGGAACCATACTTATTGCGTGACTCATGGTCTCGGCGAAAGCAAGGTAAAGGTCGTGTCTAACCACCCTCTGTCGGCCTTCCAAGGAAAAGGGCTAATCTTAAGTGGCATTAAGATAAGGTTAGTGCGTGTGGGTAAAGTTGTACACCCCTCCAGGGTAATAATCTTTCGGAAAGCCGTGTCCACGGTTATGCATGACTTGGGAACGGACGTGATGATCATAGAGAACTTGAACCTAATCGTAAAACTTGGCCGATCAACGTGTGCTTAAGGATGCTTCCTCATGGGTACATCCTAGTTTAGGTGATGATGATGATTTGGTGGATATCAAAAGATGATGATCAATATTTCGGAGATGTTGCTCTCTTATGCCCTTTTAAAATACTCTGACTAGACGAGCTTCTTCTCTCTCTTCTTTTATAAACAAAAGTGGCTTTATGCAAAACAACTCCACCAGCCATAAGTCTTGCGGAGTACACCCTGTACTCACCCTTGCTTTGTTGATCCTTTTTGCAGAGTAAGTGTTCACCTGAAGACGAGTTCCGTACTACATCGACATCGACGAGTAGCTTGGGGTTCCCGGCCGGCAGCCTAGAATCTATTGGCTGGGACGTCATCGTTATGCTTCAGGCCTCTTAGGCCATTTGTTAAGTTTGCTATACTTAATAGCATAATTTTCCTTCCGTTGTTTGATTTATGTGGTCAGTGACATGTGCTTGTAATAATTTAGTTCTTTGCTTAGTTATGAGCTTGCTGTAATAAATTTTGTATCGTAGGGTCACTGTTGTGTTACTGATTCTTCACTGGATATTATCGAGCTCAAGATTAAGCTTATGTCAGATGGAGGTCTGGGATTTGTTTAGCCCCGATCCCGGGGGTGTCACAGTTTTTTGTATCAGAGTCGTACCGAGCGTAGGAAAACCTTGCTATTGGTCGATGTTGAGTCTAGTGCTTGTGAAAACTATTTTCCAAGATGAAAAGTATTTGCGAAAACTCTAATATGCTTATTTTTCTCCTTATCCAGTTTCGCTATAACTCTGGGTTATCTTATCTGGTGTTGATTTTGGAAAAGTTTTGATATCTCTTCTAGTCTTTCAAAACTTAGGTGCCTTCTTGGCATGACGTTCTAAGCCAGTTGACCTAGAGTTGAATTTTTAGAGTTGTGTGTTGTGAATTCCTTGTTCCCCTTTGCTCTTGTTCATGTGAGAGATTTATTTTCATCATGATCTCTCTATCTTTTGGACCCACAATATTATATTGTTGGATCTGCAGTGTTCTGTTCTAGGCTTCGAGGTTCCCTTTCGCCTCGTGTGCCTCCTTTTCGTTTGTTGGGTACTTTAGAAGTCGTTTATTCTCTTGGAATCTACCTCGTGAATACTATCTTGTAGTGTACACTATGTCACTCAAGTAGTAGTTACTCCTTTCTTTGGGTTTTAACCCTTGGATTTGAACCTAAGATCCCTGATTGTGCTGGATTCTGGTGTTGTGAATCTTGTACATGAAGCTGACCTTTAACCCAAGATCCATCCTTTTGACCCTTGTCGTTAATGTTCCCACATTACTCAGGATGGCTAGTATTACATTTCTAGCCTTCAAGATTGTGTTTTTTTGTCACGATTGAATTGTGACAATTATGTACTTCCCCTACCACATGCTATGGCAGATGTTCTTTAATGGAACCAAATAGATCACGATAAGAGTACTCCTCGTGAGTCTCGCATCTATACTCGTGACTCTGCCACACCTTTTTCCTTCCTTGCATTGGTTTTCGGAAGATTGTTGACTTATGCATCCACATCTTGGGATTCCATCCTGAGCATGTTCTTTTTCCCTTGTTGTTTTCTGACCTTTGTGTACCAGTTGGTAGCCAAGTAGTAACGTGCATCGGTGTTTTCCGATGTAAGATACTCTTGTGGTCCGTCAAGACAAACCATTCTGGGATGTCTAGGAGAAACAAACTCCAGTACCTCGTCATATCTAGGACCAGGTCAAAGTGTTGTAATACGCAGATTAAGAGGCATTGATTGTCTTCCATCTGTTCTACCTTAAATTATCACACCCCTTTATACTAAGAGGTTGTGCTAATTTTCATGACCCCTTAATGAAGTGATGCTCTTACACATTTTTACCCACCCTTCCTCGAGCTTTCGCGCTCGTGAATGATGCGCGTGTGTAATAATGTGGCTATCTGAGATTCTTAGCAATTATTATTGTTTTGAACTCCAAGGACATTTGTGTCATTCTTAGCGTGATCGGTTAATCCTATCACTAAGTGAAGTTTGATTGTGCCACCAAGTCTGCTACTCTGGTACACTCTTTTTGGTCAAAGAGTTAGGGTTGTGCCGAAGCTCTGAGACTACGTCTCCTTGCCTTACAAAGCAAGTTTCCTCTCGAACTAAGTGACATATCGGTGGTTCCTGATATTCTAGTTGTCTACTAGAAGTATCACCATGTTGTCACATGACCGTGTTGTCAAAGTTCTTGAGCAAGCAAGTTCCCTGAACTAATATTTTCTCCAAGGATCTGTACTGGATACCCCTGAACTAGTTGGTTGAGCTTAAACAACAACTTGGAGAGTTGTAAGACAAAAGTTCTATCCGACCTTGTTCCTTCGTAAAGGGATGTCTAGTTTTGTTCGTGTTGAAGAAAGATAGTATTTCCTATGTGGATATACTATTTTCCCCAACCTTTGATTTGATTTGGGTTATCGTCAAATCAAACTCAGTTCCAAGGACTATCTTGATGGTGTTTCTACTTGTGATGCATCACCTGAGTACATCTTCATGTTCTTTGGTCTGACCAATACTATTGTTTTATTCAAGCAACATATGATTCCATCCTAATGGATTGTTTTGGTAAGTTTGTTGTTGAGCCCATCAATGACATCCTTATCTCATCCATTCTAGATTAGATTCATATGGAACATTTGGCATTAATGTTGGAAAATTTTTAGAACCGTCTTTGAGTCATCTCAAAGTATGTGTTCTGGATGTTAGAAGTAACCTTCTCTGGTTCACGTGCAACTGATGAAAGATGTCGCCGTGGATTCGAGTAGAGTTAACTTTGTTCCTTAAGGACACATGTGTGCTTGATTGTCAGTACTTTATGTATGCAGTTGTATTTAAACAAGTTGCTAAATACATGGGTCTAGCAATCTAGCTCAGTCTTTCGGAGCTTTACACTGTAGTCCATATCTTGAGAATCTAGTAACTTTACCTTTGCGGTGAATGTTGCAAACCTTCTATTCGGACATGCTGAGTCTAAAATATCATTTCGCCTAACCAAATCTGAATCTCAAGCAGATATGATGTTTGGTGTTCCTCAAGGTTTTGACATAGGTCTCTTGGTAAATTTGGCAAGATTGATGTAATGGTTGACACAAACTTAGCCGGAAAGACCTCTTGTGATATTCTCCTGAATCGGCAAAAACAACCACTCTTCGTGAGGCTTCTTCTATGATTTATTATAGGAGTTGTGCTTATGATTTCCTTTGTATCCGAAGTCCGACCTTTTACTTGATGTTTGATTTCTCGAACATTAAGGAGAAATTTTAAAGTAGTGTTGCTAAATGTCTCTCGGTCGATCCTCCAGACCCTTTTATGATGGAAAGTGTCTTGTTATGACAAGTACTTGGAGTCTGAGAATGAAGTTTCTTTCTTCTCGTGTCATCAGGAATCTCCTTAACTATTCATCTTGGTGGTGTAAAGTGATATCATGATCTTTGGCAAGGATTTTGATAGCCCTGGATGAATAAAGAGTTTCCTTTCCTCTTTCTTAAACATGTTCGAAGAGAGGCCATAATTTTGGTAATCAATAGTTTCTCTTGTTACATGTTCCTTGTGGCTCTTACGAGTCCTCTCCATCAAAACACCTTTCTGTCTTGGCCTTTTGTTGAACGAAAGAGTGACTCTTCTGTTTCAAAAGTAGTTCAACCGCTTGGTTTTGTTGATCCGTATCTCTACAACCTGAAATCTCTACTAAAGACATTTAGTAGAGGTTCATTTCTCGAAGTTTGTGTTATGTTCTTTCTGTTGGAAGCTTTCTTCTTCCGAAGCTTCAAAACCTCATGTAAGTTCCATGGTCTCAATCCTTATGAAGACCATCATCGAACAACTTGAAACCTTCTCCTCTTGTTTCCTCCGTTACCTTGGTGTGTTTCATGTTTGCATCTAATAGTTGTTTCTAAACACTCCATCAATGATTTGACCATGAGATACTCCGTGTGTTGTTCAGTGTGTTTCCCTCTTATCCTTAGAGCGGCCCTGTTTCTTTCTCTCTCTATCTCTTTTCCTACCTTTGGAATCTCGGGTCGAGATTCTCGTAAGGGGGATAGAGCTGTAACACCCCAGTTTTTAGTTGTTACTAATTAGGGTTTTTGATTGTGCATAGCATGAGCACCATCATTTAAATTGTGCATTGGAGAAAATAATCAAACCCTAAAACCCTAGCTCTTCCCTCTCTATTTGCAAATCAATTCAAATAGGTTTTGAATTTTGAGAAGTATCAAAGTGTATGGGTCCCAAATTGTCTAAAGGGGTTCCTACAATATCTTACATATCTTGAAAGCCTTCTAGTACTTTTGATATAATTCAAAACAGATTCAAAATAGAAATACAAAAACAAAAGTGAAATCAGAAAATGGAAAAATGTTTAGAAAGAAAAACTAGAGCCATCCAACCTATCCGGGACGGCCCACTTTTCTCTTCCCTTCCCTGTCGCCAGCCAGCAGCCACATGCGGCCCAACTAAGGCCCGGCGCAGCCCGTACCCCTTCGCGTCTTTTCTTCTTTGTTCTTCCTCCTGCCGGCAAGCTGTTGCGTGTCCGACGCGACGCTGTCGATCTCCTCTGCGCCACGATGCACGCCACCGACCGCCGCGCCGAGGATAAGAACGGCCATCTCCTTAGCTCTCTCCCCATACCAGTCTTGTTTCCTCTCACTCTCTCTCGCGGATTTCCCTCTCTCGGCCGAAACCCTAGACACCAGAGACGACAAATCGCCGTCGTTCCGAGCCCCGCCGGGTACTGCCAATGACGCCACGAGCTCCGCCCCGTTTCTCTTTATCTGCTTGCTATTTGAATCGAGTCGAGGTGCCCCGAGCCGAGCCCTAGGACCCCTTCTTCTCCGGTTCTTCCCGAGCACCATCGTCGCCATTGACGATGCGACTGACCTCACCAGCCCTCATCGACCTCTCCAACAGCATCAGGGTAAGCATGCGGTGCTCCAGCGCCATCTCGCGTCTCCCCTCTCTCTCTAGGTTGCTCTGTCGCCAAGCGCCGCCATCGGCCACCGTAGTTTCTCATCGGGGAGGATGCTCCGGCAACCAATTCTGGGCGGCGCCACCGTATCTAGGTTCCTTGCGCCGTTCTGCTTCGAGCCATAACCACCGCACAGCCCCCCCATCGCCTCCTCCGTCGTGGCCATGGTCGTCTGAGCACTGCCGCCGTTGTGCCTCCGTGGCGTGACGACTTGGCACTGGCCCCACCCGTCAGTTGTAGTGGGTAGCCCCTGCCTTGGTGAGAAACACACCAACTGCCCCCCCTGTCCCACTTTGCCTGTGTGGAGGCTGAGGTGGCCAGAGGCCCACCTGTCTGTGTCTGAGGCTAGCCCATCCCTCTGTGTAAAAATTAATTCCATATTTATTTAAATTAAGAAAAAGTTTAATAATTTCAGAAATTGTTTGAATATTGTAAATTCAATAACTTTAAATCTGTAATTTAGAAAATACAAATAATATATCAAAATGTTCAGAAAAATGAGAACAATCTAATAGAGCTATAATCATGCATTGTTAAACAACTTAAATGGCAAGTTTAATGAGAGATCTAATCAACCCCTCCCATATACTCCGGAGTTTCTCCGAGTTAGGGTTTGCGCCCCTCGGAACCCTGATTAATTTGTCGAGCATGCTTTAGGGTTACATTTCAATGCAAATTAACTTGTAATATCATCATAATTGCTTGAGCATTGCATCGATGCCATGTGTTGATTGTTTCCCCTTTTATTTCCGGTGTTTGGTTCTCCCCGGTAGAATACGATATCGAGATCAAGATCGAAGCCCGAGGTCAACACCGTCGAAGATCAAAGATCGACGAACAATACTTGACCAACTATAACCAAGTCAAGTACAAGGATTCCGAAGATCTGCTTATCGGTTATCAACCGGCAAAGGCAAGCAATGCCCCACCATGATATAATCCTATGATTTCGAAAGTATTTCAATTCTTGCCATGATGCATACGATTCTACTATGGTCTTTTACCGATAGATAGAGTATCCTATCTGTTGCATACTCCCTTTGAGATTATATTACCTGATCCACTGCTCCTAGCATAACTAGGTTTGGTTTGTGTGCACTTCTAGAGCTTATATCTATGTCCTGCTTAGCCATGCATAGCTGTTGAGTCTAGTTCATCCAGATGATGTATCGGATGCAGATAATCTAGTATGACAGGAGAACGTGATGAGATGAGATCAGTGTTATAAGTTAAACATGCTAAGGCTTGTATGGGAGGCCACGGTGGGATGTGGTTTTTCTAGTCCCATGCTCGCCACCACTAGGACCCGATGTTCTTGCCTCTTGAACCAAGATGAGTGTACAACCACACGGGGCCTAGAAAACCCCACGAGTGACTAACTTGCCTAGTAGATTCCATGAGTCACATGGTTCGGGCGTTCCATTCGACATATGCATAGAAAACCCTTTGAAAGATTTGCTGGGTGCAGGTGCATTCATAACAGGTAGGTAAGCGTGGACCGGGTTGCTTGGGGTCGATGGAGCCCCTGTTAACCAACCTCGCCTCACATCTTTAAGTACGGCTTCGGGATTTGACCCGTTACGGCGGAACCATACTTATTGCGTGACTCATGGTCCCGGCGAAAGTAAGGTAAAGGTCGTGTCTAACCACCCTCTGTCGGCCTTCCAAGGAAGAGGGCTAATCTTAAGTGGCATTAAGAGAAGGTTAGTGCGTGTGGGTAAAGTTGTACACCCCTGCAGGGTAATAATCTTTCGAAAAGCCGTATCCACGGTTATGGACGACTTGGGAACGAACGTGATGATTATAGAGAACTTGAACCTAATCGTAAAACTTGGCCGATCAACGTGTGCTTAAGGATGCTTCCTCATGGGTACGAGGGGGTGATCCTAGTTCAGGTGATGATGATGATTTGGTGGATATCAAAAGATGATGATCAATATTTCAGAGATGTTGCTCTCTTGTCCCCTTTTAAAATACTCTGACTAGACGAGCTTCTTCTATCTCTTGTTTTATAAACAAAAGTGGCTTTATGCAAAAAAAAATCCACCAGCCATAAGTCTTGTGGAGTACACCATGTACTCACCCTTGCTTTGTTGATACTTTTGGCGGAGTAAGTGTTCACCTGAAGACGAGTTCCGTACTACATCGACATCGATGAGTAGCTTGGGGTTCCCGGCCGGCAGCCTGGAATCTATGGGTTGGGACGTCATCGTTATGCTTCTGGCCTCTTAGGCCATTTGTTAAGTTTGCTATACTTAATAGCATAATTTGCCTTCCATTGTTTGATGTTTGTGGTCAGTGACCTCTACTTGTAATAATTTGGTTCTTTGCTCAGTTATGATCTTTCTGTAATAAATTTTGTGTCGTAGGGTCACTGTTGTGTTATCGATTCTTCACTGGATATTCTTGAGATCAAGGTTAAGCTTATGTCAGACGGAGGTCTGGGATTTGTTTAGCCCCGATCCCGGGGGTGTCACACCTTGCTCCAGCGAAGCAGTGGAAGAAGCAAATCCTTCCTCTAGAAAAAGCCACCAGGAACATATATCTGGCTAAGCCGAGACCATGGGGAATATTTTAGAGGGGGAAAGAGATCATGTGAGTGAGAAGTGAGGGAAGGGAGGCCTTTTATAGGGGGAGGGGGCAGCCCTTGGAGGTTCCCTCACCTCTTCCATCATTCATGTGGGTGGAGCTCCCACTCACATAAACATGCCTCCACTCACACAAAAACTCCTCCACTCAAATTCCCACTCAAATCCATTAAATTTCCACCAAATTTAATGCAATCTCTTATTTAATAAAAATCTTTTATTTATTTTATTCAGAATTTTTTAAATTACATTAATTAACAAACATTCACATAAAACCCTTACTACATTTCAATTTCACATGTAGAACCAATTTCAACAATTTCACCTGAAACAATTCCGATGTCCATTGAAATAATTCCAGCGCTTTCATATTCTTTCTCTGGCATCTTATTTGTTCCAAATGGTGTTAGTATCCCTTAAGTTTGTTACCCTACGGTTCGCGAATAATGCAGACATGATCGAGACCCCTCTTCCATCAATAATCATTAGTGGAACCTGAAGATCCGTACTGACTCCCACACCATTCTACGATGACTTCTTGTGATCGTGTGAACCTTTAACATTGTAACTAAATCCCTTTGTCTCACAATATATTACATGTCCGAGATCCAATCATCGGTATTCCCATACCTAGTTTAATCTCGTTACCGACAAATACTCTTTTCACGTTCCCGTGATATAACATTCTAGTGATCCTCATCACTTGCTTGCAAGCTATATCAATGTGATATCACTTAGAAGGCCCATAGTATATCTCTCCATCATCGAGATGGACAAATACCACTCTTGATCCATGAACCTGTACATAACACTTTCGTAGTATCTGAAGCCACCTTTATTGTCACCCTGTTACGGTGTGACGTTTGATGTTATCAAGTTACTCTTCCACTGTTAGTGATTGCCATGATCTTATGTTCTAAGGATTAGGGTTACTTCGTAGAACTTACTATAGCTATGTAAACATAATAACTTTGATCCTATTACTATACTTCGGGTGAGTGTTCATCACATCATTCCACCAATGTTGTGACCCCGTTATTAACAATATCCAATGTCCATGATCAGGAAACCTTTGATCATCTTGTTAATCATCAAGCTAGTTTAACTGAGAGGCATAACTAGGAACTCTTATTTGTTTATTAATCATACATTTATTAACATTTATTAACGTTTCTAATTAACACAGTTAGAGCATGAGAAATAAACATTTATCATAAACAATGAATAATATAATAACCACTTTATTATTGCCTCTTGGGCATATTCCCTTCAATGTCCCACTCCGCCTTTGATGCTGCCCTGCATTTTTATGCAACAACTGGCCGGCCGAGTAAGTGGCGGCAAGACTTGATTCGACCTGAATGATATGATACATTGTCTGTTTCTAGTTTCTACTGAAGATTTACGCAAGAGATAGTTTGAGTACCATCCAGAGTAATCATTGCTCCCCCTGTTTGCATGACACATCTCCTCCAGCTTCGCCTGGTTTAGAGCGTTTGGTTCGACCTTGGCGTACTTGATGAAAATCTCATCAAACTTTGCCTGGATGAACCCGCCAAGCCATATACATTAGAGATTCATGATGACACGATGGTCAATTTTACATTTGGACAAATGTACAGAATGATCATGACCAGACATCTGTATTGCATACCTGCCAGTTGTGGCACTTGGTCGTTGTACAAGGATCAACGCGATCTTGAGGTCAGCTACGTCATTCGACTACATCATCCACGTTCATCATGAACATTAACGCTTTCAGTCTACAAGAGTATGTCACCAAAACCTTTCCTTACAATATTAAATCATAGATAGATCTTTGGTAGGTTTACACTAGCTAGAAAATTATTGTTTTTTGCTATGAACCCTTTCAAGACGAGACGGGTGGATTCAATATCGTGGAGCCGCATGCTGGTAGGCGATATGCATTATAGTAGTGAGTGAGAGACAACAACGGGATACCAACACTGGTTGCAAGCTGGATCTAGGCAAGGCGGGGTAGTTGGGTGACTATAAGACAGATGCGACGGCCACCACGAACTTGTAGGCTGGATCTAGGCAAGGGGGGCTAGATCTAGGCTAGGTGGGCATAAATCTGGCGGTTGCTTTATAGGCCCAAAACTTCTAGGATGCATTGTGTTCGTCTTTCTTGTCGATCCGCTGATAATGTTCCCTACCACCTCGGTTCATGAGTGACCTCATGGGGCTTCTAGGCCATGCGTCATCAGGGTTGTGGTTGGGGGGTTCTTTAGAAATCCGCGTCGAGTCATTTGGCACCGATGCGGCGGCACATGCAGGTGTCGCCATTCCTTCTTGTAGATCGTCGAGGATACCCCCGAATATCTCATCTTCACTCCCCGCCGAGTACCAGGGGAAACCCTAGGACCAACTCCTTGGTCTGAGCAGCCACGTTGTGTCAATGTCGCATCCCTTTTTGAAGGTGCTTCCTTGGTACCTAGGGTAGCATGGTGGAGCAACTTCGGCGGGCATATTGGTAGCGAGTTGCCATCCATTTTCATCGATCTATTGTTGTCTTCCATTGCAGTATCATTTTTTCTTTTTGGTTGGACATGTTTGTGTTGTTATCCCCAACATTTTGTTTGTTTAAATTTTTGTATAGTGTAGTTGTTTTATTTATAAAATGGGGCGAAAGACTATGTTAAAAAGTTTTTTTCTTGTGCTAACAGATTCTCTTTTAATTGTGCACACAAAGATATTATAATATTACATAATCAATGAAATGAGGCAAACCAAACCATGGCTCATGGCTGGTTAATTCCCATTTTGCTTGGCCAGTGTAACGAAGAGGCTCCCGTTGTAGACGGCTCGCGCGGTGTCCTTCTGAAGGAAGCCGTCATTGTCCTTGGCGAGGCTGTACAGCATGTCCCACTCCGCTTTTGACGCCGCCCTGCATTTTTATGCAACGGTTAGCACGGCAAAACCTTATTCGACATGAATGGTATGATACCATGTTTTCTTCTGCTGAAGATTTACGCCAGAGATATTTGCTTAATTACCATCCGGAGTAGTCATTGCTCCCCCTGTTTGCATGACGCATCTCTTCCAGCTCAGTCTGGTTCAGAGCGTTCGGTTTGGCATTGGCGTACTTGACGAATATCTCGTCAAACTTGGCCTGGACGAACCTGCCAAGTCATATATATATAGCACGTGTTACATTTGGACAAATGCGCAAAATGATCAGGATCGGACGTCTGTATTGCATACCTTCCTTGAGCATCGTAGGAGCCCGTGTCACTTCCGTGCATCCCTTTGTGGATGTTCTCTACGTAGATATCCATGCGAGATGTGGTAGCATTATCCTGCTCGCGTTGGAGACACATCAGAATATCAACCAAATAGACTGAATGTGAGCAGCATGCGCGAGCTACGATAAGATGATGACTTCCTAACTCCGATGAATCCTTTGCGCCGGCAGGAGAAAGTGATGACGCGAGTTGCTCTAGCTTCAAGCGTGAATGGCCATCTAACCTCAACCTTGTCTGAATTCTAGATTCAGTCGGAGTGCAACACACGAAGTACAGTACTATCAGAAACTGCATCGCGACATGCTAACTTGACAAGTAACAACCCTGATAGGACATGGATTAAGCGCTGATGGGAACACAGAAACGGCGTGTTGTGTTTGCTGTCTACCGACGAGGTTTCCCTGCAAGCCACACGCTAACCAGAACCAGACACCTTAAACACCGCAATAAGACGGCCCGACAGAGACGTCTGTTTCAATTTCCTACTACGTAGTATAGTCAGCAAGCGCACGAAACAGGGACGGGAAGAGTGAGAGAGCGAGCGAGCACAAGAAACAGAGACGGGAAGAGTGAGCGAGAGAGCGTGATCGTACAGGTCTGGTCTTGGGTCCAATGACGCCGTTGATCAACAAAGCGGCTGCTGTGGCCGTGGCAGCTCCAAGGCCGATCCTACGAAGCCCTGCGACCGTCCATCACAGAGGCCAAAATTAGAAGTCATTAATGACCGATTTATATAGATCTAAAAATAGTAGCGAAACTTTCTCCGTTTGGTGAGCGAAGAAACGAGGGTAGCGGAGAAGATTGGGTAATTGATGGTCATCTGGTCAACCTTCTTCCGTCTCGGAGTAGGTGACGATGCCGTCATTGTCGGTGTCGAAGTACGCCACGTGCTGCTGCAGCGCCGTCGTCCAGACCGGAGCGCCGCCGGCGGCCGCCGCCTGGCTCCCTTCTCGGAATCAAAATCGAATCGGATAAGCAAACAGGTCGCAAGTATGTGCGATACTAATAATAAATAACGAAGATCGTGCCCCGGCCGGAAGCCATAGCCTTACCGAAGGATACGACGATCAGAAGCAGGAGAGGCACGGGCACCGCCGCCAGCAGGGACGGGCGACGTTGTCCAGCCGCCATGGTGTCGGGCAATGCCTCCTCGATCCTGATCTGTCCTGTTCGGCTTCTCTTTCCCCTGAGTCTCTGTGTGCGTCTGTGCTCTGTGTGCGTCTCCGGCGTCTGAGCCTTGATGTGCGGCTGTGCGCGCTATTTATAGGATGGGCTGACGGCCCGCTCTGGGTAGGACATGCGTGTGGTGGTCTCGCCATCATAGACTGCCATTTTTACCAA
Organism: Avena longiglumis; assembly: GCA_030063025.1. Classification (NCBI taxonomy): domain Eukaryota; kingdom Viridiplantae; phylum Streptophyta; class Magnoliopsida; order Poales; family Poaceae; genus Avena; species Avena longiglumis. The sequence continues at coordinate 333,263,288 of CP125978.1, forward strand.
GAGATATACTCATTAATACAAGATTTTGTTCTCAAAAACAAAAATACAAGATTTGCCCCTACGACATGAATCTAAAATATCACTCATTAATACAATGGATCCCAGTATAAGATTTGTCCCTACTCATTAATAAAATGGATCCCAGTATAAGATTTCCCCTACGACATGAATCTAAAAGATCACTCGTTGATACAAGACTGTTGAAAAAATTATCTCTCATGCCATGGCCTCGTAGACCTAACCGATGTCTCCTCCTCCATAAATCGGTTTCCTTTCCTCTGGCTAGCGTGTAGGCGCCAAGAGGAGTAGAACCTGATTTATAGGTAGAGTTTTTTATCAAAGTAGTGACTTTGAAATATTAGGTTATGGTTTTGGTAATCACCTTTTTTGGCGTATACGTAAATGGAGATTGGATTGTCCATAATAAGTGATCTTTGATCCTTCAATCGACTACGAGATCTTCTTCCCGGCATTAATGATTGTGTTCTAAGATTAAAGTTATATAGGTATGGTCTTTTAGATCTTACTTCGCCGGATCAGTTTTTCTCATGGTTACCGTAAGGATTATAATCCTCGCAGTATTTATCCTGACTGCTACGTTCTTGACAATGGCAAAACGTTGACTAGGCTGTTTGGCCTCTTTTTTCTGGAATACTTATGTTGGTACTCTTGCCGATGCTGGTTGATTACTTTAATCGCTACTGGCTACACGCGTGCACGTAGCCTTAAGACTGCTGCTCAAACTAAAAGTATGAAAGAACCATCGTTGGTATTTACAGGTCTATGTTTTAATATCTATGTCATGTTTACTTGACTGCCTTCAGAAAAGTACAAGATTGTGTCAGTGAAGAAGAAGAGTATGAAGATCTTAAAGATTTGCTCGTTTTATTTTAGACTTTCTTTTGTAATTATTGGATACAGCTTATGTATTTCTACCATGTACTATTGACAATTATAATATATCATGGTATTATCAAAAAAATGATCACTCATTAATACAGGGTGGGCTGGGCCATGGACATGGAGTCCGACTGAAATACGAGGTATACTGACTACTTGAAGTAAAAGACAAGTTCAACACTCTCGGAATACCTTGGACTCACTCCCTCGACCGCTACAGTAGAGGGCGATTGTTTGAGCCTCCCCGTCAGATCCACCCTCGCCACCGACACTGCGGTTTCCCGCCTCCGCAATGGAGGCGGAGAAACCCTAGATCCCGGTTGTACATAGAGTAGGAGCTAGTAGGGTTCCCGACGGCATCGTCCTTGAGTTGGGGGCGAGGCTGTTTCGGGTTTTGAAGGTGGTGCTTGCCTTCTCCAACGGCGGCGCTCGGTGTAGCATCGCGGCCCGTCAGGGTCGTCCTATGCGGTAATAATCCCCACCCCAGATCTCGTGGCAGTGGATCCGGTCGAGATGGCTGGAGATGCTGGGCCGTCGATGGAGGATGGAGGCTCTTCGAAGTTCGAGTTTCGACGACTTCCCGTCCTCAAGGGGTCTTCTTCCGATCCAAGGAAACAGAGGAGAAGCTGCAAAAGCGCGCTGATACGTCAGAAACGTATCTATAATTTTTGATGCTCCATGCTTGTTTAGTATCTACTTTGCTTTGCTTTTTCTACACTTTGAGGTGTTTTATATCTTTTCTGGAACTAACCTATTAACAAGTTGTCATAGTGCCAGTTGCCTGTTTTCTTCTTTTTTTGGTTTCAGAAAGGTAGAAAATCAATATTCTCTGAATTGGACGGGACAAAAGCCGAAGTCAATAACTTTCCATGGGCAACAAGAAGTCTAGAGAGGAGACGGAGAAGCGGGCCAGGGTGGCCACACCCCCCTAGGCGCGGCCAGGGGTGGGACCACACCTAGGCAGGGTATGGGCCCCCTGGTCGCCTCCTCGGCCTCCCCCTTCGCCTATAAGAAGCCCCCAATGCAGAAAACCTAAGTACCCGATCAATATTCCATGAAACCTTCTATAGCCACCGCCATCGTCGTCCCTAGATCGGGGAGGATCTGAAGTTCTTCCCGACACCCAGCCGGAGGGTAGATCATCCCAGAGGCCTTTTCTCCGGTATGATGCGTGAGTAGTTCCACCTTGGACTATGGGTCCATGTAGTAGCTAGATGGTTGTATCTCCTCCTTTGTGCTTTCATGTATAGATATTGTGAGCTTCGTTCATGATCAAGATCTAATCTATTTGTAATCATGCATGTTGAGTTTGCGGGGATCCGATGGATATTGAGATTATTATGTTGGTGTGATTAATGGTTTTGTCTTTATGATTCTATCATGTCTGTGTTGTTTGTGATCTTGCATGCTCTCCGTTGTTAGTAGCTATCTTGGCCAAGTAGTTGGTAGTGACTCCAAGAGGGTGTATTTATGCTCGATAGTGGGTTCATGTCTCTAGTTTCCAAGGGAAGTGACAATAATCTCTTCGGTTGTAGATGTGTTGTTGCTACTTGTAACGCCCCCGAATCGGGTCTATGCAGATCTCAGTATTTCCCGCCAAAATCCGCATAGAAGCGATTCAAAGACGCCCACCAGACACTTTCGTGTGGGTGGGATAGGAATACAAGCAGTTACATCACAGTAGTTTACAACAGAGTCCACAAGAACTTATATATACAACAACGACTCAATGAGTCAAGAATACAAATGATACAAATCATAAAGAAAGCCAAATAGTATTCGAGTACGGACAATATTCAAATGGGACTAAGAGTCCTGAAGAATAACCAAGCGGTGTCCATAACCACTTGAGCCAAGCCGGAAGGGTAACCTTGCTAACATCGTCGATCACATACTGTCAAGCCAAAGGGTGCCGACAAGGGCAAAGGAAAAGCGAAAGAGAGCGGTCGATCTTGAGGCCGATGCAGCGAGACTAGAATTCGGCGGTCCTCGCCTACATAGGTATGGTAGGCTCAGCGGCAGCAAAGCTTGCACTATCTAACTTATAGATACACTCTACAACTTCGGCTATTAGAGCGAGGTAAGAGAGCGCTATGCGGTAACAATAATATAACACCAAACATAACCCATCCAAAGATTTCCCCCTCGAAGACCAGTCGAGGAAGTCCTCTTGCGGAACACACACGGTGACAATTTTAGTTAAGCAGGTGTTTAGTTGATAAGGCTAATTACTAGTCAAATTATTAGAGGCAAAGCATTAGTGGCGTTGTCTATGATCATGACACTGTACTCCTGAGGCGTCCATAACCGTGGACACACGGCTTCTCGAAAAGATTTACCCTACAGGAGTGCACTACTGTACCCAAACGCATGCTCAACCCTTCAGGCAACATATCACGCGTGCCTTCCGAATCTCACAACAAGAACTGTCCCATAACTACGTGCATATCCAGAGGCATCACCTACTCTGTTGATCCAACCAATAGGTACGATGATTCTCGAGGGAGGCACAGCATTTGAGTCTACGGCCGGGCGATGATCGGAAGATAACTTGTAGAGCTCCATCCCACCTCCGACACAATATCCCGATTTTATGCAATGCAAGCCATGGCAGTCCACCAAAATATCAAGTCCGAAGACATATAAACTCACCCATGTCCGAGGACATATTATGCGTATGCACCAAAAATGGAAAATCAATTTTGTAACCCTCTGGATATACGAATAGCGCCGATAGTTGAGGGGAGGATCCCAGAGGCCCCCACGTTTGGTTAGCGCGATCAACTCAGAACTGGTATCGTAGAACGAACGGGTCCTAGGTCGGCTCAAGCAGTTCCCAAAGGTGGTCCCTGCCGGGGCCTTATCATTAGGTGAAACCATAACCAACAACATCATATTAATTATCTTATCACCAACCATATCCGAGTATCATGTTCCACCTGTATGAGAGCGATACTAAGCATGCCTATGACTCACAATGACAAGGCTAGCTAGTCAAACAAGGCAATAGGATAACCAAGGCAATATAGTGGAGTAGGTAATTAAAGGGGACAATACTAAAGCATCGACAATAAGGATAGCAATAGATCAATTGGAGGAAGTAAAGACTATAAATGCAAAAGAGGTAGACGGGGGAGAATGCTCGCCTGTGAGACAAAGTCGGTGACCGAAGGCTTGCCGTATCTCACATCGACTCATCGTCCTATCCGGTGAAGAAGCAAACACTAGAAAGAGCATCCGATGCAGTATTTAACACTAGACGAAAGATCCGGCATGTTTATGATATGATGCATGACTTGGCAATATGCGGTCTGTCTTATCAATATGAAGCGGAATCGGGATCCCGACATTTATTATTAAGTTTAAGTTATTTAGCTACCCCACAAATTAAATGTTGTCTTAACATGGAAAAATACAGCACCGGTTAGCTACACAATTTTAAATGGGATCAATATTAGACTAGATTCGCCCACATATGGTCTCCATATTTAATTATGAGGTGAATCGACAAAATACCTGCAAACAAATAAATATGTATGCGAGCATGAATAATTTAATATGCACGAGTTATATTATATTTATTAAAATAGGGTATCGGAAAGGGGTCCCACATTTAGGGTTCCGTCGATCTTGGAATTCCGTGGGTGTTCGGGTTCGGCCTTCGACGGGATCGGTCTTCGGGTTAGGAAGGAGAACTTGTGGTTCCTTAAGGAGGATCTTGGCGTCGATCCAGAACAAGCTAGGGATTCACGGACATGAGGCCCTCCAACATCAGCATATGCAGTACATGGGCACATGACATCCACAGGTGTCCTCAAGGTTTGAGTGCACATTTGAAAAACTTCTCGCTGGAGAACGGGCAGAGACACTGCAGCTACATAGGAAACAATGACTAGGTGTCAAGCTTTTATTCTTGCGGGTATACACACAAACATGACACGCACAGATAAAGGAAAGGTCACAACCAGGTTACCAGCGAGGAGCATGTAGTTGCTCTCGCGCGCGAAGCAGGGCTTGGCCGACGAGGTCGAGGTGGAGACCCCCGGCGGCAGCACTGAGCAGGAGGAGATCATGGCGGCACGGTGGGTAAGGAGGCGCCGGTCCGGAAGAGGACCTCCGAGACGGCGAGGTTGCGGTGGAGGAGAACCTGGCAGCGACGAGATGCTCCGGGGTCGACGGTGGCCTGCTGGGGAGGCCGGCAGACGGAGAGAGGAGAGGGCCCTGGCCGCGGCGAGGGGCTCGCGCGGCGGCGGCCTGAGGCGGAGGCGTTGCAGCGGCTCGGCGGACAGGTGGCGGGGCAGAGGCGCTCGGGTCCCGGCCGGCTGCAGGGCGGTGCCGTCGCGGGGTATAGAGGAGGCAGGGCGACAAGGCGGCGGTCTGGAGGAGCCCGCGGGCGGCGGCGCGGGGCTCCGAGCTCAGGTGGAATAAGGAGATCGAGGAGGAGGGTAGCCGGTCGCGGTCCAGAGGGCGGCGCGGGTGCTGCAGGGCTGCGGGATCTCGCTGAGGCGCAGGCGGCGGCGCGGTCTCTGGGAGGAAGATGGGCATGGGGCGAGGATTGAGGACCGGGTACTGTGCGTGGAGTTCGCGTGCGGGCCTGGGTCGCGGGCAGCATCCATGCGTGGCAACCACCGGCCAGGTGCGTCGTGTGAAGCAGTGTGTGTGTGCGCGAGTTGATGCGTGTGTGTGTAGTGTTCGTGTCAGGTGAGATGTGTGTGGTGGTTAGCGGAAGTTGTGGTGGAGTGCGCGAGTACTGGTGTGTGTGTGTGACTTGCAACATGACAGATCGGATGTGGCGTGTTGATCCAGCAGGTGGCGGCGGCAGTCGAAAAGGAGAGGGGTAGAATTTGGTTCAGATCTAGGCTAGGGTTTGGGAGACAAAAGAGGAGAATAGTCTATTTATCTAGTCCAAAGTAAGCTAGATGAGACTAGTTTTACGCCAAAACTTTAGACGGGCTTTTACCCTAGTTTTATTTTAGTCAAATAAGAAAACCATTTATGGTCAAGTAACAGACCGAAAATATTATTTTGCTTTAGTTTGAAAATAAAAAAAGGGAAACGGATTTAATAAAATTATAAGGATATTTTTAGTAAAACAAAAATAGGTTTTTAGAAAAATAGTTTACGGACAAAAATGCGAATAAAATATGCATGATGATGTCATGATGATGCACAAAATAAAATAACAATCAATTTTATTTCGGAATATTTTCCGGGGCATTACACTACTAGGGAGAAAACAACGGTCTCTTGTTCATGGAACATGTGGCTTACCTTACACTTTGCTTAGCGGTTATGCATTGCTTGCAACTTATCTGGAGGAGGTTCGGATGATAACGAAGGTGGACTTCTAGTCATAGATTGGATGGCGATCATGTATCTTGTTGTATTAATCGAATCTCATAGGATATTTCGACTAGTAATTGCATTGTTTTGCCTTGCTTAGTTCACATCAATTGCCGTTGTAATTTGTTTACCCTTCATGCCATGTTATTTATCTAAGGAGAGCACCTCTAGTGAACTATGGACCCGGTCCAATCTTTATAATTGATACATCTTCCATGTTACTTGTTTACTTTTGCAAACCACCATTACCTTCCACCATACGTTTAATCCTTTATTCACAAACCGATGAGCTTGACAACCTCATCGATTCGTTGGGGCAAAGTCTTGAGTTTGTGTTGTGCGGTCTCCATGTTGCAACACACGTGTGACGTTCCTTACTTCGGTTCGATAACCTCGGTCTCTACTGAGGGAAGACATGCTACTTGCTGCTTCACACCTTGCTCTTGGGGTTTCCAACGAAGTGCTCCACGTCAAGCACCATCAACAAGTTTTCTGGCGCTGTTGCCGGGGACGCTAAGGACGTCTTCACTAGGGGAGTGATGGTGCTGACGTGGAGCACTTCGTTGGAAACCCCAAGAGCAAGGTGTGAAGCAGCAAGTCTTCCCTCAGTAGAGACCGAGGTTATCGAACCAGAAGGAGGAAGGAAACGTCACACAGGTGTTGCAAGCAACGCGGAGACCTGCACAACACAAACTCAAGACTTTGCCCCCAACGAATTAGTGAGGTTGTCAAGGTCACCGATTTGCTGTGACAAAGTATTAAACATATGGTTTAGAAGGTAATTGTTTGCAACAAGTAAACAATTAACAGTGGAAGATGTATCAATGGTAAATATTGGACCGGGGTCCATAGTTCACTGGAGGTGCTCTCCTTAGATAAACAACATGGCATGAAGGGTAAACAAATTACAGCAGGGCAATTGACAGGAACAGAGCAAGGCATAACAATGCAATTACTAGTCAGAAAGATCCTATGAGATTCGATTGGGCAATACAACAAGATACATAGACCGCCATCCAACTACATCTATGACTAGAAGTACATCTTCAGGTTATCATCCGAACCCCCTCCAGTATTAAGTTGCAACCAACAGACAACTGCTTTAAGCAAAGTGTGTAAGGTAAACAGTCCACATGTTCCATGAACAAGAGATCGTTGTTTTCTCCCTAATGGGAACGGCACATCTACAACCGAAGAGATTTATGTCACTTCCCTTGGAAACTAGAGGCATGAACCCATATCGAGCATAAATACCCCCTCCTGGAGTCACTAGCAACTACTTGACCAAGATAGATACTATAACGGAGAGCATAAAAGATCACAAACAACACAGACATGATAGAATCATAAAGACAAGACCATTAACAAAACCAACATAATAATCTCAATATCCATCGGATCCCTGCAAACACAACATGCATGATTACAAATAGATTATATCTTGATCATGAACGGAGCTCACAAGATTTATACATGAAAGCACAAAGGAGGAGATACAACCATCTAGATACTACATGGACCCATAGTCCAAGGTGGAACTACTCACACATCATACCGGAGAGAAGGCCTTCGGGATGATCTCCCCTCTGGCAGGCTGCCGAGAAGAACTTCAGATCCCCTCCGATCTAGGGATTATGGTGGTGGCGGCTACAGACAGTTTCGTGGAGATTTGATCGAGTGCTTAGGGTTTCTGTATCGGGGGCTTCTTATAGGCGAAGGGAGAGGTTGAGGCGGTGGACAGGGGCGCCAAAACCTAGCCAGGTGCGGGTGGGGCCCACCTGCGCCTGCGGTGGGCCTGGCCACCCTGGCCGGCCCCTCCGGCTCTCCTCTGGGCTTCTTATTCCCCACGGAAAGTAATTGACTTTGACGTTTGTCCCGTCCATTTCCGAGAATATTTCTTTACTAACTTTTCTGAAACCAAAAATAGCAGAAAACAGGCATTTGGCATTGTTGCAACTTGTTGATAGGTTAGTACTAAAAAACATGTAAAAAGCATCTCAAAGTGTAGACAAGTAAAGCAAAGTAGATACTAAACAAGCATGGAGCATCAAAAATTATAGATATGTTTCCAACGTATCAACATCCCCAAGCTTAACTCCTGCTTGTCCTTGAGTAGGTAAGTGATAAACAGAATAATTTTTGAGGTGACATGCACCCTCACAATAAATATCCAACCATTTGCAAGCATTAAAAGCTGGGATCAAAGAACTCTAAACATGTGCATGAAAGATGGAGTTCTAACAATAGGACATAGGAACTATGCATTCAACATGGCAACCTACAAACAAAGATTATGAATAACATGCATTGAAAAACATTTTTTTGTTTCACATGCAGAAAACATAGCATAGTGCCAATCAGCTTGTCCCTCATAGAGTAGCAAATAGATGCATAGGACACCTGCAAAGTTCACAAGGGTGACTAGAAACAAATAGCACAAGAACAAGTAATATCACAATATGCATCAATCAATAAGCTTTTGAACACTCCACATAGAATGACAACTATTCTCTCTTAATGGTTCTTAGAGGTAGAAGGTGGAGACTCAAATAATGGTGGAAGAAAGGCATTTTTGTAAAGGAAGCAGGGATTACAAGTTTCAAAAAGAGCTTCCAAAAATTATGGTACTTGTTAGATTTCAGCCCTCATTGCCATATCATAAGCATCTTGAAGTGGTTAAAGTTAAAGTGGCAAAGATGGAGTATATGCTTAATGAAGTATAAGTTGGCAATCTCAAGTCTCTTGAATACGAGGGCCACACATCATGCATACTCAACTTTGGGTCTAGGTAAGTGTAAGAGTCCCAACCTTTAAATAAGGTAGAGTCCCATGTGTTTACAATGCTAGTCCCTAGATCAATAGCTAGCATCCACAGTTAAGATGTAATATCAAGAAACAAAGGTCATAATATAACTTTATGACCAGGTATAACATAATTATTATTACATCTTACATAGCTCATTTGGCTATTACAATACATTGCAGCAGAATATCTATAAGCATGGGGTCCTTCATCTTCAAAGTGCCACAAGCAGTCATGTTGGTTGTAGACTTTGTAATCCTAATCAATCAATCTTCACTAAAAATCAATCAAAACTGCAACATTACAAGTTACAGCCACAAGGGTCAATACATTTGAATTGTATTGGCAAGTTTCACTACTATGTTGAATATAAGTGGATCCTATCAATACATGCATATTTGGCTAAGTAGGGTTTTAGGCTCATTTGCAGAAAGCAATACTTTATCCTATCTTTTCAAAATGGTTTTGATCTTTTGTCAAATCTATTTATCAGAATCCCTTGAACTCCTTGGTAAATCCCCAAGTGTTCAAGTCCTTGTCAAATCTCTTGAGCTCCTTGGTAAATCCCCAAGTGCAACAAGTTTTATCAAAATCTCTTGAGCTCCTTGGTACCCCCAAGTGCATCAAGTATTTAGTTGTCACTTAAAAGTTTTTCTTTTAGAAAATGGAATGTCGAAATTTCCCATAGCTTCAAGCTTTAGTTGCTCAGTATTGTCCATAACCGAGGACACGGCTAAGTACTTAGATTTTTATTATCTTCTGCAGAAGTTGTACACTTTACCCACATGTCACACTTTCATCTTGTTGCCACCAGTGGCCGCTGGATAAGTACTCACCAAGATGGAATACTGGCAGATTGAGAATGTGACGAAGTCTTTCCAAAGGGGCCTCCCATACACCATTGCTAGCTTGTCTTCAGTACCCATGTAGGATTCCAAGTTCCTCATTTTCAGTAACCTGAAGACAATGCATGGGTCTTCCCAATGTAGTTGAATAAGCCAGAGCCATAAGTAGCATGTGGTTGTACACGAAAGCCACAATTGGAGAAACATGTTCAATCTCTAAATTTCCTGGGTGGTTTTCTTTTGGAGCACAACACAAAGAGATTGCCATAGACATGGTTCCTTTTGTTGCCACCTTCTACAAAACTCAAAGTATCCTTGTCCACCCAGGTGGTTCATTGAGTCCTTGTTTTATTATATAAAAACACAAGTCCTTTTCTCAACTTCATAAAATCTCAACATGTATCTCTTTTCAAAATATAGCATGGCTAAGCATGTAACAACTACATTGTTTCACTAAGGAAATATACAAGGGTAATCCTATTAGGATTTAGCATAGCATAAGTATAGAAATTCTTTTTCATGCATGTTTCAAAATCCACTAAGTATAATGAAAATAGTAGGACTTTAGATGATAGTGTCACTTGCCTTTTTGGTAGGGAATGTTGGTTCACTTCTTGATCTTGCTAGTTTCACACTTTTCTAACTTCACTACAAATCAATCAAGCAAACACAATATCAACTAGCATTCCAACCAATAATCAAACAATCAAACACACACATAAAATAATAGAGGCTAAGTCATGCATGCAAGCATGCAAAAGGTAGTTCTATTTGCAAAGGTGGTTTCTACTAGGCTCTACACAATGTAAGGCTCAAAGTGGACATTTTCTAAAGTGTCAAAACCATTTGCAAAAGGGTTTTTATCTATAGATCATTTTTAAATCAAATCATTATTTTATGTGGTGAAAAATGTTTTTTATCAAAGCAACAACTTTATGTTGTTCACCAAATAAGTTGTTGTTTCTCAAAACTTGGTGTTTTAGGGTCAGTAGGTTTGAGTCAAATCATTTTCCCAAAGCTTTTACTCCAAAAACATTTTCATAGCAAAATCAATATTTTTATTTGACTAGAAATGGGCTAAATCAATTGATCCATCATAATCTTCACCAAATACATTTTTAAATCCACAAGTTTGTTCCTAAGGTCAGTAAGTTCACCACAAACCAATTTGCAAAGATTTCATCCTTTAAAACATTTTGGAATAATTTTTCTAATCTAAACAAGCATACAAATGTTTCTGCAAAAACAAACAATCTAACATAAACTTTTTACTAAACACATAGCATGGTTGGCTAGGGATTGTTCCACTGATTCCATTGATATAAAGTTTGTAAATTTTGGACGTGTGGATCAAAAGTTACAAGGGTTTCAAATTTTCATCTAAATCTGTTTTTCAAACTCTGTTTTAAATCACCCAGTGCCACGCGGCGTGCTATCACTGGCTGATACCGATTCGGGTGGATCGGCCTCTGCGGGGCGTTGGATCTAACTAAAATGAACGGATCAGATGGGCGCATACCCCTTCGTCAAGTTCTAATCGTAGCCAAAAGATTCTCATCTAACGGCCTCAGACGCTTGGTCAAAGGCTGGAGTCATGCTGCGAGCAGACGGCGACGGACGGTGGCGCTATGGCGGCTACAGGAAGCAAAGAGGAAGGTGAGGGTGCTTATAGTGATCGCGATGACGTGGGGATGCTCAAGGTACGGTTGGCTTGGCAAGTGGCGCTCAGGGACAGCAGCGGTTCCTCGCCGGAGTGGGGAACGGCGTTGGGTGGTTCTGTTCGTGGTCGGGGTCGATGCTACAGATCACGAGGAGGTAAACAGAGGGCATGGTTAGATGCGCAAGACCAAGGCGAAGCTGTGTGCGTGAAGGAGAGGGCGCGGGGTGGCCTGTCTTACCAGGGGAAGGTCGCCGGAGAGAGACGCAGACGCGGCGGCGCTCAGTGGTTGTCGCAGTCGACGTTCTAGGGAGCCCGCGGTTGAACGGATGGCACAGACATGTGCGCCTGGGAGTGGGGATCACGGTCGTGTGCTCAGGGAGGCAAGGGGTGGCGAGGTTCGGCCGGAATCGAGGAGGGACGGTGGTCGGAGTAGTGTTGTTGCGAGGTCGAATTGAGGCAGCCTAGGGGCTCTCGTGCTGCGGTGTTTGAGGGGAAAGGAGGAGAAGGCGTAGGCGATTAAAAGGACGTGGTCGCAGGAGGAGTAATGGCCGTTAACATCGTGTATTGATCGCCGGAGTAAAGACAGGAAACGGCGAGGAGGATTCAACGCGAGTTGAAGACGATGAACAGGAGAAGTGGGACCCTGCTGTCAGCGAGGAAGTGTGAGGGAAAGAGGGTCCACTCGTCAGTCGCTCTGCGGGTTAAAAACTGAGTGCGAAACGTTTTCCTCGGGAGAGAGGGAGTGGGCTGGTTGTTGGGCTTATTGGGCTGGCCGGCTGGGCTGTGTCCAATTCTATTTTTTTCTTCCTGAATGCTTTTTCTTTTTCCAATTCTATTTTCTGTTTTGAAATTCAAACAACAAATCAAACATTCTATTCACATCAAACTTTCACCAAACTTTGTATTGAGTTTTGGTTCTGTTTAACATAAACCAAAGTCCCATAAATAAAAATAATAATATTTTTATTTTAGGGTCCATTATTAATTAAATAAATAGACCTTGTTTATTAATCAAATAGATTTTGATTTATTCAAAACTCTATTTTGAAACCTAATATTATCAAAACCAAATCAGTAGGTTTTATTTGAAAATAAAGGGTACATGGAAAACTTATTTGAAATAAATAAATAAGTTTTGATGTTTTAATTAAAATAGTAAAACCTTTATTTTTAATAATCTTGGATATTAAATCCTTATCATTTTATTTAAATAAACCTTTACTATTTTTATCAAATAAAAATATTTTATTTCAAAGGCTTGGCCAAGTTTTAGTTTGGCTTTATAAAATATTCTTAGTCAAATTTCTTCCTTTTTATTTGGAAACCAAATCTTTTTATTAAAAGATTCAAAAATAGTAATTCCAAATATTTTTATTTTTCCTTTATTAAATGTTTATCTTTTTAAATCCCTTTAGGATTTATCTTGATCAAAATAGGTTTTGAAAGTTTCCAAATGGATTCAAAAAGTTTCTTCTCACCCTGAAAATCAACAAAGTTTTATTTCATTCATTTATTTTTCACATTACAAGATTTGGAAAATCTTGGGATGTGATAGGCTACCACCCTTAAAATAAATCTCGTCCCGAGATTTGGGAAAGCTAGGGTTACAAGTAGGCTCAAAACAACTAGGGTACTACCACCCTTAAAAATTTCCAAACTAAATTACATATTGGCTTGCTAAGGATCTTGGGGAAACTTCTCTGGGCAAACATCTGCTTAGCGTCCTTTGTTTCCACTCTTGACTCATGGGCCAAGGTTGAGATCCTTCATAGGCTTGTTTAACTTGTTCTTCATCTTTTCTGGACAATTGCTTGCATAATGTCCTGGTTCTTTGCAATTGAAACAGTGGATATCTTTGAGTTCTTTACGTGTCTCTTGTGGACAAGTTGCTGCATAATGGCCTAGCTCTTTGCAGTTGTTGCACCACACTTGGCCAATTTCCTTATACTTCTGGTTATCTGGGCATTCACTGGAATAGTGTCCCATTTCTTTACAATGATGACATTGCACATGGATTTTGTCCTTCTTTTTCTTTTTGGGCTTCTACAAAGCTAGGAGTGCATCTAGTTCATGTTGTTCATATGTTATCTGGTAGGTAGGAATGTCTACATGCTTCTTGGACCTTCTATTGCTCTTTGGAAAATTCACATGCCTCTTCTTTGGTCCTTTGAATTGGGTTGTATTGCATGGAGGTATAAATGGCCCTTTTCCTTTGTCATCATTCTTCTTGGTAGACTTAGATCCTTCTTGATAGTTTGCAATCATTTGTTGCACTCCATCTTGTTTCCTTTGTTCAACTATGGAATAGATGGGGCATTGGATAGGAATATGGTTGTTTCCTTCACACAAGTAGCAAGTAGCTTGAGAGGTGGGGCATTGGCCTACTGGATGTTTCTCTTCACAATTGGGGCATTGATCTCCATGCTCCTTGCAAGTGTGATCCTTGTCTCCACAAATAATGCAAGCTGGGGCTCCATCTAGAATAACATTTCTGTCATCCTTGTTGTCACAAACTCTTTTGGAATAGTTGTCTTCCATGTTGATCATTTGATATGTCACCTTAAGCATCAATTGGGCTTGAGTTTCTAAAAATCCTTGCAGAGTTGGATCTTCCCCACTGGTGTTGGCTATGAATTGAGTTGTCATTTGGTTCAACTGGTTTTGGGTTGCTATGAGCTCTTTCATGTTGTCCTCTTGGTTGGTGTTGGTGTCATCAACCTTGATGTTGGAGTCTCTTGGATTAGTCATCTGTTTGGGTTTTAATAGGGATTAGAATAGGCAAAACATTTCTAAGGAATCAATTCTAATCACACACATTACAATTCACTCAAGCAATGTGCAAGCAACCACAAACAACATTTCACTCAAACAATGAAGTTCAAGCACATACTTAGGCAACCAAAAATATTTTGTTACACCACCTAAGTTGGTGTGTTTGACTTAACTAAAATATGGTGGTCCATCTATATGGTTCACTTGTGATCTTTCCATCCTTCTTGGTGGATTGTTCTTGCATGATATCATGGTTTCCTTAAGAAAAATTCTTGGTCACAAAACTTCAAACGTGATGATGGATCCTTCTAAGTTGTTTTTCCTTAGTCTCCAAATCTTGAGCAAGATTTCCTTGTCTCACTTGTCCTTAGTGATATCCAAGGTTAAAGTCCTTGGTGAGTATGCTGAAGATGTTGAAGTTATTAGAGTTGAAGATGTTGAAGTCATTAGAGTTGAAGATGTTGAAGTCATTAGAGTTGAAGATGTTGAAGTCATTAGAGTTGATGGAGTCCTTTGCACATGGTATAGTCTTTGGTCATGGGGTAGGTTTTTCCATCAAGTTGAAGCAGGAGAGATGTAGAATAAAAACCAAAATGGTTGAGGAAAGAGTTTACAAGATTGTTTGTAGATAAGTTTTGGAACAAATACAACTCCTATTTACTAAGGGTTTTTGTCCAATCCTAGGGTTACAAATCCTACAGGCAACACAATGCTCTGATACCATCTGTAAGAGTCCCAACCTTTAAATAAGGTAGAGTCCCCTGTCTTTACAATGCTAGTCCCTGGATCAATATCTAGCATCCACAGTTAAGATGTAATATCAAGAAACAAAGGTCATAATATAACTTTATAACCAGGTCTAACATAATTATTATTACATCTTACATAGCTCATTTGGCTATTACAATACATTGCAGCAGAATATCTATAAGCATGGGGTCCTTCATCTTCAAAGTGCCACAAGCAGTCATGTTGGTTGTAGACTTTGTAATCCTAATCAATCAATCTTCACTAAAAATCAATCAAACCTACAACATTAAAAGTTACAGCCACAAGGGTCAATACATTTGAATTTTATTGGCAAGTTTCACTACTATGTTGAATATAAGTGGATCCTATCAATACATGCATATTTGTCTAAGTAGGGTTTTAGGCTCATTTGCAGAAAGCAATACTTTATCCTATCTTTTCAAAATGGTTTTGATCTTTTGTCAAATCTCTTTATCAAAATCCCTTGAACTCCTTGGTAAACCCCCAAGTGTTCAAGTCCTTGTCAAATCTCTTGAGCTCCTTGGTAAATCCCCAAGTGCAACAAGTTTTATCAAAATCTCTTGAGCTCCTTGGTACCCCCAAGTGCATCAAGTTTTATCAAAATCTCTTGAGCTCCTTGGTACCCCCAAGTGCATCAAGTTTTATCAAAATATCTTGAGCTCCTTGGTACCCCCAAGTGCATCAAGTCTTTAGTTGTCACTTAAAAGTTTTTCTTTTAGAAATTGGAATGTCGAGATTTCCCATAGCTTCAAGCTTTAGTTTCTCAGTATTGTCCATAACCGGGGACACGGCTAAGTACTTAGATTTTTATTATCTTCTGCAGAAGTTGTACACTTTACCCACATGTCACACTCTCATCTTGTTGCCACCAGTGGCCGCTGGATAAGTACTCACCAAGATGGAATACTGGCAGATTGAGAATGTGACGAAGTCTTTCCAAAGGGTCCTCCCATACACCATTTCTAGCTTGTCTTCAGTACCCATGTAGGATTCCAAGTTCCTCATTTTCAGTAACCTGAAGACAATGCATGGGTCTTCCCAATGTAGTTGACTAAGCCAGAGCCATAAGTAGCATGTGGTTGTACACGAAAGCCACAATTGGAGAAACATGTTCAATCTCTAAATTTCCTGGGTGGTTTTCTTTTGGAGCACAACACAAAGAGATTGCCATAGACATGGTTCCTTTTGTTGCCACCTTCTCCAAAACTCAAAGTATCCTTGTCCACCCAGGTGGTTCATTGATTCCTTGTTTTATTATATAAAAACACAAGTCCTTTTCTCAACTTCATAAAATCTCAACATGTATCTCTTTTCAAAATATAGCATGGCTAAGCATGTAACAACTACATTGTTTTCACTAAGGAAATATACAAGGGGAATCCTATTAGGATTTAGCATAGCATAAGTATAGAAATTCTTTTTCATGCATGTTTCAAAATCCACTAAGTATAATGAAAATAGTAGGACTTTAGATGATAGTGTCACTTGCCTTTTTGGTAGGGAATGTTGGTTCACTTCTTGATCTTGCTAGTTTCACACTTTTCTAACTTCACTACAAATCAATCAAGCAAACACAATATCAACTAGCATTCCAACCAATAATCAAACAATCAAACACACACATAAAATAATAGAGGCTAATTCATGCATGCAAGCATGCAAAAGGTAGTTCTATTTGCAAAGGTGGTTTCTACTAGGCTCTACACAATCTAAGGCTCAAAGTGGACATTTTCTAAAGTGTCAAAACCATTTGCAAAAGGGTTTTTATCTATAGATCATTTTTAAATAAAATCATTATTTTATGTGGTGAAAAATGTTTTTATCAAAGCAACAACTTTATGTTGTTCACCTGTAGAGGTCCCAATCTTTAATAAGATAGAGCCCCCTGTGTTTACAATGCTAGTCCCTGGCTCAATAGCTAGCATCCACAGTTAAGATGTAATATCAATAAACAAAGGACATTATATAACTTTATAACCAGGAATAACATAATTTTATTACATCATACATAGCTCATTTGGCTATTACATTACATTGCAGCGGAATATCTATAGTCATGGGGTCCTTCATCTTCAAAGTGTCATAGGTAGATGTTGGTTGTAGACTTTGTAATCCTAATCAATCAATCCTCACTAAAAACAATCAAACCTGCAACATAACAAGTTACAGCCACAAGGGTCAATACATTTGAATTGTATTGGCAAGTGATACTATGGTAGTATAGTGGAATCTATCATCTATATGCAATTGGCTAAGTGGATTTGAGGCTTGCATTTCTCAAAATATATTTTTCCTTAACATTTGAAAATACTAAGTTTTGTCTTGACAAAATCTTTTCCAAAGCTTCTCTCAATCAAAGATTGAAGATTTCAAACAACCCTTGTTCAAACCACAGTTTTAACTTAGAAATTTGAATGATGAGATTCTTGATTGCTTCCATGTCTTGATGCTCAAATTGTCCTTTACCAGGGACATGTCTAAGTACTTAGATTTTACACTCTGTAGAGGTGGTGCACTTTCCCCACAAGACTTGGTTTCCCAAGACAAGATCTTTCAGAAGCCTTCCCTTAGACCAAAATGGACGCGCTCCAACCTATCAAACACTACCACCCTCTGTCCATATGGCTAAGTTCTTGCAACCTATATGATCATGGCAGAGCCCATATTGCCAAGTGGTTGCACTTGAAGCTTCTCAACATTTGACATCTCAAATCTCTTTGTTCCTGGGTGGCCATCCACAAGTGAGATACACAAGCCAAGTCCATGGACTTGTGAACCACTCAACCAAAAACCACCAAGCAATCCCATTCCACCCAGGTGATTCATTAACTTAGTTGTTTTATTAGACAAAATCACAAGTCCTCGGACTTAGAATATTTTTCCATAGTGTGAATATAAATTCCACCCATGTTTTCTATTAGCTAGGCTAAGCTTGATAGTAATAGGAATCTTAACTTAGGAAAATCCTACTAAGGATTTATCTACTAGATTTTCTTATAGCAAGGTCTATACTTAGCAAAATCCATGCAAGTTTTACTTAGAGAAAAATTACTAATGCATAGTGAAAGTAATGGGACAAAAGTATAAAGCATCACTTGCCTTTTTGGTAGAGGGTATAGGTTCACTCCTTGTCCTTGCAACAATAACACTCTTCAAGTCACTACAATTCAATCAAGCAAGGCACAAACTTAATCTACCAATCAAGCAAAACATCACATAAAATAACAAAGTCAAAGTAATGCATGCAAGCATGCAAAAGATGGTTCTAATTGCAAAGGTGGTCTCCACTAGGCTTTTAAACTTTTTAAAGTCAAAAGTGGTTATTTTCCAAAGTGTCAAAGTCATTTGCAAAAGGGTTTTGGTCTATAAACCATTTTTTAAATCTAATCATTATTTTATGTGGTGAAAATTATTTTTATCAAAGCAAAACTTTATGTTTTTCACCAAATGAGTTGCTATTGCAAAACTTGGTGTTTTGGGTCAGTAGGTTTGGTCTAAACCATTTTCCCAAAGTTTTTACTCAAAATCATTTTCATAACAAAAATCATTATTTTCTTTTGGCTAGAAATGACTAAATCAAGTTTTACATCCTAAACTTTACCAAAACCATTTTCCAAACTATGGGTTGGTTCCTAGGGTCAGTGAGTTTACAACAAACCAATTTGCAAAGGTTTTAACCTTAAAAACATTTTTAAACAATTTTTGTAATCTAAATAAGCATACAAATGAATCTGCAAAAACAAGCAAACAAACAGATACTATTTGCTAAACCAAGGGCATGGTTGGCTAGGGCTTGTTCCACTGAATCCATTGATATAAAATTTGTAATTTTTAGACGTGTGGTTTGAAAGTTACAAGGGTTTCAAAATGGTATTTAAATCTGGTTTCTAAATCTGTTTAAATCAAACACTGGCCACGCGTCGCGCCGTGATTGGCCAGTACCGGTTCGTCTGGATCGAGTGACACAGACCACATGATTAAAAGGGGCATGTGAGGCTCAGATCAAACGTACCCCTTCGTTTTAGTGAATCTATCCTAGCCAACGGATCTGCATCTAACTGTTGCTACGTGTTTGACCTAAAATGAGCGGCGCTGACGGCGGCTGTGCGGCGGCAGCGCTCTGGCGGCGAGGTTGCCGACGATGCAGGATGCGAGAAAGAGGGAGGGGGAGCTCACCGAGTTCACAGCACACTGATGATGCTCCTCGTGGTCTTTGTTGGCCAAGGGCGCTGACGGCGTGGCGCGGCAAGCCCGCGGCGATGCAGGATGCGAGAAAGAGGGAGGGGGAGCTCACCGAGTTCGCAGCACACTGCTGATGCTCCTCGTGGTCTTTGTTGGCCAAGGGGCGCACGGTTTCCTGGGGAATTGCTCACCGGAGTTGAGTCGTGCCTCGGGTGTGGTCAGTCGTCTACGGGGGCGAGGTTGCAGGCCACGCGCGAGTGATTGGCGAGCACCTGGAGATGCAAAAGACACCGACTAATCAAACAGCATGATTTACTGATCAAGGTGCGCACGGAGTCGAGTGCTAGAGCTCACCGGAGTCGCGGGGGTCGTCGGTGGCGTACAGGTGGAGACGTTGCCGACACTCTGGGGCGCTTGGGGGCGAGCTGGCGCTACGGGGATGATCGCCAGGAGGTAGGGATCACGTGAGCATGGTCGAGGAGGCAAGGGGCGGCGAGGGGCTGCCGGAATCGGCCGGGGAAGTCATCGGGGACAGGGTGTTATCGCAAGCAATTTGCGCAGCTTGGGGGCTCTGGTGGGGTGTGGTCTGCGGGAGAAGGAAGAGGAGACCAGGGTGGTTAAGACAGCAGGGTCCAGGGGGAGGATTAACCGCGCATTTAAACGAATTCAACCGAATTCATTTGGCCAGAAACGGCAAGGCAAGAGAAGGGGAGGAAACGGTCGCGAGGTTAGGGATGACGAACAGGAGGAGTGGGGCATGCTTGTCGGAGAGAGGAAAGTTTCGTGGGCTCCAGTTGTCATACATCGCTGGGTTTGTTTTATGTAAGGAAAACGGTTCGGGTGGAAAGAGGAGCTGGCTTCTTTGGGTTAGTTGGGCGGATGGTGGGTCGCTTATTTTTTTTTTGTCCAAACTTTTTCCTTTTCTATTTTCAATTTCTTGATTTGAAATTCAAACAAATGATTCATTCAACCAAATCAACTCAAACAAACACCTCACTTCACAATTTTGAACTTGGTTACATTTATCGCATAAACCTAAATTCCAAAATAAAATAATATTTTTTTATTCATTTTAAGATCCATTCATTAATTAAATAAAATGGACCTTTATTTATTTAATATGGTTTGATTTATTTAATAAAATCTTCATTTGAAATCCAAACACTTTCAAAACCCAATCAGTAGGTTTTATTTGAAAATATAAGATACTTGAAATACTTGTTTAAAATAAAATAACATTTTATTTTAGGGTCCAATAACAATTAAATGAATAGACCTTATTTATTTAATTCAAATAGGTTTTGTTTTATTGAAATCTTTATTTTGAAAATCTAAAATAAAACTAAAACACTTCAATAGGTTTTTATTTGAGAAAATAAAATATTTGGAAAACTTATTTAAAACAAATAAATAAGTTTTAGTGTTTATTTAAAACGGAAAAAGCCTTTACTTAAATAAAATTTGGATATTAAATCCTTATTTTTTTATTTAAATAAATTTTTGCTATTTTCATTCAAAAAAAATGTTTTAATTCAAAATCTTGGCCAAGGTTTTTAATTTGGCTTTATAAAATAATCTTTATTTATAAAACTTCTATTTCCTTTGAAAATAAAATCTTTTATTAAAGGATCAAAAATAGTAATTCCCAAAATATTTTATTTTCCTTTATTTAATGTTTATCTTTATAAATCCCTTTAGGATTTATTTGATTCCAATTGGTTTGAAGTTCCAATTGAATTCAAAAAGTTTCTTCTGGCCCTAAAAATCAAACAAAGTCTTATTTTATTCATTTATTTTTCACATAACAAGATTTGGAAAATCTTGGGATGTGACATCACCAAATAAGTTGTTGTTTCTCGAAACTTGGTGTTTTAGGGTCAGTAGGTTTGAGTCAAATCATTTTCCCAAAGCTTTTACTACAAAAACATTTTCATAGCAAAATCAATATTTTTATTTGACTAGAAATGGGCTAAATCAATTGATCCATCCTAATCTTCACCAAATACATTTTTAAATCCACAAGTTGGTTCCTAAGGTCAGTAAGTTCACCACAAACCAATTTTCAAAGATTTCATCCTTTAAAACATTTTTGAATAATTTTTCTAATCTAAACAAGCATACAAATGTTTCTGCAAAAACAAACAATCTAACATAAACTTTTTACTAAACACATAGCATGGTTGGCTAGGGATTGTTCCATTGATTCAATTGATATAAATTTTGTAAATTTTGGACGTGTGGATCAAAAGTTACAAGGGTTTCAAATTTTCATCTAAATCTGTTTTTCAAACTCTGTTTTAAATCACCCAGTGCCACGCGTGCATATCATCGGGTCGATACCGATTCGGGTGGATCGGCCTCTGCGGGGCATTGGATCTAACTAAAATGAACGGATCAGATGGGCGCATACCCCTTCGTCAAGTTCTAATCGTAGCCAAAAGATTCTCATCTAACGGCCTCAGACGCTTGGTCAAAGGCTGGCGGAGCTGCGCGGTAGCAGACGGCGGCGACGGTCGGACGGTGGCGCTATGGCGGCTACAGGAAGCAAAGAGGAAGGTGAGGGTGCTTACAGTGATCGCGATGACGTGGGGATGCTCAAGGTACGGTCGGCTTGGCAAGGGGCGCTCAAGGACAGCAGCGATTCCTCGCCGGAGTGGGGAACGGCGTCGGGTGGTTCTGTTCGTGGTCGGGGTCGACGCTACAGATCACGAGGAGGCAAACAGAGGGCCTGGTTAGATGCGCAAGACCAAGGCGAAGCTGTGTGCGTGAAGGAGAGGGCGCGGGGTGGTCTGTCTTACCAGGGGGAGGTCGCCGGAGAGAGACGCAGACGCGGCGGCGCTCAGTGGTTGTCGCAGTCGACGTTCTGGGGCGCCCGCGTTTGAACGGATGGCACAGACAGGTGCGCCTGGGAGTGGGGATCACGGTGGTGTGCTCAGGGAGGCAAGGGGTGGCGAGGTTCGGCCGGAATCGAGAAGGGACGGTGGTCGGAGCAGTGGCGTTGCGAGGTCGAATTGATGCAGCCTAGGGGCTCTCGTGCTGCGGTGTTTAAGGGGAAAGGAGGAGAAGGCGCAGGCGATTAAAAGGATGTGGTAGCAGGGGGAGTAATGGCCGTTAACATCGTGTATTGATCGCCGGAGTAAAGACAGGAAACGGCGAGGAGGATTCAGCGCGAATTGAAGACGATGAACAGGAGAAGTGGGACCTCATTGGCGAGGAAGTGTGAGGGAAAGAGGTCCACTCGTCGCTTCTCAAGGGTTAAAAACTGAGTGCGAAACGTTTTCCTCGGGAGAGAGGGAGTGGGCTGGTTGTTGGGCTTATTGGGATGGCCGGCTGGGCTTTGTCCAATTCTATTTTTTTTCTTCCTGAATGCTTTTTCTTTTTCCAATTCTATTTTCTGTTTTGAAATTCAAACAACAAATCAAACATTCTATTCACATCAAACTTTCACCAAACTTTGTATTGAGTTTTGGTTCTATTTAACATAAAACAAAGTCCCATAAATAAAAAGAATAATATTTTTATTTTAGGGTCCATTATTAATTAAATAAATAGACCTTGTTTATTAATCAAATAGATTTTGATTTATTCAAAACTCTATTTTGAAACCTAATATTATCAAAACCAAATCAGTAGGTTTTATTTGAAAATAAAGGGTACTTGGAAAACTTATTTGAAGTAAATAAATAACTTTTGATGTTTTAATTAAAATAGTAAAACCTTTATTTTTAATAAGCTTGGATATTAAATCCTTATCATTTTATTTAAATAAACCTTTACTATTTTTATCAAATAAAAATATTTTATTTCAAAGGCTTGGCCAAGTTTTAGTTTGGCTTTATAAAATATTCTTAGTCAAATTTCTTCCTTTTTATTTGGAAACCAAATCTTTTTATTAAAAGATTCAAAAATAGTAATTCCAAATATTTTTATTTTTCCTTTATTAAATGTTTATCTTTTTAAATCCCTTTAGGATTTATCTTGATCAAAATAGGTTTTGAAAGTTTCCAAATGGATTCAAAAAGTTTCTTCTCACCCTGAAAATCAACAAAGTTTTATTTCATTCATTTATTTTTCACATTACAAGATTTAGAAAATCTTGGGATGTGACAGTAAGTTCTTGTCACTGTAAGTATTTGCATATCATTGAGAAACGCCAACGGGGTACCCCTTGCACATGGTACAGGAGCTATACCATAACCAAAATGACAAGGCAAACAGACAATGAGCATCTCAGCAATCTTCTTATGTACCATGGAAATATGGTGCTTTTTCTTTCTTTCCTCTTTTCACAATGTGTCTCTTTTTTTATAATAAGAATGCTTCATAGATGTCACTATGGTGATGCTGCAAGTTTCCACCATGATTAGTCATGGCTAAGGCTAGCGGCCCAGGCGTTTCTCTAACACAGGATACAAACTCCATGGACTTACAAGTTCCCTCTTTATTTCACACCGGTGACATCCATAGACAAAAGAACATGATATCACCTGAATACAAAGTATAAGTTCAATGTTGAAAACGTTCCCCGTGACAACACGGTTCTGCTAATTCCAACTTATAAGTGCAAGCATATACAACAAAGTTGTCACAATGGTTCAAGTTTATTAGGGGCAAGGAATATAAAGTGTGCCATCAAGTTCGTGAGGGCTTTAATCACTAAGTTTTCACATAACAAAATAATTTTTAATTGGAAGATAGTTGAAAACAAGAATATACTTGGAATGGTGTAACACACCATGCATAGGATTTTATAGTGGACACTTTGGAAAAGCTTGGTTTCTTGGGAGTTGGAAGCATGAGTAGAACTTACTCATACAAGTGGAGGCTAGCAAAAGACTGGGAGCAACCAAATAAGAGAGCAATAATGGCCATAATCATGCAGTGTAACAAAGCATACTAATCAAAGCAAAGAGTGGTACTACAAGTCAAGGACTAAATGATCATAGAGGCTAATGGTGACTTGTCATAGTCATAACATGGTGTGAGTATGTGCCAAGTCAACCCAAGCAAAACATCAAAGGAGAATACCACAATACTATGCTTTTGCATGCTAAAACAACGCATAATTTCTTCAAGTCACACTAAGCAATCCCAATTGTTTGGAACAAGACATGCTACAGCAATAATCACTAAGCATAAGGTCAAAACAACACCTAGCATGTCATGCTAAAGTCTAAGTCATAGTCAATGCAAGCTCCTCTTGCACTTCAAGCAAGAACTTACTACTCCTTTCCAAACACCAAGCGAACTTATTTGCAAAAAAAACCAACGAGAACGGGGGTCCAAACTACTTTATTCAAGCAAATTAAACAACCTAAGCAAAGCAAATGAAAACTAAGACGCTTCAAGAACAACACAACTGTGCATGAAACAATAAAAAAAGAAGTGTCTAGACAGACCTGAGCTTTTTATTGATGAAGAAGGGGATGCCCAAGGCATCCGCAAGCTTTAACGCTTGTACCTCTTGGATATTTCTTGGGGTGACACCATGGTGGCATCCCCAAGATTGAGCTTTTGTCCATTCTTCATCTCATTGCATCATTATCTCTCTACACCTGGAATTTTTCCTTCATACAAAACTTCACACAATCTTCATTAGCAACATTAGTGTATTCAAAAGATATTAGACCTCTGGCAAAGCTTTGAAATAGCAAAGATTTTCACTAAAAACACAAGCTACTGTAGTAACTCCTTCAAAAAGCTCAATTCACCTAAAGAGAATTAAAAAAGGAACCAATAAGAAGCAAATGCAAATAATGGCAGAAATCTGTCAAAACAGACCAGCAGGTAGAAACCGATTTTTTCGAACATCTTCTGTTGCTCAAATCAAACATTATTGAACTAACGAACGTTAGCTAACATACTAGAGGATTTATTCATAAATTTTGAGCTCAATCCGAGTTACAGAGACTACTCACGGATTTTTTTGGTGGAGGACAGAAATCTGTTTCGGGACAGCAACTCCCCAAATCTTACTTCCCTCTCATTAGAGGTCATTCTTGGCACAAAAAGCAAACAAAAAGGATAAGGAAAGGTCATTACAGAAGCAATAACTTCCAATACTGAAGGAAACTCTTGGGTTATCTCCCAACAAGTACTTTTCTTTAACGCCTTTAAGTTAGGCACAAGAAGCAAGAAGAATCAAGTATTTTCAAATGAAGAAGCATTGACATCAAACCTTGATTTCAAAGGGGGAGAAAAGAGCAAATTATCTCTTCTCATTGGGAAGTGTTCAATACCTTTCTTGAATGGAAAATTATATTTAATGGTGCCTTCTTTCATATCAATGATGGCACCAACTGTTCTAAGAAAAGGTCTTCCCAAAGTAATAGGACAAGAAGCATTGTATTCAACATCCAAAACATAAAAATCCACAGGGACATAAGAATTATTAACCATAATGAGAACAACATTAATACTCCCCATGAGTTTCTTCTTAGCATTATCATTGAGCGGGACATCTAAATAGCAATCTTCCAATGGTGGCAAATCAAGCATTTCATATATCTTCCTAGGCATAATAGAGACACTAGAACCAAGATCACATGAAGCTTTGAGATCAAAGTCATTCACTTGCATATTAATAATGGGTTCCCTACTATCTTCTACTTTCCTAGGAATAGAAGCTTTGTGTTTTAGCTTCTCTTCCTTAATCTTAACAAGAGCATCTGTAATGTGTATGGTAAAGGCAACATGCATATCACTAGCATTAGGACTTATAGCAAGCTTTTGTAGGAACATAATCACTCCAGAAATATTGCAACCATCAATATCAAAATCAAACTTGGCATCACTAGTAGTAGGATCAATAGGCATAGTAGGAGGAGAAATAGGGACTACTTGTGGTTTAGTAGTGATGGTGCACACACTATTGTTTCTATTAATTTCAGCTTCCCTTTCCCACTTAGCATGAAGTTGAGCTAACAGCCTAACATTTTCATCAATAGTAACTTGTATGGCATGAGCAGTAGCAAAGGTATTTTCGATAGCTTCAAGTTTAGCAGCCATTTTATTAATCAAAGAGGATTGAACTTTAGACAAAGAGGATATATTTTTCTCAGCACTCAAATTTTTTTACTGTAGACTAGGAATTTCTCTATTCAGATTCTCAAGCTGATGGCTAATGTTTTTCAAGATGATAGACTGTTCCTCCATAGTTTTAATGAAAAACTTATTTTGCTCATATTGCATCTGCATAAAATTCTTAGTGGATCTCTCTACTTCTAGAATCCTTTCTTCACTAGGCATTCTAAATCTACCATGATAAGCATTTCCACTTGGAGGATAAGGCCTATAATTATTGTTGCTACCAAAATTGTTTCTATAGGCATTGTTGTTGAAATTGTTGTTTCTAATGAAGTTCACATCAACTTGCTCTTCTTGAGCAACCAAAGAGGCTAAGGGAACACTATTAGGATCTAAAGGAGCTTACCCATTAACAAGCATAGCCATAATAACATCAATCTTTTACTCAAAGAGGAAGTTTCCTCAACAGAATTTACCTACTTACCATGTGGATCTCTCTGAACATGACATTCAGAATAGTTAACCATCATATTATCAAGGAGCCTTGTTGCAGTACCCAAAGTGAGGCCGAGAAAGGTACCTCCAGCAGCCGAATCCAACAGATTTCTTCAGGAGAAGTTCAAACCTGCATAAAAATTCTGGATAATCATCCAAGCAGTGAGTCCATGATTACGGCAATTCTTAACCAAAGACTTCATTCTTTCCCAAGCTGGAGCAACATGTTCACTATCAAGTTGTTTAAATTTCATAATATCACTTCTCATAGATATAATCTTAGCAGGAGGATATTACTTTCCAATAAAAGCATCTTTGCACTTAGTCCAAGAATCAATACTATTTTTAGGCAAAGAAAGCAACCATTCTTTAGCTTTTCTCCTCAAGGAGAAAGGAAAAAAGCTTGAGCTTAATAATATCTCCATCTACATCCTTATACTTTTGCTTCTCACAAATTTCAACAAAGCTATTGAGATGGGCAGTAGGATCATCAGAACCAGCACTAGAAAATTGCTCTCTCATCACAAGATTCAACAAAGTAGGCTTAATTTCATAAAAGGTAGCATCAGGAGTAGGTGGAGCAATAGGATTGCTTAGGAAATCATTATTGTTGGTGCTAGTGAAGTTACGCAACTTGGTGTTCTCAGCAGAGTTCATTTTGGCAAAGGTGGGCAAGCCAAAAATAGCAGCCGCAGCTAGAGCAGGAACTAATTTTTTTGTGTTTTTGAATAAGGCAAACAAACCAAACTAGACTAATGTTTTTGGGTTTTTTGAAAAGAGGCAAACAAAACCAAGCAGAAGAAACAAGGCAAACTAAAAACAAAGTAAAGAGAAAGGAAGTGAATGACTCCCCTTGTGAAGACGTCCTTAGCCTACCCGGCAACGGCGCCAGAAAACTTGTTGATGGTGCTGACGTGGAGCACTTCGTTGGAAACCCCAAGAGCAAGGTGTGAAGCAGCAAGCAGCAAGTCTTCCCTCAGTAGAGACCGAGGTTATCAAACTAGAAGGAGGAAGGAAACATCACACAGGTGTTGCAAGCAATGCGGAGACCTGCACAACACACACTCAAGACTTTGCCCCAACGAATCAGTGAGGTTGTCAAGCTCACTGGTTTGCTGTAACAAAGGATTAAACGTATGGTTTGGAAGGTAATGGTTTGCAGCAAGTAAACAAGTAACAATGGAGGATGTATCAATGGTAAAGATTGGACCGGGGTCCATAGTTCACTAGAGGTGCTCTCCTTAGATAAAAAAACATGGCATGAAGGGTAAAAAAATTACAGTAGGGCAATTGACAGGAACTAAGCAAGGCATAACAATGCAATTACTAGTCAGAAAGATCCTATGAGATTCAATTGGGCAATACAACAAGATACATAGACCGCCATCCAACTGCATCTATGACTAGAAGTCCACCTTCAGGTTATCATCCGAACGCCTCTAGTATTATGTTGCAAGCAACAGACAACTGCTTTAAGCAAAGTGTGTAAGGTAAAAAGTCCACATGTTCCATGAACAAGAGACCGTTGTTTTCTCCCTAGTGGCAACAACACATCTACAACCGAAGAGATTTCTGTCACTTCCCTTGGAAACTAGAGTCATGAACCCACTATCGAGCATAAATACCCCCTCTTGGAGTCACTAGCAACTACTTGGCCAAGATAGCTACTAACAATATAGAGCATGCAAGATCAAAAACAACACAGACATGGTAGAATCATAAAGACAAAACTATTAATCAAACCAACATAATAATCTCAATATTCATCGGATCCCCGCAAACACAACATGCATGATTACAAAAATATTAGATCTTGATCATGACGGAGCTCACAAGATCTATACATGAAATCACAAAGGAGGAGATACAACCATCTAGCTACTACATGGACCCATAGTCCAAGGTGGAACTACTCACGCATTATACCAGAGAGAAGGCCTCCGGGATGATCTCCCCTCTGGCAGGGTGCCGATAAGAACTTCAGATCCCCCCGATCTAGGGACGATTGTGGCGGTGGCTACAGACGGTTTCATGGAGATTTGATCGGGTGCTTAGGGTTTCTGCATCAGGCGCTTCTTATAGGCGAAGGGAGAGGCCGAGGCTGTGGCCAGGGGTGCCAAAACCTAGCCAGGCGCGGGATGGGGGCCCACCCACGCCTGAGGTGGGTCTGGCCACCCTGGCCATCCCATACGGCTCTCCTCTGGACTTCTTGTTCCCCACGGAAAGTAATTGACTTTGACGTTTGTCCTGTCCAATTCCGAGAATATTTCTTTACTAACTTTTCTGAAACCAAAAACAGCAGAAAACAGGCATCTGGCACTGTTGCAACTTGTTAATTGGTTAGTACCAGAAAACATGTAAAAAGCACCTCAAAGTGTAGCCAAGTAAAGCAAAGTAGATACTAAACAAGCATGGATCATCAAAAATTATAGATACATTTCCAATGTATCAGGGAGTCCTTCACTTCCTTTCTATTTACTTTGTTTTTAGTTTGCTTTGTTTCATTTGCTTGGTTTTGTTTGCCTCTTTTCAACCCCCCCCCCAAAATTAGTCTAGTTTGGTTTGCTTGCTTTATTCAAAAACACAAAAAAATTAGTTCCTGCCCTAGCTGCTGCTGCTGTTTTTGGCTTGCCCACCTTTGCCAAAATGTACTCTGCTGAGAACACCAAGTTGTGTAACTTTACTAGCACCAACAACAATGATTTCCTTAGCACACCTATTGCTCCACCTGCTCCTGATGTTACCTTTTATGAAATTAAGCCTGCTTTGTTGAATCTTGTGATGAGAGAGCAATTTTCTGGTGCTAGTTCTGATGATCCTGCTGCCCATCTCAATAGCTTTGTTGAACTTTGTGAGATGCGAAAATATAAGGATGTAGATGGAGATATTATTAAGCTCAAGCTATTTCCTTTCTCCTTGAGAGGAAAAGCTAAAGAATGGTCGCTATCCTTGCCTAAAAATAGTATTGATTCTTGGACTAAGTGTAAAGATGCTTTTATTGGAAAGTACTATCCTCCTGCTAAGATTATATCTATGAGAAGTGAAATTATGAAATTTAAACAACTTGATAGTGAACATGTTGCTCCATCTTGGGAAAGAATGAAATCTTTGGTTAAGAATTGCCCCACTCATGGACTCATTGCTTGGATGATTATCCAGACTTTTTATGCAGTTTTGAACTTCTCCTCAAGAAATATGTTGGATTCCGTTTGTAGAGGTACCTTCACGGGCCTCACTTTGGGCGTTGCAACAAGGATCCTTGATAATATGATGGTTAAATACTCTGAATGGCATGTTGAGAGAGCTCCACATGGTAAGATGGTAAATTCTGTTGAGGAAACTTCCTCTTTGAGTGAAAAGATTGATGTTATTATGGCTATGCTTGTTAATGGGAAAGCTCCTCTAGATCCTAATAGTGTTCCCTTAGCCTCTTTGGTTGCTCAAGAAGATCAATTTTATGTGAACTTCATTAGAAACAACAATTTTAACAACAATGCTTATAGGAGTAATTTTGGTGGTAACAATTATAGACCTTATCCTCCTAATAATGGAAATTCCTATGGAAACTCTTACAATAATGCTAGAACCGCCCCCTCTGAACTTGAGGTCATGCTCAAAGACTTTATTAGTAAACAAAACACTTTCAATAAGGCTATAGAGGAAAAGCTTTTAAATGTTGAGAAAAATATATCCTCTTTGTCTGAAGCTCAAACTTCCTTGGTTAATAAAATGGCTGCCAAACCTGAAACCATGGAAAGTAACTTTGCTGCCACTCATGCCATACAAGTTACTATTGATGAAAATGTTAGGCTGTTAGCTCAACTTCATGCTAAGTGGGAAAGGGAAGCTGAAATTGATAGAAACAATAGTGTGTGCACCATCACCACTAAACCACAAGTAGTCCCTATTTCTCCTCCTATTATGCCTAAGCCTATTGAGCCTACTACTAGTGATGACTTTTATATTGATGGTTGCAATATTTCTGAAGTGATTATGTTCCTACAAAAGCTTGCTAGAAGTCCTGATGCTAATTATATGCATGTTGCTTTCACTAAACACATTACAGATGCTCTTGTTAGAATTAAGGAAGAGAAGCTAAAACACAAAGCTTCTATTCCTAGGAAAGTAGAAGATAGTTGGGAACCCATTATTAATATACAAGTGAATGACTTTGATCTCAAAGCTTCATGTGATCTTGGTTCTAGTGTCTCTATTATGCCTAGGAAGATTTATGAAATGCTTGATTTTCCACCATTGGAAGATTGTTATTTGGATGTCCCAATCAATGATAATGCTAAGAAGAAACTCATGGGGATTATTAATGATGTTCTCATTATGGTTAATAATGCTTATGTCCCTATTGATTTCTATGTTTTGGATGTTGAATACAATGCTTCTTGTCCTATTACCTTGGGGAGACCTTTTCTTGGAACAGTTGGTGCCATCATTGATATGAAAGAAGGCACCATTAAATATCATTTTGCATTCAAGAAAGGTATTGAACACTTTCCTATGAGGAGAGAGAAGTTGCTTTTTGCTCCTACTTTGAAATCAAGGTTTAATGTTAATACTTCTTCATTTGAAAATATTTTATTCTTCTTGCTTCTTGTGCCTAACTTAAAGACGTTAAAGAAAAGTACTTGTTGGGAGATAACACAAGATTTTCCTTGAGTCTTGGAAGTTATTACTTCAGTAATGACCTCTCCTTATCCTTTTTGTTTGCTTTTTGTGCCAAGAATGACCTCTAATGAGAGGGAAGTAAGATTTGGGGAGTTGTTGTCCCGAAACAGATTTCTATCCTCCACCAAAAAAATTCGTGAGGAGTCTCTGTAACTCAGATTGAGCTCAAAATTTACTAATAAATCTCACAGTATGTTAGATAACTTTAGTTAGTTCAACACTTTTTTATTTGAGCAACAGAAGATGTCCGAAAAAAATCGGTTTCTACCTACTGGTCTGTTTTGACAGATTTCTGCCATTATTTGCATTTGCTTCTTATTATTGATTCCTTTTTGAGTTCTCTTTAGTGAATTGAGCTTTTTGAAGGAGTTAATGCAGTAGCTTGTGTTTTTAGTGAAAATCCTTGTTGTTCCAAAGCTTTGCCAGAGTTCTAATATCTTTCGAATACACTAATGTTGCTAATGAAGATTGTGTGAAGTTTTGTATGAAGGAAAAATTTCAGGTGTAGAGAGAGAATGATGCAATGAGATGAAGAATGGACAAAAGCTCAAGATTGGGGATGCCACCATGGTGTCACCCCAAGAAATATCCAAGAGGTACAAGCATCAAAGCTTGGGGATGCCCAAGGCATCCCCTTCTTCATCATTAAAAAGCTCAGGTCTGTTTAGACACTTTGTTTTTATTGTTTCATGCACAGTTGTGTTGTTCTTGGAGCGTATTAGTTTTTGTTTGCTTTGCGTAGGTTGTTTAGTTTGATTGAATAAAGTAGTTTGGACCCCCGCTCTCGCTGTGTTGTTTTACAAATAAGTTGCTTGGTGTTGGAAAGGAGTAGTAAGTTCTTGCTTGTAAGTGCAAGAGGAGCTTGCATTGACTGTGACTTAGACTTTAGAATGACATTCTATGTGTTGTTTTGACCTTATGCTTAGTGATTATTGCTTTAGCATGTCTTGTTCCAAATAATTGGGATTTCTTAGTGTGCCTTGAAAAAAATATGTGTTGTTTTAGCATGCAAAAGCATAGTATAGTGGTATTCTCCTTTGATGTTTTTCTTGGGTTGACTTGGCACATGCTCACGCCATGTTATGACTATGAACAAGTCACCATAGCCTCTATGATCATTTAGTATTTGACTTGTAGTGCCACTCTATGCTTTGATTAGTAATGCTTTGTTGCTCTGCATGATTATGGCCATTATTTCTCTCTTATTTGGTTGCTCCCAGTCCTTTGCTAGCCTCCACTTGTGTGAGTAAGCTCTACTCATGCTTCCAACTCCCAAGAAACCAAGTTATTCCAAAGTTTCCACTATAAACTCCTATGCATGGTGTATTACACCATTCCAAGTATATTCTTGTTTTCAGCTATCTTCCAATTGAAAACTATTTTGTTATGTGAAAACTTAGTGATTAAAGCCCACACAAACTTGATGACACACTTTATATTCTTTGCCCCTAATAAATTTGAACCATTATGTCATCTATGTTGTATATGCTTGCACTTATACGTTAGAATTAGCAGAACTGTGCTGCCACGGGGAACGTTTTCAACATTGCACTTGTACTTTGTACTCAGTTGATATCATGCTCTTTTGTATATGAATGTCGCCGGTGTGAAATAAAAAGGGAATCTGGAAGTCCATGGAGTTTGTATCCTGTGTTAGAGTGCCTAATCATGGTGGAAACTTGCAGCATAACCATAGTGACATCTATAGATCATTCTTCTTATAAAAAAGGGACACGTTGAGAAAAGAGGAAAGAGAGAAAAAGCACCATATTCCCATGGTAAATAAGAAGATTGCTGAGATGCTCATTGTTTGCTTGCCTTGTCATTTTGGTTATGGGAAAGCTCCTGTAACATGTGCAAGGGGTACCCCGTTGACGGTTCTCAATGATATGCAAATACTTACAATGAAAAGAACTTACAGGTGACTGAAGTTGAGTAGCATGAGGTGTGGACCTCGTATTCAAGGGACTTGAGATTGCCAACTTATACTTCGTCAAGCATATACTCCATCTTTGTTCAATTTAACCTTAATCACTTCAAGATGCTTGTGATAGGGGCAATGAGGGCTGAAAGATAACAAGTACCATAATTTTTGGAAGCTCTTTTTGAAACTTGAAATCCATGCTTCCTTTATAAAAGGTCCTTCTTCCACCACTATTGATTCTCCACCTTCTACCTTTAGGCACCATTAAGAGAGCATAGTTGTCGTTCTGTGTGCAGTGTTCCAAAGCTTATTGATTGATGCATATTGTGATATTACTTGTTCTTGTGCTATTTGTTTCTAGTCACCCTTGTGAACTTTGAAGGTGTCCTATGCATCTATTTGCTACTCTATGAGGGACAAGCTGATTGCCACTTTGCTATGTTTTCTGTATGTGAAACAAACAAACGTTTTTCAATGCATGTTATTCATGTCTTTGTTTGCAGCCTTTCATGTTGCATGCATAGTTACTTTGTCCTATTGTTAGAACTCCATCTTTCATGCACATGTTTAGAGTTCTTTGATCCCAACTTTCAATGCTTGCAAATGGTTGGATCTTTATTGTGAGGGTGCATGTGGCCTAAAAAATTATTCTTTTTATCACTTACCTACTCGAGGACGAGCAGGAGTTAAGCTTGGGGATGCTTGATACGTCGGAAACTTATCTATATTTTTTGATGCTCCATGCTTGTTTCGTATCTACTTTGCTTTGCTTTGTCTATACTTTGAGGTGTTTTGATATCTTTTCTGGAACTAACCTATTAACAAGTTGCCGCAGTGCCAGTTGCCTGTTTTTTTTTCTGTTTTTGGTTCCAGAAAGGAAGAAAATCAATATTCTCGGAATTGGACGAGACAAAAGCCATAGTCAATAACTTTCAGTCGGGAACAAGAAGTCTAGAGGGGAGATGGAGAAGCGGGCCAGGGTGGCCACACCCCCCTAGGCGCGGCCAGGTATGGGCCCATGCCTAGGTAGGGTGTGGCCCTCCTGGTCGCCTCCTCGGCCTTCCCCTTCGCCTATAAGAATCCCCAGATGTAGAAACCCTAAGTACCTGATCAATATTCCATGAAACCTTCTGTAGCCACCACCACCGTCGTCCGTAGTTCGGGGGGATCTGAAGTTCTTCCCGGCACCCTGTCGGAGGGGAGATCATCCCGTAGGTGTTCTCTCCAGTATGATGCATGAGTAGTTCCACCTTGGACTATGGGTACATGTAGTATCTACGGTTGTATCTCCTCCTTGTGTTTTCATGTATAGATCTTATGAGCTCCGTTCATGATCAAGATCGAATCTATTTGTAATCATGTATGTTGTGTTTGCGGGGATCCAATGGATATTGAGATTATTATGTTAGTTTGATTAATGGTTTTGTATTTATGATTCTATCATGTCTGTGTTGTTTGTGATCTTGCATGCTCTCCGTTGTTAGTAGCTATCTTGGCCAAGTAGTTGCTAGTGACTCCAATAGGGGTATTTATGCTCGATAGTGGGTTCATGCCTCTAGTTTCCAAGGGAAGTGACAATAATCTCTTCGGTTGTAGATGTGTTGTTGCTACTAGGGAGAAAACAACGGTCTCTTGTTCAAGGAACATGTGGATAGTTTACCTTAAACACTTTGCTTAAAGCAGTTGTCTGTTGCTTGCAACTTAATACTGGAGGGTGTTCGGATGATAACCTGAATGTGGACTTCTAGTCATAGATGCAGTTGGATGACGGTCTATGTATCTTGTTGTATTTCCCAATCGAATCTAATAGGATCTTTCTGACTAGTAATTGCATTGTTATGCCTTGCTCAGTTCCTATCAATTGCCCCGATGTAATTTGTTTACCCTTCATGCCATGTTGTTTATCTAAGGAGAGAACCTCTAGTGAACTATGGACCCCGGTCCAATCTTTATCATTGATACATCTTCCACCATTACTTGTTTACTTGCTGCAAACCACCATTACCTTCCACACCATACCTTTAATCCTTTGTTATAGCAAACCGTTGAGCTTGACAACATCACTGATTCGTTGGGGCAAAGTCTTGAGTTTGTGTTGTGCAGGTCTCCGTGTTGCTTGTAACACCTGTGTGACGTTTCCTTCCTCCTTCTGGTTAGATAACCTCGGTCTCTACTGAGGGAAGACTTTCTACTGTGCTCATCACACCTTGCTCTTGGGGTTTCCAACGAAGTGCTCCACGTCAAGCACCATCACACGCCATCGATGCGTTCTTCGTCATCGTCTTCATCGGATTGCAGAAGGGTTGTTCTGTAATATCTTTCTTTGCGTTGTACCTTTGTGTATTTTGCTGGCTTCAATATAATCAGTATTTCCCTCGCAAAAAAACACTCTCGGAATACCCTGGTGAGTTTATATCTGCATATTAAGTCGTCTCGGGTACCTTGTAACCCTACCCCCTTCCATCTAATACTAAAGTTAGGTTGATTTATACAAGAAGGTTCGCATTGATTTTATTTAACTAGATTTCTCTTTTTATACTCCCTTCGATTCATATTAGTTGACTTAGATTCATCTAGATACGTATGTATTTACTTAAGTTTTAATACTAGATACATCTGTATCTATATAAATTTGAGTCAACTAATATGGGTCGGAGGAAGTAGAATATACTCCGTAGTATTTATTTGATTCAACTCATATGGGTCGGAGGGGGTATAATATATGCTAATAAATCCGTAGTATTTATTTTGAATCACATAAACAATTATTTTTATATACGGAGTGTGACCATGCAGGCAAAGGCGAGCATGCTCGACAGTGTTTGGAAAACTAGGCGGTGCGTGACTGTAACATCCCTAAAATCATGATTTCAAAGATTGCATATTATTCATGCATGCATATAGAATTGAGATCAATTTCAAAACTCATTTCAGAAAAACAGAAGCACATAGTGCTATCATTTTATGTGAGCAAACTTAAATCAAATGGCCATCCCCATTTGAGAGTTTGAATGTTTTAAACCTAGATTGTTTGTCTCCCTTGTTGAATGGATTGAGTGTGGAAATTGAACCAAGCTTTACAAAATGGAAATGGTTTCAAAAACCATTTTTCAAACATTTGCCAATCAAGTGCAAAGTCCCTGTTATTTTGTTTCTCCAAAAATGACCAAGCACTTTACAAAGTAACCACATGGTTTTATGCCTAGATTTGAGACTGTTGCACACTGCAAAAACCCCAGAAAGATTTGGATTCAAAAAGAGTTTGAATTCATTTGAAAACCATTCCTGAAAATCAAAACAGAAAAAGAAAAGGAATAAAGAAAGGAAAAGGGCCAGGCGCTCCTATTCTAGCCCAGCAACAGAACCGGCCCAGCTAGCCCACCCGGCCTCTCTCTCGCTCGCTCGCACGCGCAGACGCACCCACGCGGTCGCTGACACCCAGACCCCACCCCCTCTCTGCTTATTTCGCTGACGCGCGGGCCCCGTCCACGTCATCGTCTTCTTCCCCAAATCCCGCGCACGAACTCCGCCGCTGCCTGTTGCTGCCTTGATTCCGCGAGGTAAATGGCATTGATTCCCTGGGCGTTTCTTGTCAAGCCTCTGGCTATATAATCCCCACTCTCTCGCGACCATTTCCCCTCAACCAATTCCTCCTTCACGCCACCAGGCTGCACACAACTCGCTCGACGCCGCCACTGTTCCGACGACCACGCCGATGAATTCCGGTGAGCTCCATGTTCCCCTCTTCCCCTGACTCATGCTATCACGCTCAGCAACTTCTTGCGCATCCACTGACACGCCTTGTTTGCTCTCGCATGATCTGTAGCCTCGACAGCGACTTCAACTGAGCGCCGCCGCTCTCTGCACGAACTCCGGTGACCTCTCCCCGTAAGTACCAGCCGCCCCTTGCCCTCATCGTCTGATTAGGATCCCCATCTTGCGCATCGACCGTACCTTCCTTTTGACTTAGCGCGACGCGAACCTCGCCAACATCGGCGGCGATGCACCAGCGTTCGCGAACTCCGGCGAGGAATCTCCGACGACCTCGTGCGCCCCTTCCCAAGCCATCACCACCTTGAGCTTCAGCACACCGCTGCGGTTCTGGTAAGCTTCTTCCCTCACTCCCGCGCGACCTAGAATGCCAGCGCCGCCGCTGACAGACGCGCCGCCGCTAGCGCCGCTCGGTTTTGGTTAGATGAATTGTAGCCGTCAGATCCAGATCCAGCGCGTAGGATTAGTCCACTTATCGAACCGTTATGTATCAATCTGAACCGTGCATCGCCACTTAGATCCTACGGCTCGCGTGCGTGATCCTGAGTAAAGCGGTACGCGCCAGTAAAATTAAGACACGTGGCTAGGGTTAGAGTTTAAAACAGGATTTAAAACAGATTTGGATTCAAATTTGATTAGGCTATAAATTTTGAATCCCACGTTAGATTTTTGCAAATTTTATACCGTTGGAATCAGGAAGACAAGCCCTTTCTGTTTATGCAATGTGTTTAGTGATAAGTTTCTGTTAAAATGACTTTATTTGCTGAAACTTGTTTAAGGCTAATTTTGAGTATAGAAATTGTTTAGGATTTTGTTTTAGTGCTAAATAAACTTGGTTTGGCAAAATTTTGACTTTTTTATGGATCGGTACTATGCACTTGCTTGGTGGAGTTTTAAAAATCATCACTTAGCATTTTTGCATGCATGCATATATATTTTTGTTTGTATATGACTTGTATGTGATTGTGGTTATGTTCTTTGTGTAGACTTTGGTGCTAGTGATTGTGATTGTGAAGAGTGCTACTCTCCCAACTACCAAGGCAAGTGGTACTTCATGAATATTCCCATTCCTATGTTTTATACAAGCATTAGAAATATTTTGCTAAGTCTTGCATGTTACTATTTTTGCCAAATGCCATGTTGGGAAATCCTAAGTAGATATAGAATTGCTAGGAAATTCCTAAGTTAAGTTACTATGCCATGCTTAGCCTAGCTAGTGGCAAACAAGGGTTGTTAAATTATATACATGCTATGATGAAAATATTTCTAAGTCTTTTGACTTATGTTTTTCTTAATAAAACAACCAAGTCAATGAATCACCTGGGTGGAATGGGACTTGAATGGTGGTTTTTGGTTGAGTGGTTACACAAGGCCCATGGACATGGTTTACCTTGTGTATCTCACTTGTGGTATGCCACCCAGGCACAAAGGGATTTTAGAGGCCAAGTGTTGAGAAGCTTATAGTGCAGCCACTTGGCAATATGGGCACTGCCTGGATCACATAATTTGCTAGAACTTAGCCATTTGGACAGTTGGTGGTAGTGGGAATGATAGGTTGGAGCGCATCCATTTGGTCTAAGGAAAGGCTTCTGAAAGGTCATGTCTTGGGAAACCAAGTCTGGTGGGGAAAGTGCACAACCTCTGCAGATGGAAAAATCTAAGTACTTAGCCAAGTCCATGGCAATGGACAACTTGAGCATCAAGACATGGAAGCTATCAAGAATCTCATCACTCCAACTTCTAAGTAAAAATTTGTGGGTGAAGAACCCCAATGTCTATTGGTGGTTTCTTGGGAAAAGTTTTGACAAAGAAAAACTTAGTGATTTCAACTAATAGGAAAAACTTATTTTGAACAAAGCAAGCCAAGCTACACTTAGCCAAAATGCATATAGCAATATAGTCCACTTAAAATTTACTAAGGTATCACTTGCCAATACTATTCCAAAGTATTGACCCACTGTGGCTGTAACTTGTGATGTTGCAGGTTACTCCGATGATGATTAGGTGTCATGAGTCTACACTCAACATGCTTGCCTGTGGCACATGAAGATGAAGACTTATGTTTATTTACTTATTCCAAACTCTTGTATTAGGCCTATGGCCTTGAGTTGTAAAAGACTATGTTTTTATCTATGGAATGGATGTAATAAATGACCTTTGTATCTGTGTACTTCATCTTAAACTGTGGATGCTAGCAATGATCCAGGGACTAGCATTGGAATCACAGGGATCATTTTCCTTTACAAAGGAGGGATCTTACAGATGGTACTGCGGTGATGCTTGTTGTCATGACGGTTGTGGTTGTGGTGCTTGTTGAATTTCCCATGCTTGTGGGATCCTGAGCTTCCACTGTCATCATAGTGAGATCGTTTGTGAGATGATCCCGAGTTGTGCTTGTCGGAGTGCTTTCTCTTTCTACTCTCGACTTGTTTCATTTTGTTTTCTAATATTGCAGCCTTGTCACAGAGCGACTGATAAGTAAATTGAAGAGATTAAGGAAAAGATTGGCTAGGGGAAAGCTAAAAATTTCCATGAAGACGAACAGGGTACTTTATGGCATGGGAAACGTATCTGTGTTCCACAAGATCCGGAGTTGCGGAAACTGATTCTGCAGGAAGCACACAACTCTCCGTATTCTATTCACCCGGGTAACACCAAAATGTACATGGACATGAAAGAAAGATTTTGGTGGAATAATCTCAAGAGGGATATCGCCAAACATATTGCTTTGTGTGATGTGTGTAGTAGAGTAAAAGCGGAGCATCAGAAACCAGCAGGTTTGCTTCAACCACTACCTATTCCTGATTGGAAGTGGGACAAGATTGGTATGGATTTCATTACCGGACTACCAAGAACCAGGTCAGGGTATGATTCCATATGGGTAGTAGTGGATCGCCTAACTAAAGTGGCTCATTTCATACCCGTGAAGACAACTTATACAAGTGCCAAGTTAGCCAAAATCTACATGAGTAGAATTGTATGTCTACATGGTGTGCCCAAGAGTATTGTGTCTGATAGGGGAACTCAATTCACTTCCCATTTTTGGAGACAGCTACATGAGTCATTGGGAACGAGGTTGGAATTCAGTACTGCTTTTCATCCTCAAACCGATGGACAAACAGAAAGGACTAATCAAATTCTGGAAGACATGTTGAGGGCATGTGCCCTAGACTATGGAGCCAGTTGGGATGAAAGTCTGCCTTACGCAGAATTTTCATATAACAACAGTTATCAAGCCAGCATTGAGATGACACCGTTTGAGTTTCTCTACGGAAGAAAGTGTACCACCCCATTATTATGGAATGGTGTGGGAGAAAGAAGTTTGTTCGGACCAAATATTATCAAAGAAGCCGAAGAGAAAGTCAAGTTGGTTAAGGACAGGTTGAAGATAGTACAGTCCCGACAGAAAAGCTACGCCGATCCTAAGCGTAGAGAAGTCACCTACGAAGTTGGTGATAGAGCCTATCTTAGAGTGTCACCACTTCGTGGAGTGAAAAGATTCGGAGTCAAAGGAAAATTGGCACCAAGATATGTTGGGCCATTCAAGATCTTGAGTCGCAAAGGAGAAGTTGCCTATGAAATAGAACTACCAGAATCTCTATCAGCTGTCCATAATGTGTTTCATGTGAGTCAACTTAAGAAATGTCACCCAGAAATGGAAGAAACTTCTTTGAAAGATACTATACCTTTGGAGGAGGTTCAACTAGAAAGTGATCTCACTTATGAAGAGAAACCTATCAAGATTCTTGAGACTGCAGAAAGAGTCACAAGGACAAAGACTATCAAGTTTTGCAAAGTGTAGTGGAATCATCATTCCGAAGAGGAAGCAACATGGGAAAGAGAAGATGATCTTCGGAAGGACCACCCTCACCTATTTGCTAGCCAATCCGAATCTCGAGGGCGAGATTCACCTTAAGGGGGTTAGATTTGTAACATCCCTAAAATCATGATTTCAAAGATTGCATATCATTCATGCATGCATATAGAATTGTGATCAATTTCAAAACTCATTTCAGAAAAACAAAAGCACATAGTGCTATCATTTTATGTGAGCAAACTTAAATCAAATGGCCATCCCCATTTGAGAGTTTGAATGTTTTAAACCTAGATTGTTTGTCTCCCTTGTTGAAAGGATTGAGTGTGGAAATTGAATCAAGCTTTACAAAATGGAAATGGTTTCAAAAACCATTTTTCAAACATTTGTCAATCAAGTGCAAAGTCCCTGTTATTTTTTTTCTCCAAAAATGACCAAGCACTTTACAAAGTAACCACATGGTTTTATGCGTAGATTTGAGACTGTTGCACACTGCAAAAACCCCAGAAAGAATTGGATTCAAAAAGAGTTTGAATTCATTTGAAAACCATTCCTGAAAATCAAAACAGAAAAAGAAAAGGAATAAAGAAAGGAAAAGGGCCAGTCGCTCCTATTCTAGCCCAAGAATGTAACCGCCCAGCTAGCCCACCGGCCTCTCTCTCTCGCCTTGCAGACGCTGCACGGGTCACGACACCTGCAGACCCCACCTCTCTCGCTTATTTCACCGACGCGGGCCCGTCCACGTCATCGTCTTCTTCCCAAATCCAGCGCCTGAACTCCGCCGCTGCCGTTGCCTTGATTCCGCGAGGTAAATGGTATTAATTCCACGGCGTTTCTTGTCGAGCCTCGCTATATAATCCCCTCTCTCGCGACCATTTCCCTCAACCAATTCCTCCTTCACGCCACCAGTGCACAACTCGCTCGACGCCGCTGTTCCGACGACCGCCCGGCGAATTCGGTGAGCTCCATGTTCCCCTCGCTTCGACTCATGCTATCACGCTCGGCAACTTCTTGCGCATCCATCGACACGCCTTGTTTGCTCTCGCATGATCGTAGCCTCGATGACTTCAAGGCGTCGCCGCTCTCTGCACGAACTCCGGCGAGCTCTCCCCGTAAGTACCAGCCGCCCCTTGCCCTCTGTCTGATACGATTAGGATCCCCATCGTCTTGCGCATCTGACCATACCTTCCTTTTGACTTAGCGCGATGCAGAACCTCGCCAACGTCGATGACAGCCGCACCCGACGCGTTCGCGAACTCCGGCGAGGAATCTCCGATGACCTCGTGCGCCCCTTCCCAAGCCATCACCACCTTGAGCTTCAGCACACCGCTGAGGTTCTGGTAAGATTCTTCCCTCACTCCCGCGCGACCTAGAACGCCATCGCCGCCGCTGACAGACGCGCCGCCGCTCGGTTTTGGTTAGATAAATTGTAGCCGTCAGATCCAGATCCAGCGCGTAGGATTAGTCCACTTATTGAACCGTTATGTCTCAATCTGAACCGTGCATCGCCACTTAGATCCTACAGCC
Source organism: Avena longiglumis (assembly GCA_030063025.1). Classification (NCBI taxonomy): domain Eukaryota; kingdom Viridiplantae; phylum Streptophyta; class Magnoliopsida; order Poales; family Poaceae; genus Avena; species Avena longiglumis. Next base: position 333,305,801 of record CP125978.1, read on the forward strand.
CGCGTGCGTGATCCTGAGCGAAGCGGTACGCGCCAGTAAATTTAAGACACGTGGCTAGGGTTAGAGTTTAAAACAGGATTTAAAACAGATTTGGATTCAAATTTGATTAGGCTATAACTTTTGAATCCCACGTTAGATTTTTGCAAATTTTATACCGTTGGAATCAGGAAGACAAGCCCTTTCTGTTTATGCAATGTGTTTAGTGAAAAGTTTCTGTTAAAATGACTTTATTTGCTGAAACTTGTTTAAGGCTAATTTTGAGTATAGAAATTGTTTAGGATTTTGTTATAGTGCTAAATAAACTTGGTTTGGCAAAATTTTGACTTGTTTATGGATCAGTACTATGCACTTGGTTGGTGGAGTTTTAAAAATCATCACATAGCATTTTTGCATGCATGCATATATATTTTTGTTTGTATATGACTTGTATGTGATTGTGGTTATGTTCTTTGTGTAGACTTTGGTGCTAGTGATTGTGATTGTGAAGAGTGCTACTCTCCCAACTACCAAGGCAAGTGGTACTTCATGAATATTCCCATTCCTATGTTTTATACAAGCATTAGAAATATTTTGCTAAGTCTTGCATGTTACTATTTTTGCCAAATGCCATGTTGGGAAATCCTAAGTAGATATAGAATTGATAGGAAATTCCTAAGTTAAGTTACTATGCCATGCTTAGCCTAGCTAGTAGCAAACAAGGGTTGGTAAATTATATACATGATATGATGAAAATATTTCTAAGTCTTTTGACTTATGTTTTTCTTAATAAAACTACTAAGTCAATGAATCACCTGGGTGGAATGGGACTTGAATGGTGGTTTTTGGTTGAGTGGTTACACAAGGCCCATGGACATGGTTTACCTTGTGTATCTCACTTGTGGTATGCCACCCAGGCACAAAGGGATTTTAGAGGCCAAGTGTTGAGAAGCTTATAGTGCAGCCACTTGGCAATATGGGCTCTGCCTGGATCACATAAGTTGCTAGAACTTAGCCATTTGGACAGTTGGTGGTAGTGGGAATGATAGGTTGGAGCGCATCCATTTGGTCTAAGGAAAGGCTTCTGAAAGGTCCTGTCTTGGGAAACCAAGGCCCAGTTCTTTTCAGCTTCGGCTTATGCATAAGCCATCCTGCCAACAGCTGTCCAGAGAAACCAACTGTGCAAATAAGCTATCCAGAAATTGCAGTCCAGTTCTTTTGGCTTTTCTAGTCCTAGCTTATTGTCTGAGTTATATCATGAAAAGGCTGTAACGCCCTTATGATAAATTTTGTGTTCTGACAAACTGTTTTGAAACATTTTGTACTGTTTTTCGCATATGTGATCATAAAGTTAATATTCCAAACATGATAAAGTGCTAATATTACGATTAAAATAGGAATTTGTTGTTAGTTCATTACAACCCAATTTGAAAGAAGGATATTGCAACATTTTCTTCACGAAATTTCATCATCCTCAAGGTTCACGGAAGAGGGAAAAACTTGAGAGCATGTCGAAACTTGGCCGCATCTGGGCATCTCTATAAAACAAATACCTTAACTTCAGTACACCATTTGAATTCAACTTCATAACACCATTTGAATTAGAAAATAATGCATACATAGGAATTCATTTGACCTAGCAGATCAACCATATGTACTGAACATGGTCGCTATTCATTTGAGCTAGCAGAGCAACTAGACATAATCCATAAATCGAGGTTAGCAGCTGTAAAAAAACTTAGCTTGTACGTACTGAACTGTACTGAATCGAGCTAGCAGGAGAAGCCAAAATCAACATTTACTGAATCGAAGTGTACTGGACAGAAACAGAGTAGTTCCTGGGCGTGAAGTGCGGGGCAGCAAATCGGCCGGAGGTTGAGCAGGCGACAGTTCAGTAGGCCGGCGAATACAGAGATCCAGTTCGGCACGCGGCTCCGGTGGACGGTCGCACTGCACACAATCGCCGATAAAGAGCTCGAGCTCAATCCTGGTCGTCGACGGGACAGCCCGCAATTATCCAATGGAATCCAACGGGGGGTGGCACGGGGATCGTTTTCTAGCGGCACGGGCGGCGGAGCTGGCGGCCGGCGGCGCGGTCTAGGATCTGGCGGCGGCAGGGAGGAACCCTAGCTGGCTGTAAAAGAGAAAAGAAACAAGCGTCGTGTGTGTCCCTCTGTTCTGAAAAGTGTTCGGTTCGTTGGTTCTCATAAGTCAGCAGCGCAGTGGCATTACCAGGTAAATAGGGCAAAAACAAGGTGTACCATCATATACCGCTTCGTTGGTTCCGCGGGAAGCTGGGGTAGTGCGGCTTCCAAATCGTGAAGAAATTGCTAAAGCCGGCTGTGACGAAAAACGGCTTAAAATTGAGTTCTTTTGAGCTTAGGCTTATTTTCACAGTTAAGCTGTCTAAAAGCCTCAAAAGAACTGGGCCCAAATCTGGTGGGGAAAGTGCACAATCTCTGCAGATGGAAAAATCTAAGTACTTAGCCAAGTACATGGCAATGGACAACTTGAGCATCAAGACATGGAAGCTATCAAGAATCTCATCACTCCAACTTCTAAGTAAAAATTTGTGGGTGAACAAGGGTCAAAGACCCCAATGTCTATTGGTGGTTTCTTGGGAAAAGTTTTGACAAAGAAAAACTTAGTGATTTCAACTAATAAGAAAAACTTATTTTGAACAAAGCAAGCCAAACTACACTTAGCCAAAATGCATATAGCAATATAGTCCACTTAAAATTTACTAAGGTATCACTTGCCAATACTATTCCAAAGTATTGACCCACTGTGGTTGTAACTTGTGATGTTGCAGGTTACTCTGATGATGATTAGGTGTCATGAGTCTACACTCAACATGCTTGCCTGTGGCACATGAAGATGAAGACTTATGTTTATTTACTTATTCCAAACTCTTGTATTAGGCCTATGGCCTTGAGTTGTAAAAGACTATGTTTTTATCTATGGAATGGATGTAATAAATGACCTTTGTATCTGTGTACTTCATCTTAAACTGTGGATGCTAGCAATGATCCAGGGACTAGCATTGCAATCACAGGGATCCTTTTCCTTTACAAAGGAGGGATCTTACAGTGACCGTTGTTGATTGTGAGAGAGAGGTCAAGAGTGGTGCATAGAGAGAGAGAGGTGATCCGGGGACATAAGGATGGCGATGGAAGAGAGTGGTGGTGCGGGGTGCATGCAAGGTGCTCGACCGCGGTTCGGTTGAGCCTGGTGGATGGTTTCGTGTAGGAGAGAGAATATATCAAGACGGGGCATGATCCAGTGTGACAGAAAATTCCATGATGGCAAGGTGTCTTGGGTAGAGGAGAAAGGGATAACTGGTTGGTTGAGAGAGGAGGTGGCATGACATGTCGATGACACTATAGCAATGCCCCTGCATTGGTTTAAGTCAAATAGAGAGAACTGATGTAAGGTGTAGTTAGGGCAGTCTATTAGTTTTATTTGAATCTCATCGATTTTGATTCAGTTTTGATTGTGAGTTTGAAACATGTCAGCACGGTGTTTGGTGAAATGTCTGAAGAGTTCGCAACATAGAAAACAATAAATTCCCTATGATAAGAACGCCAACTACGCCAAGATCTAATCTATTAGATGCTAGTAATGAGTAAGGGAGTAACCAGAATAACTTACCCTCAAAGACCAAAAGATTTTACGAAATCTAATTTCGTTGTTGATATAGTCGGTCACTTGCCGATCTTAAGATCGAGTTGTAGAGCGCCGCAAACCAGCAATGCATCCATGCTCGGGCACACGTCCTGCTCCTGAAAACCTCCACTCCCACACTCTAGCAGAGCAGCGGAAGCAGAGATCTTTCTCTAGAGAAATCATTAAAACATGTACTTCTCTAATCCAAAGCCATGGGAAATTGCTAGAGGAGGAAGAGAACCTTCACAGGGAGATGGTGCAAATGGAGTGGAGGAGGAGGCCTCCTTTTATAGGGAAGGGGCATCCCAAGGAGGCTTGGCCGCCGGCCATGGAGGTGCCCCCACCTCTTCCCTCATTCATGTGAGTGAACTCTTCACTTACATCAATTCCTCTTTCACTCACGTGCATTTAATACCCACTCAATTAAATGCATTTCTGTATTAAATAAAAACACTTTTTATTTTTTATTCAGAATTTTGTTAATTAATTTAATTAGAAAATAGTTGAATAAAACCCCTTGCATTGTTTCGATATCACATCTAAAACCATTTTCAACAATTTGATCCGAGACTATCCGAGGATTACCGAAACAATTCAGCTCTAACAAACCTATTCTCAGATATGTTTTATCTACCCATTAGTGTTGGTGTACCTTAAGTGTGTCACTCTACGGTTCACAAATGATGCAGACATGATAAAGCCATCTCTCTTACCAATATTCAGAAGTGGGACTTAGAGATCCATACTGACTCCCACATATTCAATGATGACTCTAGTGATCGTGTGAACCATTAACGTCGTAACCAATTCCTTTAGTCTCGTGATATTTTATTTTCCCGAGATCCGATCATAGGTATCAACTATAACCTTGTTCGATCTCGTTCCCAACAAGTACCCTTTACTCGTTCCGTGATATAACACCCTTGTGACCTAGTCACATGCTTGAAAGCGGTGTTGATGTGATATCATCGAGAGGTCCTAGAGTATATCTCTCTGTTATTTGGATGGACAAATCCAACTCTTGATTCATGAGACTCAACTAATACTTTAAGAGTACCCAACGACATCTTTATAAGCATCCTATTACGATGTGACCTTTGATGGAATCAAAGAACTCCTCGGAATCAGCGATTGGCATAATCTCATGGTCAAAGGATTAGGGTTACTTCGTATGTGTTTGTTGTAGCAATGTAAACTTAATGACTAGATCTTTATTGATATACCAACTTTGGGTGTATGTTCATCATATCATTCTTCTAATTATGTGATCCCGTTATTAACAACATCCAATGTTCATGATCAGAAAACCTTGATCATTTATTAATCAACGAGCTAGTTAAATGAGAGGCATTACTAGGAACTTTGGTTGGTTTATTAAACACACATGTATTATTGTTTCTGATTAATACAATTCTATCATGAGAAATAAATATTTATCATAAACATGGAATAAGATAATAACCATTTTATTATTACCTCTCGGGCATATTCCTTTCAATGTCCGCAAGAACTTAAATGTGGAAAATTTGAAATTTTCTTTCGGGAAGATATAGAGAATTGTCCTTTCAGAAGGTATCCGATGTGAAACTTGTATTTATTTGATTAACACAAAACCACACCCAAGGGGTTTTCTCATGATTATGTTAACGACATAGGGTTTTGTAAGGGTTTTAAGAAATATAGAGTTACTAATATTTGTCAAAAGGTAAGCATGGTATTATATTCCTCACATGAAACTTTTACTTTTAGAAACAAGATAAATCTTAAAAACAAATGCCTAAGAATAAAGGATATAGGTTTTTGTAGGTATATGAAACAGAAGGTCAATGCCATAATGGATTTTGTCTTGATATTTTGGATGTAGAGAGAGTTGAGATGAACCCTAGGTGTACATAGGTTGCTAACTGAACTTGGGCACAACAGTTAGTGTGAGAAAACAAGGGAGAGGATAGAGAGATGGGTATACAAGGATTTGAGAGAGAAACCTTGGCATGCAAATATCATATCAAATATTTGAATTTAGTGCACAAGATTTGTAGAGTCTTGTCAGTAACATGATGGCTAATAGATAGGGTATGACCTTGTGGATTTCTAGGAATTATTTCATATTTTTCTAATGATTTACTTTGAGTTTTCAATCCATTATTCAAAATAGCAAGAAATTATTTGTATGGTCTAAGTTTGAATAGTTGAACCTGCAAAAGTCGGTATTTTGGTAGAAATATGTCAGAAATACTGTAATACACCTTGGGTAATTTTCCCAAGATTTTTATGGAGTAAAAGTAATTAAAACACTCATTTTTCCATAAAAGAAGATAGGTAAAAATTATTTTTTAAATACTTCAAAAATATTTAATTTTGAAGTAGGGTGAGACAGAATAAAATATAGGTCCCAAGTATGATTTTTAAATATAATAATGTTTTGAGAAAATCAATCTTTTATCAAGAACATAGGTTTTTTTGGTTTTTGGATAAGAAAGGAAGTAAATTATTTTAGGGACAAAATTATTAGGAAAATACCTTTAATAATTTTTATTTTGGAAACCTAATGTGATCACATAGAGAATAGACCTCACGCAAAAACCCAAACTAAAACTTTATTCGAAAGAAATGGGTTTTAGGGTTTTGGAAATGAAAATAGTTAAGTAGGATTTTATGTTTGAAAAAATATGTTCAAAACACTTGTAGAATATATCAACACTTTACATAGACAACTTACGAGTTGAGAAGGTTTGTGGTCACACACATATATATGGAAAGTTTTCAATCACAAGAAAGTCAAACAAATTCAACCAGGAGTACAAATTTTCCTAATCACTTCTATTGAAATAAATTATTTGTTTGTCCCAAATTTTCTATCCTTAATCTATCTTAACATCCAAATTATAAAATTTGGGATGTTACAATATGTAGATTCCTATGTGTTTTGAGTTTATGTACATTTCTACACGTTCTTAGTGAAATTAGATGAAGATGTTCAATACATAAACCAATTCTAAATTTATAATATCTTATGGGTTCATAATTATTTGAAATTAACACATTAGGGAAATTTTCCACGAGGTATGGATCAAAGGTTTTTTCCCTAAAGTTGCATGCAAGAATACTATGGGCATTGTTACAAATTCTAAAACCAGTCAATATCTTATAAAGAAAGTCGTTAAATAAGCCCTTCATCCTCATTGACTAGGTTTTACCACCTTGATCTAAAACAATTCCTAAAGAACATTGATATGTCAACTCTTTTTGCCTCCTTGCCCTGGATTTGAATTAGCAGATTTTCTCAAACCCTATGTTGGTGGTGGGGTCTCAGTTGAGGAGAACGTCATGTTCATCACACTGCATAGCAAAGATCTCATGCTTCGACGAAGGGGCTTGGAAGAGGGCTCCCTACGACGGGGAATTTGAGGTCCAAATACTATCTATTCGGCGATATGGAAATGTGAATGTGATCCGACAAGATTTGAGTTAAAATTTTACTAGATTAGTGAGTAAACTATGACTATGTTTGATTTATAGGATTTTTTATTTTTCTATGTAATTTAAAGTTTGAACAAAATTTGCATTTTAGCTAAATTAGAGCTGAATTTAAACCCCTACAAATTGAGAATGACCACAAACTAAAATTTGACTGTTAACGTTTGATGTGATGAACTGCCCATGCAGCTGGTTGGTGTGCTCGACTGTCCCTCTTTGATGTGCCGAACTGCCGACATCATGTTATTGGGCCTAATTTAATGGCTATTTGATGTGCCAAACTACCGTCTTGTTCGTGAAGTTGCACGGATATTTTCTATTCGTACGTTATCGTGCAAGCATCTTTAAAATGCATATATGCCACTATGGGTCACTTCTAAGTTCTAAATTTTTCTTACAAAACAATAAACGGCACAACAAATAGGCCTCGTCGCTCTCTAGTCTCTACCAATCATCTGTGCTAGACAGAGACCAGTCGTCCTTAAGGAGGAAGCGTAGGAGAAAAGGCAGCAACAACAATACCGAAAAGGCCACTGTTTTCTTCCGCCAAATCTCTTTGAAATAGGCATGCATTTAGCTATATTAATATAGCAACCACGATTAGATCGCTGCTGGGCTAGAAAGCACGACGTCCAAAGCAAACAACAAATGAAAAAGAGAAAATAAAGCCGATAGCAGTTGAAAGAACAGTGTTTTCCCTAAATATTTTGATGTTGATGACAATCCCACATGTGGTTTAATTGTGTGTCTAAGTTTCAGGTTTATTCGTTTGCTATGAGGTGTGTGGATCTTTCTCTTGAAGACTCGTGAAGATTGCGTCCTTTGTTTTTGGTTTTCTCTTCGTGTTGATTGCTTTAGGTCGCCGTACTATCAAGAGAGGGTTCACCTTGGAAGGTTGTGGGGAATCATGTTTTCGTGCACAAACCATATTGGCACGGCCACAACCTTCCTATTATTCAGCGAGAGAGCGATCCTATGAGCTGTTTGAGCCATTTCTGCCCTCACCGGAAGTATCGGTCAGGCGCCGGTAGTTCCGCTCGTAGTTTTCTGCGGGGCTGACCTGGCAGTAGTTCCGGCTCAAGATCCAGTGGAAATTCCGCTCACGTTTAATAACTCTCTGGTTGAGAGTGCTCTATTTTGTCGGAATCAACACCGGAAGTTGGTCCGGTAGTACCGGTCGGAAGTTCCGTCATCCCTGACAGGAACTTCCGGCCAACACTACCTGGCCACCTACCTCGAGAGGTACTAGCGCTATGGCCTGTTAGTTCTGATCAGGACCACGCGATCCAGTATTTTCCGGTACTAGTTGCGATCCAAGTTCCACTTGTTCTCAAATTCTCTTCAGTATACTTCTGTTTCAAAGTGTTTAATATGTCGGAACTTGGACCGTAACTTTCACCGGTAGTACCAGTCATGTAGTTCCGCTCGTTTCGTCCGGAACTACTGACCGAATCAGGAGACGCTCCTATCAGCTTTGGAGCCATTGGAGGATGCTCACCGGAAGTACCGGCCTCCCACCGATAGAACCGGTGGTGTCACGGGGGCAGCAACAGTTCAGTTTTAAGGGGCCCTATTTAAGCCACCCTTCTTCCTCCTCCCCACCTAACTCTTCAATTTCTCTCTCCTCCATTAATACCAGAGATTTATCTTCCTAGATTTCTCTCCCTAACCACTCAAACCTCTTGATATTTTGAGGAATGGGAGAGGTGACCTACATCTACACTTCCACCAAAGGAATATTAATTCCCCCACCCATCCTTTGTGGATCTTGTTACTCTTGGGTTCTTGGAACCCTAGATGGTGTAGGACATCCTAGGAGATAAGGGCATGCATTTTGAAGCTCCTTGGTGTCGTTGAGGGCCTCCAATTTAATTGTGAAGCTTCCCCCTCAACCTTGTTGTAAAGGTTTCGGTTGATGCCTTCAAGGTCAGCGGTTACTGGATTGTGATCCCGCCTTTGCGGTGGAGCTCACCGGAGAAGAAGGTGAGGCCTTTGTGGCGCTCGGGTGACCTTGTGTGGCCCCGACACCTCTCCAACTTAGACGTAGCTTCCTTGGAAGTGAACTACGGGAATTACATCTCCGTGTCTCCTCTCAGGTTTACTTGCCCCGCACTATTACCTCTTGTCCTTTACCATTTTGTTACTTGTTGTTGTTTCTCTAGCATAGAGGATTGCTCATATTGTTGCATATCTAGAGAAATTTATACCTTGCAAAGCATGAACTTGATTAACAAGATAAAAATTGGTAGTCTCCTATTCACCCCCTCTAGTCGACCAAAGGTGGACCTTTCAATTGGTATCAGAGCCAAGGCTTTTACTTCGGGCTTTACCGCCTAAGAGACGATGGCCGACGATGAGGGTAGTGGTAGTGATAACTCTAAGAATTTGGCCTCCATGGAAGACCTCAAGCAATTGGAGACTTCCATGTTGACCAAGTTTTAGGAAATGATGACTCTCTTGTAGTCCCTTAAGCCTAACCCCATGATTACCACTCCTCATGCTACTCCCCAAACCACCGAGCCTCCCCCCGAGAATGTTCCGGCGACCGCCCCCGGGGTGAATCCCGTGGTCGTCTTCACTCACTTGGGCCTTGTCTTTGTTTCTTAAACAACTCCCAAGCGCCCAAGCGAGAGCATCGAGGTTCTTGGTGACTCATCCTACAAAGAGGGAGATGAGGGAAAGGATTACTCGGTGGTGCCCCCACCTCCGAAGTACACTCTAGACCCATCAATTCCCATGCCACATATCATTCCTCAAGAAGCACCACCCATGTTAGATACTTCAAATTTTGTCAATTGGCAATATCTAATGCAATATCATATTGCCAGCTCTTCTATTGATTTAATAAGGATTGTGGAGGAAGGCTTCTCTCCATATGACCCAAAGAATTTGACTCGAGGTGAAGTGCTAGAAAAACAACTCAATGCCACTGCTTTGGGCATGATTCAAAAGGCATTGAATTCCAAGGACTTTGCTCACATTCGGATATTATCCACCGCCAAAGAAGCTTGGGATCATCTCATCAAGCTATTTGTGGGAAATGCTAGCATCCAAATCTCCAGGTTTGATGAGATCAACAATGAGTCCAACGGATTTTCTATGCAAGATGATGAGACTCCCAAAAACATGTATAGGCGGCTCAAGGTTCTTTGTTGCACCATGAGGGACCTTGGATTGGAGCTACCTATGTTGATGACATGTTCATGAAGAGTAAGTTTGTTCAAGCACTCCTTACATTTGAAGAACAAAAGCTCAACTCCATCAAGGAAAGAAGCAACTTTCATGTCATGACATCCCAAGAAATCTTGAGTGAAGTGATTTCCATGACCATTGCCAAGAATAGTGCGAAATCCTCTCATGCACGTGCTTTTGGATCACAAAAGATGAATCTTGCCTTGAAGGACAAGGTAGTGGAGGTTGATGATGAAGATGGTGCTAGTGAGTGGTCTCAATAGGACCTCGAGTGTGCTTTCAATGAACATCTTGCCCTTGCCTCAAGAGCCTTTTGGAACAAGACGAGCATGAAGTCAAGGTCTAGGGACAAATTAAGATTCAACTCAACAAACAAGGCCCCCAAAGCAAGATCATGCTACAATTTCAATGCCAAGAGTCACATTGTGGCAAATTGTCCCTTTGAAAATAGAGAAGAAAATTGTGGTCGTCTTATCCGCAAGATCAAGTCAAGGCCTCCTCGTCCTTTCAACAAGAACTTCACCGTCAAGAATGTCACCAACAAGGAACGGGCTATGGTGGTTCATGAAGAATACCTTTAGGGTACGGACGATGATGATGATTAATTTCATGGTGGTGAGATTTTGGTTGTTGTTATTTCCACTACTTATACTCCATGATTGTCCCTCTTCGACTCCCCCAACGAGAATGTCATCTCCTCCAACCAAAGGTGTCTCATGGCCAAGTCCACTGACGTAACGCCCACTCCCAAACCCATCTCTAGTGAACCTTCCTCTCTTGATCTTGAAGGTCTAGTGTCACAACCCAAATTTTAGATTTGGTCTTGCATATCATTCATAGCATTGCATCATATCTTTCCATGCAAAACCGTCGAGTAGAAAGGTTCGGCGAAACGCTATCTTCAAAACCCTATTTTACTTTGCTACAAGGTCCCTGCGGGGATCTTTAGAGGGACTTGCAACAACCACCCCTGTAGGTTCGAGTTTTCGCTCAAACTTTGACTGAAGGTTGTGCCCCTCGACGATACGAACCCGTAGGCGCGAGAATCGCTCCAATCGGAGTTCGTAAGCAAAAGACTCGGACGTTTTAGTAAACCGTCGGAAAATGGTCCGAAAATCCGGACCGATTTCCGAGTTCTAGTACAATTCTGGACCGTATTGGAGTAGGATTTTCGCGCAAGGGACTACTTAGGCAGGGCCACGCCGCTCCTCGGTTTTGCGTCGCGTCGTTGACAATCTTGAACCGTTTTGCGTCGCGTCGTTGACCGTGCACGTCCGTGCAGGAAGAACCTCGCCGCCGGGAGAGATCGCCACCGCCGTCCGGAACTCGTCGCACTTTCCGGAGTCCGTTTCGCCATCCGTTTCAGGTAAGACAACAGCCACCGTCAGATCTCAGATCAACGGCCCAGATCGTTAGTTGACCGGTCAGACTCAGGCGTTGACTAGTCAGACGCCCAGTCAGCGCCCAGTCAGCAGACGCTTTGACCAGTCAACAGACACAATTGACTGGTCAATTTCGTTAATCCCTTTAGTTGACATATTTCGGTAGAATTTTGTAAATTGCGTAGAAATTTAACCGCTTGGCCAAAAATTGCAAATAAAATATGTACGAGTTCATTGAGTCGTGTAGAATCTCGCTGTAGCTTTGGTTCGGACTTTTACTGTAAGGTTTAGTACAGTTTAATCAAACTAATTAATGGCCTTTTCGGAGTAATAAATTCGTAGAAAAAGATCCGTAGCTCCAAAAATCGCGTGTGATATGTCCCTGAACTCGTGTGAACGAGGGGAATCTCATGGTGAATTAAAAAGATAGGCTTACAGTAAAAACTTCTGTAGTATTTTTCTAATGGCTTTCTGCAGTGTTTTAATTACTCGGGGAGTTTTATAATTCCTTTTTGAGTAATTCCAATTGGTACTGTTTCTATTCAGTGATGCCTATGCGGTAGAATTTTACCAAGATTTTACAAACAGAATACTACCGGTAGTGAATTATTTAAGTTCTAGCTCTAGTTTGGAGCATTACTTTTGTCTATTAGTTTTCCTTGCGCCAAAGCTATTTTCCATGCATGCAATCGGTAGTGTTATGTTATAGGATGTTGCGGTGCAGCTGTAGCACCAATTCACTTGCCGTTCTTGCATTCATGCATCATATTCGCTGCATATGTTGTGGATCGTTTGTTTATGAATGCAATTGTGTCGTGTAGATTGTGTTGAGTGCAACGCTTGCTCGTGTGAGGATTGTGCTTCAGACCGCTACAACCAAGGCAAGTAGATGCTACTTTGTTCATGATATCTTCCTACTATTTTCAATGCATTATCGTGTATTTTGTAGATGCATGTGTAGGATGATACTATCGCTATTCTATGTCCTATTATGTGGTAGGACCCTCTTTGTAGATGAACCACCGTTGGTAGATGTGCTTAGCCATGCTTTGTTGAACGAGGGCTGGGTTACATCATGGATACTTGTTTTCTCAAAGTATTGGTTTGTGAAAACTAAAACAACTTAATCAATGAACCCCCTGGGTGTGATGGTATTGATAAATTTTGGTGGTTTCATTGCGGAAAGGCACCCAGGTATCAAGAGAGAATGATTGGCTTCTTTATTGTGTAGCTTACATGTACAACCATGTGCCAATAATGGAATGGGCGGTTGGTTGGACTTAGTAGGTTGTGGTAACTCGAACCCGCGTATCCAGAGATGTAGAATTTTGGTAGGTTGGACCGGTGCGCGTCGGGATTGAGGAGCTACTTCCCTAACAGTCTCTTCTTGGTCTTCTCCCTATCATCACCCAAAATGAGAGTGATGGTACGAGCTGGGCTGGCCAAGTCACATGGGTAAAGTGTACTAACCTCTGCAGAGTGTATAATCTAATCGATTAGCCGTGTCCCCGGTTATGGACATCTGAGTTGCTAGATATTGATCCCATGACATGTTTCTCGCTCATTCTAATTTATTAATTGTTTTAATATTGTTGGGTTAACTTAATTGGGATCTTTTCAAAGAAAATCAAAACTGTTTATGAAAGTAGGACAAATGTATTTGCAAATGCAAGCCAGACACAGCTCCACTTGCCAAATATGCATGTAGATGTTAGAACTATTGTCTCCTTTACTAGCTTTACTTGCCATACATTCCATGTATTGACCCTTCGGGGCTGCTACGTTTCATGTTGCAGGTTATTCCGATTCTGATTGATCGTTATAGGCCACGGTACTCCACTCGGCACTTGTTCACTTGTGGGCAAATTGAAGATTGGAGGATATATTTGGTTTTGTTGCTACCCGAATAATTTGAGCTAGCTTTATGCTAAGATTTTATTGTAATAATGGTACTCTGGATCTTTGTAGATCATGATACACGGTTATTTTTCTATGATTATCTATCTTACTCTATTGTGGGTCAATGAACCGATCCAGGGATTGGCATGTCACATAGAGGCCACGGTCTTATCAGAACCGGGGTGTCACAGGATGGTATCAGAGCCCGTGTGTCGACTGTAGGATCGTGACCTAGGATTGGATTAGGAAGCCATAAGATTATTAAGCCTATATTAACACTGTCTTTCCTCTTATGCCTTTCACCCTCGTAAATTCTTACCATATGCTATTCTCACACTTTCCTCTTTTACTTGATAGATGGGAGACGTCAGGACTGAGTATGTCACCATGGAGTCACCAAGGCCCTTTGCAAGGTAGTTAGCTCAGCTCTCTCAGTCATTGGGATTGCCACTGCCTATGTTCAAGGGAAGAAGGCTGTACACCTATGGATATGGAGAGGATGCATGGGAGATCACTACCTTCATATTCAGAGATGCCGCCTTGCCAAACCCACACTTGGTCTACACCAAGATATATTGCAACCGGGACTTGGAATCAACTTGGCTGTACATGAAGCCTGTCTGCCAGGCCACTATGTCCGACACCTACTGCCCGCAGATTCACCCTACCGTGATTATGGAAGACGTGATGAAGATGGGAACATTGTGGTTACCCCGGCGGACAGGAACAACATGCCGCCCCGTCGGAGGCACATAGAGGACATGGAGAGGGAGAATGGAGCTCTAGCAGAGAAGGTGAGGATGTTGAAGGAGATAGCAGACTTTACTAGCAATGGAATGGTGGTCCAAGGACAGGAGATTGACACTTTGCATGAAGCTGTGGGAGTTCTGGAGACTGCCCTGATAGCCAGAGATGAGACCATAGCCCATCTTCATGGCACTGTGCAAGAGAATACCCAGAGCATACAACAGTTGCAAGGGACCGTCCAGAAAAGGGACCAAACCATTGAAGCTATGACAGCCCAGATTGCCGCTCTTCAAGCACAGCTGAATCCACCCTCTGATGATGACAATGGAGATGATGGCAACAATGGGGATGATGATGACAGTGGAGACGATGATGATGATGATGGAGACGATGATGGTGGAGGAGATGAAGCTATTGCTGTAGCAGCTGAGGATGAAGAAGAAGAGGAGGATCCAGAAGAGGTGGAGTTTGATGTCTCAAGTGATGGTTCAGGAGAGGTGTACACTCTGCCGCCATGGTTGTACCGCGAGCCGAAGCACCAACGCATGACCGCAAGGACCTACCTCAATCTCTTCAAGAAGTAGATAGAAGTCCGCCAATTAGTCCACGTTATGCAAATTCGTTAGGATTAGTCTCGATCGTTGTGAAGCTTAGTTCTTGTTAGATTAAAAGTGTTTAGTTGCTTATTTGTGTACTCCAATATCCCAGTATTTATTTGTGTGAATTTTAATGAAAGAGTTATGGCAATTTGGTTATCATCTGTGTGTTTTTCGCTGCAGTTTTTCTGCTGATACAGCAGTACTGCGCGATTTTTCATATTTTTCTGCTAACTCGGAAAAATCTGAAAAAAATTGGGCTGATGCGAAACTCTCTGTGCCATCTGCACAAAAATTGTCTTAATTTTCTGACGAGTTTAAGTCAGGCGGAAAAATTCGTGAAAGCTGCTGGACTGTTCTGGCAGATTGCTGTTTTGGATGTTTAGTTGATCATCTGTTTAGTTAACCATTGCCAACTCTTGCAAAACTATTTCAGTAGGTTTATACTGCTAGGATAACACCTGGGATGTTGCTGGATCACTTGTTTGTTGATGTGTTGCTTGCTTGTGATTGTCTGCTATTGTTTGTTGTTGATTGATCATATGCATGGGTAGAATCCTATTGTCGTAGTTGATTCTTTCTAAACTTACCTATGCTGAACCGCAGATGCCTCCCCGTCGCCAACCCACTGAGATGGAGCAGCTCATGGCAGCTCAGGCACAGCTGACCCAAGTGATGACTCAGTTCATGGCGAATCAGAACAACAACAATGGAAACAATCAGCCTCAGGGAGATGCTCTCACCAGATTTCTGAGGTTAAGGCCAGCTAAGTTCTCTACTGCAACGGAACCAATGGTTGCTCTCGACTGGTTGCATTCAGTCAACAAGGATCTAGTAACTGTCGGATGCACTGATGCTGAGAAGGTGAGGTTTGCCGCTCACCTACTGGAGGGACCAACCGCTTCTTGGTGGGACACGTTCCAGATCACCCATCCGCTGGATACCGTGACTTGGGCTATGTTTGAGGAAGGTTTGAGGACCAACCACGTGTCTTCAGGAGTTCTGAGCCTGAAGAGGAAGGAGTTCCGCAATTTGCGCCAAACCAATCGCACCGTGGCCGAGTACATTGAGGAGTTCAACAACCTGTCCCGTTATGCACTTGAGGATGTTGACACTGATGCCAAAAGGAGGGAGAGGTTCCTGGATGGCCTCAGTGATGAGCTTTCAGTACAGCTACTTGTGGTTTATTGCCCCACTTTCCAGGAGCTTATGGACAAGGCCAGGATCTTGGAAGGGAAGCACAAGCAGGTGGAGAACCGCAAGAGAAAGATCAATACTCATCACTCTGGTTCACACCATAAGTCTCGCACTTCATATGATGGATACTCCAAGCATGGAGGAAGTGACCATGGGAGCCATGACCGCCACGATGGGCATCGTCATGACAACCATAGGAGCAGCCACCACAACCACAAGGGAGGACACTCTCACCACTCTGGAGGACACGGTGGACATGACCGCAACCGTGATCGCAACTTCGTGAAGAAGGATCTGAGTGAGGTGACGTGCTTCAAGTGCAAGCAGAAGGGACACTATGCTGACAACTGTCCAGAGAGGAAAGGACTGAAGCCAACCAACGGCGAGAAGGCCACAGTGAACCACATGAATGTGGAGGAGATTCCAGATGAGCCTGACCTTGTGATTGGTAAGTTCCCAATCAACACTTACTCTGCACTTATACTTTTCGATACTGGTGCATCGCATTCATTCATATCAAGGGCATTTGTGGATAAGTATAAGTTACCTACTGAGTCTATGAAGAGGTCAATTAGAGTGAGTTCACCTGTAGGAGATATGATAGCTAGTGCGGGATGCCGCGACTTGACTGTGAGGATTGGAACACACAATTTCATTGCACATTTGGTAGTGTTGGATTCACAGGGTTTAGATGTCATTCTGGGTATGGATTGGATGTCTATGCATGGGGGACACATAGACTGTGCACAGCGAGCTGTTTCACTCAAAACCCCGGATGGTAAGAGGATTAGATTCAAGTCGGCTGCACGACCGAGAAGGTGTAAGTTGAATCATCTTAAGGGGGTTAGCATGGATACTATACCGGTGATTAGGGATTACCCCGACGTGTTTCTGGAAGAGCTGCCAGGAATGCCACCTGACAGGGATGTAGAGTTTCTTATCGATCTGATTCCAAGAACAGGACCAATAGCAAAGAAACCATATAAGATGGATGTGGATGAGCTGAAGGAGTTGAAGAAACAGTTGAAGGAACAACTAGAAAAGGGATTCATTCAGCCTAGTGCGTCGTCATGGGGAGCACCTGTTCTATTTGTGGAGAAGAAAGATAGCACCAAGAGATTAGTGGTAGACTATCGCTCGCTGAATGAAGTAACCATCAAGAACAAGTACCCTCTGCCGAACATAAATGACTTGTTTGATCAACTGGAAGGAGCAAAGGTGTTTAGCAAGATTGATCTGCGATCAGGCTACTTCCAATTGAAGATCCGGGAGGAGGATGTACCAAAAACCGCCTTCACCACTAGGTATGGTTTATATGAGTATACGGTTATGTCTTTTGGACTAACGAATGCCCCGGCATACTTCATGACCATGATGAACAAGGTATTTATGGAGTATTTGGACAAGTTCGTGGTGGTGTTTATTGATGACATACTGATATATTCCAAGGATGATGCCGAGCATGAGAAACATCTGAGGATGATTATGGAGAAGCTGAGGGAACATAAGCTGTATGCCAAATTCAGTAAGTGTGAATTCTGGCTTAACACTGTTGGATTTCTTGGACACGTAGTGTCAGGAGAAGGAATTGCTGTTGATCCAAACAAAGTGACTGCAGTAACTGAGTGGGAAGCACCCAAGAATGCTGGAGAGATTGAGCTTTTGGGACTTCTTTGGTTATTACAGGAGGTTTATTGAAAACTTTTCCAAGATTGCTAAGCCGATGACTGAACTTCTGAAGAAGGAGAGGAAGTTTGAATGGTCAGACGTATGTGAAGCCAGCTTTCAGGAACTGAAGCGTCGACTAGTGACCGCGCCTGTTCTATGTCTACCAGATCTTCAGAAGGATTTCCAAGTGTACTGTGATGCTTCTCGACAGGGACTTGGGAGTGTGCTGATGCAAGATGGGAGAGTAGTGTCATATTCCTCGCGACAACTCAAGCACCATGAGCGGAATTACCCTACACACGACTTGGAGTTAGCGTCAGTGGTTCATGCGCTCAAGGTATGGAGGCATTACTTAATGGGAAAACACTGCGATGTGTACACCGACCACAAGAGACTGAAGTACATATTTACACAGAAGGAACTGAACATGAGACAACGGAGATGGTTGGAACTTGTCAAGGATTATGATATGAATCTACAATATCACCCGGGAAAGGCCAATGTAGTAGCAGATGCTCTGAGCCGGAAGGTTTATGCCAATGGGTTGACAATTGGTGAATTGACTGAAGATTTGTGCAAGCAATTCAGAGACCTTAGACTAGAAGTAGTGTCTGAAGGATACTTGGCAACAATGGAAGTCCAACCGACGCTACAGGACAAGATCATAAAGGCTCAGGTAGGAGACAAGGAAATAGAAGAGATAAAGGAAAAGATGAAAGAGAACCGGGAAAAGGATATTCGCGAGGACGAGCATGGTACCTTGTGGTATGGAGATCGTTTGTGTGTGCCCAGCGACCCGGAAATAAGGGAGTTGATTTTGCAGGAGGGTCATAACTCGCCGTACTCCATACATCCGGGCAACACAAAGATGTATATGGATTTGAAGAGCAAATTTTGGTGGAACAACATGAAGGGAGATATCGCCAAGCATATTGCCTTTGTGATGTATGTAGCCGAGTGAAGGCAGAACACCAGAAGCCAGCAGGATAGCTACAGCCATTGCCCGTGCCGGATTGGAAGTGGGATAGAGTGGGAATGGACTTTATCACAGGATTGCCCAGGACCAGGTCAGGATATGACTCTATTTGGGTAGTGGTCGACCATTTGACCAAGGTAGCCCACTTTATACCGGTGAAGATGACCTATACGAGTGCAAAGTTGGCCAAGATTTACATGGACAGGATTGTGTGCCTACATGGAGTTCCCCAAGAGTATCGTATCTGATAGAGGCACCCAATTTACCTCACACTTCTGGTGCCAGCTACACGAGTCACTTGGTAATAGATTGGAGTTTAGCACAGCGTTTCACCCACAGACCGATGGACAGACCGAGAGGGTGAATCAGATTTTGGAAGACATGCTGAGAGCTTGCGCTTTGGCTCATGGATCCAGTTGGGATGAGAATTTGTCGTATGTGGAGTTTTCCTACAACAACAACTATCAAACCAGCATCAAGACGTCACCGTTCGATGTGTTGTATGGGAAACGATGCCGTACGCCATTGCTATGGGATGGAGTAGGAGAACGTCAGCTGTTCGGACCTGATTTGATCAAGGATGCTGAGGAGAAGGTCGCCTTGATTAGAGATAGGCTGAAGGTAGCACAATCAAGGCAGAAGAGCTACGCTGACGCCAAGCACAAGGAAGTGGTGTATGAGATAGGTGATAGAGCATACCTCAGAGTGTCGCCACTTCGTGGAATCAAGAGATTTGGAATTAAGGGTAAACTGGCACCTCGATTCATTGGACCATATCGGGTCTTAACACACAAAGGAGAAGTTGCTTATTAGTTGGAGTTGCCAGAGGCTCTGTCTGCTGTTCACAATGTGTTCCACGTATCCCAGCTGAAGAAGTGCCATCCGGAGATGGTGGATACACCATTGAGAGACACCGTACCGCTAGAGGAGGTTCAGCTGGAGAACCTATGAGGAGAAACCGGTCAAGATTATGGAGACAGCAGAAAGTACTACCCATACCAAGACAATCAAGTTTTGCAAAGTATAGTGGAGTCACCACACCGAAGAGGAAGCCACTTGGGAGCGTGAAGATGACATCCGAGAGGACTACCCACACCTATTTGCTAGCCGCGCCGAATCTCAAGGACGAGATTCATCTTAAGGGGGTTAGTCTTGTCACATCCCAAATTTTAGATTTGGTCTTGCATATCATTCATAGCATTGCATCATATCTTTCCATGCAAAAACGTCGAGTAGAAAGGTTCGGCGAAACGCTATCTTCAAAACCCTATTTTACTTTGCTACAAGGTCCCTACGGGGAGCTTTAGAGGGACTTGCAACAACCACCCCTGTAGGTTCGAGTTTTCGCTCAAACTTTGACTGAAGGTTGTGCCCCTCGACGATACGAACCCGTATGCGCGAGAATCGCTCCAATCGGAGTTCGTATGAAAAAGACTCGGACGTTTTAGTAAACCGCCGGAAAACGGTCCGAAAATCCGGACAGATTTCTGAATTCTAGTACAATTCTGGACCGTATTGGAGTAGGATTTTCGCGCAAGGGACTACTTAGGCAGGGCCCCACCTGGCCTCGGTCCGCGTGCACCACCCCGCCTCGACGCAACCACCGCCGCCATCTCCTCCTGCCTCGCGCGCGCCTCCCGAGGCAGCCGCCTCCGCCGTCGACCGCCCACTGCGCGCCCCGCCGCCGCCCCGCCCACGCCGCCCGCGCCGCGGATCGCCGCCCGCCGCCACCGCCTGCCGCCACCCTTCGGCCCGCGCGCGCCGCCGCCACCCAGCGCGCGCCACGCCGTCCCGCCGCCATCTGCGCCGCCAGCCATGACCGCGCCCGCGCCACACCGTGCGCCGCCACACCTGCGCCGCCACAGCCTGCCGCCGCCCGCCGCTTCTCACACCGCCGCGCCGCATCTTCTGCTGCGATTCTTTGCCGCCCGTGCCTCGCAGCGGCGCTTGCCGCCTCGCTGCAGCGCTAGCTACCACTCGATTCGCGTGCTCGCATGCATGCATACACGTACGCACTCGCGCGCCGTTTTGCGTCGCATCGTTGACAATCTTGAACCGCCCGTTAACCGTGCACGTCCGTGCAGGAAGAACCTCGCCGCCGGGAGAGATCGCCACCGCCGTCCGGAACTCGCCGCACTTTCCGGAGTCCGTTTCGCCATCCGTTTCCGGTAAGACAACAGCCACCGTCAGATCTCAGGTCAGCGGCCCAGATCGTTAGTTGACCGGTCAGACTCAGGCGTTGACTAGTCAGACACTCAGTCAGCGTCCATTCAGCAGACGCTTTGACCAGTCAACAGACACAATTGACAGGTCAATTTCGTTAATCCCTTTAGTTGACAAATTTTGGTAGAATCTTGTAAATTGCGTAGAAATTAAACCGCTTGGCCAAAAATTGCAAATAAAATATGTACGAGTTCAGTGAGTCGTGTAGAATCTCGCTGTGACTTTGGTTCAGACTTTTACTGTCAGGTTTAGTACAGTTTAATCAAACTAGTTAATGGCCTTTTCGGAGTAATAGATTCGTAGAAAAAGATCCGTAGCTCCAAAAATCGCGTGTGATATGTCCCTGAACTCGTGTGAACGAGGGGAATCTCATCGAGAATTAAAAATATAGTCTTACAGTAAAAAACTTCTGCAGTATTTGTCTAATGGCTTTCTGCAGTGTTTTAATTACTCGGAGAGTTTTATAATTCCTTTTTGAGTAATTCCAATTGGTACTGTTTCTATTCAGCGATGCCTATGCGGTAGAATTTTCCCAAGATTTTATGAACAGTATACTACCGGTAGTGAATTATTTAAGTTCTAGCTCTAGTTTGGAGCATTACTTTTGTCTATTAGTTTTCCTAGCGCCAAAACTATTTTCCATGCATGCAATCGGTAGTGTTATGTTATAGGATGTTGTGGTGCAGCTGTAGCACCAATTCACTTGCCGTTCTTGCATTCATGCATCATATTCGCTGCATATGTTGTGGATTGTTTGTTTATGTATGCAATTGTGTCGTGTAGATTGTGTTGAGTGCAACGCTTGCTCGTGTGAGGATTGTGCTTCAGACCGCTACAACCAAGGCAAGTAGATGCTACTTTGTTCATGATATCGTCCTACTATTTTCAATGCATTGTCGTGTATTTTGTAGATGCATGTGTAGGATGATACTATCGATATGCTATGTCCTATTATGTGGTAGGACCCTCTTTGTAGATGAACCACCGTTGGTAGATGTGCTTAGCCATGCTTTGTTGAACGAGGGCTGGGTTACATCATGGATACTTGTTTTCTCAAAGTATTGGTTTGTGAAAACTAAAACAACTTAATCAATGAACCCCCTGGGTGTGATGGTATTGATAAATTTTGGTGGTTTCATTGCGGAAAGGCACCCAGGTATCAAGAGAGAATGATTGGCTTCTTTATTGTGTAGCTTATGTGTACAACCATGTGCCAATAATGGAATGGGTGGTTGGTTGGACTTAGTAGGTTGTGGTAACTCGAACCCGCGTATCCAGAGATGTAGAATTTTGGTAGGTTGGACGGTCTTGGCGTCGGGATTGAGGAGCTACTTCCCGAACAGTCTCTTCTTGGTCTTCTCCCTATCATCACCCAAAATGAGAGTGATGGTACGAGCTGGGCTGGCCAAGTCACATGGGTAAAGTGTACTAACCTCTGCAGAGTGTATAATCTAATCGATTAGCCGTGTCCCCGGTTATGGACATCTGAGTTGCTAGATATTGATCCCATGAAATGTTTCTCGCTCATTCTAATTTCTTAATTGTTTTAATATTGTTGGGTTAACTTAATTGGGATCTTTTCAAAGAAAATCAAAACTGTTTATGAAAGTAGGACAAATGTATTTGCAAATGCAAGCCAGACACAGCTCCACTTGCCAAATATGCATGTAGATGTTAGAACTATTGTCTCCTTTACTAGCTTTACTTGCCATACATTCCATGTATTGACCCTTCGGGGCTGCTACGTTTCATGTTGCAGGTTATTCCGATTCTGATTGATCGTTATAGGCCACGGTACTCCACTCGGCACTTGTTCACTTGTGGGCAAATTGAAGATTGGAGGATATATTTGGTTTTGTTGCTACCTGAATAATTTGAGCTAGCTTTATGCTAAGCTTTTATTGTAATAATGGTACTCTGTATCTTTGTATATCATGATACACGGTTATTGCTATGATTATCTATCTTACTCTATTGTGGGCCAATGAACCGATCCAGGGATTGGCATGTCACATAGAGGCCACGGTCTTATCAGAACCGGGGTGTCACATCTAGAGATAAATAAAGAGGTAGTATACATGTGAGAGTTTATTGCCACCTTGGATGAAGAGAGTAAAACTTGCTTTCATGCTTTGCTAAGTTAACTTAATCATGCTAGGGATCTTCTAGATGAAAAGGAAGAACTAATTGACTTGTTAAGTAAAAAATTAAAGGGAGGCCGCCAATGAAATTGCTTCACTTACACAAACTTTTGAAGATGAACAAAATATGAGAATAAATCTTGAGGAAAATGTTTCCAATATTGTTGATGACCATAATATCTCCATGTATTTGCTCACTAAAGAACACGATCATGTAATAGCTTTGGTTAAAGTGCTTAAGAATGAGAAAGTTGAGTTTGGTGTTGGTCATGATAGGACTCGAGAGGATCTTGAGAAACTCAAAGAGTAACACAATGCCTTGGAGAGAAAATTCTCAAGTATTTTTGAATCCCATGAGCAACTTCAAACTCAACTAACTTGTTAACTTGCTAAGTCTTCCTCTGTGCAAATTATAGACTTGTCTAGTTCTTCTAACCCTTGTTTCAAGCATGTGAATCTCTTTGAGTAGAACAAGGTGTTGAAAGATCAACTTGCCAAAGTGCAATTCAACAAACAAGTTGTTGAGTTTGATCCCAAGCCCAAAAAGAAGAAGAAGAGTAGGAGAAATAACAAGGGCAATGCTCAAGGGCCCTCTCATGGTCCTACTCTCTTGCAAATTGACAACTTTTCCACAAAGAACAACCCCTCTTACATTCTTTGCAAGTCTTTTGATGGTCATGTCTATGTTAAATATGTTGGAACCTCTTACATGCATGATTATCATTGGACCATTTGGGTACCAAAGACCCTTGTTACTAACGAAAAGGGACCCATAGCAAATGGGTACCTAAAACCAAAGCTTGATTTCCTTGTAGGACTATGCTTCCGGTGGAGCGAAATGGGTGCTCGATAGTGGAGCCACAAGTCATATGACTGGGAGCAAGGTCATCATGTCGGAGATAAGGCCAAATCATGCAAACTCCTATGGTGATAAAACAAGTTCTTAGGTATTTGGTTTTGGCAAGCTGGTGGTGACCCCGTATGTATCCTTGGTTGACGTCATGCTTGTCTAAACTCTCGGTTATAATCTACTTTCAGTTTGTGCTCTTGCCGTTATGGGTCTTTCGTCTTTCTTTAATGAGCACTCTGTGGTCCTCATGTGGAGCAAGTCTCTCATGGTGGCTTTCATAGGGTACGTAGAGCATGACTTGTATGTGGTAGAATTTTCGAGGACCACCACTCCACATGCTCTATGTATCTATGCTAAAGCTAACAAGGGCTAGTTGTGGCATCGCCTCCTAGCCCATGTTAACATGAGGACTTTGAAAAAACTTCACTCCGAGGGCCACATCCTTGGTCTTAACGATGTTTCCTTTGCCAAAGATCATGTGTGTAGGTATTGTATTGAAGTAAAGATGCATGAGACCCCTCACAAGGTTCTTAGTCAAATCACCATGGAAAGATGCTTGTAACTTCTCCACATGGATCTCTTTGGGCCTCCGCCACATGATAGTCTTGGAGGAAAGAAGTATTGTTTGGTGATGGTGGATGATTTCTCAAGATACACTTGGGTGTACTTCTTCAAGTTCAAAAGTGAAACTTAACAAAACTTTCATCGACTTTGTAAATCATGTTCAACGGAAACACAATGCAACCATTCTCTCCATCCGAGGTGACAATGGCACCGAGTTCAAAAACTACACTTTGGATGAGTTCGTTAGTGATGAAGGGATCAAGCATCAATATTCCACTCAATATACCCTCCAACAAAATGGCGTGGCCAAAAGGAAGAACCATACCTTGATGGATGCAGCTTGGACTATGTTAGCAGAATTCAAGTCTCCATACAACTTTTGGGCCGAGGCCATATCCACCACTTTCCATGCAACTAACCGGCTCTACATTCGTCAGAAAAAGAACAAGACCCCATATGAACTGCTCATAAAGAACAAGCCCAATTTTAGATAATTTTGAGTGTTTTGTTGCAAATGCTACAGTCTCAAGAAAGGAGTTCGTTTGTACAAGTTTGAATCAAATGCACAAGAAGGAATTTTCGTTGGGTACTCAAATCAATCTCATGCTTATAGAGTCTACAACAAAGCCTGGGAGAGTTGAAGAAATGATCAATGTGAGGTTTGATGAAGATCATGAGACTCTTGTTAGGCAAGATGGTGTTCGTGATCCAAGTGATGAAATTCCTCCTCAAGCCATAAGAAGAATGGGTGTGGGATTCTTCCGCCTCATTAAGGAACCTTGTGGCCGAAGGAGAAGGACCAAGCTCTACTCAAGTGGAACCCTCACTCTCACAAACTCATCTTGCCCCTCAAGGACCAATAATTTTGGCTCAAGACCCTTCAAGATCTTGTGAAGCTCCTCGCTCTCATGACTCGTCAAGCCCCGCTTCCCAAGATCCTGATCAAGAACATCTACCTCCCCAAGATGGGGCTCCAACTTAAGAGAACTCCCAAGGTCAAGCTAGTGAAGAACAAGGCCAAGCTATTGTTGATCAGGCACATCCATTTCCTCTCCAAATGATGATGAAGACTCTCACTTGGTCGATATTTATGAAGATAATACTCTAGTTCATTCTTATAGTCAAGGCGGGGACCCAAATGGTGGCTATGACCAAGTGGTTGCTCAAGAATATCGTCTTGAGACCCAAGCCCGCCATCAAGCATATCGCATCGCCAAGCTCATCAAAGATGGTCATATCCTTGATAATGTTTATTGAGATTTCAATATAGAGGCAATTACTTTAGCTCTCACCATACTTTTATCTCTCATGTTGAACCACAGAAAGTCTTCGAGGCTCTTGAAGATGATGATTGGGTTGATGCAATGAATGAAGAACTTCACAACTTCAAGCGCAACAAAGTATGGACTTTGGTGGATTGGCCTAAAGATTGTCAAAATGTCATCGGGACCAAGTGGATATTCAAGAACAAGCATGATGCAAATGGGGTAGTCATTCGCAACAAGGCAAGGTTAGTTTCCCAAGGATACTCACAAGTTGAGGGTATTGACTACAGTGAGACTTAAACCTCCGTTGCTTGCCTTGAGTCCATTAATATGCTTCTTGCTTATGCCACTCATTATAATTTCAAATTGAAACAAATGGAAGTTAAGAGTGCTTTTCTTAGTGGTCCTTTGAAATAGTGAAGGGTCACAGGTAGGCTACACTAGCGAAAAATAAAATTTTCTACTACGTCAACCAGGAATACTGTTGTCATAGATCTCGGGATTACCACTAGATGCGCAGTTGCGGAACTCGATGAAGCACGTCAGGGCAGTGTAGATGTTCTATGTCTCCTCCTTTTCCTCGTCCCACGAGCACCTCCCCTTTGCGCGACTTGTCCAAGTGCTACAACTGCAGCACCTCCGAGGTATCCACATGTACGGAGTGGAAGCGTCACACGCCAGACTGCTAGGTCCACACGTGCAACACAGGCGTGAGAGGAGTGGCGGCTGGGTGGAATGCTAAACCCTATTCATCTCGCCTCACCCTCTCTTATATAGGTATCCCTGGTGGGCTTCTACATTAGCAGCCCATTAGTAGCCTAAGCCTGGTCAAATTCGGATCCAATTCTCATTAGGCTTCCTGCCCCTTAAGTGGGTGACCCTATATGTTCATACATGTATAGACATGACATGAGTATACTAACTCCGTCAATAGTTGGTAGCGGCCTCTAGCAAGATGTGCCAACTCCTAAACGCATATAAAGATCATTTAGACGAACCATCACAAGGTTGAGTACATGTCTTTCCCTTTGCCTCACGATATTTTGTCTAGCTCCAAGCTGACCTCTCTTTCTCGATACCGTGATTCGGAAACCCTTTACTAGGTTAACTCTTAACCGTATGTAGCATGGCCATGAATTTCTGGATCCGATCACTCGAGGGGGCCAGATATATCTCTCTCAAGTAGAGAGGGGAAAATCCCATCTTGATTGACCAATGCCTTGCAACATGTATCTGGACAAACCCTAAAGCTACCTTTATAACTACCCAGTAACTGAGCAGTGGTTGATAGCCCCAAAGTAGGTCGATCCACATCTCAAGTACATGCGACAATCCCAGGTCTAAGGACAAAATGTACACGATGTGTAGAGAGAGCTGCAAGTATAATTGCTGGTCTCAATTTGGGTCAGTCCAACCTCATGTTCATAACATGTGTCTACATCATTGGTTTGACATTTCCATGTCTATGACTTTCGAAACATAGTAATCAACCAATCGATGTGATAGTCTAATATTCACATGTGTCCTCACATGAACTCTGACTAGGGACGACTATTATATAACCATACAAGTAAAGAGTTTCACAAACAATTCACATACTTGCCAATCAATACAAGTTGCCTGATATATGGATATTCAAGGAACATTACAATAACTCATGGATACATATGAAATATAATCATCTCTATGATTGCCTCTAGGGCATATTTCCTTCAGTCTCCCACTTGCACTAGAGTCAATCTAGATAGTATCTAATACCTATTGCTCTTGTGTGCGCCTCATGCGCAGGCTGCAGGAATGGCTTTGTCAAGGGATCAGAACCATTTAGTTTGTATGTATTTTGCATAACATGACACTACCATCCTCAATGAACTCACGAATCTGAATATGTTTGTTCTTCTGGTGATGTCTAGGTTTCTTGGATTGTGCAATAGCACCATTGTTTTCACAATAAATGTCCAAGGGATTGGACGCGCCCTGAACCACACCAAGAGCGATCAGGAAATTCCTAATCCAAATAGCTTCCTTTGCAGGCTCTGAGGCAGCAATATATTCAGCTCCTATTGAAGAGGAGGCCACCGTATATTGCTTGGAACTTTTCCATCTCACAGCACCAGTATTCATGACAAACACATAACCTGATTGCGATTTGCAGTAATCTGAGTCGTTAAGGTAACTCGCATCTGTGTATCCCTTTACACCGAGTTCATCCTCACCTCCATAAACTAGGAACATATCCTTAGTCCTTTTCAAGTACTTAAGGATATTATTTACCACTGTCTAGTGGATTTCACCTAGATCAGCCTGGTATCTGCTCGTAACACTTAGAGCATAGGAAACATTTGTGCGAGTACATGTCATTGCATACATGATGGATCCAATAGCCGAAGCATATGGAACCCTACTCATGCGCTCTCGCTCATCAGTAGTCGAAGGACACTGAGTTTTGCTGAGTTTAATGCCGCGAGACATGGGCAAGAACCCCTTCTTAGCCTCTTCCATGTTGAACCATTTCAACACTTTGTCAATGTATGTACTCTGGCTTAATCCAATTAGCCTCCTTGATCTATCTCTATAGATTTTGATACCCAGAATATATGCCGCTTCTCCTAAGTTCTTCATCGAAAAACTATTTTTCAATGAGGTCTTAACAGACTCGAGCATAGGAATGTCATTTCCAATTAGCAATATGTCATCTACATATAAGATTAGAAACACAAGCGAGATCACACTTTCCTTCTTGTAAATACAAGGTTCTTGTTCGTTTTTTATGAAGCCAAACTCCTTTACAACTTCATAAAATCGAATGTTCCAACTCCGAGATGCTTTCTTCAGCCCATAAATAGACTTTCAAAGTTTGCATACCTTTCTAGTATTGTTTGGATCGACAAAACCTTTGGGCTGCATCATATACACGTCCTCAGTAAGGATTCCATTTAAGAAAGCCGTCTTGACGTCCATCTGCCATATCTCATAGTCAAAATGTGCAGCAATGGCTAGAATGATCCGTATAGATTTAAGCATCGCTATGGGCGAGAAAGTCTCATCGTAGTCAACTGCTTGAACTTGTCGAAAATCTTTTGCAACAAGTGTTGCTTTATGGATGTGAAAATTTCCATCCATATCAATCTTCTTCTTATAGATCCATTTGTACTTGATGGCTTTAAAACCATCAGGCAGGTC
Source organism: Avena longiglumis (assembly GCA_030063025.1). Taxonomy (NCBI): domain Eukaryota; kingdom Viridiplantae; phylum Streptophyta; class Magnoliopsida; order Poales; family Poaceae; genus Avena; species Avena longiglumis. The sequence continues at coordinate 333,334,803 of CP125978.1, forward strand.
AACCAAGTTCCAAAATTGATTGTCTCCCATGGACTCTATCTCGCATCTCATGGCAATCAACCATTTATCAGAGTCTAGGTCCACCATCGCTTCCGCATAGTTCGCAGGCTCAACATTGTCTAACAATAATAATTCCCGCGCTTCGTGGAGCCTTGCCGACCTTCGTGGTTGTGGTGCATCTATTGACATGGGTTCCTCAACTTGTTATGCTACAATAGCATCACTCACAGAAGCATCCCCGACTGGCTCATCTTGAACTTCTTCAAGTCGCACCGACCTTCCACTTGTTCCCTTTGTGAGAAATTTTTTCTCTAGGAAAACACCATAACGAGCGACAAACACTTTTCCCTCTTCTTGGTTGTAGAAGTAATACCCTAAGGTTTCCCTTGGATATCTCACGAAAATGCACTTATCCGATTTGGGTGTTAGCTTATCCGATTAAAGTCGCTTGACAAATGCATCACAACCCCAAATCTTTAGAAAAGACAAACTGGGATTTTTTCCAGTCCACATCTCATATGGTGTCTTAACTACGGATTTAGACGGTACTCTGTTTAGTGTGAAAGCTGTTGTTTCTCTAGTGTAACCCCAAAATGATAATGGTAAATCCGACTGGCTCATGATCGAACGAACCATGTCCAACAAAGTTTGATTGCGTTGTTCGGAGAACCCGTTTCTTTGAGGCGTTCCGGGCGGCGTGTGTTGTGGAACAGTTCCATAACTCTTAAGTTGATTGCTAAATTCGTGACTCAAATATTCACCTCCATGATCAGACTGCAATGCCTTTATTTTCTTGCCACGTTGATTCTCTACCTCACTCTGAAACTCTTTGAATTTTCAAAAGTTTCTGATTTATGCTTCATCAAGTAGACATAGCCATATCTACTAAAATCATCAGTGGAAGTAATGAAGTAGTGATATCCTCCTCTGGATGTCGTGCTCATTGGTCCATATACATCAGTGTGTATGAGTTCCAACAAGTCCATCGCTCTCTCGGGTAAACCTGTAAAAGGTGTCTTGGTCATCTTTCCAAGTAAACAAGCTTGACATGTCTTGTATGATTCAAAATCAAACGAAGTTAGAAGACAATCACCATGGAGCTTATTCATGCGCTTTTCACTTATATGCCCCAAACGACAATGCCATAAATAGGTAGGACTCAAATCATTAGGCCGAATCCTTTTAGCACTAACATTGTAAACAAATTCATCATCAAGATTTAAAATAAATAACCCATTCACAATGGGAGCATCAGCCATAAACATAGCATTCTTAGAGATTACAGAACCATTGTTTGTACTCGCGAATGAATAACCATCCCTCATCAAACATGAAGGTGATAAAATGTTTCGACCCATACTAGGAATATAATAACAATTATTTAACTCCATAATAAATCCTAATGGAAGGTGAATCTGCATGACACTGACGAATAATGCAGCAAGCCTTGCTTTATTTTCAACACGAAAATCCACTTCGCCTTTCTACACTTCTCTAGTCCTTATTAGCACCTGCATCGAGTTGCAAATATGAGCAACCGATCCGGTATCAAATACCCAAGAGTTACCATAAGAATTAGCAAGAAAAATGTCCTGATGTATCCTTGGTTGACGTCATGCTTGTCAAAACCCTCGGTTACAATTTACTTTCAGTTCATGCTCTTGCCATTATGGTTCTCTCTTCTTTCTTTAATGAGCACTCTGTGGTCCTCATGTGGAGCAAGTATATCAAGGTGGCTTTCGTAGGGTATATAGAGCATGACTTGTATGTGGTGGACTTTTTGGGGACCACCACTCCTCATGCTCTATGTCTCTATGCTAAAGCCGACAAGGGCTGGTTGTGGCATCGCCGCCTAGCCCATGTTAACATGAGAACTTTGCAAAGACTTCACTCTGAGGGCCACATCCTTGGTCTTAATGATATTTCTTTTGCCAAAGATCGTGTGTGTAGGGATTTTATTGAAGGGAAGATGCATGAAACTCATCGCAAAGCTCTCAATCAAATCACCACGAAAGATGCTTGGAACTCTTGCACATGGACCTCTTTGGTCCTCCCTCTCATGATAATCTTGGAGGCAAGAAGTATTGTTTGGTCATTGTGGATGATTTCTCAAGATACACTTGGGTGTTCTTCTTCAAGTACAAGAGTGAGACTCAACGAACCGTCATCGACTTTGCAAATGAAGTTCAACAGAAACACAATGCAACCATTCTTTCCATCCGAAGTGACAATGGCACCTAGTTTAAGAACTATACCCTGAATGAGTTTCTTAGTGATGAAGGCATCAAGCATCAATACTCCACTCCTTATACCCCTCAACAAAATGGTGTTGCCGAAAAGGAAGAATCGCACTTTGATGGATGCGGCTCGGTCTATGCTAGATGAATTCAAGTCTCCATACAACTTTTGGGCCGAGGCCATATCCACCGCTTGTCATGCAACCAACCGGCTCTACCTTCGCAAGAAAAATAAAAAGACCCCTTATGATCTGCTCACCGGGAAAAAGCCCAATGTTAGCTACTTTTGAGTGTTTGGTTGCAAGTGCTATATTCTCAAGAAAGGAGTTCGTTTGTCCAAGTTTGAATCCAAGGCACAAGAAGGAATTTTTGTTGGGTACTCAAATAAGTACAATGCTTATAGAGTCTACAACAAATCCAATGGAAGAGTTGAAGAGACGAGCAATGTGAAGTTTGATGAATACCATGAGTCCCTTGTTATGCAAGATGGTGTTTGTGATCCAAGTGATGAAATTACTCCTAAGGCCATAAGAAGAATGGGTGTGGGTTTCCACCTCCCCATTGAGGATCCCCTTGTGGCCGAAGGAGAAGGACCAAGCTATACTCAATTGGAGCCCTCACTTTCTCAAGATCATATTGCCCCTCAAGGACCCACTATTTTGGCACAAGATCCCTCAAGCTCTTTTGAAGCTCCTCATGCTCATGACTCTTCTAGCCCCGATATGCAAGCTCTTCCTCAACAACATCTAGCTCCTTCTCAAGACATCTCCCAAGGTCAAGCTCATCAAGAACAAGTGCAAGCTAATGTTGATCAAGGCTCTACTCCAAATGATGACTCTCCCGAGGTGGAGATTGATGAAGATGATCCTCGTGTTCGTGCTTATAGTCAATGCGGGGACTCAAATGGTGGAAATCACCAAGTGGTTTCTCAAGAATCTCACATTGATGCTCAAGCCCACCGTCAAGCCTATCATCTCGCCAAACTCATCCAAGATGGCCATATCCTTGATAATGTTTATGGATATTTCAACAGAGGTTCCACTACTAGGAGGAAATTAGCCTCTTTTAGCTCTCACCATGCTTTTATCTCTCATGTGGAACCACAGAAGGTCTTCGAGGCTCTTGAAGATGATGATTGGCTCGACGCTATGAATGAAGAACTTCACAACTTCAAGAGGAACAAAGTATGGACTTTGCTTGAGCAGCCTAAAGATTGTCAAAACATCATTGGAACCAAGTGGGTATTCAAGAACAAGTGTGATGCAAATGGGATAGTCGTACGCAACAAGGCAAGGTTAGTTTCCCAAGGATACTCACAAGTTGAGGGCATCGACTACGATGAGATTTTTGCCCCCGTTGCTCGCCTTGAATCCATTCGTATGCTTCTTGATTTTTCTACTCATCATAACTTCAACTTGCATCAAATGGATGTTAAAACTGATTTCCTTAATGGTCCTTTGAAAGAGTTGGTATACGTAAAGCAACCTCTAGGCTTTGAGGATCCACTTTTCCTGAACCATGTCTACAAGCTCAATAAGGCACTCTATGTGGTCTCAAACAAGCCCCACATGTGTGGTATGATTGCCTTAGAGAGCTCTTGTTAGACCATGGTTTCGAAGTGGGCCTCATTTATCCCACTCTTTTTACTAAGAGAGTAGGAGGCCACTTGTTCGTTTACCAAATCTATGTTGATGACATTATCTTTGGGTATATTAACAAAGCTTTTAATGAGGATTTTGCCAAGCTCATGAACGACCGCTTCGAGATGTCTATGATGGGAGAGTTGAAGTTCTTCCTTGGATTTGAAGTCAAGCAATTGAGGAAGGGGACTTTCATCAACCTAGCCAAATACATTCAAGACATGCTCAACAGGTTCAAGTTTGATCAATTCAAAGGTGCCAAGACTCCCATGCCAACTAAGGTTAATCTTGATCTTGATCCTAAGGATAAGGATGTGGATCAAAAACTCTATCGCTCTATAATTGGTTCTTTGTTATATCTTTGTGCATCCCGACCAGATATTATGTTGAGTGTGGGTATGTGTGCAAGATTCCAAGCCGCACCAAAAGAAAGCCACATGGTGGCGATCAAGAGAATCTTTCGATATTTGGTTCATACCCCAAACTTTGGGTTGTGGTACCCCAAGGGAGCCAGCTTTGATCTCATTGGATACACGGACTCAGATTGGGCTGGAGACAAAGTGGGAAGGAAGTCAACCTCCAGAGCCTGTCAATTTCTTGGAAGATCCTTGGTATGTTGGTCCTCGAAGAAGCAAAACTGTGTGTCTATGTCCACTTCCGAAGATGAGTACATCTCTGCTGCAAGTTTTTATGCTCAATTACTATGGATGAAGCAAACCTTGAAGGATCTTGTACTTTCTTTTGCCAAGGTGCCTCTTCCTTGCGACAATGAGAGTGCTATTTCCATTGCTCACAACCCCGTGCAACACAACTGGACCAAGCATATTGATATTCCTCATCATTTCATTTGAAACCATGTTGCAAGAGGAAACATTTCTTTGGAGTATGTTCCCACCAAGGAAAATCTTGCGGATCTTTTCACGAATCCTCTAGATGAAGCAAGGTTCTAAGAGTTAAGGCATGAGCTAAATATCATAGGTTCGAGCAATGTGGCTTGAGTACCTTGCACACCTACCCATGTCTCAATATATATATATTTGTTTGGATGTAGGCATGGATTTACGGGGAGTGTAGTTCCTCTTATGAACGAACACTATCCCTATTATGCACACATTAAAGTTTTCATACTCTATAGTCTCTTAAGGAGACCATTTGAGCTTCATGATGAGTGTTGGTAATGAACCCAAGATATATCTTCATGGTGTCAAGCCATTTACTCTTATATAAGGTGGGCTCAGCCACCGACCCTCTTGTGTTTCTTGTTTGTTTTTCCTTGTGTTTTTGTGCTTGGTTGTTCTTGTGTTTTCTTGTGTATTTTGTTGTGTTGGTTCTTCAAAGTTTGATCTCTCTATCCCAAGACTTTACTTTCCTCAAGCCCCTTCTATTCCCTGCACAAGTTCTCCCTTGTTTTCTTCCAATCCTGAGAAGTGTTTCTAGTTTCACCGAAAGTTCTGGCCAGCTGCCGGAAGTACCGGCCAGTGCAGAGTTTTCTGGAACTTCTCGCTGACCTAGCTACTTCCGCCTATGCCCGGAACTTCCGGTGGGGTTCATCGGCCTATATAAGGTGGGCCCTGGGAAAAAGGGGTCTTCTCCCATTTTTCCCCAAGACACATCTTCTATTTGGAGCAGCCGCCGGCGACATCCTCTCCATGGAGGTGCTCCGGCCCCTGCGTCTCCGGCCAACCATTTTCAGATCTGCTCCATGGGAACCTTACCCACCTCGATCTCCCGCCATGGACTCCGGTATTTTCCCTCAACTCCCTCCTTTAATGGAGATCTTGCTCACTCCATTGCTTGAGTTAGGGTTCACCATGTCTAGGCTAGTTCTTTGGCTAGAACTTGTTGGGAGGTCTTGGTAGGCCTAGGAAACCTTGCTAGGGTAGATTGAACCAAGACATTTGTGTGAATCCGTACATGTGCACCCTAGAATCTTGGATCCTTGCGTTTTCCAGTTGAACCGTTCTGTTCGTGGCATCACCAAAACTTCCGGTGAGTCACGAACGAAACTTCTGGTGGTGATTTTTCACCAGAAGTTCTGATGGTTCAACGGAAGTTCTGGTGCACTATATTTGATTCACTGCCTGTATTTTTTCAATCTATCTTTGTTTCTTCTTTCGAACTTGTGCACTTACCCCACCATCCCTCCCTATTCTCTGCTTTCTTCTCAGGGCAAGTTGGTTCACGTGGAGGCAAGCGCTCCCGTATTCCTTCTGGCTCCGGTCATCCTCCCAATATTGATGAAGAAGATCATGAGGTTCTACAACCTCCCAATCAAACTACCCGTCAGAAGTCTGGTGCTGCTCGCTGTGCTGCTACTGCTGAAGGGAAGAGGCCTGATCTTGATTCTCAAAAGGCCACTGCTGCTGGGCCTGATTCCTCCAAGCTCAAGATCTCCAAGTGGCCTCAGAAGGCCTATTCAGCGTTTCGCCATGTGGATCCCTATCTTGTCCCGCGTGACCATCTTTGCTTGGATCCTCTCTTCCACAATTGTTGCCAAGAACAGATTTTTGCAGAGATTTATGCCACCAAGTCCAAGTTTGTTGTAGCTCCTCAGAAGTTCACCAATGTGGCTCATATGGAAAGCAAGATGGAGTACTTTGGTTAAGCTCTTGAGATATGCAGAAAGTTTGGGATGATTCCTATCATGGAGCACTGTCAGAACTTTGATGAGACCTCTATTGCTTAGTTCTACTCCACTCTTCACATGGAGATGAATCCTACTAATGGCACCTGGAAGTGGATGAATAAGTATCTTCAGTTGTCTGCCACATGTTTTGAGTTTGGGGATCTTCTTGGCTATCCCATCTTGCCTGGAAAGGGGGCAAATGGTTGGCGTGTTCATGGTTCCTAGGCTTCTGCTCCTGAGGTCCTGGAGCCACTCTATATTAAAGGATGGGGTACTTGTGGTTATGTGAATTATCTCCATCCAGTCTATGACATCATGCGTGGGGTCTTCTTGAACACCATATCTCCAAAGGCAGGCAACTTTGATCAGTTTCATGCTTATCAAATTGACCTTATGTTTCAGACTCACCATCACCGCGATTATGACCAGAAGATGGATGTTATGCACTTTCTATACAATGAGATCTAGCAATCTATTATTGACAAGCGCTCATGCCCGTATGCTCCATACATTCAGACTCTTATCAACGCCAAGTGGTTCGAAGCAACTAGTACCCACTTCCCTCAGGACTGCATCACTATTCATGAGGAGAAGAAGCTGCGTGTGAGTAAGCATGAGAATCCTAGGACCCAAGGTGAGAAGGAAGAGGCCATTTGGAAGTCTGGAGGTGCTACTGGTGTTGGTGGTCCCTCTTTGGCATGTGCTGGTTCTAGTGCTGGTGGTCACACTCTTAAGAGGCAGCCGTCTTGGGCCAAGAAACAACTAGGGAAGGTGAATAAGACCTTTTGCTTCTTGCAGGATCGTGATTACACGGCCTATGTTGATCAGCGGCACAATGCCCAGCATCAGAAGGCTATCTTGACAACGCTCGGTGCTCCTTGCTCTCCTCCGACCAGCTCCTTCACCGCGCCCAAGGATGAGTGGATCCACGACAACTGCAAGTGGTCTGATTCTGAAGATGAAGTCACTGGTCCCCCACCTGCGTGGACCAATGCCTCCTGGGACCCTAAGCCTTCTCCTCCTCCTTTCCATGGTTGGGGCGATTAGACTGGTATTTTCTCCCTTTTTGGTGTCGTGATGCCAAAGGGGGAGAAAGATATCTATTAGGTTGCTCACGGGATTTGCATGGGTTGAGTCACGAGTTCGTTTTTTATCTTTGATCCTTTCTTGCTCGTGAACTCTCTGTTATGTGTGTGCTTGTGGACCTTGTTATTTGTGCGTATTATTTATGTATGAGACTATGTGTTGTTGGTATGCATGTTGTTGTCTTATGGTTATTTGTATATGGTGGTGGAGTCTACATTGATATTATTTCATCTATTGTCTCCACCACATATGATTGGTGCAACGGTATGTCCCCTATCTTGTTTTTCTCTTGCACATTTGCTATTTTTGCAATAGAAAGGGGGAGCCTCCTTATATATGTGTGCTAGTCTTGTCCTTAGAGATTTATCTCTACCTTGCACACACACATAGGGGGAGCTTGTTCCGTTCATTGCGAAAACTACTCTTTCTTATGAAAATCTTATGGGATTGTCATCAAACACCAAAAAGGGGGAGATTGAAAGGACTATGTTTTCCCTTGCTATTTTGGTGATGATGACAATCCCACTTGTGATCTAACCGTGTGCTTGAGTTTCAGGTTTGGAGTGTGTGGATGCTTCTCTTGGGATCTCATGAAGACGACGGTCTTTCATTTTCTATTTCTCTCATTCTATTGTTTTAGATCACTGTACTATCAAGAGGGGGTCCACATCATCAGTCTGTGGGGAATCATCTATTCTTACAAAAATCATATTTGCACCGCCATAGCCATCCTATTCATCTGCGAGAAAGAGAGTTTCTGATCAGTTGGAGCAGTTTTTGTCTGATCGGAACTTCCGGCCAGCTCAGGGTTCTATGTGGGATGGATCTGGGATTATTTCTGGTCCAACTTCCGACGGAAGTTCCGGCCAGAATTCAGAACCTACTGTATTGTAGTGTTCTATTTGAAGGAACTTCAGCCGGAAGTAGCACCAGAAGTTCCGGTGGTAGGAACTTCCTTTTGCTTTTTCCGCTGAGACCCTGAGCATAACTTCCGCCCATGCATCGGAACTTCCGGTCAGGGATTTGTCGCGACCCATTTGTTCCGCCCCAAGTTCCACTCCAAGTTCCGCTCAGGTGCAGATTACTTCTGTTCGCAAGTGTTCTATTTGACGGAACTTGGCCCGGAACTTTCTCCGGAAGTTTCACCAGAACTTTCGGTCATTCTGACCGGAACTTCCAGTCAAGCTTTGGAGCGTGCGTCAATGGTCTTCATACCATTGGAGCAGCGCTAGGCAGAACTTCTGGTCTCTCACCGAAACTTCCGGTGAGGTCGCGAACTGTCTAACGGTTTAGTTTGGAGGGGGCCTATTTAAGGCGCCCTCCTTCTTCCTCCTACCTATCTCTTCAATTTTCTCTCTCCTCCATTAATACTAGAGCTTCACCTCACTAGATCTTTCGCCCTAGCCACTCAAATTACTTGATCTTTTGAGAGGTGGGAGAGGTGACCTAGATCTACACTTCCACCAAAGAAGATTTGATTCCCCCACCTATCCTTTGTGGATCTTGTTGCTCTTGGGTTTCTTGGAACCCTATACGGTGTAGGGCTTCCTCGGAGATAAGGGCATGTGTTGTAAAGCTCCGTGGTGTCGTTGAGGACCTCCAATTGAGTTGTGGAGCTTCCCCCTCAACCTTATTGTAAAGGTTTCGGTTGGCGCCTTCAAGGTCACCGGTTAGTGGATTGTGAGGCCTCCTTTGTGGCGAGCTCACCGGAGAAGAAGGTGAGGCCTTTCTAGCGCTCGGCTGACCTTGTGTGGCCCCAACACCTCTCCAACATAGACGTAGATTCCTTAGAAGTGAACTACGTGAATTACATATCTGTGTCCCCGCTCCGGTTATCTCGTTCCTTACCTTTACTACTTGCTCTTTACCGCTCTTGTGCTTGCTATTAGTTTTCTAGCATATAGGTTGTTCACCTAGTTGCATATCTAGAGAACTTATCTTCTTGATAAGCCTAAAATTGAGTAACAAGTTAGAAATTGGTAGTCGCCTATTCAACCCCCTCTAGTCGATTCAAAGTCGGTACTTTCAAAAAGGATAAAAGAAAGTCCTAAAATATTTCCGTAAGCTAAATCTTGAGCCATCCTTTAGTTCTTTGAATGATTTTGGTACCTGCAAAATAATACAAAAAGAAATAAAGGAAGGGGATTAGGATTAGTGCTCTCAGTTTAACAGTGAGGTGCACTATAGATTACATCATTGAGCAGAGTTAATAAGGGGCAAGTTTCACCAAAACAATATCTATTCTTATCGGTATATTACTTGTCTCAGAACAACATCACAGACAAGAGAGGGGCAAGTTTCACCAAGTCAGATAAATGGGAAAAAAGTAAAACAAAAAGAAATATCAAGTTTCTACTTGACCACATCCTCAACACAAAGATCTATATCAATTGAAACTTGGACCTGAAGGCCCCACTTGCAAGAAGCTCACACATAGCTGCAGGTGGATGTGCTGTCAACACTAGAGAGCAAGAAACATGAAGTGATATGAGGCAAACCAGCCGTGTCTAGTTAGCCCAACATCAGCTTCTCCACAGAACCAACAACACGCTAGTCAAACTCTACAAGACCACATGCCATCTTTCTATTTCCACATCTATGAAACACACCGTTTTTAGGACACCACCAAGATCTACAAAGATTATCTTAGTTCATCACCCAAACATCTATCCAATCCACCACCCAATCAACATATGGTTTCTTACATAAGCCATCCAAGAGAATATCAAGTATAAGGAGGAGCAGGCCAAGTGAGCAGCAAGGAGGAGGAAGCCAAGTGAGCAGCAAGGAGGAGCAGGACAGAAGTGCAAGGAGGAGCAGGGCAAGCACTTGATCTGGCAACAAAATAAAATCACCACAAGATCATCTGCATTAGTAACAAGACAGTTTGTCCACCCTTCTTAACAGTTAAATTAATCCTCAGGATTTATTATAAGCACCTACACATATCAATTTTTGCCCAAGATAGTTAATAGAAGGGAGAGAGAGCTCTCAGGATGCATAGGTTCTATGCAAATTATCATTGAGCCTAAAGGAACAAACAATATTTGATCTTGTTAAGATCTGAGTCTCAGCCTTGTGCATTATTGACCAAGATCAAATATTAGGGTGGTGCATCTAGATCATCCAAACTGGATGATATCCTTTTTCCACACTCTACTTTTAAATTTAAAAAGATCCAGTAGGGGAGACCACTTTGTTCCATCTTAATTGAGGCATCACAATGGCATCTCACAAGTGAATCTACACGCCACAAGAGAACAACACCACATAATCATTTTCCTAGCTAGATACATCTAGGAATCATAAGACCACTATCTTAATGACAGTAGTTAGACATTATCCAAATCAGTTGCAAGGCAACAATGATATATGATCATGTGCAACACAAGTAAAGCCTCAAACTTGGCATCATTAGCTAGAACTAAGAAGCAAAGGAATTATATTGTTCACACTCTAAATAGAGGCACCACATTATCCAACCCAGTACAACAGAGCTACTAATCTCTTTACTTAACTTAAGCCTCACCAATTTAACATATTATGAACTCATCTGCAAGCAAGGGAAACTGTTTCAAATCATCTTCCTAGTTCTTAAACTAGGAATCATTTTAAAGTGATACAAATCTACTCCATAGGGGGCTATGATCATTCCTGGACCATAGGTTCAGATTGCCATGTATATCTCACCCAAAAGCTCAAATATATCATTTACTATCTGCAAATCACCAGTAGTTAAATCAAATCATCTTCCTAGAAAGATATTACTAGGAATCCTTTTTATTGGACATTCTATATTGACAAGTGAAAGACATTTCACAATCCAAATAGATTATAATTTGGTCAGAATTAATATTCCAACATATCACTTAAATATTATTTATTCCACTTCAATCTGCAATAAAGACAGTTGCTGAATAAAATGTAGTGCCATGGTAGAACAATAGGAACAGAAGTATTCACAACATCATTTCCCTAGTTGCTAGGGCCAGAAACCACACAAAACATTACTATCTTATTGACAGGAAATCTACAACAGCAACTCAGCTTTAGATAGAAAGTTATCAAATGAACCCATCTCAATATTGGCCATCTTAAACCGCAAGTACAACTTTAAATCATTAAAGGGACCAGGGCATATCCATTAACATCTTAGTTACCCAAATTTAATGTAGCTAAAGCCCAAGTTGAATCTTTGGAATCTAAAATCAACTAGTAGCTAGCAATTCCAATATTTCAATATAGTTCTTCTTCATTAATGAATCTGTCAACAATAGGTTGCAATATATAATCTATTTAAGCCCATGAATGAGTACCAGGTTAATATCAGTAACCACATAAAGATCATAACACGAACATCAGTGCGACACTGCTAGAAAAAATTAGGGATTGATCTCTAGGAGGAACAGAGAGACTCTGAAAATGTGGGAGTATAGGGGTTGGCTTACCCGGGGGTCCTCGCTTAAGTCGAGAAGTGGAAACAACACTGGCCATCAATGGTGACCATGACGCGGCGGCACGAGGAGCACCGTGGTACTCAAACCGCACCGAGCCGCACCAGTGGATACCTGTGCGTAAAAGAGGCGGCGCCGGCAACCAACCCATCATTAGACCATCATAACCGCACCACCACCTCGCCACCATCACTATCTGGGGTCACCAGATCACATCGGAGTCGAAGGCCGAAACCCTAGCAACATGAATGTAATGGGGACGAACGAAAGAGGGATCAAATGACAGATTGAATTGGATAAGAGCGAGTAGCAGAGTGGAGAGCGTTGAGGGCGAACGATGGCGGCGGCCAAGGAGACCGGAGCCGGCCATGGCTACGCGGCGACGGCGGCAACCCCACGACATCGCGTGAGGAAGAGGTGGGGAAATCTCGGGGGTGAGAGATGTGGTCTGGACCAGACCTCGTGGTCTAACCCAACCCAGTGGGTTAGACTGACCAGTGGGCCCAGGTCTTGATAATCAGGAAATTAGCAAATAAATAAAAGGGGCGTAAGATGGAAAATTACCAAAATACCCTATAAACATTTTAAACTATAGAAAAATGTAAAAAATCCTAAAATATATTAAATATATCAAAATGTTTATTAAAATAATATCTACCTAAGAAAAATACAATAATTCTTATTTGAATTTAATAAAGTGCAAATAAATATTAACACCCTTAAATATCTAAATGAAATTTAGGAAAAACTCCTAAAAATAAATAAAAATCACTTTTGTGCATAAAAAGAAAACTATTATTTTATAAAAAAATGCTAACTTAAATTTTTTACAAATAAAACTTAAAACAAATATTTAAAGACATTCAATAATTGAGAAATTTTATTAAAAAATTAAGATAATGTCTAAAAATAAATAAAATTCATTTTTAAGATCCTATGTAAGTATATTTACTAGAAAAATGCTAAGTATATTATTCCAAAAACATTTTAAAGTTCCTAGATCATATATCTTCAATTATCTAAATTATTAAAATGAGGTAGTTGTTTTGTTAATTATTTAAAATTATTTCCTAAGTAAGAAATAATCATACTCAAAACACAATCCTTTAACCAGTCTAAACCATAATTAAAAATTTAGGATACAATCTAGGTGTACAAAATCAACTTTATAATATTCCTTTAAAATCTTTAACTAACTATAATTCAAAGTTTTACAAATTGATTTTTGCAAATCATTAACTTATATTAGGAGTAAATGATCTCAATTCATATATAATTATATTTATTAATTTTGATATTCACTAAATAAACTTTAAATAAATTCACCCATTTTTCTTTATATAGAAAAATCTTATAGTATAATCTATAAATATTAAACATGCTAGATTTACGTCTTTAAGACTAAATTTCATTATGCTTAGGAAAAACCCCAATTGTCGGTAATGCCATAAAGGTTATATATCAAATCCAATTATATTTTTATAGTTTACTTTGGTCTGATATACCCTAAGCTAGGTATATAATGAATCAAGATCATTTAAACCTTATTAGAAACCATAGTCTCAATATTATTTGTCTTTAGAATTGATTAACTTAACATAAATAATATTTTATTCAAATGTTATTCTTTTTGCCACTTCAAAAGAAACACTATACCATTCCTTTTAAAAGTCATAAGAATTTAAAACATGAACTTTGTAATAATTACATAATACCACTTAATCTTAGAATTGTATTATGATTGTACTTTACTTTCATGTCTTATATGTTTATCTTAAACACCTTACAACTACACTCTTTTGTGAACTAAACTTGAATATAAATCAAACTTTAAAATAAATCATCTAAATCCAACTCACATGTAATGTTGGGGAATTACTTGGAGTTTTACATCATGCATCTCATTACTTATGCATAACAACATATTTCTTCTTTAAACATTGTCCTTACCGGGCAATGATGGTATTTTTGTAGAACCCGAGGTACAGGGTCAAGTCGAGACATTCGACTATAATACTTCACTATATCAAGGCAAGTTCATCACTTTCTCATGTCCTTTGATGAGTCTTTATCAAAGTAATTGCAAAATGTGTGTTATCATCTATGTTTTGGAGAAAGAAAATATTATTTTCTCAAAACAAATAAATTGTTGATATCATCCTAAGTGGTGATGTGTATAAGGTTAACAATGGAACTTAGGTTTCTAGTTGCAATGAGTATCATCACATAGGAATAAATAACCAATGACATCAGTGATTCTAGCACCGTATATCACGCGTTAACCACGAGATTCAGAATGGGACGGAGAAGTCAGCTAGATCTTCTTCCTTTCACATGAATGGATGACCATCTCATGACGATGTGTACCTTACGAGGTTCAGCATGTGTGGGACACCTTAGTTCCCCGCGATATTGGTGTCTATACTATCTATGAGGGACAGTCATAGGTATGTCCTCATATCAATGGGGCGACCAGGTTCTCGTGTGCTCACTAGAGTCCTTAAGAAGTCAACCATAGCTAATCTGCTATGCGGATTAACAAAGGTCATTCTACTTGGGGGGTCGTGTTCTACGTGGGGTCGCGGAGAAGGGCAGTGATTGGCTTGGATCTTCTGTTGGGCCCCACATCATGGAGTTGTGGACGGGAAAGTACGCCCGGTTGTGCAACAAGGAGGTGATCTCTCATGGGTAAAGCAACACACCTCTATAGAGTGTAAGAACTATAACTTGTTACTCCCTGTTCCGGGAAGGAGATGCGAACGCTGTAGGAAAGGAACTCCATGAAAGTTCTGGTAAACCTGTGAAGGCTGACGGGCATAGCTTTTCAGAATAAAAGCAACCTTTGAAGAAATATTTACGAAAACCTGCATAGCCTATGACCTATGGTCTGTGGCTGTAGATATGGTGCATCAAACACTCCTTTTTAGTGAACTTGCTGAGTACGCTCGTACTCAACGTATCTTATTAACCCTTGCTAGATTTCGAAGACATTAAAGATCAAGAAGAGGAAACACTTTATTCAATTGAAGACCAAGAAGAATTCTGCTATGAAGAACTAGAAGTATTTGGAATTGTCGAAGCGGACAATTACGAAAGCATCTATGGAATGGAGACCAAAGTATCTGAAGCGTAGATGTATCATATATATGATACGTTGGAAACGTATCTATAATTTTTGATGCTCCATGCTTGTTTTGTATCTGAAGCGTAGGTGTTTTTATATATTTTCTGGAACTAACCTATTAACAAGTTGCCACAGTGCCAGTTGTCTATTTTCTTCTGTTTTTGGTTCTAGAAAGGCAGAAAATCAATATTCTCGGAATTGGATGGGACAAAAGCCAAAGTTATTATATTTCTCGGAGCAAAACGGAACCACGAAGCAGAGCCGGAGGGGGCCACAAGGTGGCCAAAGCCCCCTAGGCGCGGGCAAGCCCTGGAGGCACCTGGAGGGGGTGTGGGCCCCCTGGACCCCCACCGACCTTGATTCCTGCAACTATAAGAAGCCTCCGACCCAAAAACCCTAAACAATCCAGAAGAAATCCAAGAAAACCTCCACAGCGCCGCCGCCACAGATTTGGGGGACAGAAAGTCACTGTTCTGGCACCCTGCCAGGACGGGGAAGTGCCCCCGGAGCGATCTCCATCGATCTCCACCACCATCTTCATCACCGTTGCTGATTCCCATGATAAGTAGGGAGTAGTTCTTCCTTAGGGCTAAGGGCTCTATCGGTATCTATGTGTTCATCTCTCTCTATGCATGATCTTGTTGTGGTCATGAGCTTTATAATCAAGTAGATCTACCATGCTACTCAAGTGCTTCATTAGATCTCTGCTCTCCCCATGTGTGTGAAAGTGACAGCATGCACGCCATGGTGGCACTTAGGTTTGAGTCCACATAAATACTCTTTGTGCTTTGATAGATCTATGCTTTTCCCCACGTCTGTGAAAGTGACAGCGTGCATACCGTGTGTGGCACTTTGGATAGATTTAATATTTGTTATGAGTTATATTTGGAGTTGGATGTCTCTATGTAATTGTGGTGTTTGTTGGAACCATCTAGCGCTCAAGGTGACAGTGTGGGGTTATCTAGATTGGGGAAGGCCCTACCGTGGATTAGAGTGTCCAACCGGAGAGTAGTTAAGAGAAGTATCATGAAGAGAGGATATTTATATGAGAGAGTGTTCACTAGTGAAAGTATGATCCCTAGGCCTTATTTCTAAGCATTGAAACACCGTTTGCTACTAGATCTGTTGCATGTTGCTTGCTTCCTTCAGTTTGCCTTTAGTCTGTTCCTCCACGCCATCAGCTATTTTCTGGCACCGTTACCACTTGTATTTCACTATCTCTTTGCCGAACTAGTGCACCTATATTGGGTGTGTTGGGGACACAAGCGACTTCTTGTATCTTGATTGCAGGGTTGCTTGAGAGGGAATACCTTTGACCACTTCCTCCCTGAGTTCGATAAACCTTGGGTAATCCACTTAAGGGAAACTTGTTGCTGTTCTAAAAACCTCTGCACTTGGAGGCCCAACAACTGTCTACAAGAATAGAAGTGCATAGACATAAAGCTCTTTTCTGGCGCCGTTGCCGGGGAGGAAAGGTAAAAGGCACTCACACCGGTTACCCCACGGCAACAGCAAGCCAGAAAGCTCTTTTCTGGCGCCGTTGCCGGGGAGGTAAGGTAAAAGGTACTCACATCCTCTGGTGTGAGTTCTCGAAGTTATTTCCTTTAGATTCTGCAATTTTGTCTTTTTGTTTCTTGTTTTCACTAGTTAGGCTTAATGGAAAACAATAAAAAAATTAGAGAGCTTTATAGTGTTTATCTTGAGTTAGGACATGAAGTGTTTGAAGAGAAAATTAAAAAACCTATGGAACTTTATTTGCATGCTAATAGCAATTTTATTAGTATGAATTCTTTGGACACCATTGTTGCTAATTCTATGGAAATGTCTAAGCTTGGGGAAGCTAGTTTTGATGAGCATGATATTTTTAGTCCCCCAAGCATGAAGGAGAAAGTTTACTTTGATGATACTTTACCTCCAATATATGATGATTACAATGATGAATGTGATATTTTCAGTCCACCTACTATTGAGGAGAAAATTAATTATGATTATAGTATGCCTCCTATATTTGATGATTATGGTGATGAGAATAATAGTGATAGCTATGTTTTTGAATTTGCTCCCACTACAATTAATAAGAATGACTATGCTTATGTGCAGAGTAATAATTATTTTATGCATGTGGCTCATGATAAGAATGCTTTATGTGATGGTTACATTATTAATTTTATTCATGTTGCTACTGAAAGTTATTATGAGAGAGGGAAACATGGTTTTATGCATCTCAGGAATATTAAGTTTCCCCTTTTTATGTTGAAAATTTTGAAGTTGCATTTGTCTTGCTTCCCTATGCTTGTTGCTTTGTGCCTTCATGAATAGTTTATTTACAAGATTCCTATGCATAGGAAGTGGGTTAGACTTAAATGTTCTTTGAATTTGCTTCTTGATGCTCTCTTTTAAATCAATTCATATTTCCTATGTGAGCATCTTTGAAACTATCATGCCTAACTTAAAGGCATTAAAGAAAAGTACTTGCTGGGAGATAACCCACGAGTTTTCTTGAGTCTTGGAAGTTATTACTTCTGTAATGACCTCTACTTATCCTTTTTGTTTGTTTTGGTGCCAAGAATGACCTCAAATGAGAGGGAAGTAAGATTTGGGGAGTTGCTATCCTGAAACAGATTTCTGTCCTAAACCATTAAAATTCGTGAGGAGTCTCTGTAAGTCGGACTGAGCTGAAAATTTACGAATAAATCCCCCAGTATGTTATTCAACTTTCATTAGTTCAACAATTTGTGATTTGAGCAACATAAGGTCTTCGAAAAAATAGGTTTCTACCTGCTGGTCTGTTTTGATAGATTTCTGCCATTATTTGCATTTGCTTCTTATTGATTCCTTTTTGGATTCTTTTTGGGAAATTGAGCTTTTTGAAGGATTTTATACAGTAGAATGTGTTTTTAGTGAAAATTATTGCTGTTCCAAAGCTTTACCTAAGGGTCTATTATCTTTTGAATACACTAATGTTGCTAATGAAGATTGTGTGAAGTTTTGTATGAAGGAAAAATTTTAGGTGTAGAGAGAGAATGGAAAAATGCTCAAGCTTGGGGATGCCACCCTGTGTCACCCCAATAAATATTCAAGAGGTACAAGCATCAAAGCTTGGGGATGCCCAAGGCATCCCCTTCTTCATCAATAAAAATCTCAGGTCTTTCTAGACACTTCGTTTTTATTGTTTCATGCATTGTTGTGTTGTTCTTGGAGCGTCTTAGTTTTTGTTTTTGGTTTTCATTTGCTCAGTTTGCTTGAGTAAGTTGGTTGGTTACACCACACTTATTTTGGAGAGATACACACTCTATTTTCATTGCCTAGAACACTCTAGTTTTCACTCTTATTGTTCTGTGAGTGTTCACTTTTGCTAGCTCTGTGTTTAGCCTTAGTTTTCTTATGATTTCAACTTAGAACTTTTTAGTTCTTCTTTGTGGATTTGTGGGACAAGCTCACTGTTATTTATTGATTATTATCTTTGTGAGTTGTTTCAAATAAGTGTTTGGTGTTGGAAAAGAGTAGAAAGTTTCATGCTTATAGAAGTGCAAGAGGAGCTTGCATTGACTGTGACTTAGACTTTAGCATGACATGCTAGGTGTTGTTTTGACCTTATGCTTAGTGATTATTGCTGTAGCATGTCTTGTTCCAAACAATTGGGATTGCTTAATGTTCCTTGAAGGAATCATGTGTTGTTTTAGCATACAAAAGGATAATATTGTGGTATTCTCCTTTGATGCTTTGTTTGGGTTGAATTGGCACATGCTCACACCATGTGATTACTATGAACAAGTCACCATAGCCTCTATGATCATTTTGTCCTTGACTTGTAGTACCACTCTATGCTTTGATTAGTAATGTTTTGTTGCTCTGCATGATTATGGCCATTATTGCTCTCTTAGTTGGTTGCTCCCAGACTTTTGCTAGCCTCCACTTGTATGAGTAAGATCTACTCATGCTTCCAACTCCAAAGAAACCAAGTTATTACAAAGTGTCCACTATAAATTCTTATGCATGGTGTGTTACACCATTCCAAGTATATTCTTGTTTTCAGCTACCTTCCAATTAAAAAGTATTTTGTTATGTTAAAACTTAGTGATTAAAGACCTAATGAACTTGATGGCACACTTTATATTCTTTGCCCCTAATAAACTTGAACCATTGTGACAACTTTGTTGTATATGCTTGCACTTATAAGTTGGAATTAGCAGAACCGTGCTGTCACGGGGAACGTTTTCAACATTGCACTTGTACTTTGTACTCAGTTGATATCATGCTCTTTTGACTATGGATGACAACGGTGTGAAATAAAGAGGAAACTTGTAAGTCCATGGAGTTTGTATTCTTTGTTAGAGAAACGCCTGGGCCGCTAGCCTAAGCCATGCCTAATCATGGTGGAAACTTTCAGCATTACCATAGTGAGCTATCTATGAAGCATCCTCAATAAAAAGCTATGCATATATGTAGCACCCCCGGGATTAGGGTTCAACTAACCTCAGATCACATCTAAGATAAGTTCAACTCCGGTCACGGAAGATCATAGTATGTTTCGGTAACATTACAAAACTCAGGTATTCAACAACATAAGGTTAAACTCTTAGCAGAGTAAGATATTAGATTTATTACAAACCAGAGGTCATAGACTCAACATTACATCACACAACGAAAGAAAAAATGTTTTTCTACACATCAACTTAGCAAAAGGCCTAAGAGGCCATAAAATAAAGTGACGTCCATCCCATAGTCCTCAGACTACTACCTGGGACCCCCAACTACTCATCGATGTCAACGTAGAAGCCACCTTTAGCTACAACCAGATCCTCTGTAGAAAATTATTAGCCCTCTACCTTGGAAGGCCGGCAGAGGGTGGTTGACCACGACCTTTACCTTTCTTTCGCCGAGACCATGAGTCATGCAATAAGTATGATTTCGCCATAACGGGTCAAATCTTGAAGCTGGTACTTAAAGATGTGAGGCGAGGTTGGTTTTACCAGGGGCGCTATCTACCCCAAGCAACCGTGGCCATGCTTCCCTACCTGTTATGATGCACCTCCATCACCTCCTATTTCGAAAACGTTTTCAATGCGTATGCCAAATGGAATGCCCGAACTATGTGACTCATGGAATCTACTGGGCAAGTTAGTTAGTCAAGGGGTTGTCCAGGACCCGTGTGGTTGTACGCTCATCTTGGTTCCAAAGGTAAGAACTCACTTACTAGTGGTGGCGAGCATGGGACTACAAAAACCACACCCAACGTGGCCTCCCATACGAGCCTTAGCATATTTATTTATCTCCATCAATGATACCTGCACCTCCTGTCTTTCTAGATTCTTCAGCACCTTCGAGTCATCATCCGAATGTCTCAGACGATACTAGTAAGCATGGCTAAGCTGTCGATCGTAAAAGCTCTAGCAACGCTCAGATGCCAGACCTAGGTATGCTAGGAGCAGTGGATCAGGAGTATAAGGCTACAAAAGGGAAACAGTGCAGCAGATATGTAACCCTAGCGACTGACAAAAGACCACATTGGAATCGTGTGCATCATAACGAGAAAGTAATATACTTTGTAAAAGTAGGTTCAGAATGAGAGGCTATGCTTGTGAAAGGATACAGATGTAGCCTAGAGGGGGGTGAATAGGCGATTAAAACTTTTCCTAGAGTGGCTCAACAAAGGTGGAATAAAACTTAGTGTTTACTTTGTAAAGCACAACCTAGAAACAACTAAGGTTTACCTATGTGCACCAACAACTTATGCTAAGCAATACAAGCAACAAAGTGATAGCAAGATATATAGTACTTCAAGCACGAAGGCTAGCACAATGTAAAGTGCATAAGTAAAGAGCTCGGGTATAGAGATAACCGAGGCACGCGGGGACACCGATATTTTACCAAGTTCCTCCCAACATGGAGTACGTCTCGTTTGGAGAGGGGGTGGTATCAAACTACCAACGCCACAAAAGGCCTCCCTTATTCTCCGGTGAATCTCACCCCAATGGGATCGATCCACGCTTCCACTATCGGTGTACTTGTCGGTGGCAACCGGAACCTCTCACAAGGTTGGGGCACTTCTCCACAACTTAATTGGAGGCTCCCAACAAATGCCACAAAAGGCCACAATGCCACCAAGGCCACAAACCATCTAGGGTTCCAAGAACCCAAGAGGGACAAGCTCCAATGAGCAACTCAAACCAAATCCTCCGAGGAGAACTCAAACCGATGCAACAAATGAAAATGGCAAGAACACCACAAAGATGCTCAAATCCCTCACTCCCAAGTTCCAACAAAGCTAATAAAGCTATTGGGGGAACAAGAGAGGAGGAATCAAAGAGAGACACAAAATCCCCCAAAATCTAGATCCCCAAAGATACACTCACAAAGAGATGTTTTGGTTTGGTCAAAACGTAGATCTAGATCTCCTCCAACAACCCCTCAAATATATGCAAGAATCAATGGAGGGGTGTGTAGAAATCAAGCTCAAAGAGTAAAGCAAATGGGGGCAAAGCTTGGAGAAGAGGAGGAGAAAGAAGTAACCCTAAATGAAAAAGGGGCAAAGCTATTTAAAGAGACGGGCTGATTCTGCCCGTTGGGGCAATTTTTCTGGACGGAACGGTAGTACGGGATTTGTCCGGTACTACCGGACCCAATACAACAAATCACCAGGAAACAGCAATGCAGCAGCAGATCTGGGGCCAATCATGCGCGTGTGCCCGGTCGGCAGCGGTCGGCAGCAGCGAAAGCGAGCAGCGAGCGGGGCAAGCGGAGCGGCGCGGCGAGCATCGAGGCGGGGCGTCAGGAGGACCTGCGGCAGCGCCGCGTGCTCGGCGATTCTGGCAGCGGCGGCGCGGCAGCGGGAGCCCCAGCCTTGCAATGGCGGCAAGCGGGCAAGCGGCGCATGCGGCAGGCGGCGATGAAGCGGCAATGCAGTCAACGCCACGCAGCGCATGCAAGATGCAGGGCCAGCGGCAGCAGCAGATCTGAATCGGGGAAAAGATGCAAATAAACTTGGTCGACCGGTACTACCGGTCCACCCGGGCGGTACTACCAGGCAGGCCGGTAGTACCGGATTTAGGTACGTAGCGAGGCAGAAAGAAAACGGGCCGTTTTTAGGCCCGGGTGGTATCTTAACCCGTCCGGCGGTACTACGCCGCCCGTAAATGCATGACATGCAAATATTCAAACGATAATAACTTTTGACTGGAAGCTCCGATTGACCCGATTCAAATTGCATTGGATAGAGGACGACAAGGGCTTCCCAATAAAATATGGAAATATTGATTATCACCAAGTGAGAAAGTATCAAGTAGAATAATGTGATATACCTCACTTGGTGAGAAACCGAAAAGCCGCATAAATCAAAATCACAACAAGATACAAATGGGAGATCCGATTTTGATGAACAAGAGCTTGTTATGGAGATTACCACAAGCTCTATATCCTAACATGGATAAGACCAAATAG
This sequence comes from Avena longiglumis, assembly GCA_030063025.1. Classification (NCBI taxonomy): domain Eukaryota; kingdom Viridiplantae; phylum Streptophyta; class Magnoliopsida; order Poales; family Poaceae; genus Avena; species Avena longiglumis. Next base: position 333,357,410 of record CP125978.1, read on the forward strand.
CAACCAAAAATGATGACGCAAGTATGCAAAGGTTTGAGCTCTCTCCGAATGATGTGACCGAATTACTCATACGAGAGCCCCTCTTGATAGTACGGTTATCTATCCTAAACCCGGTCTCACACACACAACGTGAAACCGACTAAAGGGAAAACCTATCAAGATTATACCTTTGTCTTGAGCATTCCACTTGAGCTCGATGTAGACGATCTTGCCCTTCTCAAGATGGAACGCCTTTCTTAATTCCTCATCATCGACCTCGCATATTGAGCTTGCCCAACATATCTTCTTTGCATTTCATCGACCTTGAAGCCAACACATGCTTCAAGCGATGCCAATGGACAAATCCTACAAGTATAACTTAATACACACATTAGTCCATAAAGATTGTCATTAATTACCAAAACCACACATGGGGGCCCAACATGTTCTTTCAATCTCCCCCATTTTGGTAATTGATGACAATCCCTTTAAGAGGGTTTATATAAGGAATATTAATGAATAAAATGGTAATACCAATATCAAATACTACAAAAGTATGTGATATTGGTACCACCACCATATATAGAGCAAACTCCCCCACAATCTATGCATGTGTGATGAACTTGAATTTCATTGCATATATTGCCAATCATTATCATTGGTGGAGTTTCCTCTATATATACCACATGCTAAGCAACGACAAAGATGCAAGAGCATGAGAAGCAAATGCACAAGAACAAACTCAATGCATAAACCAACTCCCCTTAAACCCTCTAAAACTTCTCCCCCATTGGCATCGATTACCGAAATGGGTGACAAGTTCTAGAAGGAAAATATAGTGATAACTCCTCCAAAGGTGTGCCTTCGCACATATCCAATGATGAATACTTGGGAGGGAGTAGAACTATATCGAGGATCCGAAGATTGCCACAATAAAGTCAAATGATGCAAGCAATTTACAAGATCCGACAAACCAAATGAAAACAACAAATGAGTCCAAATGGAAACAACAAGATGTTATGATATGAGCAAAAGAGAGTTTTAAATAACAAATAGAGAAGCTCCCCAAGATTTGTGCACAATTTAAAATAAATGCATTGGAATACATAATGCACAAATATGGAATCCTTGCTCCCCAAAAGCATTTAAAACACAACAAATGTGAAAGAATGCAAATGAGCATTATTAAATGAATTAGAAGAGCTCCCCAAAGAGAATGCACCAATTATGATAATTGCATTTGGGAACGAGGTGCATAGTCATGGACTCCTCACTCATCCAAATTCATTTAACAATACAAGACATGAAAGAACAAATATGAGTGTCCGAAGATGCAAACAAGAGGAACAAGAACTCATAGGAAAATAAATTTGGAAGCCACCGAAGAATCAAAAGGAATAGAAAGGTGGTATCCAAGGATTAAGATTCAACTAAAATTATCTTCTCATATGTGCATATGTCTCTAAGTGGAAAACATCATAAATACATATGCCAACAAAGACATATGCACACATAAAAAAGATATACAATAAATCACATGAAAGCAAAAGTGAAGTCTTAACATATACCAATAAGATTTTTGCTTCAAGGCACGGCTAAGGGCTCAAATATATCTTATTGTACATTAATGAGCTTCAAATACCAACACACTACATATATTACAACTATCACCAAGGGAAAAGGAGAAAGTTGAAATATATGAAGAAAGGCAACAAGTATCACAAGGAATAAACAACTAGAAAAATATCACTATTGAACATTAGAGAAGTTGAGGAAAAAATAGGCAATAAAATTGCTAGATTGACATATTTGGGATTGATGGATCATATGCATGATTTTATATAGTCCCAACTATATGCACTCATCTCAACTTATACACATATACAATAGAGAGTTCTCTTAGTACCATGGCTACAAATACAACAATAAATACAATAACAAAAATTCATGCCAAGATGCAACCTACAAAAGGTTGGAAGCAAGATAAATATGCATGATCAAGAGATACTTGTTACCGAGATATAATTGGTAGGATATAGAGGATATGAATTCATTGATTATCCTATAGCTTGCCTCCAATTTTAATTTATACACCACTTCTTCAAGATTTGAGAGACAAGAATCCAATCTGTCTCCAATGTACCTAAAACACATTTAAGTACAAAATGGTCCCCAAACTTATTGTGTCCAATGTAGTTAGTGCAACTACAATACATAGGAGAGACTCCACATAAATATGTGCAAATTGATGTGAAATTGAATTTCATGCACAACTTAGCCGTTGGGATTTGGTGGAGTTTCCCTTATATATTGGATCAAAGAAAGCATGCATGCCATTATATAGACATATAGTAAATATGCATGCATAAAGCTTTCAAGAACTAAAAAAGGAGATACAATTTGAACAAAAACACCAAGTAAATTGAGATTGCACACACAAGAGTGTGACATGACAAACGATGTCCAAATTGTATCAAAGAACTAATTCAACACATGAAGGATCACAATTTCAACAAATGAAGTAGGCTAAAGCCAAAGAGCAAAAGATAGATGGAAATAAAAATGCTCAAGGATTTATCTCATTCTAAAATGGTCAAAGTGTGAAACACGGAATGAGATAAAACCAACTCCCAAAAAGAGCAAGGTTACAATAAGAAACCAAAATCCCCAAACTTCTCATGATGGAACAAAGTACCAAAACAAAAAGATTGAGGTTCCAAGCATAAAAAACCCGATATGGATCAAACAAAGAAGCATAAATACGAGTGTTCTAAATAATATAGGAGAGCTCACCCATAAGTAGTACATTATATAGAATTTTGCTTTTGAATGCAAAATGCACACAAATGAGATCATCACTACTACCTACATTAAATAAAACACAAGAGGATACCAATAAAATAAGAAGATCCAAAAGTAGCAAGGAATACATGGGAGCACACAAAACATTTGCTTGGCCAAAGATAGGACAATATTAAGCAAGGGCCAAAGTGAATATGATCAATAAATTCAACCATAAATTGGTTACTCATTGTCCAAGGACAAGAAATATTGGGAATAATTTTCCCTAGGTAGTTCATACGGATATCCAAGATCATATTCACACAAAGAAGCATATAACAAAGTATAAGAATTAAGTTTGATGCTTCGAACAAGATTCTTGGTAGCTTCCAATTGTCACACAATCACTAGTGATTAGAGTAACTTGAAACAAATGGTTTCCATGCAGATATATATATATCTAAATATGAGGAAACACATACCAAGAAGCACTCTCACAAACAAGATCCAAATTATGAGCAATACGGGCATTCAAGAAAATTGGAACTTGTATGAGCACATGTGTCACTTAGGAGTATCAATTTTAAGTGACACAACCTCGAATTTTCACATTTTCTAGGATTGTAATAAGCACTAAGCATATGAATCCCCCATAATGTGATACTACCATAAAACCAACGTGAGGCAAAATAATACAAATATAGATAATTAATGGACATTATAAAACTTAAATTTCTCATGAGAATTATACCACATAGAGACTAGACAATAATCCAATATAAATACTAGGTGGTATTCCTCATGTACACACAATTTTAGGATTGTGGAATGCCCAAGCATAACACTCCCCCAAAATGGGATAATCCATTAATTTCTCACAAGAGCCAAATAAGATACCAAATATAACCAAGCAAGGATCAAACATAAGAAACACACATACATGGTGTGCCACCTAATCATACACAAATATGCTTGATACCTCAAGATAATTAAGTGGATAACACAACATGTACAAAAGCATGGACGATACAAAACCAACACATGAACAAGGGGGCGAGTAACTTTCAATGTAAAGAGTTTAGCATATGTTACCGCAAGGAGGAACATTGGAAATATAATATAACCAAGATAATCCAAATGGCTTGGTTTGACAATAATAATTGATGAAGATCCCTCAATTATTCATAATGTAGCCAAAACTCCAATGCCCTCCGACAACACCTATTAATCAAGTTTTGGCTTGTTGGTCCCCAACCAAGTTGGGTCCTAAGAGGTTAATCATAATAGGCTTGGCAACCCAAATGGTTCTTTTCTTGAACCCACATTGAGCACCAACAAATTTGGCAAACACATTGCCAACCTCATCCCTACAAAGAGAATAAGCATCATCAATAATGATAGGGTTGGATGAGGAGATACCGATAGTGCATGAGGAAGAAATATGCCCCTTCTCACGGCATATGTAGGAAGTTCTACTCTTGCCATCTTTATTCTTAGGTAAAGCTACAACTCGAGGAAGAGCTCAAGTAGTCCTCTTAGGAAGTGGCCCATTAATGACTTGAGGTGGAGCTTGAGGCCGCTTCCCTTGTTGCTTCACACTAATAGGCTTTTTCTTCAATGAGCAAGATCTAACATGGTGCCCTTCTTCCTTGCACTTGAAGCAAACAATGTTGGCTGGATTCTTAACTTGATCTTGGCCGTTCTTCTTGTTGTCCTTGTGCTTCAACTTGATAGTGGACTTGTTCTTGACATTGGAGTTGAATCCAAGCCCACTTTTGTCATTGGGGGATTTTTGCACACTCAAGATTTTGTTAAGTGCGGCATTCCCTTGATGACCCTTTTTCAAGTCATTTCTCAAAGAAGTGACTTGAGCCTTGAGCTCTTTTATTTACTCTACATGGTTAGTTTCAACAAAAGTACTAGAGGAAGTAGATGCTACATTGTTAGGGCAACAAGGCACATAATGTAATTCATCATGAGATATAGCATGGTTGTGAGAGGATGAATCACAAGGACTAGCACATGCTAATATAACATTTGGAGTAGATATAGTGCTAATGTCCACATGAGGCCCACAAGATGTTACCTTTGACACGATGACCTCATGAGCTAAGTTTAGCCTACCATGAGAGACTAAAAGATCCTCATGCGAGCTCGAGAGCTTAACATGACTTTCTTATAATTTCCCATAGTTGCTAGTTAGAAATGCAAGTTGAGGCTTTAGCTCAACATTCTCCTTCAAAATAGATGCTTCACAAGAAATAGAGTTAGTAGCACAAGCATCATTACTATTTGCAAGAGGTGAGGGCAACTTGGCAAGATCTTTAGAATATGAAGCTTTAAGTTGCTCATGTGACTCGGTGAGTTTGATGAGCCCACCCTTTATGACCCTAGAGACATTTTTTAGGTGCTCAAAATCCTCAAGGAGTTTAGCATAAGCAACTTGAGTCTCATCATTTTTTACTTTTGAGATCAATTGCCACCTCAAGATCTCTATCATGAGATTCCTTTACTCTAGATAGCTCTAAAGCAAAGGTCTCCTCAAGAGATTCCTTAGTGGTTTGTTCCTCTTCAAGAGCTTTATTTAGGTTTTCAATTATATTAGCATACTCACACTCAAGACTACACATTTTACCAACATTGTTATCATGCACCTCAATTTGTTTTTCTAACTTATCAATATGTTCTTTGCTCTTAATAGCAAAGTCCAAGACTTCAACAAAGTTAGAGCAAGCAATATCCTTTTTGACAAGGGCACGATAAACAATCTCACCCTTTTCATATAAATCATCAATATCAAGCTCTTCTTCCACATTATCCACATCCTCCTCATCGCAAGAGGTAATGGGTTCCAAAATAGGGGTTACCTTAGAATCCCTAGCCATAAGGCATAGGTGGGTACCAGAAGAAGGTAAAGATGAGATTGCATTTGTGGCTTCATTCAAAACCATGTCTTGGCCCATAGAATTTTTGGTTTCCTCTACATGGTTAGCAACACAAGCACTAGAGGAAATGGAAGCATTTTTATCATGGCAACAAGACAACACAATCATATCATCATGAGATTTATCCAAGTCATTTCTACATGATATGCAAGGACTATTAACACAAGCATGTAACAAGTTTGTAGTGCTAGAAGTGTTAAAGTCCAAATATAGATGATTGCAATTAAATAGAGATGAGGGATTACAAATAGTAAGCACACTATCCAAATTGAAATTTCTATCACCACTCACCATATCATTACCTAGTGAAAAGTCACATGTTGGTGAAGTGGTAGAGGATGAGAACTCATCTCGACCGGAAGTGGAAGCAACACAATCATCCTTAATAATGTTGGACACAGCATATTTATCTTGAAGTTTTGTCCACAACTCATGAGCGCTCCAAAAAGGAATGATTGAAGAGGTAACTACATATATCAAGGCATTAACAAGAACATTATAAGCTTGAGCATCGAGATATAAGTTTTTCTCATCCTCACTAGATAGATTTTTGAAATCCATTGGAGGAGAAAAACCTATATCTACAATATGCTCCAAATTTGGGTCCATGTCCCGAAAATGAATGAGCATGCGATTTTTCCATATATCATAATTTGTGCCATCGAATGTGAATATGTCATTGTGCACTAATCCTCTAGACGACATCTTTACTCTCAAGGCGATGAAGCCTAAAATGAGAGACCGGGGTCTGATACCAATTGAAAGGATACGGATGTCGCCTAGAGGGGGGTGAATAGGCGATTAAAACTTTTCCTAGAGTGGCTCAACAAAGGCGGAATAAAACTTAGTGTTTACTTTGTAAAGCACTACCTAGAAACAACTAAGGTTTACCTATGTGCACCAACAACTTATGCTAAGCAATACAAGCAAAAAAGTGATAGCAAGATATATAGTACTTCAAGTACGAAGGCTATCACAATGTAAAGTGCATAAGTAAAGAGCTCGGGTATAGAGATAACCGAGGCACGCGGGGACACCGATATTTTATCGAGTTCCTCTCAACATGGAGTACGTCTCGTTTGGAGAGGGGGTGGTATCAAACCACCAACGCCACAAAAGGCATCCCTTATTCTCCGGTGAATCTCACCCCAATGGGATCGATCCACGCTTCCACTATCGGTGCAATTGTCGGTGGCAACCGGAACCTCTCACAAGGTTGGGGCACTTCTCCACAACTTAATTGGAGGCTCCCAACAAATGCCACAAAAGGCCACAATGCCACCAAGGCCACAAAACGTCTAGGATTCCAAGAACCCAAGAGGGACAAGCTCCAATGAGCAACTCAAACCAAATCCTCTGAGGAGAACTCAAATCGATGCAACAAATGCAAATGGCAAGAACACCACAAAGATGCTCAAATCCCTCACTCCCAAGTTCCAACAAAGCTACTAAAGCTATTGGGGGAACAAGAGAGGAGGAATCAAAGAGAGACACAAAATCCCCCAAAATCTAGATCCCCAAAGATACACTCACAAAGAGATGTTTTGGTTTGGTCAAAATGTAGATCTAGATCTCCTCCAACAACCCCTCAAATATATGCAAGAATCAATGGAGGGGTGTGTAGAAATCAAGCTCAAAGAGTAAAGCAAATGGGGGCAAAGCGTGGACAAGAGGAGGAGAAAGAAGTAACCCTAAATGAAAAAGGGGCAAAGCTATTTAAAGAGACGGGCTGATTCTGCCCGTTGGGGCAATTTTTCTGGACGGAACGGTAGTACGGGATTTGTCCGGTACTACCGGACCCAATACAACAAATCACCAGGAAACAACAATGCAACAGCAGATTTGGGCCATCATGCGCGTGTGTGCCAGCGGTAGCGGCCGGCAGCAATGAGGCCAGCGAGCGAGCGGCGGGCAGCGAGCGGCCAGAAGCGCGGGACATGCCAGCGAGCATCGAGCGGGGCCAGAGGCGGCCGCTGCAGTATGTGGCGGCAATGCGGCCAGCGGAGAACTACTGGCAGCCTAAGCGGCAAAGCGGGCGAGGCGAGCGCGTGAGGGATCTGCAGCGGCGCATTCAACAGCGCGTGACAGCAGCAGAAGTCAACGCCCAGCAGCGCATCCGGGATGTGGGGCAGCAGATCTGAATCGGGGAAAAGATGCAAATAAACTTGGTCGACCGGTACTACCGGTCCACCGGCAATTACTGTGCAGGCGGTAGTACCGGATTTAGTAATGCGTGGCGTAAAGAAAAGCGGGCGTTTTAGGCCTGGGCGATAATGCCGGGTCCGGCGGTACTACCGGCCGAAAAGCAAACGTACATGCAAATATTCAAACGATAATAACTTTTGACTGGAAGCTTCGATTGACCCGATTCAAATTGCGTTGGATGGAGGACGACAAGGGCTTCCCAATAAAAAGTGGAAATATTGATTATCACCAAGTGAGAAAGTATCAAGTCGAATAATGTGATATACCTCACTTGGTGAGAAACCGAAAAGCCGCATAAATCAAAATCGCAACAAGATACATATGGGAGATCCGATTTTGATGAACAAGAGCTTGTTATGGATATTACCACAAGCTCTATATCCTCACATGGATAAGACCAAATAGCAACCAAAAACGATGACGCAAGTATGCAAAGATTTGATCTCTCTCCGAACGATGTGACCGAATTACTCATACGAGAGCCCCTCTTGATAGTACGGTTATCTATCCTAAACCCGGTCTCACACACACAACATGAGACCGACTAAAGGTAAAACCTATCAAGATTATACCTTTGTCTTGAGCATTCCACTTGAGCTCGATGTAGACAATCTTGCCCTTCTCAAGATGGAACGCCTTCCTTAATTCCTCATCATCGACCTCGCATATTGAGCTTGCCCACATATCTTCTTTGCATTTCATAGACCTTGAAGCCAACACATGCTTCAAGCGATGCCAATGGACAAATCCTACAAGTATAACTTAATACACACATTAGTCCATAAAGATTGTCATTAATTACCAAAACCACACATGGGGCCCAACATGTTCTTTCAGCTTGCCTTGTCCTTCAGTAGACATGTATGGATCTTCGGTGTCATTGACTTCAGCTTCGGGTTCGGTTCCTATTCGCAAAGAACCAAATAATGGAAAAGGGAAAGCAACATTCAATACATGTCATGTGCAATGCTCAATCAATATGTATGATATGACAAGTTAAATAGTGTTGAAATGAAAACCCTAAGGCATGCTTGACAATTTAAACGGGGTTCCGAGGGTTGAAAACCCTAACTCAGGGGATACTCCAGAAATGTCATGGTATTTCCGACAAGTACGCCATGGAGGGGTCCTCACAGTGCGTGTTTAGAGATGTGGGGTAAGGCGGACGGTTGACGGGTACGAGGTAACACAGCTTACCCAGGTTCAGATCCCACAACGGTGGCGGAACATCACTCTATCAGCTGGGGTAACACAGCTTACCCAGGTTCATGTCAGTTAGTGGCTCAACGAGGAGATTGCCATACATCACTCTATCAGCTGGGGTAACATGGGCTGCCGCCGACGTAGTTGCTGGAGGCGGCAAGTTTGCAGTGTTGTTGTTGCTCGGACCGGTGCCGAGTTCATGCGGCTGTTGCACTGGATTAGGCGGAGGAGGCATGACTCTTGTGCGATCAACGTCAGCAGCAATAAGTGGCCCCTTCCCCTTATCCAGCGCCGTAGGTGGAGCTTGCCCGGGCTGGTCTTCATCCATCGCTGTCCCAATGGTGACGAACACCCCTCGGCACATGATGGTGTTATTAGCTTGTTCGTCGCGCGAGTACTCCTCCTCCATCTCCTGCATAGCGGAGTCTAGCTCTTCTGGACTAAAGTCTATTTCCTCTAAGTCTGCACTAAAATCAGCATAAAGCGCATCAATGACAGAGTCGGAGGGTGCCAGGACTTCCTCGATGACGGGCGGTGGATGTGCAACGGCCTCGACGATGACTGGAGGTGGTGGCACTGCTGCGACGATGGCGGCCGGATGCGGTGGTGGTGGCTGAATCAGAGGTGCTCCGTCAATGAGCGCAAGCGTTGTCTGAGCTACCGCTTCAGCCTCCGCGTAGTTGTTGATGGTGTTCACCATGCCTTCGAAGGTGAGGCGTCCTGACGCCTGTTGCCATCTTAGAGAATGTCGGAGAAGCGTGTCGTGGTCCAGTGCTTCCACAGAGTAATAGATGGCATCATCATTGGGGTAATTGGCCAGGTCGGCTCGTATACGGAGCCACATGGCCAGGTAATCGCGGGGGTTTTCGCCCTCTCTCTGAACGCAGCGCGCCAGATCGAAGATGGTAACCACGCCGACGAACTTGGATCTCTGCTGTCTAGACGCACGGGCAAAGCCGGCGGATTTGCAGTGATCTTACACCTTTATATTCTGCACAGGGGCGGTTTGGGTGGGTTTTGAATTTTTCCGATCTTTGCCGGCAAACTCCGAGGAGAGATTCGACATCGATCCTTCCGCGAACGTATCCTGCCCGTAGGCGGTCCGTGGGGGTCTTGAATTTTTCCGATCTTTGTCGGCAAACTCCGAGGAGAGATCCAACATCGATCCTTCCGCGAACGTATCCTTCCCGTAGGCGGTCCACGCGGGTCTTGATGCTCCTCCGACTCCCAGGGAACTAGTGCCCGAGTCGTTTTCGCCGATGAAGAGGTGGATGTATCCGATAGGAACTATCGAACACTGCGTAGGGTTCTTCTTCGCCGGGATCCAGAACTCGTCGGGAGGGACAATCGGAATGTTGCCGGAGAAGAGAACGCGACCGATGGCTACGGTTTCGCCGATTCCCGCGAAGATCTTGGTCCTCGCCCGCTGAAGAGCTTGAAGCGCCTCTTGCCCCACGGTGGGCGCCAACTATCGTGGTATTGCCGACGAGTACGCAATGGAGGGGTCCTCACAGTGCGTGTTTAGAGATGTGGGGTAAGGCGGATGGTTGACGGGTACGAGGTAACACAGCTTACCCAGGTTCAGATCCCACAACGTTGGCGGAATCCTACTCCTGCTATAAATCATTATAATGGCAATACGCCGAGTTACAAACATAGGCTCGCTGTGCGAGGTGACTAGAAAGTCTAAGTTATCGTGCCCTAAAGGCTCCCATAGGCCCGGCTTATATAGTCGTCAGGTCCTAGGGTTACAGGGAAAAGTCCTAGCCGGACAGGTTACAGAGTTCTACACCGTCTATTACTAGTCTTGTGTATCTTGCACTCCAAGGCTCCGGGTACGCTGATGACTCCACCATAGCCTTCCTTTATCCGGCATGGGCCTCCCTTATGAATCCAACTAACTGGGCCGCCCAGCAGGCCATAGGCCATGCTACCGACTATGGGCCACCCGGGTTAGCCAGATAAGAGACATGCTATGAGGATACCCATATAGCATATCCCCAACAGGAAACACATGAGAGGGGTTGATTTTCTTATCTAATTAAACTTGTCATAAAAATTGTTGATCAATACATGATTATAGTGTAAATAGATAGTTCTCATTTTTCTGAACATTTTGATATATTAATTGTATTTTTCTGACTTGAAATGAATTAGTTATGATTTTTCTCAATTTAAATCCATTTTAAATATTTTTAGGAAATTATAAAACATTTTTGGATTATATTAAATATTTATTCACTTGGGCCCACATGTCATTGTTTTATTCATTTCTGAAAACATTTATTGAAATTTTTAAAATTCTGACATGGATGGCCCACAGGGGTTTATTTATATTCCAGAAAACAAATACAAAAACATTTAATAAAAAGAAAAGGAAATTACTGCGCCAGCATGACGTCATGATGACGCCAGCAATGGTGAAATCCCTCATGTTGGGTACGGATCTGTCGATCCCGTACTCGCTTGGACGCGCGGGCGGGCGCATTGGACGCGTCTCGTCGCGGGCGACCAGAATATGGCGGCGCCGCTTCCTGCAGATCACTAGAGCTCCAACTATGGCGGCGCTCGGTGATATCTCAAACCAGGGCGGGAGAGAGAGGATGGAGAGGTCCAGGAGGGTGGCGAGCTCACCACGAACATGATGGAGCGGTCGGGGAAGCGAGGCAAGGTCGGGAAACGGCGAATCGACGCAGGCGAGTTTGGCGGCTGGCAGAACACCGGGCTCGATTCCGGCGAGTAGCGGGCTTCCCCGCTGGCATGCTTGGGCAGGGAGAACGAGGACAGCGAGGCGGAGCTCGAGGTGGTGTCAGCTGGGCTCGGGGTGGTCGGAGATGGCGAGGCTCGCTAGCTAGGGTTCGGCCATGCGAGGTACAGAGAGGGAAGAGGGCGTGCAAGGGGGAGAAAGAGGGCTAGGTTTCTCCACTGCGGCGGCCAGGGTTCTTGTAGTCGCCGGTGTCGTTGGTGGCACGAATCTTGGTGCGCGGCACGGCGTCGTACATCATCGCCAGCGACAGTGAAGCAAGGTTTCGTTGTCGACGAAGACGATGCTTTGCGAAGCGGTACGGGGCCGGCTCCTAGGCCCCGGGTGGGCCAGGTTGGGCTACTGCGGGCTACGCAGCGCTGCAGTGAGAAAGGAGAGGGAGATGGGCCACGGCCCAGCTATGGCTGCTACTGTTTTTTTTCTTCCAAAAATTATTTTCTTTTTCTGTTTTTAGTTTTATTTTTTGTATTTTCATTTGAGTTCTCTTTTGGATCATTCAAAAATACAAGACTTTGTTAGAAATATTTGAAATATTGCAGGGGCCTATTAGTATTTTTGGGCTCCAAACATTTTGTCATTTCAAAATTCAAAACTATTTGAATTCCTTTCCAAAGGGAGAGGGATATTAGGGTTTTGGATTTGTATTTAATTCAACACACTTGCTCTTATGCATATATTTCATTGATTTAACAGATGCATGCAATGCTTGGGTACTAATTATATATATTACAAACTTGGGCTGTTACAATATAGTAAATAAAAAGATTGCTGAGATGCTCATTGTCTACTTGCCTTGTCATTTTGGTTATGGGAAAGCTCATGTACCATGTGCAAGGGGTACCCCGTTGGCGGTTCTCAATGATATGCAAATACTTACAATGACAAGAACTTACCTGGACCCAAAGTTGAGTATGCATGAGGTGTGGCCCTCGTATTCAAGGGACTTGAGATTTCCAACTTATACTTTGTCAAGCATATACTCCATAGTTTGTTCACTTTAATCTTAACCACTTCAAGATGCTTATGATAGGGGCAATGAGGGCTGAAAGCTAACAAGTACCATAATTTTTGGAAGCTCTTTTTTGAAACTTGTAATCCCTGCTTCCTTTACAATAAAGGCCTTTCTTCCACCATTATCGAGTCCCCACCTTCTATGTTTAGGCACCATTAAGAGAGCATAGTTGTCATTATGTGTGCAGTGTTCCAAAGCTTATTGATTGATGCATATTGTGATATTACTTGTTCTTGTGCTATTTTTTTCTAGTCACCCTTGTGAACTTTGAAGGTGTCCTATGCATCTATTTGCTACTCTATGAGGGACAAGTTGATGCCACTATGGTATGTTTTCCTTATGTGAAACAAACAAACGTTTTTCAATGCATGTTACTCATGATCTTTGTTTGTAGCCTTTCATGTTGCATGCATAGTTACTATGTCCTATTGTTAGAACTCCATCTTTCATGCACATGTTTAGATTTCTCTGATCCTAGCTTTCAATGCTTGGAAATGGTTGGATCTTTATTTTGAGGGTGCATGTCACCTCAAAAATTATTCTGTTTATCACTTACCTACTCGAGGACGAGTAGGAGTTAAGCTTGGGAATGTTGATACGTTGGAAACGAATCTATAATTTTTGATGCTCCATGCTTGTTTTGTATCTACTTTGCTTTGCTTTATCTATACTTTGAGGTGTTTTTATATCTTTTCTGGAACTAACCTATTAACAAGTTGCCACAGTGCCAGTTGCCAGTTTTCTTACATTTTGGTTCCGTAAGGCGTAAAATCAATATTCTCGATTGGACGGGACAAAAGCCAAAGTTATTATTTTCCGGAGCAACACGGAACCACGGCGAGCGGAGGGGGCCACTGGGTGAAACCCCTAGGCGCGGGCAAGCCACAGGCGCTGGAGGTGTGGGCCCCTCCCACCGACCTTGATCCTGCGCCTATAAGAAGCCTCACCCAAAACCCTAAACAATCCAGAAGAAATCCACGAAAACCTCCATCGCCCGCCACCGAAGGGAGATTCGGGACGAAAGTCTCTTCGGCACCTGACGGGAAGTGCCCCCGGAGCCATCTCCATCGATCTCCACCACCATATTCATCACCGTTGCTGATTCCCATGATGAGGAGGGAGTAGTTCTTCCTCAGGGCTAAGGGCTCTAACGGTAGCTATGTGTTCATCTCTCTCTCTATGCATGATCTTGCTGTGGTCATGAGCTTTGTAATCAAGTAGATCTACCTTGCTACTCAAGTGCTTCATTAGATCTCTACTCTCCCCATGTGTGTGAAAGTGACAGCATGCACGCCATGTTGGCACTTAGGTTTGAGTCTACATAAATACTCTTTGTGCTTTAATAGATCTATGCTTTTCCCCACGTGTGTGAAAGTGACAGCGTGCATACCATGTGTGGCACTTTGGCTTGATTGAATATTTGTTATGAGTTATATTTGGAGTTGGATGTCTCTATGAAATTGTGGTGTTTGTTGGAACCATCTAGCGCTCAAGGTGACAGTGTGGGGTTATCTAGATTGGGGAAGGCCCTACCGTGGATTAGAGTGTCCAACCAGAGAGTAGTTAAGAGTAGTATCATGAAGAGAGGATATTTATATGAGAGAGTGTTCACTAGTGAAAGTATGATCCCTAGTCCTTGTTTCTCTGCATTGAAACACCATTTTCTACTAGATCTGTTGCATGTTGCTTGCTTCCTTTAGTTTGCCTTTAGTCTGTTCCTCCACGCCATTAGCTATTTTCTGGCACCGTTACCACTTGTATTTCACTATCTCTTCGCCGAACTAGTGCACCTATATTGGGTGTGTTGGGGACACAAGAGACTTCTTGTATCTTGATTGCAGGGTTGCTTGAGAGGGAATACCTTTGACCACTTCCTCCCTGAGTTCGATAAACCTTGGGTAATCCAGTTAAGGGAAACTTGCTGTTGTTCTACAAACCTCTGCACTTGGAGGCCCAACAACTGTCTATAAGAATAGAAGTGCGTACACATAAATATAGTGATCAAGTCTAGTAGCATAGATCTCTATCCTCTCTATATATATTAATCTTGTATAAACCTTAAAGTTTAGTGTGCTTATTTATATTGTTCTCAGAATTATTATAGTTTAGCCCTGAGTCATCGGGATACCTCTATGGACCTAAGAGGATCTTGAAGTCGTTGTGTAATTTCTGGTTGTAATAATCATAAGGTATGCTTGTGGACCCGCTTTGTTTCTGTTGTACCACTCTGAGGATGTAATATTTTCGGAATGGTGTTCCGTGAGTGTTATGTCCACGAATAAAGTACAATACAACATGCAGTGGTATGCTGGGTCACCACAGCCAACCTTTATTCCCCAAGGTCCTTAACTATTAAGATGGCCTTGTTAAGCTCACCAACCCTTATGCGTGTAGGTATCCGATACAAACCCATCCAGCCAAGGAAAACCGCGGCACCCTAATTTCATAGACCCACCAATGATTGTACAGGGAATATGATGGTGCAAGGTTTGGTTGCGAGGGCATGGTTTAAATTAAACTTTGTGAGGGATCGTTCTACTTCTATCATCTAAGCATGCATAGTAGTCAAACATATAAGAATATCATTCACATAGATGTGATAGAGTATGGCCCGTTTTATCATGGTGATCTCCATCGCCATAGAACCCGTCCACCATGATGATCTCCATCTTCATGGTCCATGCGATACATCCTCCAAGTGATGAGTTCTCCAAGAACTAATACAAGCTATTACTTCTAACAGCCAGTAATCAAAATTACATAGTATTGGGATAATCACAAGTTGGCACGCAGGCCATTACAATAATTAACAACACATTTGGCTCCAGCCGTGTTTCCCAACTCATGACACGCATGTCATGAAAATTACATACATGCATCACATACATATTTGGGCCATATTGATCACATACATCCTGCAAAAACAAGTTATGCATATAATCGCATTCTACCAGATCATGTGAAATTGCAGCACCTAGGAACCTTAACGAGATACAAAAGGGGCTACGACTAAGGGGGGTCTAGGGGGTCTCCCCCTGCGGGGTTCAAAGGGGAATTTTTCTTCAAGGATTTTGATTGGCAAATCAAATTTACCATAAACCAACTATTGTTCTGATTCAACCAATTTTCTTTGATCTTCGCGTGCAGCGGGCGATGGTTTGACAACCGAAGGAACCCTTTGGCGCTCAAGGAGCCTGATGGGGATATGCCAAACGGGGTATACCCAGCAGGACGTTTCCGACTGGCCCAGGAACTGGCGAGTGGGCCTGCAAGACAGCGAATGGATCAAGGCCCGGTGTGGATCCAAGCGACTGGAAGCCGAAGGCCCAGGCGAGTAGATAGGCCCAGTCGGGTTAGGTTAAACGATTACGGAAGCCTTAACTGATTCTGTTGAGATATGTGAACCCTAGGGGAGGTAAGTCTATATAAACCTCCCTACAGGGCATGTAGAGATACGTTCCATCATATACCTAGCCGCCGAGCTCGCCCATTGTACCACCATCATAATACAATCTAGCAGGAGTAGGTATTTACCCTTTGGGGGGCCGAACCTGGGTAAAACCTTGTGTCTCCGCCCTCATCTCGCACCGCAGATGGCTGGCCGCCCTTGCCCCTCGTTCTACTACTCGCTGCCGATTGCAGCATCTGCCGTGACCATTCCCGGCGGTGGCGCCCATGGGGCCTGGCGGTGTTCTGCGGCGAGATCCAATCTGCCCATCAGCGAGGCGGTGCGCCACCGGCGCATGATAGCGATCGGCAAGATGCTCCGAATCTTGCGGCAGCTACGTCCGGCGGCACGACCCGTCACGCCGCGTGATCCCGCGGTTGGCACGATCGGCCTCTTCGGCCTCACCGATGTTATCGTCTCGGAGGATTGGCTCGCATCCGCGAAGTCGCCGCCACGCGATCGACTCTCCGAGCGATCCACGATCCATCGCCCGGTACAACTCGGCCTGACAACGTGGCGGCTTCGGCGACGCGGAAGACGACCCTCAACGACAGCGACTCGGCGACCACAGCCTCACTCGCGGATCCATCACCACGGCTTCCCGCGGGCTCCATCACCCGGTCTCCAACGTGGAGACTTGAGATCCCTCCATCCTTGGGATCTTCGACTTGACTCGGTCGGAAAATTCCGCCGACCTCCGCGGGACCGGTCGCCACGCCGCAACCTACATGGCGGCCGTCCGATCCGCCGGAGGATCCTTCTCCACCCGATCCTCCTAACGCCACGGCAGCGGAGGTCGAGAACTCCGCTGGCTGGCGGAGGCGATCCGCAAGGAACAAGCGGCCGAAAAATTTCGCCTCGGCGGTGGCAGCGAGGCTGTCAGCGCTACCACCGGCCGGATCGGGGCGCTGAACCCCACCGTCGGCGCTCCCGAACCCGATGGCAACGACCCAGCCCACGTGGCGAAGCGCGATCTGAGCAGCGCCACCGGGAGAAGCGCCGGCCCCGCCAGTTCGACGGCGATGGGCGCCCCTCACCCAACCGCACCCCGAGGATCGGCGGATAGTAGTATCCTCGCGGGAGCGAACACTGACCTCCCACTATTCTCCACCCGATGGACAACCTCGTGGCGGGCGGCAGCCGACAACATTACGGCCCGCGGCGTGGCGCCCTACATATCCGGTATGTCGAGGCCACGCTTTCGCAGGCCGTCGAGCAGCAAAACGCAGCGCCGACTCGTAGGGTCGAGTGTACTCGCGTTAAATCGAGAGCGGCCTCAGCGGCCGCCCAATGGCGGCAAACACCCTCAACTCGCCACGAGCCATTGCAGCTCAACACCGACCCGACGCGGCACTCTCCTGCGACCCCAAGCCAGCGACCAACTTCGTCGCCGCCAACGGTCAACCCATCGACGCCCGCACCCACATCATCAACAACCAAAGCTGGCACGCACGCCAGCCCGACGACCTGCGACACACCCTAACCAATCGCCGCGACGGCGAGCCAATGGGGTCGCTAAGTTGACTCGGCCCCAAATGCTTTGAACCGATGATCCGAGGCGAGAAGTACCCGCCGAACTTCAAGGCGCCGAAGGAGATAGAAAAGTACGACCCTTCGTACGACCCCGTCGTGTGGCTCAATACATACCTCATGGCAATGGGGATCGCAGGCCACACCGACCTGCTAGCCGCTCGTTACCTCCCCCTGATGATGGAGGGGACGTGCAGGCAGTGGATCAACACCCTCCCCCAGGATAGTATCGACTCCTGGGAGGAGATGCGCGACGCCTTCGTCAGGCACTCGAGTGCTCCTACACCAGCGCCACCACCATTGAGGACCTGGAGCGATGCGTCCAGGGACCCCGCGAGTCGACCCGCAACTGGGTCCAGCGGTGGCAAGAACTCTGGAACAACGCGGTCGGCATCCACCCGGACACCGCGAGCCATTGCTTCAAGACCTCGTGCCGCTACGAGCCTCTGGTCGCCATGCTCAAGCGACATTCTCGCACACTCGACAACATACCGGATCTCCTCGAGATCGCCAAACGGTACGCGGAGGAAGATCCAAACCAGGAAACCGACGACGAGTCAGGAGGCCAACGCCGCACGAGCGACAACGACAACGAACGACGGTCTGACCTACGCTACAGCAACACTCGCCTCACTGGCAAGCGCGCGATGGCGGCGAGTCGACTTCATCGCCAACGCCCGAACACGCTGCGCCGCGGCGGCAACTACAAAACCAAGCCAAGGTTCGACCCGCGGCCCTCCTTAACCAACCTTGTGTGTTTCATAGCAGGAAGGAAGCCCGCGCACCACGACCGACTGCCACACCCTCAGGGAGATCGAGAAGGCACGACGAGCACGGGAGGACCCCGACAACGACCCGCCAAATAGCGGAAAATTCGGCAAAGTGGCCGGCTCGCTCCATACCTTCACAGGCTTCAACACGAAGCGCGAGAAGAAGGTCATCACCCGCACCGTCGCTGTCAACGCAGTGGCTCAAGTGGACGTTCCCCAGTTCCTCAACTGGTCGGAGCAGCCCATCACCTGGAGCCGCCCGGACCACTCGCCATGCATCGAGTACCCAGGCCGAGTCGCCCTGGTGGTCAAGCCTAAGGTGGCGACTCGGCTCCCCAAGACATTGATGGACGGCGGCTCCATCAACATCTGCACAGACACCTTGATGGCTGGCTCCGTAGTCGATGATCGAGACAACCCACACCACGTTCCATGGCATCGTCCCCGGTCGGAAGGCGTACCCAATCGGCAAGGTCACCCTGCCCGTCACCTTCGGCACGCCAGCAAACTTCCGCACCGAGCGGATCGTCTTCGAGCTGGTACCCTTCGACAGCCCCTACCACTGCGTCCTGGGGCGCTAGGCGTTCGCCAAGTTCATGGCGGCGCCCCACTACGCGTACAACGCGATGAAGCTCCCCGGGCCGTGTGGCGTCATAACCATCAACGGCGACCCCGACATGGCCGCCGAGTGCGAGGCCAAAGGAGCAGAACTCGCCGACGCCGTCATCGCGGCAGAAACCAACCACGCCGATGAGCTCACCAGCATGCGGCGGGTCAACAACGACGACCCCACCATACTCAAAGCCAACTCGGATGGCGCAAACACCTCAACCTTGAGGCAGCGCACACGCACCGTCGAGCTGGTCCCGAGCGACTCCCCGAACGGTGACGATCGGGACGGGCATGAGCCCAGCCTAGGAAGGCGCACTCATCGAGTTCCTCCGTGAGAACAGGGACATCTTCGCATGGAAGCCCTCTGACATGCCTAGTGTCCCTAGGGAGCTCGCTGAGCACAAACTAAACGCCGACCCCAAAGTTCGACCCGTCAAACAGTCGCTGCGGCCCTTCAATGAAGAGCGCCGCCGAGCCATCGCCGAGGAGGTGCAGCGTCTACTCGCTGCAGGCTTCATCCGGCCAATCAAGTACTCCAAGTGGCTGGCAAACCCAGTCATGGTCGAGAAGAAGAACGGGACCTGGAGGATGTGTATCGACTACACAAACTTGAACAGCGCCTGCCCGAAGGAGCAGTTTGTCCTCCCGCGGATCGACCAAATAATCAACTCCACCGCGGGCTCGGAGTCGCTATGTTTCCTCGACGCTTACTCTGGATACAACCAGATCAAAATGGCTGTCGAGGACGAGGAGAAGACGGCGTTCATCACGCCATTCGGAGCCTTCTGCTACACCGCCATGACCTTCGGCCTCAAGAACGCCGGGGTGACCTACCAGCGGTGCATGCAAGAGTGCCTCGCAAGCCAAATTGGCCGCAACATCCACGTCTACATCGATGACGTGGACGTAAAATCCGCTCGCCAAGGTGATCTACTCGCCGACCTGGCGGAAACATTCGCCAACCTGCGAAAATACAAGATAAAGCTTAACCCAGGCAAATGCACCTTCGGTGTACCAGCAGGACAACTCTTGGGTTACGTCGTCTCAAGCGAGGATCGGCGAACCCCACCAAGATCGACACGATCGCCCGACTCGGCAAACCGAGTGCTGCGCGACGTCGAAGCTGGCCGGCGGTAGCGGCTCGATCTCTTCATCCCCTTGAAAAGCGATGCCCTATACCGTCGATGCAAGAACCCCACCTTCCGTGGGACAAGGAGGACGACGCTCGCGACCTCAAGAAGGTGCTACTGTCGCACCGCTACTCGCGCCGCCCGACAAAGAACCCATGCTGGTCTACATCACACGGCTTCCGTCGCTGCGCCGCCATGGTCGTCGAATGGCGGAGGAAGGAAGAGTGCCGATCACGAGACGGTGTACTACATCAGCGAGGTCCTCACCGAGTCGCGCTTAACGATACCAGTACGAAACTGGTATCGCGGTCTTGAGCTGCTGCGGCGCTGCACTACTTCGAGAGCACCCGATCACGGTCGTATCCTCAAGACCGTTTCAAGACATCATCCGCAACCGTGAGGCGACTGGGCGAAGTAGCTAAGTGGGCGTCGAATCGGCGTCCATAATATCAATCTGAGCCACAAAGGCTATCAAGTCGCAGCTCTAGCGGACTTCATCGCCCGGCGGGAAGAGGCCCAACAGCGAAAAAGTTGCCATACCTCCATTCGAGCACTGCCGGACGGCTCCAAGAACGCGGACGGCGCAGGAGCAGGAATCGTGCTGACTTCCCCGAAGGGCGACAAGATACGCTACGTCCTTTGCCTCGACTTCACCACCTGCACCAACAACATGGCCGAGTACGAGGCACTACTCCACGGCATGCGAGCTGCCAGGGAGATGAACGTCAACCGCCTACGCTGCTATGGAGACTCCGACCTCGTCGCCGGACAAGTCGCTGGCACCTGCGACGCCGTCTCCCCCACCATGGCGGCATACCGCCAAGTAGTGGACAAGTTGGGCGGACACTTCGCAGGCTACTCCGTCGAGTGGATTGACAGGCGGAAGAACGAGGAGGCCAACGCACTCTCTCGCATCGGGTCGGCTCGACTCGCACCACCCGCCGGCGTCTTCCTCGATACGATCACCAAGCCATCAGTCTCTCCCACAAGGGAGATCGACATCGGAGTCCCGCTACAGCCAGAGGCAGCCCTAGTCGCACTCATCACCGAACCAGACGACTGGACCAAGCCCTACATCTCCTACCTGGAGTCCGGAACCTTGCCGGCAGACGAGACGGATGCCCGGATGCTCGTACGCCGATGCAAATCTTTCACCATCATTGATGGCGAGCTTCACAAGCGCAGCGTCACCGGCGTGTTCCAACGCTGCGTCCAACCCGCCGAAGGACGCAAGATCCTCCACGACATCCACTCCGGCGACTAAGGCCACCATGTCGGCGCCCGCTCTCTGGTCGCCAAGGCCATGCGGCACGGCTTCTCTTGGCCGCACATGCCGTCGTCGACATTGTCGATGGTCAGCGCTGCGATATGCCAACCAGACGCATGTGCCGAGCTCCGTGCTCAAGACAATCCCCATCACCTGGCCATTCGCCGTGTGGGGTATGGACATGGTAGGCCCCTTCAAAAAGTCTCCCTTTGGTTACACCCACCTCCTGGTCGCGGTCGACAAATTCACAAAGTGGGTGGAAGCCAAACCAGTCCGGATATGCGACGGGAAGACCGCCACCAAATTCCTACGCGAGCTCATATATCGCTACGGGTTCCCAAACAGCATTATCACGGACAATGGTACCAACTTCGCCAAAGGAGCCATGGCCGAGTTCTGTGAGGAACACCACATCCGGCTCGACCTCGCGTCAGTCGCCCACCCGGAATCCAACGGCCAGGCGGAGCGGGCCAACCAGAGCATCCTCCACGGCCTGAAGTCGCGGCTCAAAGTACCACTCGAGCGCACCGCTGGGTGCTGGGTCAAAGAACTACCCTCTCTTATTTGGGGCATCCGCACCTCGGTCAACAGATCAACAAGGTTCACCCCCTTCTTCATGGTGTACGGCGCCGAGGCAGTCATGCCCACCGACCTCGAGCACGACTCGCCACGAGTCGTCCACTACATGGAGGCTGCGAACGAACTCGCCCGCCAGGATGGAGTCGATCAACTTGACGAGGCACGTGACCTCGCTCGGTAACGCACCGCTATCTACCAACAAGGACTCCGCCGCTATCATAGCCGGCGGGTGAAAACTCGCACCTTCCAAGAAGGCGACCTGGTGCTGCGCCTCATCCAGGACAAGAAGGGCATGCACAAGATTTCCCCTCCGTGGGAGGGACCATTCGCCATCGGACGAGTACTCGGCAACGACGCCTACTACCTCATCGACGTCCGCGGGGACGGCGAACTCGACGTCAAGCGACCGTGCAATGTAAACCTCCTACGGAAGTTCTACTCCTAGAACCCCACATTGAAGGGTTTCGCGGCATAAATCAAAATTTTCTACGGAGCGAACAGAGGGAAAGCCAAGATCTAATCTAGGAGATGCAAACAACGAGAGATATTGGATTAGATCTTCATACCCTTGAAGATTCGCACAGCGGAACGTTCGTCGGAACGTGGGTGATGTAGTCGTACTCGCTTCTCCTCCTCGAGATCTGATCCGATCTAGCACCACAAGTGGCGGTGCCTCCATGAGATGCACACGTGCAGCACCTCGACGTCTCCTCCTTCCTCGGACCAGCAAGTATGGTGAAGAGATATATTGGATCTACAACACGACGGCGTGGTGTATATGGTGGAGAATTTCTGCAGAGCTTACCTACAAAAATCGGGAGGAGAGGAAGGTAGCAAGGCTGCTAGGGCTTGGAGGAAGGTGTGTGTGGGGAGGGGCGCACCACCCCTATATATAGAGGGGCGGCCCCACCCCTCCTCCAAGCCTATCTCTAGTTTAAACAATTTAAACTCTCCTTATCTAGAAATCCTATCTCTAGTTTAAACGATTTAAACTCTCCTTATCTAGAAATCCTATCTCTAGTTTAAGCGAGTTTAAACTTATCTAGGATCGGCTGGGCCCTATGGGGCCTTGTGCCCCTATTGTCCAGGACACTCCCTCATAGGCCCATGCCCCTCCGGAAGGTGGGGCCACGTTGGTCCCCTTCCGAAGGTTCTAGAAGCTTCGTACAATACCGATTAACTTGAACAATTCCGAACTCCAAAACTGCACTTCCTTATATGAATCTTATTCTCCGGACCATTCCGAACCTCTCGTGATATCCGGATCCCATCCGAGACTCGAACAAAAATTCATAAACCAATTATCCAATCTATCCTAGCGTCGAGATCGTTAAGTGTGTGACCTGCGGGTTCGAGAATATGCGACATGATCTTCTATCAATAATCAACAGCGGGTGCAGGCACCCATATTGACTCCCACATTCATCGATGATCATATCGGATGAACCACGATGCCAGGATTCAATCAATCCCATATATATATTCCCTTCGTCTCGCGATATTTTACTTGCCCGAGATTCGATCGTCGGTACCGTCATACCTAGTTCAATCTAGTTCACGGCAAGTACTTTACTCGTTCCGTAATCCGATATCACTTTGTGATTAACTCCTTAACCACATGCTTGCAAGCGGTGTTGATATCGATTACCGAGTGGGCCCGAAGTATATCTCTCCGACTTGGGAGGGACAAATTCCATCTCGATACATACAACCCAATATATACTTTCCGATCACCTGAGAGACACCTTTATGATCACCCTCTCATAGGATGACGTTTGATGACCTCAAAGCTTTCTTCCGATACCAGGGAGTTGCATTATCTCATGGTCTAAGGAATACAATATTTGACATAGGAAAAGCTTCGCAAAGACGAACACGATGACACGATCTAATTGCTCTTCTTTGTTTGGGTCTATCCACCATATCATTCTCCCAATGACATGATCTCATTATCAATTGACAACTCATGTCTATGGTTAGGAAACCTTAACCATCATTGATCAATGATCTAGTCCATAGAGGCGTACTAGGGACACGGTGTTGTTCACAAACCACACAAGTATTAAAGTTTCCGCTTAATACAATTCTAGCATGGAATATAAACTTTATCATGAACAAGAATTATAATAATAACATCTTTATTATTGCCTCTAGGGCATAATTCCAACAGTCTCCCACTTGCACTAGAGTCAATAATCTAGTTTACATTTGGCAACAATCTCACACCCATGGCACTGAGGTGTTGATCATGTTTACGTGGAAGAGGTTTAGTCAATGGATCTGCGACATTAAGATCGTATGTACTTTGCTAATCTTGGATCTCCATACGCTATATAATCCGGATTATATGAAACTTGCGGTTGATATGCTTGGTCTTTGGATGATATCTTGGCTCCTTAGCGAGTGCTATGGCGCCCGGTGTTGTCACACAATATCTCCAGTGGGTCCAATGCACTTGGAACCACGCCAAGCTCGATGATGAAGTTTCGATCCAAACTCCTTCACTTGGCAACCTGCGGCGACCATGTATTCGCTTCTCTGTAGATCGCGATCACGCTTTGCTTGCGACTTCTCCGACTCACAGCTCCTCCATTCAAAATATAAACGTATCACGAGATTTAGAATCATCCTTGTCGGTGTTTAAACTAGCATCGACGTAACCTTTTACGACAAGCTGTTCATCACCCCCATAGACTAAGAACATTTCTTTAGTTCTATTTAGGTATTTTAGGATGTTCTTCACGGCTGTCCAGTGTTCCACTCCTGGATCACTTTGATATCTGCTCGTCAAACTAGGAGCATTGGACACATCCGGTATAGTACACAACATGGCATACATGATGGAACCTATGGCCGAGGCATAAGGCACTTTGCTCATAGCTTCCCTATCATTTATCGTCGCTGGACACTGAGCCTTGCTCAATATCTTACCTGACAACATAGGCACTGAACCTTTCTTTGCCTTATCCATTCTGAACCTTTTCAGAACTTTGTCTAGGTATGTACTCTGGCTTAAAGCTATCAGGCGTCTTTGTCTATCTCTATAGATTTTGATGCCCAATATATAAGCAGCTTCACCTAGGTCTTTCATTGAAAAACACTTGTTCAAATAACTCTTCACATCGTTAAGCATGTTGATGTCATTTCCGATAATCAATATGTCATCCACATACAGTACCAGAAACGTCACCGAGCTCCCACTCACTTTCTTGTAGATACAAGCTTCGTAGCAATTTAAGCTCTTGATCACTTGATCAAAACGAAGGTTCCAACTCCGAGATGCTTGCTTCAGTCCATAAATGGAACGCTGAAGTTTGCATACTTTACTAGCATCCTTAGGATCGACAAAACCTTCGGTTTATATCATATACAACTCTTCATCAATGTTGCCATTGAGGAAAGCAGCCTTGACATCCATCTGCCATATTTCATAATCATGAAACGCAGCAATTGCTAATAAAATCCGAATGTACTTAAACATCGCTACGGGAGAGAAAGTCTCATCATAGTCAACACCTTGAACTTGTCGAAAACCTTTTGCGACAAGCCGTGCTTTATAGACGGTAACATTACCATCCGCGTCCGTTTTCTTCTTGAATATCCATTTGCACTCAACGGCCTTTCGGTCGCTAGGAGGATCCACCAAAGTCCATACTTGGTTTTCGCTCATGGATCCCAATTCGGATTTCATGGCAAGAGTCTGGGCTCATCATCGCTTCCTCATAGTTCGTAGGTTCACTATGTTCTACCAACAAGACAGTCAAGACAGGGTTGCCGTACCACTCAGGAGGGGCACGCGACCTTGTCGACCTGCGACGTTCGATGCGACATCGTCCAAGCTTCATGATCCTTGTCATTAGCTTCCTCTATTGTTGGTGCAAAGACCTTTGGAACAATTTCAGGTCTTGCGCTACTCTCCAATTCAAGAGAAGGTTCAATAACCTCGTCTAGCTCTACTTTCCTCCACTCACTTCTTTCGAGAGAAACTCCTTCTCAATAAAGGAACCGTTCTTCTGACAAACACTTTGCCTTGGTTACGTGATAGAAGGTATACCCAATGGTTTCCTTAGGGTATCCTATGAAGACGCATTTCTCCTCTTTGGGTTCGAGCTTGTCGGCATCAACTTCTTGGCGTAAGCGCATCCCCAAACTTTAGAAAGCGACAACTTAGGTTTAGCACCAAACCACAGTTCATACGGTGTCGTTTCAATGGATTTAGATGGAGCCCTATTTAAAGTGAATGCGGTTTCTAATGCATAACCCCAAAATGATAACGGCAACCGTAAGAGACATAATTGATCGGACCATATCTAATAGCGTTCGATTCCGGCGTTCGAACACACCATTCTTGTTGTGGTGTTCGGGTGGCATGAGTTGTGAAACGATTCCACTTGCTTTAAGATGCGTGAGAAAATCATAACTCAAATATTCACCTCCACGATCGGATCGTAGAAACTTAATCTTTACATTACGATGGTTCTCCACTTCATTCTGAAATTCTTTGAACTTTTCAAAGCGTTTCAGATTTATGTTTCATTAAATAGATATACCCATATCTACTTAAGTCATCGGTAAAAGTGAAAATAGCGATATCCACCGCGTCGAAACACTCATCGGTCGCATACATCGGTATGTATGATTTCCAACAAGTCCGTTGCTCGCTCCATCATACGGAGAAGCGGGTTTTGATCATCTTGCCCATGAGGCATGGTTCGCATGTGTCAAATGATTCAAAATCAAGAGACTCCAAAAGTCCATCGAATGGAGTTTCTTTATCGCTTTACACCAATATGACCTGAGCAACGATTGCCACAAATAAGTAGTATTATCATTATCTACTTTGCATCTCTTAGCCTCAATGTTATGGATGTGTGTTTTATCCCTTTCGAGATTTAGAAGAAATAAACCATTCACAAGAGGTGCATGACCATAAAAGATGTTACTCATATAAATAGAACAACCATTATTCTCCGATTTAAATGAATAACCGTCTTGCAATAAACATGATCCGGAAATAATGTTCATGCTCAACACAGGCACATAATAACATTTATTAAGGTTTAAAACTAATCCCTAAGGTAAAACTAAGGAGGCGTGCGACCATCACATCAACTCTTGATCCGTTGCCAGCGCGCGTCACCTCATCCCTCAAGCCGCCGTCTATTCCGTAGCTCTGTTTGAGTTACAAATATTAGCAACTGAACGGTATCAAATACCCGCACTACCACGAGGGCTAGTAAGGAAAACATCAATAACATGTATATCAAATATACCTTTGATGGTGCCGACCTTCTTGTCCGCTAAGTACTTGGACGATTAAACTTCGAGGACCCTGTCCTTGCAATAGAAGCACTCGGTGTCGGCTTAGGACCGGACTGAGCTTCTTCTCGGAGGGCATTGTGCTTGCCGCCCTTCTTGAAGGGCTTCTTTGCTCCCTTACCTTTCTTAAAGGAGGGCTTGTTGACCATCAACACATGATTATCCTTCTTGATGTCCACTTCCGCAGCCTTCAGCTTTGCGAAGAGCTCGGTGATCGTATCAGTGGAACCAATCTGATTATGAGTCACTACAAAACTTTTGTAGCTGGGAGGGAGTGATTGCAAAACCCTGTCAATCTTGAGCTCCTCTGGAATCGTGCATTCCAGTTGCTCAAGGCGTTGAGTGTAGCCCGACATCTTTATGGCGTGCTCACTAACGGAACTCCCTTCCTCCATCTTGCAGTTAAAGAACTTCTCAGAGATCTCATATCTCTCAGAACGGGCTTGAGTCTGAAACATGGTTTTCAGCTCCTCGAGAATCTCAAAGGGCCCGGCGAACTCCTCAAAACGATTTTGAAGATCCGATTCCATAGCATACAACATGACGATCTTAATCAAATCATAATCATCCTTGCACGACTGATAAACAGCTTTTTCATCGGTACCGCATCTCTGGCGAGGGTTACCTAACGCTTTCTCAAGGACATAGTCCTTTTGTCCGCCAGACAAAATGATTCTTAGATTGTGGAACCAGTTGGTGAAGTTAGACCCATTGTTTCTAAGCTTTTCTTTCTCAGTAAAAACGTTGAAGTTGAAGTTGGACTTGGCCATGTGATCTACAGTATTGGCAAGTACAATTTAGACTATGTTCATGATAAATAGTTCAAATTAATCAAATTACTAGATGAACTCCCACTAAATTCAACATCCCTCAAGTTGTTTAGTGAATACGATCCAAATTCACCACACCTAATCCGATCATCACGAGAAGAGATGTGGTTTCAATGGTGGACAACGAAGTGTCGATCATATCATTCATATGACTCATGCTTAACCTTTCGGTTCTTGTGTTCCGAGGCCATGTATGCATGCTAGGCTCGTCAAGTTAGACCCAAGTATTTCGCGTGTGCAAAAGCGGCTTGCACCCGTTGTATGTGGCGTAGAGTCTATAGCACCCGATCATCACGTGATGCTTGGACACACGAACTTTCCAGCGGTGCATACTTGGGGAGAACACAGTTTTATCTTGATCTTTAAGTGAGGAATCATCTTATAATGCTACCGTCATGATCTAAGCATAATAAGATACATAAAGGATAAACATCACATGCATATAACTTTATGTGACATGGTATAGCCAATCTTGGCGCAATGATCTCCATCTTGTGCGTTCCAGATGATCTCCATCACTCCACCATGATTGCCTCCACCACGAATAGCAACTACAACTATTGCTAACTACTTAGCGATAAAGTAAAGCTATTACATGGCGTATAAGAAGTTGACTTCATGGTCATACACAATTATAAAGACAACCATATGGCTCCTGCCGGTTGTGTACTCATCGACATGCAAGTCGTGAAACATTACAAAACATGATCATCGCATGCAATATACACATCACATCTTGGGCCATACCATATCACAGAAAACACTCCCTGCAAAAACAAGTTAGACGCCTCTACTTTGTTGTTGCATGTTTTACGTGGCTTATGGGAGTAGATGCTAAACGATTCTTACTACGGAAAGCCACAACGGTGATATTATGGTTGCCAAACTCGGTGTTAATCCCATGACAACTATAGTGAGAGAACCGGCATCCACCGGCCGCATGTGTGGTACAAGCCACACGTCAAGTGCGAGCGGTCTCATGACGACGTCGCGTAAGGTTGGCTGGACGCTTCAATCTCACTATCCCGTCATAAGAAGAACACAAACAAGAGGCTTGCAACAGAAAACATCAACACCGCAACAACCATGTTGCGTTCTACTCGTGAAACACATCTACGCATAGATCTAGCTCGATACCCGAAGGGTTTGGCGGCATAGTAAATCAAAATTTTCTCTGGAGCGAGCAGAGGAAAGCCAAGATCTAATCTAGGAGATGCAAACAACGAGAGAGATTGGATTAGATCTTCATACCCTTGAAGATTCACGCACGGAGCGTTAAATCGAGCGTGGGTGATGTAGTCGTACTCGCTTCTCCTCGCGATCCGATCGATCTAGCACCACAAGTGGCGGTGCCTCCGTGAGATGCACGTGCAGCACCTCGGCGTCTCCTCCTTCCTCGGACCAGCAAGTATGGTGGAGAGATAGATTGGATCTACAACACGACGGTGTGGTGTATATGGTGGAGAATTTCTGCAGGCTTACTACAAGCGATCGGGAGGAGAGAGGAAGGTAGCAAGGCTGCTAGGGCTTGGAGGAAGGTGTGTGTGGGGGGAGGCACCACCCTCTATATATAGAGGGGGCAGCCAGCTGCCCCTCCTCCAAGCCTATCTCTAGTTTAAACAATTTAAACTCTCCCTTATCTAGAAATCCTATCTCTAGTTTAAACGATTTAAACTCTCCCTTATCTAGAAATCCTATCTCTAGTTTAAACGAGTTTAAACTTATCTAGGATCGGATGGGCCCTATGGGGCCTTGTGCCCCTGGCCCAATGCGGCCAGGACACTCCCTCATAGGCCCATGCACCCTCCCGGAAGGTGGGGCCACGTTGGTACCCTTCCGGAAGGTTCTAGAAGCTTCCGGTACAATACCGATTAACCCGGAACAATTCCGAACTCCAAAAACTGCACTGCCTTATATGAATCTTATTCTTCGGACCATTCCAGAACCTCTCGTGATATCCCGGATCCCATCCGAGACTCTGAACAAAAATTCATAAACCAATTATCCAATCTATCCTAGCGTCGAGATACGTTAAGTGTGTGACCCTGCAGGTTCGAGAATATGCAGACATGATCTTCTATC
Organism: Avena longiglumis; assembly: GCA_030063025.1. Classification (NCBI taxonomy): domain Eukaryota; kingdom Viridiplantae; phylum Streptophyta; class Magnoliopsida; order Poales; family Poaceae; genus Avena; species Avena longiglumis. Next base: position 333,387,866 of record CP125978.1, read on the forward strand.
AATAATCAACAGCGAGTGCAGGCACCCATATTGACTCCCACATTCATCGATGATCATATCGGATGAACCACGATGCCGAGATTCAATCAATCCCATATATATTCCCTTCGTCTCGCGATATTTTACTTGCGAGATTCGATCGTCGTGCATCATACCTAGTTCAATCTCGTTCACGGCAGTACTTTACTGCTCATAATCCGATATCACTTTGTGATTAACTCCTTAACCACATGCTTGCAAGCAGTGTTGATATCGATTACCAGTGGGCCCAGTATATCTCTCCGACTTGGGAGGACAAATTCCATCTCGATACATACAACCCAATAGATACTTTCCGATCACACGAGACACCTTTATGATCACCCTCTCATAGGATGACGTTTGATGACCTCAAAGCTTTCTTCCGATACCGTGGAGTTGCATTATCTCATGGTCTAAGGAATACAATATTTGACATAGGAAAAGCTTATAAAGACGAACACGATGACACGATCTAATTGCTCTTCTTTGTTTGGGTCTATCCACCATATCATTCTCCCAATGACATGATCTCATTATCAATTGACAACTCATGTCTATGGTTAGGAAACCTTAACCATCATTGATCAATGAGCTAGTCCATAGAGGCGTACTAGGGACACGGTGTTGTTCACAAACCACACAAGTATTAAAGTTTCCGCTTAATACAATTCTAGCATGGAATATAAACTTTATCATGAACAAGAATTATAATAATAACATCTTTATTATTGCCTCTAGGGCATAATTCCAACACACATATCTACCATCCAGTCGCTATGAAATAAAAAGAATTGGTTACCGCAAATTGCGCCTACTCTCCATGTCTTGTGCCCCTCGCACTCGTAATAACAGCGTCAAGCTAACCGCAGAAGTCAACCTTTGGTACAGCGATCGGCATGGCCAAGTAGTGCGGTGCAAGAGCATTGGGTCACCCCAGGTCTTGCATCGTCCACAGAAAACGCCTACCCGGATCCCCATTAGAGTCACCCAGCCCGACTGGCTCTACGAGCCAAGACAACTGCCTTCGCTTCTTACAGCGACCATGATCCTCCGCATCCTCGACATAGCGACTCGAACGGCCAAGTACCACGCTCGGGGGCCAGCCCGATTCAGCGGCTCGGGAAAACACCAAGTATGAGAGCATGCCCAGGACTCGCCATGCGACTGACCCAACGGGCCAGGCAGGAGTGATGCGTTCAAACTAACGCGCCAAGTCCTCACCTACCCTCGAGTCGCGCCTAGAACAACCAAGTACCACACTCGGGGACTCGGCCACCCGACCTCGTTCGCGCAAGGGAAAACGGTGAAGTACAGAGCGCTCAAGGGAGTCGCCTTGCGGTAGCTCTGATCCGGTGAGTCGACCATAATAACAAAACATTCAAAAACCGCAAACACATTATAAGCGGTCAACCCCATAAAAAGGCGGGCCTTCGCTCGGGGACTCGTTCCACCCTCAATCGAAAAACACATGTCAAATCACAAAACAAACACGATATCTCATTAATAGCATGTCACAAATTGTCTCAAAATACATAGTATGCCCAACGGCAAAACTGCTACTAACGCCCCAGGCCAAACTAGTTCACTCTGCAGGCTTCGACGATGACTTGCCGGAACCCTTGCGATCGCGGATGAAGGGAGTGTACGGGTTCGACGGATACGTCGTCAGCTCACCCGCCATCACCGCACGAAAGGGTTGCTCGACCATGAAGTCCCGGTGCTGTGGCTCGGGGTCGTTGGGTGCGACGACCGTCTCCTGGTAAGGAAGGAGGTCGCCCATCGCCCAGACGCGCTCGGAGTACACCGCGGCGCGGTCCGTCAACTTGAGCACCTCGGAGATCTCCACCGCGCCAGTCGATGACGGGTAGCCACTCGTCACGTCGTCCAGATCGAAATCTTCTGGAAAGTGAGCGAGCCCAAGGCCAAGCGCCGTCGCCGCTCCGCGCTGGAACGCCGATCGCGTCATGAACTCAACGACCGACGGCGTCTTCTCCAAGTACCTCCACACCTCGACGAGGTCGCTGGGAATTACTTCCGTGGGCGACATCTCCTGGAGGTAGGCTCGGATGCATGTCACCGACAACGTCGCCGAATCGACGAGCGTGGCCACACACTGCCGCGTGTCGAACGAGCTCGCCTCTTCCACGCTATCAAGGATGCGACCTGCGGATAGAAGATAACAGTGAGTACATCGGATATTACAAAAAGGCACATGCAATAGGCAGGGGCAGAAACACTCACCAATCAAGGGACGGGAGAGATCTGTGATGAAGCTCTGAAGAGAAGTGTAATCATCCTGAAGCCCAGCAACAAGGGCGTCAGAAACCTTACGTTCTTCCGTGGTGGCCGTAACGGCGGCCTTGGCTCGACCATCCGCCGAACTCGCTTCCTCTTTCGCCTCCCTCAGCTCGCGCTCGAGGTCGATTGAGCCGCTACCAACTCACTCGCTGGGACAAGTCCCTGGCGGGCCTTCTCTGCCTCCGCGGCAATTGCCTGAAGCCCTCTATTCGCCTCTTGGACGGTGGCCAGTTCCTTCTCCGCGCGGCGTGTCGCCGCAAGACTGTCAGCTGACTCACGTTGCAGACCCTGCACACAATTCAAACAGTTAACCAAAAGTGGAATCCAAATTGCCCACCCGCTGAAATTCAGCGAGTGCGCACTCGGGGACTGGCAATCAAAAAATCCTAAGTGCCCACCCGCTGAAATTCAGCGAGTACACACTCGGGGACTGGCGATCAAAAAATCCTAAGTGCCCACCCGCTGAAATTCAGCGAGTACGCACTCGGGGACTGACAATCAAAAAAATCCTAAGTGCCCACCCGCTGAAATTCAGCGAGTGCGCACTCGGGGACTGGACGCGAAAAATAACAAGACACTAAAAGAATCAGACCGCTGCAACACACCGGCCTGATCCTCGGGGACTGGACATACCTGGATGTCTGCGCCAAGCATGCCATGAAGTTGTATCGCATCCACAAACGCGAGGAGAGCCGGCGTGTGCCCACGACGCTGCTCGACCTCCGCATCGGCGACCCTAGGTGCACGGCTCGAGGGCGAGGTCCCACTCGCTATAGCCGCTCTGCCCATGAAGCGCGGGAACGTTGCGATGGAGGCACCGACACCAAAGAAGGCCGACTCGGCCACCCCAGGCGAGGGAGCACCCTCATTCGTGGGTAAGGCCGCCTCCGTTGCGGGTTCACTCGGCGCGATCGCCGTGTCATCGGATATCGTGACGACATCGTCGCCCTTGGCCTTCTTGGCGCCATCCGTGGGGACGACGACTTCGTCCGCCTTCCTCTTCCGGGAGGGATCCTCCTCGCTGACGACAGGTGGCACCTTAGCCACGGTCGGATGGCCTATCTTCTTCGCTCCGGTCCTACAAATTGATTGTGTGATCAAGATAATCCAAGTACAATGAAAGACGAAAGAAGGTGAGCAAACTCACTTGGCGACTGGAATGAAGCGTAGCCCCGTGCGGATGCCGGGATTCTCAGTCGGGGCCCGATCGAGGCCCATTTCCAAGACGTCGTGTGCCCAAGACACGGATGGTTTCTTTGTCGTCGAGGCTGCAACGGGAGCCTCTGAGACATCTTCAGCGGGAGCTTCCCTGCGAGGTGAAGCCGTCGTGACCGGAGCGGCCCCTAGTCCAGAGACTGGGGCGAATGGCGGAGGTATCGAAGCCAGTGGCACCTCGCTCAGGACGGTGTCCGTGTCCAGCGCGGTTACCACTGGCGGCGCCTCGCCCTTGTCCAGGCTGGGGGCGTCGGAGCTGCTTGCCGAGTGCGGCGGGGAGGCCGGTCTCACCGGCTTCGTCTTATTCTTCGGAGGGGCCTTCACCTCCTTCTTCTTCTTCTTCTTCGATGGAGTAGCCTGGCGGTGCGAGGTGGTCTCCGGAAGTTCGTCGTCATCATCATCATGACGCTTGAGGCTTTTACTCGCCTCAAGTTCACGCTGACGCTGCCCGCGGGTCTTGCGAATCAGCGGGGAGACCTCCTCCTCGGATTCGTCGTCATCGTTGCTCTCTCCGCTCTCGGTGTCGCCCTTGGCGGGAAGCGACTCTCCCATGTCTTGGACGGACGAGCTAGAGTTCTCGTCGTCTGAAGGCGGGAGCCATCCTTCCACCACATGGAATAGCTGCAATAAACACAAGATGAAATTAGAATGACCGCGACTGCATAAACTGCGACTGCGAATGATGCGAGGTGACTTACCGTTGGGGCTGGATGCTTCGCGGTGTAGGGGCGACCCCGGCCTTTGCGTCCAGGTACACCGCCTGGGTGATCTTCTTCAGTGCTGGGGTGTAGTCCTCGAGCTTCCACTCGGCGAGGCAGGACTTTGTCGAGTCCTCACGGCCCATGTATTGGTACATGTAGTGGTCGCGCTGAGCCAGAGGGACGAGCCTCCGCCCGAGCCAGCAGTTGTATAAGTTAATTGTCTGGAGGCCCTTCTTCTTCAGACTGCGGATGGTTTGAAGCATTTCGTCCACGACCATCCGCTGGTCGGTGGGGAGCTTGCCGACTAGGAGTCGGCGCGGTTCGGGCAGGTCGGCGGAGTATCGTGGGATCGCCGCCTCGCCCTCCGGAGTCGCCTCGGTCACGTAGAACCAAGACTTCTTCCACTCGCTCACCGCCTTGGCGGGCAGCATCAAGTCAAAGAACGAGGCCTTCAACTTCAGCTGGAATGTCAGGCCGCCCGCGGTAAGCATTGGGCCGCCCGCGTCCTCGCGACTGATCCGTCCGTGGAACAGATCTTGCCATAGAGGGAAGTAGGGCCGGCAGCCCAGGTAGCACTCGCAGAACGCCACAAAGATGGCGAGCTGCTCGATGCTGTGCGGACCCAGGTCCGACGGTTGGATCCCGTAGTAGGCGCAGAAGCGCCGGAAGAACAGGGACGTAGGGAATCCCAGCCCCCGTTCCAGGTGGCTGGTGAAGCAGATGAATTCTCCCTCGCGCGGGTTCGGGGTCACCTCTCTGGCCATAGGGATGCGCCACCTGCCGGCGCGCAGGATCCCGGCCTTCTCGAAGGACGCCAGTTGCGCTCTTGTACACTTAGATCTGCCCCAAGGCTCGGTGGAGGGGGCCATTGGCGGAAGGATTCGTGGGGGTCGGAGGATTTCGGATCGGCTGGATCGCGATGCGGAGGAAGGTGAAAGTGTGCGCAATCGGAGGAAATGACGAGGACATGGTTCTCCGATTGCCTGCCATTCCCCTTATATAGCGGTTGTTACCCGCCAAATCGGGGAGCCGTTACTACGCGGTGATTACGCCAAAAGTTACCGTTGGATTACCCCAACGGCTAGTTTGACCGCGTTTAACAGTCCAACTTCAGCCACTCGGCTCGCCGACCCAATCACTGCGACAGTGACTAAGTGTTTCGCCGACTCGACTCGCCAAAGCTGCGATCAGAATGACTAGTTTTTTCCTTTATTCAGGAGCCCGCCGACGATTCGACTGGATGCCTGCTTTGAAGCCGTATACTCCGACTGCCAGCAACCACCTGCGCCCAATCAACGACGGCCTCGGGGACTACTGATGGGGATATGCCAACCGGGGTATACCCAGCAGGACGTTTCCGACTGGCCCAGGAACTGGCGAGTGGGCCTGCAAGACGGCGACTGGATCAAGGCCCGGTGTGGATCCAAGCGACTGGAAGCCGAAGGCCCAGGCGAGTAGATAGGCCCAGTCGGGTTAGGTTAAACGATTACCGAAGCCTTAACTGATTCGGTTGAGATATGTAAACCCTAGGGGAGGTAAGTCTATATAAACCTCACCTCCATACAGGGCTTGTAGAGATAGGTTCCATCACACACCCAAGCGACTCGCCGCCTAGCCGCCGAGCTCGCCCATTGTACCACCATCATAATACAATCTAGCAGGAGTAGGTCTTTACCCTCCGGGGGGGCGAACCTTGGTAAAACCTTGTGTCTCCGCCCTCATCTCGCACCGCAGATGGCTGGCCGCCCTTGCCCCTTGTTCAACTACTCGCTGCCGATTGCAGCATCTGCCGTGACCATTCCCACGACAGAGCCCGATCGCACGATCACGGTACATCAATTTCAGATCTAGGTCCTGATTCGATAAATCATATTGATATTCACGTGATTCAACTGGATTTATGTGTCACCGTCTACCCCGATAGCGGAAACCGACTGGTAGGGGTAAGTCGTTCGACGACCTTAGAATCATGATCACGGGAAGAAAGATTATAGATCAATCCTGAACCACCGCCATACACATGATGACATCATTCATATCAATCTGCATATCACCATATGCAAACTTCCCGAACGTATAACTTAACAACATCGGCTCTGATACCACTGAAGGGTCACAGATAGGCTACACTAGCGAAAAATAAAATTTTCTATCGCGTCAACCAGGAATACTATTGTCATAGATCTCAGGATTACCACTAGACGCGTAGTTGCGGAACTCGATGAAGCACGTCAGGGCAGTGTAGATGTTCTACGTCTCCTCCTTGTCCTCGTACCACGAGAAGCTCCCCTTTGCGTGGCTCGTCCAAGTGCTATAGCTACAGCACCTCCGAGGTATCCACACGTACGGAGTGGAAGCATCACACGCCAGACTGCTAGGTCCGCACGTGCAACACAGGCGTGAGAGGAGTGGCGGCTGGGTGGCATGCTCAACCATATTCATCTTTCCTCACCCTCTCTTATATAGGCGTCCCTGGTGGGCTTCTACATTAGCATCCCATTAGTAGCCTAAGCCTGGTCTAATTCGGATCCAATCCTCATTAGGCTTCTAGCCCCTTAAGTTTGTGACCCTATTGGTTCATACACGTATAAACATGACACGATTAAACTTACTCCGTTAATAGTTGGTAGAGGCCTCTAGCAAGACGTGTCAACTCCTAAACGCATATAAAGATCATTCGGACGAACCATCACAAGGTTGAGTACATTTCTTTCCCTTTGCCTCACGATATTTGGTCTAGCTCCAAGCTGACATCTCTTTCTCGATACTGTGATTCGAAATCTCTTTACTAGGTTAAATCTTAACCGTATGTAGCACGACCATGCATTTCTGGATCGGATTACTCGAGGGGCCCAGCAATATCTCTCTCAAGTAGAGAGGGGCAAATCCCATCTTTATTTACCAATTCCTTGTAGCATGTATCAGGACAAACCCGAAATCTACCTTTATAACTAACCAGTAAGGGAGCAGTGGTTGATAGCCCCAAAGTAGGTCGATCCACATCGCAAGTACATGCGAAGATCTCAGGTCTAAGGATAAAACGTACATGATGTGTAGAGAGAGCTGCTGTGGCATCCCGCAAAACCACTACTAGAAAATCGCGTTGAATTTGTGCATTGCATCGTCATCATCATGCATTGGTTGCTAAAACTATGTTTGCAAAACCCGTCTTTGTTTTCTCTTATTCAAACACGAAAACCGGTCCCGAATATTTTGTTTTGGAATAAAGTTTAATTATTTTAATATAATCCTAAACTACCCAGCTCTCTACCCACCCCGCCACCTAAGCCTACCCGGCCACCTCTCTCTCACCAACCCCCCCCACCTGGACCACACCACACCACCACCCGCCCGCTGCACGCACACACACGCCAACAAAGGCACCTACCCACCCCCCCCCACCCCCCCACCACCTGGGGACCACCACACCACCCACCCCGCCACGTCCTCTCCAGCTCCCGGCTCCCTCCTCTCTCTCCTCCTCCCCTCCTCCTCCCCTCTCCTTCTCCCCCCTCTCCCCGCCCGCCCCTTCGCTCGCCTCCCCGCTTCCCTCCCTCACCTCCAGCCCCTCCCTCCCCCTTGCCTCCCTCCCTTCTCCGCCGCCCCCGCCCCCGCCCGCCGCCCGCTCCTCTCTCCCTCCGGCGCCCCCTCCCGCCTATCTCTTCCTCCCACCTCTACCTCCTCTCTTCCTCTCCGCCCACCCCTCGCGTCCCTCTCCCTCGCCATCCGCCGCCTCCATCGCCGCGCCCTCGCCCCTCTCCCCTCACTTGCGCCCGCCCCCGTGCCTGCGCCCGCCCCCCCCGTCGCGCGCCACTCCCCCCCAGCCCTCCTGCCCCCCCTGCCCCACCACTTTTCCCCACCTCTCGCCCTCCGCCCTGCAGCCAGCCCCCGCCCGCGCCGCGCTCGCCGCTTTCCACTCTCCGCTCCGCCCCCCTCCCCCTCCCGCCCGCCTCGCCTCCCCGTCCCTGCCTTCACCCCGCTTGCGCCCCATCTAAAGCCGGGTTCGTTCCGTCTATGTGTAGTCGTGTGCTGTTGTGTCTTTGTTCCTTGTCCTACCTTGTTGGGTGCATGAGATGCTCCACATCGCGGTGTCATATGTTTTCCTCGCCAAGATCTTCTCGATCCCCAAGAAGTCTTTCTCCACGAACGCGTAGATCTCCTCACCCATCTGCCATCCATGGCCATCCACCACACAAGGTCCCTTCATGGAACCAAGCCCGCCATAAATGGATCGAAGGAGATGCAGTTCCCTTCATGACCTCGAACCTCGAATCCACCAGTTCACGACACACGGATCAAGCACTACACCTCGGACCAAGAGGCCCTAGCAATGGCAAGACCGACCGCGATATGGCTTGATCATAGACAAGCATAACTAAAGTTTACTGCTATAAATTTGACTTATATTGACTAGTAATCAGCTCCACTATAACGGAATGGCTCAAATGCTTGTTTGAGTGTAAACTGCGACCATTTTGACTAGTAAGTATTGCAACTACAACGAAATGGCTGAATAAAAGTACCAACAAGGTTTTGGGGTTTATCTCATGCTATGATTAGTAATTGTTGCAACTATCGAATGACTAACTAAAAGTGTTTATCGGGATGATTATCTATACCGACTAGTAATTAATAAATAAAAAGTTCCTCGGTTGACTTCCTCGTTTGGTCTGGATTGTTTGGGGTTAGCGTTGGATCCGGATAGGGCTATCTTACCCTCTCTCGATTGGCGCGCCTTGATGTAGTCTCTATAGATTGTTTAGTGCTTGTTCTTGCATGCGCCATCCACCATACCTATGTCTCCTTCTTTTTCCTTTGCACCCTTTAGCGGCACTTTTGTTTAAGCAGGTTTGAGATCGGCGTCGTTATGGGTTATTCCTCGGGGCTCTTAGCCCCATTTGCATCTTGTTTTCAAGGTGATTTGGATCTTTGTATAATATCTCTGTATTCTTGACTCTTTGTGGGTCCCATCGAGGGCGTTGTGTAATGTTATTATTTCCACCCTTGCGAAAGTGCTGGTAGGCACTTTTGAATCGTTTCTATGCGGGTTTGGCGAATTTTGCTCAAACTTGCATAGGGGATAACCTAGCTTTTTCAAAATCGGTTGGATAGTCCGATTAGGTCTAATTTTACTCCTTATCCTCTATTCTCCTCTTATCTCGGCGTGTTTTGACCCCACTCTTATCTTTCTTGAGTCGAAATTTTCTTAGTGTGCTACGATCATCAAATGGCAACAACTTGTCATTGTACCTTCCTCCAAGCTTTTGTTCTTGAGCTCTTTGTCTATGTGTGTTCCGATATCGTTGAAGTTGAAAAACATATGAGAAGGACGAGCTTTGGTGAAGTTGGAGTATACCTTGAGCATGTGTTGTTCATGCCAATGGAACCATCGCGAACCTAATCGTTGTGTCTTTCATAGATCTTAGTTGGATGCTTAATCCGCTTTATTGTCGGAGTAATGGTTTGAGTGCGGGATGGAGTAGCTACCCTACCCTGCTCTTATCATTCGCTCTTGTATGTCGAATCGGCCAATCCAGGCTTTACTGAAGATAGGGGTGGCTTTATTTGCGATACCTCTACCTTACCTTTTGTTCCCGAGTGTTCTCCGACCCTTTGTTGGTGGTGTCGCCGATTTCAAGATGGAGGAGGAACCCTCGTTAGTGGTGTCGCGAGGATCTACACCTTCCTTCCGGTACTGAGGTGGATCTCGGCGAGATCCTTGTTAGTGGTGTCGAATTGTGGCATCCCATAAAACCACTACTAGAAAATCGTGTTGAATTTGTGCATTGCATCGTCATCATCATGCATTGGTTGCTAAAACTATGTTTGCAAAACCCGTCTTTGTTTTCTAGCGCCCATCTTATTCAAACACGAAAACCCGGTCCCGAATATTTTGTTTCGTTTAAATCAAATAAAGTTTAATTATTTTAAGGGCCAATAGACCCGATCGACCGCCCAGAAAAAAAAAAGCGGTCCAGTCCCACCCTTTAATCCTAAAACTACCACCTCACCCATCGCCCACCTCACCCTCCCTCCCTCAACCACTCACACTCTGCCACCTAAGCCTACCCAGCCACCCTCTCTCTCTCACCAAACCCCCCCTGGACTCACAGCCACACAACCTCCCCTACCTCCTCCTTTTTCCTCGCCTCCTCTCTCCCATGAGGCTCTCCCCGCCCTCACCTTTCCGCCTCCTCCCTCACGCCCGCCCGCCTCCCAAGCCTCTCCCGCCCAGAAGCCGCCGCCCCGCCGCGCCAAGGTCATGGCCCCCCCCAGCCGCCCTCTTCTCTCCCTTCTCTCTCCCCTCCGTCCTCCTCAGCCTCCTCTCGCCCAGCTGTGGCCCTCTCGGCCGCCATCCTCCGCCGCCTTCCCCTACCTCGCCCGCCTCAGCGCGCGCCAGCCCGCGCCCTTTGGGCGTCCGCCTCGTCCCGCCTCCTCGTCCTGGTGTAACCCCGCTTAACCCCCTCCGCCTCCCCCGCTGCCCTCTTGCGCGCTTCCCAGCCTGTTGACCGGCCGCGCAGCAGCGTGGGTCGTGTGTGCTGTTGTATCTGGAATCCTTGTCCTACCTTGTTGTTGTCGAGGATCTTCTCTCGATGCTCGTGGTCTGGTTGGGTGCATGAGATGCTCCACATCACGGTGTCATATGTTTTTCCTCGCCAGATCTTCTCGATCCCCAAGACCGATCCGATGACCCAAGTCTTTCTCCGGAACCGTCAAGATCTCCGTCACCAAATCCTCGCGGCCATCCACACGGAGCACAAGGTCCCCTTCATGACGCCAAGGCCCAAACCAAGCCCATCGCAGTGACCGAAGGAGATGCCGCCTTGGTCTTCGACAAGGACAGATCGCCTACATGGATGTCAAGTTCCCTTCATGACCTCGAACCCTTGACAAGCACTCCGTCCCGGACCTGAAATCTTGCTTTCCGACAAGGCCCTAGAAATGGCAAGACCGACCCGACAAGATCGGGAACGACAACGATCCGTCAAGTTCGCGATCCACGAACCGAGATCGATCCCCGTCAACCTCGACCCCTGACCCGAACCGGAATCCCAAGATCGAGCCCCCTCTAATGTGTGAACCCTTTTCCTCGAACCCTATTTTATAACATAACAACTTGTTGCATATTGAATTGTCATACTGCATGCATATCTGTGGTTTGGGGGCCTTATGATTCACCTAATGATTAAATATGGGGCCCATATGCGGGCAAATCTAATATTGGCCTCATTTAAATTTGTGTAGCGAACCCGATGCTATCTTCTACCATGTAAAACAACATTTAAATTGCGGGTACCTAAACAACTTGAACCATTTAATTAATTGTTCCATAATTTGACCTAATCGCATCGCACCTTTGCCATGTCATACATCATACATGCATCATGCCGATCTTGTATTGAATAGTGCATCCGGTGTTTCTTCTAGTGTTTTGCTTGATAAGGCCGTTGAGTTGATGTGAGCTTCCGATCTGGATGAACCTTCGACAATGTTTTCATCTCCCCTTTCTACCTATCTTACTTTTATAGTCTTTATTCCCTCTGTTGATCTATTGCTATCGATGCTTTAGTTTATGATTACCGTGCAGCTATATTGCCTTGGACACACCCTATTACCTGTTGTTTGGTAGATAGTTAGACTTAGCGTGTAGTTGCTTGCTCAAGTCTTGATGTGTGTAGCCATATGCCATTCTTGATGTATTGCATGTTGTTGTTGGAGATGGCCCTAGTTTTACTTATTGTTCACTTTAATTTCTGTTTAACAACTAAAATTGAAATAAGCAGAGGCATCGGTGGGTGATAGAAAATATTTGGTTTCCAACGCACCACTTGTGTCCCGTAAGACCCAGTACTTGATTCTGTTCCTTGTTTTATCGCGCTATCCACATCCGGAGGTATATGGGACCCCCAGGCGAGGCTTGATTAGTCATATTTCTTGGGGCCACAAACTAGTTTGAGGTGTTTTTACTATCCTGTACTTATGCCATGCCTGCTGTTATTTACGAGGATTTGTGACCCGTTACGTGGTATAAACAGTCCCGACGATTTGGGGACAAACTTTGGGTCCGTCTCGAGCTAGCTTACTTGGTGTACTCAAGGGTGGCCCCTGAAATATTTCAATCTGTGATTGTTCATCGTGAAAGCCTCGTTGGGTTTTGATTTGGTTTTTCCGGGTTGATCGAGCGTGTGTTGCTATTGGTGCACCCGGCGGGTAAAACTTTCTCAAAGCCGTGTCATGGATATGGGCGACTTGGAGCACGTTCTTGATCATAGACAAGCATAACTAAAGTTTACTGCTATAAATTTGACTTATATTGACTAGTAATCAGCTCCACTATAACGGAATGGCTAATTAATCGCACAAATGCTTGTTTGGAGTGTCGCTGACTAGTAAGTATTGCAACTACTACGAAATGGTTGAATAAAAGTACCAACAACTCTTTTGGTTTTGGGGTTTATCTCATGCTATCTCGATTAGTAATTGTTGCAACTATCACCGAATGACTAACTAAAAGTGCCCTTATTTTATCGGGATGATTATCTATACCGACTAGTAATTGATAAGCGAATAAATAAAAACTGCCAACGTGAGTTCCTCGGTTGACTTCCTCGTTTGGTCTGAAACACCAGATGGGATTGTTTGGGGTTAGCGTTGGATCCGGATAGGGCTATCTTACCCTCTCGATTGGCCTTCAGTGTAATAGTCTCTATAGATTGTTTAGTGCTTGTTGACCATACCTATGAATTCTAGCCTCGCCCCGCCACTCCTTCTTTTCCTTTGCCCTTTGTCGGCACCCCTTTGTTTAAGCAGGTTTGAGATCGACTTAGATAGGGTTACCCTTGTTATGGACGCCATTGGTTATTCCTCGGGGCTCTTAGCCCCATTTGCATCTTGTGCTCTATCGCTTTCAAGGTGATTTGGATCTTTGTATAATATCTCTGTATTCTTGACTCTTTGAGTCTATATATATATTGGGTCCCATCGAGGACTGTTGTGTAATGTTATTAAAGTGCTGGCACCTTTGAATCGTTCTATCTTGGGTTTGGCGAATTTTGCTCAAACTTGCATAGGCCCGATTCTGAGGGTGTTACAGCTGCAAGTATAATTGCCAATATCAAGTTGGGTTAGTCCATCCCCATGTTCATAAAATGTGTCCACATCATTGTTTTGACATTTCCATGTCTATGACTTGTGAAACATAGTCATCAACCAATCGATGTGCTAGTCTAATATTCACGTGTGTCCTCACATGAACTCTGACTAGGGACAGCTATTAGATAACCATACAAGTAAAGAGTTTCACAAACAATTCACATATTTGCCAATCAATACAAGTTACCTGATATATGGATATTCAAGGAACATTACAATAACTCATGGATACATATGAAATATAATCATCTCTATGATTGTCTGTACGGCATATTTCCTCAAATAGTTGGTTTATGTCAAGCAACCTCTGGGCTTTGAGGATCCTCTCTTCCAAAACCATGTCTACAAGCTTAACAAGGCACTCTATGGCCTTAAACAAGCCCCACGTGCATGGTATGATTTCCTTCGAGAGCTCTTGTTAGACCATGGTTTCGAAGTAGGCCTCATTGATCCCACTCTTTTTTACTAAGAGAGTTGGAGGGCACTTGTTCGTTTGCCAAATCTATGTTGATGACATTATCTTTCGGTCTATTAGCAAAGCTTTTAATCAGGATTTTTCCTAGCTCATGAACGACCGCTTCGAGATGTATATGATGGGAGAGATGGATTTATTACTTGGCTTTAAAGTCAAACAATTGAGGAAGGGCACCTTCATCAACCAATCAAAATATATTCAAGACATGCTCAAGAAATTCAAGCTTGATCAAGTCAACGGTGCCAAGATTCCCATGCCCACAAAGGTTAATCTTGATCTTGATCCCAGGGTAAGGATGTGGATCAAAAGCTTTATCGGGTTCTTTGCTCTATTTTGTGCACCCCAACCGGATATTATGTTGAGCGTGGGTATGTGTGCAAGATTCCAAGCTTCACCAAAAGAAAGTCACATGGTGGCGGTCAAGAGAATCTTTCAATATTTAGTTCATACACCAAACTTTGGGTTATGGTACCCCAAGGGAGCTAGCTTTGATCTCATTGGTTTCATGAATTCGGATTGGGCGGGAGACAAGGTGGGAGGGAAGTCAACCTCTGGTTCTTGTCAATTTCTTGGGAGATCCTTGGTGTGTTGGTCCTCGAAGAAGCAAAACTGCGTGTCTATGTCCACCACCGAAGTTGAGTACATATATGTCACAAGTTGTTGTGCTCAGTTGCTATGGATGAAGCAAACTTTGAAGGATCTTGGACTATCTTTTGACAAGGTGCCTCTCCTTTGTGACAATGAGAGTGCTATTTCAATTGCTCACAACCCGATGCAACACAACCGTACCAAGGATATTGAGATTCATCATCATTTCATTCGGGCTCATGTTGCAAGAGGAGACATTTCTTTGGAGTATGTTCCTACCAAGGCCAATCTCTCGGATCTTTTCACAATGCCTCTTGATGAATCAAGGTTCTAGGAGTTAAGGCATGAGCTAAATATCATAGATTCAAGCAATGTGGCTTGAGGACTTGCACACCTACCCGTGTCTCAAAGAATATCTTTGTTTGGATGTAGACATAGAGTTAGGGGAGTGTAGTTCCACTTATGAACCAACACTCTCCCTATTATGCGCGCATTAATGTGTTCATCCTCTATAGTCTCTCAAGGAGACAAAATGAGCTTCAATGATGAGTTTTGGTAACGAACCCAAGATATATATTTGCAGTGTCAAGCCAAATTTACTCATATATGATGTCCTCAGCCACCAACCTTTTGTGTCTTTTGTGTGTTTCCCTCATGTTTGTTTGGCGTTTCTCCTAGTTTTGTTTTTTGCCCTTTTCATTTTTGGGTGTTCTTCTCAGTTTGAGCTTTCTATCATAAGCCCGTGCTCTTCCCTAAAACCACCTCTATATCTTGCACAAGGTCGTTCCTTGTCAAATTCTAAATCTGGGAAACTCTTTCTAGCAGCACCATAAATTCCGGCCATGCGCCGGTAGTACCACTCCGGGCCTCCGATTCTGGCCACCCTGCTCCAATCTACTCCGTGGGATCCATCCCCACCTCGATCTCCCGCCCTAGACTCTGGTATTTTCCCCTAACTCCCTCGATTCATGGAGATCTTGCTCATCATGTTGCTTGAGTTAGGGAATGCCATGTCTAGGGTTGTTCTTTGGCTTGAACTGTCTAAGGAGATCTTGGTAGGCCTAGGAACCGTTGCTAGGGTAGATTGAACAAATACAATTCTTGAATCCATGTTGTTGTGATCGTAGATCTCATAAACCGCTCTGTTCGTGCTATCACCGGTACTACCGGTGGGGCACGATCGGTACTTTCGGTGGACACTTCACCACCGGTAGTTCCGACGGCTCACCGGAATTTCCGGTGCACCCAGTTTGGACTCATTTTCTATATTCTTTCAATCTCTCTATGTTTTTCCTTTCGATCTTGTGCACTTATGCCATTTCCCTCCCTGCCTTATGCTTTCTTCTCAAGGCAAGGTGGTTCTCGTGGTGGCTCCAAGCAGTCTCGTGCTTTCTCTAGTGCTCTGCCAGAAATTGATGAGGATGATCTAGAATTTGTGCATATGTCTAGCTAGACTCCCCGTCAGAAAGCAGTTGCTTCGTACTGTGCTGCCGAGGCTGAAGGAAAGTGGCCCGTTGTGGCCTCCCAGAAGAAGACCACCTCAGGGCCCGAAATATCTATTAGTGGCCACAGAAAGCTTATGAGCAGTTTCTCATGTTGGATCCCTATGCTACTCCCCGTGACCGTATGGCTAGAGACCCCTTCTTACATATATTTTGTCAAGCAGAGATCTACCTTGAAGTGTACACCGCCAAGAGGAATAATATTGTTTCTCCCCAGAACTACATCAATGTGGCTCACATGGATAGCAAGCCTGCTTATTTTGGTGAAGCCCTTGAGATGTGCATGAAGTTTGGGCTCATCAAGATCATGGAGCATCGTCAGAATTTTGATGAGAGGATCATTGCCCGGTTTTATAGCACTATCTACTTTGATTCAGATCCCGTGGATAGAACTATGAAGTGGATGACTCATGACAAGCTGGAACCCTGAAGACGCATTTCTTGGGGTTAAGCAACATGTTGTACTTTCGGAGGTTATCAAAGGTTTCCTTTAAGTCGGAGATTAAGTCATTTGACTTTTCTGACCTCGCCGCGATATCGTCCACATATGCGTGAATTTTCCGACCAATTTGGTGGTGCAGGCAACGTTGCATAGTCCGGTGGTACGTATCACCTACATTTTTTAACCCAAAGGGCATCATGACATACCAGAATGTGCCATAAGGTGTGGTGAACAAAGTGGCCAATTGGTCCGACTTCCTCATCTTGATCTGGTGTATCCTGAGTATGCATCTAGAAAACACAGAAGTTCCGAGCGAGCCGTTGAGTCAATGACTTGGTCAATGCGAGGCAAAGCAAACGGATCCTTCGTACATGCTTTGTTCAAGACGGTGTAATCAACGCACATTCTTAATTCTTAGGTTCCCTTTTTTGGCACAAGTACAGGATTGGCCACCCATTGGGTGTGAAGGACTTTTTGGATAAAACTAGCCTTAAGTAATCTAGCTATTTCTTTGCCAATGGAGAGTCCCTTCTCGTCCCCGAAGCTTCGTAGAGGTTGTTTCGCCGGTTTGCATTTTGGATCAATGTTTAAGCTGTGCTCGTCAAGTTCCCTAGGTACACCTTTCACGTCGGCAGGTTGCCAGGCAAATATGTCACTATTCTCACGGAGGAACTCAATGAGCGTGCTTTCCTATTTGGGATCCAGGTTCGTTCCAATGGTGGTGACCTTGGAGGCATCGCCCACCACAAGTTCCACTAGCTTGGTCTCGATGGCGGCCTTAAAGGAGGGATTAGAGTCAAAATTGTGTTTCTTCGATGCCAGCATCTCCGAGGTGTCGACCTTGCTCTGGATCTCCTTGAATTCTTTGCCATAGAGGACGGCTTCTGCAAAGGCTTCTTCTCCAATCTCGTAGTCCCTTGCCTTTGAAAAGCTTCCGACAATGGTGATAATACCGTTTGGTCCGGGTATCTTGAGATTGTTGTAGACGAGTCATGTCTTGGCAATGAAGGAGTGGAATATGTCGCGTCCGAATATGACGTGGTACACGCTCTTAAAGGGGACCACTTCGAAGGACATACGCTCTTGGCGGTAATTTTTAACATCACCAAAAGCGACTGGAAGGGTAATGCACCCAAGGGATCGAGCCTCCCGGCCAGGAACTATGCCATGAAACACGGTGTTGGTCCGCCTTAGGTTGACATCCGTCAAGTTCATCTTGTGCAGTGTATCCAGGTACAGGATGTTGATGCTTCTTCCACTATCCACCATGCGCTCGGTGAACTCGTAGCCATCAATCAGGGGGTTGATACCATGGCATACTGGTTCTCTATTGGTACAAGGTCGGGATGATCCTTCATGTCCCATGTGATTGGAACTTCCGACCAATGCAGGTATTGGGGAACTGGGGGTAGGGTGGCCATCAGTATCCTCAGAGAGGTCTTCTATGCCCGGACAGTTGGGATGCCAAGGAAAGTGTGGTAGACGGGGGCCTTCTTCTCGAAGGGGTTCTTGCCTTTGACATTGCTCTTGTCAGTGTTCTTGGGGTCTATGTCCTCATCCATGTCACTTGAATCCTTGGAGTCATCTTCCTTCTTCCTTTGCCCTTGCCTCGCGGTCGGTTCTTCTGGCTTCGCTTGTAGTCGGACTCCGGGTCTTCCTTGAGATCATTGACAAACTTGCACTGGCGATTGGTGTGAGTATCTTTTCCATTGGCATTGAGGTGTACGAATCACGGCGTATCACGGTACTCCTCGTACGTCTGAGAAACACGGGGCGCTGCCAAGGTAGTTTCACTATCACTCTGCTGCCCATGATCCCAGCCCCCGGCCTCGGCCATGCTGTCCGCCATCACCTCTGCCTGCAAACATCATGGCAACCATGTTAGAAGCTGGCTTTTCTTCTGGTGGATTCTTCTTCTTACCGCTGTTGTTCCTCTTGGCTAAGGTTGGAATGGCAATTGCCGGCAAGGAGCCGCGAGCCATGAACTCACTGGCCAAGGAGATCATCTGGTTGAGATCCAACTTGTGATTGTCCTACAGGCGCTTCAACTTATGCTGGAGCAAGGTGCCCTTTTCTAAACCATCGATGTAGGCGGCCATAGCGGTATGATCGTGCACTCCTGCGCAGGAATTTTTCATATCCAGCCAGCGGGAGAGGTAGGCTCGAGATGTCTCGTCCTTTTCCTGGATGCACGGCTATAGATCGCTGACAGGGCAGGGATGTTTGTACATACCCTCTAAATTCTTGGTGAACGCTTCATGCATGTCCAACCAATTGCATATGGACTTATCCAGCAAGTCGTCGATCCATTGGCAGGCCGTGCCCATCAACATCAGTGGGAGGTACTTGACAATGACCTTGGGGTTTCCCCCAGCGATCTCGACCACTTCGATGTAATCCAGCAACCACGTAGCTGGCCTGGCAGTGCCATCATAGGGCTTGATCGTCTTGTCAATCCGGAAACCCTTGGGGTAAGTTGTGGCCCGTATCATAGGGACAAAGCAACGTGGTCCCAAGTATTTTCCTTCCCGGGCCTCCTGAATCTTGTCTAAGCGTGAACATGCATCGTATGGCTCCGGGCTTGCTTTTTTCTTGTCGCCTCCACGGGAAGGGCTGCGTGAATGAAGGGTCCTCATCCGCCATGGTGGATGATAGGGGGCGATGGAGGCGGAGGTGGCGGTGGGTTATCCCTCTTTCTATTGCCCTCCTACGACTCCTCACGCATGTCGCGGTTACTTGCCGGACGTGCAGGTTCATGGCGCGACCTGCTCCTGTGCCCGTGGTTGCCACTACGCTCTCCGTCATGATGAGGCTGCTCCACATTGTCGCGGATGATGATGCCTCCCTGGGGGCATCTAGGCAGAGTCATGCTCGTATGGTGGTGAGATTTTGGGTCTTCGTGATGCTAGGAAGATCGGGGCGGTGGCGGCGAGCGACGAGGGTGAGTCTTGCCTCCGTGGTCAGAAGATATGGGGATAGCATTATCCCTATTGCGTGCATCCCTCTGTGTTTGTTCTGATGAACCTGTTTGAGATCCGACATTGTTATGAGATATTTCCCTCTTTTATTTGGGAGTGCTAGACTGGCAAAATGTCGGTTCAGACTCTATCCTCTAAGAGGTGGCCTTTTCCTACTGTTTGACAGCCTTGGCGATAAGGTCATAGACCTGTTCCATAGTTGTGGGTGATCTATCCTTCTCCAGTAGAGTCTTGGCGAAGGCCAAGTTGAGGAAGGGTGTGGGCATGACTTGCTTTCCATCTTTGTCAATTTATAGCTTAGCTTGTGCTGGCTTCGAAGGATCCACCCCAAGTTGCACCGTATGCCAGGGTCATTGACGACGTGAGCCGGAGCTTTCTTGTCCTTCTGCTGCTTGAGCAGAGTCTTGTACTCGGCCTCCATGTCTCTAGCCGCCTCGAACGATTTCTGCGCCTCGGATAAATCTCGATCTAACTTAGCACCTTACTACGCAATGGCATGTGCTTCCTCCATTAGTTGTCGGCGCTTCTCGTCGAGCTGGACAATGTTCTGTATATGGGCCACGATCATAGGCTCAATGAGAAGATTGCCGTACATCACTCTATCAGCTGGAGTGATTTGGGCAGCCATAGACGTAGATGGTGGTGGCTGCAGATTTGTGGGGTTGGTGTTGCTTGGACTGGTAGGGAGTTCCTGCGGCTGTTGCACTGGGATAGTCGGAGGGGGCATGGCCTTCGCCTAACCATTGTTGGTGTCATCATCCGGTCCCTTCCCGTTGTCCCGTGGCTTAGGCGGAGTTGCTCCGGTTTGATCTTCTTCCATCACAATCCCAATGGCGATGAACACCTGACGGGATGTGATGGCCTTGTCGGTCCGCTCGTTGCAATTGATCTCCTCCTCCATCTCCTTCATGGAAGAGTCGAGTTCTTTCGGGGTGACGTCTATCTCCTCCGAGTCCACGCTGATGTCAGCATAAAGCGCATCCAGAACGGAGTCGGAGGGTGCAGGAGCTTCCTTGATGGTGGACGATGATGCTAAGGAATCGGGACCATTGGCTGGCGGCGGCGGTGGCGTGGTGGCCCAAGTACGGTGACAGGAGCTGCCTGGGTGACCCCATCAGTAGCGGCAAAACTGTTAACACTATTGATCATCTGCTCAAAATTAAGGATGCACGTGGCTTGTTGCCGCCTTAGCTTATGCCGGAGAAGTGTGCCGTGATCCAGCCCTTCGACGAAGTAGTAGACGACATCATTATCTGGGTAGCCCTCTAGATTGGCTCATATCCGGGGCCATCTGGCGAGGTAATCTCTGGGGCTTTCATCCTCTCTCTAAACACATCACACCAGATCGAAGATGGTTACTACGCTAATGAAGTGCGATCGCTGCTTTCCAGACGCATGGGCTAACCCAGCATATTTGCAGTGATCTTCCACCATTATATCCTGCACATGGGCGGTTTTGGTGGGCCTTGAATTTTTCTGATCTAAGCCGGCAAACTCCAAAGAGAGATCCGACTTTGATCCTTCCATGAATGTGTCCTGCCCGTAGGCGGTCCGTGCGGGCCTTGACGATCCTCCAACTTCTAGGGAACTAGCGCCCGATTCGGTTTCGCCGATGAAGAGGTGGATGTCCCCTATTGGAACAATCGAGCAGCGGGTGGGGTTTGTCTTCGTCGGGATCTAGAACTTGACAGGAGGGACGATCGGAACGTTGTCGGAGAAGATAACACGACCGATGGCTATGGTTTTTCCGATTCTCACGAAGATATTGGACCTCGCCCGTTGTAGAACTTCAAGCCCCTCTTGCCCCACGGTGGGCGCCAACTGCCGTGGTATTGCCGACATGTACACCATGGAGGGGTCCTCACAGTGCGTGTTTAGAGACGTGGTGAAAGGTGATAAGTTGGTGGGTACGAGGTAATACAGCTTACCCAGGTTCAGGTTCCACGAAGATGGCGGAACTCTAATCCTTCTATAAATCACTATAAACGCAATACACCGAGTTACAGGGATTGGTTCGTTGTGCGAGGTGTTGAGTTGTCTCGTATGAGTCATTGTGATTGTGCTCGAAAGGCTCTCATAGGTCTAGCTTCTAAAGACGTCGGATCCTAGGGTTACATGGAAAATTCCTAGACGGACAGGTTATAGAGTCCTACACTAGCACCAACTAGTCTACATGTCTTGCACTTCAAGGCTCTGAGTATGTTAGTGACTCCATCGTAGCCTTCCTTTATCCGGCATGGGCCTACCTTCTATATCTGTAACTACCTCGGTGAACTACGCTCCTAGATACAAGCCTGGATGAGTGGTAGTGGTTGAAATAGTATGGTGGGGCCCCAAAAGCCACTCACTGGTAGTCCTTTCAGACGTCCCAACCACTACCCTCTCAGCGGGACTGTCACGGGCAGCGTGGTCGGCGGCGAAGGGATCAACTACGTACACAAGTGGGTATGTCGCAAGCCACCATACAAGAGTACATCGAGCCATACCATCTAGAAAGAAAGGAAATATAGCAACCATACGGCAAGATTCAAATGACCTAGATAGATCTATATTTTAGGATAACTCCTCATACAACACACATCGGTATCATGCGGGCGGCAAACAAAATCCGGTACGGATAAGAAGCAAATCGGCATAAGATGCCATAGAAATAAGCACATCCCAACTACAGGTCTCACGGATCCCGTTCCGGAATCTCTACGAGCGATCGTTGCCCACATCTTGACTTCTTCCACCGATATCCGTCACGAGAAGGTACTGTTCATCTGAATCAAGAATTTATCGTGTGAGACCCTAAAGGGTACTCAGAAGTCTTAATGCCTCTAAAGGGGACACAACTTGGGGTGCGCAATTGCGAAAAAATAAACCCTAGCAATTCTCTGAGATAACGCTAACCATCCGCCTAACCAATGATAGGCGGATGTCGTGAATTAAGTACAACAGATTATAATGGTAATCTCATCGATCCATCCTCCTCCTGCTACCAACAAGGAAGCGGACGAACAACCCCATCCGTTGGCAATTTTATTAACCATTCCATGAGTGTTGCACTATTTACTAGTCAAGTTACTTAGTGATTAAGCGGTACTTTAGTTATGCTTGTCTATGATCGAGCTGCTCCAAGTCGTCCATATCCATGGACACGGCTTTGAGAAAGTTTTACCCGGGGGTGCACCAATAGCAACACGCTCGATCAACCTCGGAAAAACCAAATCAAAACCCAGCGAGGCTTTCACGGTGAACAATCACAGAATTGAGAAATATTTGAGGCCACCCTTAAGTAGATCCCGCAAGCGGTGACTCAGGCAGGCTCAAGGTTTGGGTGAAGCGGTACATGAGCATTAGGAACCGAAAGTGTGGCTGGGCTTGTCGACACCGCGGAATCGTGTCGATCCTAAGCATGATCGTGTGCCCTCGCACAAATTAAATACTGATAGCATGGCATAAGTACAGGATAGTAAATAAAACCTCAAACTAGTTTGTGGCCCCAAGAAATAAGACTGAATCAAGCTACGGCTGGGGTCCCATATACCTCCGGATGTGGATAGCGATAAATCAAGGAACAGGAATCAAGTACTCGGGGTCTTACGGGACACAAGTGAGCAGGAAAAACCAAATAGCAGATGTTGCCCACCGGTGCCACTTTCTTTAGTTATCCCAGAACTACACAGATTAAGTTGTTTAGGTACCTCATTGTTCAACAGACACTCACATACCCTACATCTTTGTTCTCGACTCGCATGGCTCAAACAACTCCTATAGTAATGGCTCATGGGGTGGGGGAACAAGCTTGGTGGGGTTTAAAAGTAAAGGCTATGCATACCTGGGATTCAATTTAATGCATTCGCGGCTCAATGATGCAAGAGTAAGATAGGGGCAATAGGTCTGTATGTATGCAAGCATGTGGAAGTGCTTGCACTGTTAACTCAGTTGAAGCGAGGGGCGGATCAGGTAGTGCTCCTGGTTCTCTTGATATAACCTTTCGGTGTCTATCAGAAAAACAAACAAACAAGGCCAACATGAATACAAAGCACAAGCATATGAATAAGATCGTCAAGCAAACAATCATGCCATGATGAATGATGCACAATTTACATGGCAATAAGGTAGCATGGCATGGGTGAGGTGGGGAACAAGAAATAACATTTTAATGGGGTTTTGGAATTACATTTTGTTGTCATAACATTGCTGTACCCTATATTTTATATGATGCATGCTGCAATTGAATTCATGGATATCATAAACAGAAAGGTCTCGTCGAGCTGATCATTTTAGACATATCATTTGTTGAATTCGGAGTTTTAAATCAAAAGTTATTAAATTATTAAATTCTAGTGGCAATTGTGGTAATTTAGATAAACTTGGAATTTTAATTGTGCAAAAGGCAATATGGATGGCATATTTGGAATCCTCTCATTTTTCTGATATCCAAACATATATCATTTGTCAAATTTGGATTAATAGATGAAAAGTTGTTTGAATCTGAAAAATATTTGAATTTGAATATTCAGAAAAAGATTTGAATAAATTAAACAGAACCAGCCAAACTTTCTACACCCAGCCGATTCCAGCCTGGTCACTGACAGGTGGGGACAGGCGCACCTGGACCCACATGCCCAGCTGGGAGGGAAGGACATGGGTTTATACATGAAAACGCCAGGAGCCTTTTTATAAAAAGCCATCTGACGCTGACAGAGGGCCAAGGGGACTGCGGGTTGAGGCAAAAAAGGGCCAGGGGGTTATCTGCAAAGCGAACAGCGGGCACTGTGGATCTTCTCTGCCTGACGAACTGAACCCACGTTGCGCGACAGAGAAAAAAAAGGGGGGCGCGCTGGGCTCGATCTCGCGACCATGGGGCAGCGCCCGGGCGGCGGCTACCACTAAACTAGGCTTGTTTGATGATAGGAAGGAGGAGGCGGCTAGAAGAGCGCTCTCGCAGATGCGGATCTGGCAGTGCGGCGCGGCCTGCGGTGTGCTCGGCCAGCGTTCGTCGGCGGCGAGCGGCGGGAGCGAGCATGTCTAAGGGTTCAAGGGCTCACAGGTGGCGTTGGCGGTGGCGAGGCTCAAAGTGCGGCGATCAGCAGCGAGGTGCGGCGTAGCTAGGTTTCCGGAGGCGGCGTCGGTCTGGCGCTCGGTCCTTCTCCTCCTTGCTGCCCCGATCTGCTACCGATGCAGAGGACAGCTCGCCCTCGACCACTCTGCGGCGATCTTGTCGTCCAAAGCAACGTGGAAGGCGGTCTTGGCGGCCATAGCTAGGTGGGCGGAGGGGCAGAAGGAGGGGTGGAAGGCGCAGCCAGATCTGGCGAGGCTAGAGGAGGCGTGGGGAAGGGAACATGGCAGAGAGGAAGGAAGGGTGGCGTGGAGGAGGCGGTGTGGATGAGGGTGGCCTCGGTCACCTTTATCCCCCTCCTCACGTGCTCGGCTCGGTCAGGCCAGGGCAAGGCAGGGCAGGTGAGTGGCGCACAGGTGGGGTAGATGGCCAGGGAGGCAGGCAGGTGGGCCTGGGGGCGTGGGAAGGTGAGACTAGAGGGAGAGAAAAAGAGGGGAGAGGAGAGGGGCCGGCTCGGGCTAGGGCTAGGGTGAGGGGGTTCCTTGTCATGTGGGGTGGTAGGGTAGCTGGTAGAGGGTGCTGGGGTGGGGCCTGCATGGAAGAGAGGCGAGCTAGGGCAGGGTTTGGTGTGTCCAAAAGGGAAGGGAAGAGGAGGGTTAGCTAGGGTTTTGTTAGGGAAGGTGTAGTTTAGGCTTTATTTAGCTAGGGTGAGGGAGATGGCATGGGGTAGCTTTAGGGTTTGTTTAAGAGGGGGTGATCATGCTAGGAAGTAGGGAAGAGGAGGGAGCACTTTGTGTTTTGCTTAGACTAGGTGGGGTTTAGGTTTAGCTAGTTTGGGGTTTGGGGGTGGCTTAGGGTTTTGTTTAGTGAGGATGGCATGGTTAGAAGATAGGGTTTTGCTAAGAGGGGGAAAAGAGATGGTGGTACTTAACTTGCTCAAGCATGCTTCATGTACAAGCACACAAGATCAAGAAAAAGGCCAGAAAAGAAAGAGAGGGAGAGAGAGATGATCATGTGATGAAGGGTGCTCTTTGGTCCATGCATGCTCCAACATTGGCCAAGCATAAACCAAGAGAAGAGGTGGTTTGGTTGGTGCATGCCTCATGAGCACATGTATGTGCATGGGGCATGGGGTAGGGTTTAGCTAAAGGAGAAGAGAGGAGATGTTTGATGAAGAACAACTACAAGCCAACAAAAGATTTAAACAAGGAAGATGATCCAACTAGAATTCAAGTAAAACCCAAAT
The DNA here is from genome assembly GCA_030063025.1 of Avena longiglumis. Lineage (NCBI taxonomy): Eukaryota > Viridiplantae > Streptophyta > Magnoliopsida > Poales > Poaceae > Avena > Avena longiglumis. The sequence goes on from CP125978.1 coordinate 333,413,535, forward strand.
ACTAGAAAAAGGTGGCACTTGCATGGCCCATGCAAAATAATTAATGCCAAACTAATCCTTGTGAAAACAATAACATTAACAAGGCATTATTCATATGCATTCCCAAAAGGTGGGCAAGGCCAAGCAAAGATTATGGGTGGAATCCAACCAACCCACATGAGCTAGAGATAAATCAACAAAATGCCAAGCTCAGATTAGTTGGATGGTGGAATTAAAAGGTGGTGAAAGATAAGGTGGTGGAGTCAATAAGAGAGATGCCCTCAACTCAACTTGGGCATTTAACAATATATTAAGAACCAAATACAATATCAAGAGGCAACTACAATTAATCATGCACATGAGATAAGAACCAAACAAGAAAGGGTTTTATATGATGCTCAAATGCAAGGTGACATGATGACATGAGCATGATATGATGATGATGCAACAATTATGTGGCATCCCGCAAAACCACTACTAGAAAATCGCGTTGAATTTGTGCATTGCATCGTCATCATCATGCATTGGTTGCATAAAAACATGTTTGCAAAGCCCATGTTGTTTTCTAAACGCCCCTCTTTATTCAAACATCAAACCCGGGGCTCCGGATTATTTTGTTTTGGCCGCTATCGGGTTGCAGACGGCCCGTTTAAAACAAATAAACGGTTTAATTATTTTAGCGGGGGCAGTCGAACGGGCCGTTCCGACCCGAACGACCACCCCCTGGAAATTACAAACGGTCCAACCTGCCGCCCCATCTAATCCTAAGTCTACCCGGAAATCTACCCTCTCTCACCCTCCACCTCACTCCCACCTATCAACACACGCCACCTCACCCACTCCTCTCCTTCCAACCAATCAGATCCCTCCCTCTCTCTCTCACCTTCCCCACCCCTCTCAATCCAGCCCCACCAACCCCACACCACGCACACACCAGCCACACGACCTCCCCACGATCCCCAGCCCCACTTTAGGTCCCGCCCTGCAGCTCTCCCCGCTTGGGCCCACCCTTCTCTCTCCACCCTCAGCGCCCAACCCGCTCGTCCCCTTCCTCCCTGTCTCTCTCGCGAGCGGCACCTCCACGCCCACATGCTTCCTCACCCCACCTCCCTCGAGGCCCGCTCCGTGGCCGCATAGCCGACTCAGCGCCCGCGTCTCCCATCACCGCCTCCCGTCCGCCGCTCCGCCCGCCGACCACCCCGCTCGAGCCCAGCGCTCCTCCCTGCTAACCTCCAACGCGGCGCCCCCTCACCTCACCTTCCACGGCCGCCTCGTCCCCCCTAGCATCCTCTGCAAGCCCCGCCTCCGCCGCCGCGTTTCCCCCGTCACAGCCTTGCAGCCGCCGCGACCAACTCCCGCCGCCTCGACCCGAGCTCCGCGCGCCACGCCCGTTGCGGCGACCGCCCGCCTCCGCGCTCGCTGCGACCACGGCCCCTCCATCCGCCCAGCAGCGGCGCCCGCTCCCTCCGGTGGCCTCGCCACGGCGACGCGGCGACCTCCGCGTCGCCCTGCCCCGTCAAGCTCCGCCTCGGCCTCCGCTCAGGCGAGCTCGCCAGCCTCCCGCCCGGCGTCGCCCGCCCTCTCCGGTGACCGCCTCCCATGCGACCCATGCAAAACCCGGCGCGCGGACCTCCCTCTACCTCCTCCGCGGCGCCCGCTTGCCAGTCCGCGGCCAACCTCGGCAGCGTCGCGCCTCGGGCCGCCCGTCAGCGTCTCCGTCGTCCACCTCCAGCGCCCGGCTCCACCTCACCGCCCGCCACTGCGTCGTCTGTGGGCCCCGTCCTCCATGTCTTGGCGTCCGTGCGTGCTCGTGTGTTTGTGGCGGGGTCCGCTTGTACTGGGGCGACTTGGAGCACCCCAAGTTCGCCCACAACCCCGGCGAGGCCCTAAACCCGTGGTCCATCTACAAGACCGCCGAGAACCGCGGGTGTACAACATGGAAGATCGAAGACCGATCCGTGATCCGGACCCGATGACCAGAAGCGTCACCGGCTTAACAAGTACGCCCTCCCGGAACGCCAAGGACCCCGCGAGAGACTACAAGACCGACAACATGACCCGATGCCCCCGGATGCCACGTCGAGAACCCGGATGCGACGAGTACTTCCTCGAGGACCCGACAAGATCGTACAGACAAGAACGCCCGACCAGGCGGACCCAATGCGCCCGACGCCGAACCAAGTACTCCCTCGTGAACGCCAAGGTCTACCTCACGGACACCGAGAGCTTCCCCTGAACGCCACGACCGTCGACATGATCGAGACCCCGATGCGACAAGACCTACCCGATATCGAGAGCTTCCTTGAGCGAGACCGTTCGTCGAACCACTGGACCACGAGACCGACCCGAACCGGAACCCCAAGTCCGTCGAGACCCCTCAATGTGTGACCCTTTTCCTCGAAACCCTATTTTATAATTGAAATACAACTTGTCGCATAATAATTGCCATATTGCATGCATAATCATGTGGTTTGGGGGCCTTACGCCGATTCACTAATAATTAAATATGGGGCCCATATGCGGGCAAACCTAGCCTTATATTGGCCTCATTTAAACTTGTGTAGCGAACCGGAAACTCATCTTGTCATGTTAATACAACATTTAAATTGCGGGGTAGCTAAACAACATGCACCACCTAATTAATTGTCGGGACCCGGTTAAAAGCTTAAATGACCTAATTGCATCGCATCTTTGCCATGCCATGCATCATACATGCATCATGCCGATCTTCTGCCGTTGTATTAAATATTGCATCCGGTGTTTCTTCTAGTGTTTTGCTTCTTCGCGGATAAGGCCGTTGAGTTGATGTGAGCTTCGCTCCGTTCTTCGGTTGAACCTTCGACAATGTTTTCAGTGAGCATCTCCTCTTTCTACCTATCTTACTTTTATAGTATTTATTCCCTCTGTTGATCTATTGCTATACGTATTTGCGATGCTCTAGTTTTCGTACCCTTTGTTATCCCTAGCCATATATTGCCTTGGACACACCCTATTACTGTTGTTTGGTAGATAGTTGGACTTAGCGTCGTAGTTGCTTGCTCAAGTCTTGATGTGTGTCGTCAAATGCCACGATTCTTGATGTATTGCCGCATGTTGATGTTGGAGATGATTCTAGTTTTACTTATCGTCACTTTAATTTCTGTTTAACAACTAAAATTGAATAAGCGAGGTATCGGTGGGTGATAGATAATATTTGGTTCGAGCATACTTGTGTCCGTAAGACCCCGAGTACTTGATACTGTTCCTTGATTTTGCGCTATCCACATCCGGGAGGTATATGGGACCCCAGGCGAGCTTGATTCATTCTTATTTCTTGGGGCCAAAAACTAGTTTGAGGTTTTATTTACTATCTGTACTTATGCCATGTTCTGCTTTATTACGATTGTGCGAGTCTTTGCTGCTGTCTTTATTTTGGACCGGGACACGATTCCGCGGTGTCGACAAGCCCCGTTTGGGGTTCCCAGTCGTTCACAGCCGTCCACCCAAACCTTGAGGCCGTCTCGGAGCTTGCTTACTCCGTTGCGGATTCTACTTAAGGGGTGGCCCCCTGAAATATTTCTGAATCCTGTGATTGTTCAGTCGTGAAAGCCTCGTTGGGTTTTGATTTGGTTTCCGAGGCTGATCGGCGTGTGTTGCTATTGGTGCACCCCGGCCGGGTAAAACTTTCTGAAAGCCGTGTCCGCGGATATGGACGACTTGGAGCACAGTTTCTTGATCATAGACAAGCATAACTAAAGTTTACTGCTATAAATTTGACTTATAATGACTAGTAACCAGCTTCACTATAATGGAATGGCTAATTAATACTGCCCACAATTGCTTGTTTGGTTGTCGCTTGCGACAATTGTATCTGACTAGTAAGTATTGCAACTACAACGGAATGGCTGAATAAAAGTACCAACAACTGCTGGGTTTAAGGGTTTATCTCATGTTAATTGTATCTGACTAGTAAGTGATGCCACTATAACGGAATGGTTAACTAAAAGTGCCCACTGCTTACTTTATCAGGACAATTCTTTAAACCTGACTAGTAAAGTGCCGCAACTCTAACCGTATAAGTAAAACTGTCAACCGTGTGAGTTCCTCGGTTGACTTCCTCGTTTGGTCTCGAGGGGGAAACACCAGGATGGGTTTGTTTGGTGTTAGCTTCAGGTTGGATCCGAATAGGTATATCTTACCCTCTCGATAACGCTTGATTGTATCGAGTCTCTATAGGTTGTTTAGTGCATCTTTGCTACCGCTTGATCCACCATACCTATGTGGCGAGGACCGCAATTCTAGCCTCATGGTGTCTTGGCAGTCTTGGCGCTCCTTCTTTTCCTTTGCCCTTTGTGGCACCTTTTGTTTAAGCGGTTTTGAGATCGGCCGTTAGCGAGGTTACCCTTAGCTTGGCACAGGCGAGGTTATGGGCGCCATTGGTTATTCTTGAGGCTCTTAGCCCCATTTGCATCTTGTCCGTGGTGGACGCTTTACCGTTTTCAAGGTGATTTGGATCTTTGTATAATATATCGTATTCTTGACTCTTTGAGTCATTGTTATATATATCTGATCATGGGTCCCATCGAGGACTGTTGTGTAATGTTATTGCCGTTTTCCACCCTTGCGAAAGTGCTGGTGAGCACCTTGAATCGTTTCTATGCGGGTTTGGTGAATTTTGCCCAAACTTGCATAGGTCGATCGAGGGTGTTCTGAGTGGTATCGAGCTCGGCGGTTGCGATACCCCACAAGTCCAGCTGTAGGATAACCTAGCTAACGGCAGTAGAGTGTCAAAACTATTTTTGCAAAATCGGTTGGATAGTTACGATTAGGTCTGATTTTACTCCTTACCCCTTTGTTCTCCTCTTACCTCTCGTGTTTGAATCCGCTCTCTTCTCTCTTGAGTCCGGATTTCTCGTGGTTGGGTTCATCGTACCTTCGGTTTCGCTTCCTCCTTTGCTAACGGTGATCTATCATCCGTGTTCAAGCTACTGAGGAATCATCTCACGGTGGTACCATTCTTGGTTCCTTGTTTGTGCCTTCCGGTGTTTTCGGCCTTGACGACATCATCTACGCGGATCCGATGCGAGTGCATCCCTCCTTTGTTTCCGAACCTCGCTTGTCGAGATCTTGATCGTTTAGAGAATGGTTGCCGCTCTTCTCGATTGTGCGGAGTAATAGTTTGGGTGCGTGATGGATTGGCCCCCATGCCGACTACCCTTTCTATTCGCTCTTGTACATTGAAGTGGACGAGAATGCATCGGTTCCCTCTTCCCACCGAAGTTAGAGGTGGCTTTGTTTGTTGATACCTCTACCTTCGACCTTTTGTCCCCGGAGTGTTCCCTCGACGATCACGGACAACGACCTCTTGTTAGTGGTGTCGCGAGGATCTACACGAAGAGCGAAGGATCAGAACGCCGACCTTCCTTCCGGTACCATGAGGCGGATCTCGAGGGCGAGATCCATTGTTAGTGGTGTCGAATTGTGGCATCCCGCAAAACCACTACTAGAAAATCGCGTTGAATTTGTGCATTGCATCGTCATCATCATGCATTGGTTGCATAAAAACATGTTTGCAAAGCCCATGTTGTTTTCTAAACGCCCCTCTTTATTCAAACATCAAACCCGGGGCTCCGGATTATTTTGTTTTGGCCGCTATCGGGTTGCAGACGGCCCGTTTAAAACAAATAAACGGTTTAATTATTTTAGCGAGGGGCGATCGAGCGGGCGTTCCGGCCCGAGCGACCACCCACAAATTACAAGCGGTCCAACTGCGCCCCATCTAATCCTAAGTCTGCAAATCTACCCTCTCTCACCCTCCACCTCACTCCCACCTATCAACACACGCCACCTCACCCACTCCTCTCCTTCCAACCAATCAGATCCCTCCCTCTCTCTCTCACCTTCCCCCCCCCTCTCCATCCAGCCCCCCCAACCCCCCACCACCCACACCATGGCCACGACCTCCCACACGAATCCCCACCCCGCCGCACAGGTCCCGCCCTGCAGCTCTCCCCGCTTGGGCCCACCCTTCTCTCTCCACCCTCAGCGCCCAACCCGCTCGTCCCCTTCCTCCCTGTCTCTCTCGCGAGCGGCACCTCCACGCCCACATGCTTCCTCACCCCCACCTCCCTCAGGCCCCGCTCCGGACGGCCGCTCGCCGCAGCGACTCCGCGCCCGCGTCTCCCATCACCGCCTCCCCCGTCCGCCGCTCCGCCGCCCGACCACCCCGCTCCAGGCCCTTGTGCCTCCTGCCCTAACCTCCAACGCCGGCGCCCCCTCACCTCACCTTCCAGCCGCCTTGTCCCCCTAGCATCCTCTGCAAGCCCGCCTCACTTGCTTTCCCCGTCCGCCTTGCACCGCGGCCGCGACCAACTCCGCCGCCTCGACCAGCTCTTCCCGCGCCGCGCCCGTCGCCAGCGACCGCCTCCTCTCCGCGCTCGCTGCTGACCAACCCCCCCTCCATCCGCCCGCCGGCCCCTCCCGGTGGCCTCCTCCCCACGCCCGCGACGACCTCCGTCGCCTGCTCAAGCTCCGCTCGGCCTCCGCTCAGCGAGCTCACGCCCGCCCCCGACCGTCGCCCGCCCTCTCCGTGACCGCCTCGCCCAGCGACCCGCCCAACCGGCAAGCCGCGGACCTCCCTCTACCTCCTCAAGCGGCGCCCGCTTTCCAGTCCCCGGCCAACCTCGTGGCGTCGCCACTCGGGCGCGCGTCCCAGCGTCCTCCGTCGTCCACCTCCCGCGGCCCGGCTCCACCTCACCGGCCCGCCACGTCGTCCTGTGGGCCCCGTCCTCCATGTGCGCGTCCGTGCGTGCTCGTGTGTTTGTGACGTGTGGGTCCGCTTGTACTGGGCGACTTGGAGCACCCAAGTTCGCACAACCCCGGCGCGAGGCCCTAAACCGTGGTCCATCTACAAGACCGCCGAGAACGCGGGTGTACAAACATGGAAGACCGAAGACCGATCCGCGATCCCGGACCCGATGACCACCAAGAACGTCACCGGCTTAACAAGTACGCCCTCCCGGAACGCCAAGGACCCCGCGAGAGACTACAAGACCGACAACATGACCCGATGCCCCCGGATGCCACGTCGAGAACCCGGATGCGACGAGTACTTCCTCGAGGACCCGACAAGATCTGTGCAACGACAAGAACGCCCGACCAGGCGGACCCATGCGCCCGAACCGCGAAGTACTCCCTCGTGAGCGCCAAGGTCTACCTCACGGACACCGGAAGGCTTCCCTGAACGCCACGACCGTCGACATGATCGAGACCCCGATGCGACAAGACCTACCCCGATATCCGAGAACGCTTCCGACGAGACCGTTCCGTCGAACCCTGGACCCTGAGACCGACCCCGAACCCCGGAACCCCAAGTCCGTCGAGACCCCTCAATGTGTGACCCTTTTCCTCGAAACCCTATTTTATAATTGAAATACAACTTGTCGCATAATAATTGCCATATTGCATGCATAATCATGTGGTTTGGGGGCCTTACGCCGATTCACTAATAATTAAATATGGGGCCCATATGCGGGCAAACCTAGCCTTATATTGGCCTCATTTAAACTTGTGTAGCGAACCGGAAACTCATCTTGTCATGTTAATACAACATTTAAATTGCGGGGTAGCTAAACAACATGCACCACCTAATTAATTGTCGGGACCCCGGTTCCGCTTAATATGACCTAATTGCATCGCATCTTTGCCATGCCATGCATCATACATGCATCATGCCGATCTTCTGCCGTTGTATTAAATATTGCATCCGGTGTTTCTTCTAGTGTTTTGCTTCTTCGCGGATAAGGCCGTTGAGTTGATGTGAGCTTCGCTCCGTTCTTCGGTTGAACCTTCGACAATGTTTTCAGGCGAGCATCTCCCTCTTTCTACCTATCTTACTTTTATAGTATTTATTCCCTCCTGTTGATCTATTGCTATCTGTGTTGCGATGCTCTAGTTTTCGTACCCTTTGTTATCCCCTGCAGCCATATATTGCCTTGGACACACCCTATTACCTGTTGTTTGGTAGATAGTTGGACTGTGGCGTCGTGGTTGCTTGCTCAAGTGCTGATGTGTGTCGTCAAATGCCACGATTGCCGATGTATTGCCGCATGTTGATGTTGGAGATGATTCTAGTTTTACTTATCGTCACTTTAATTTCTGTTTAACAACTAAAATTGAATAAGCAGGCATCGGTGGGTGATAGATAATATTTGGTTTCGAGCCCACTTGTGTCCCGTAAGACCCCGAGTACTTGATACACTGTTCCTTGATTTTATGCGCTATCCACATCCGGAGGTATATGGGACCCCCCTGAGCCAGAGCTTGATTCATTCTTATTTCTTGGGGCCACAAACTAGTTTGAGGTTTTATTTACTATCCTGTACTTATGCCATGTTTACCGCTTTATTACGATTGTGCGCACCTTTATCGCTTTGGACTGGACACGATTCATGGTGTCGACAAGCCCGTTTGGGGTTCCCATCGTTCACCGTCCACCCAAACCTTGAGGCCGTCTCGAGCTTGCTTACTCCGTTCTGGATTCTACTTAAGGGTGGCCTGAAATATTTCTGAATCCTGTGATTGTTCACCGTGAAAGCCTCGTTGGGTTTTGATTTGGTTTTTCCGAGGCTGATCGGCGTGTGTTGCTATTGGTGCACCGCGGGTAAAACTTTCAAAGCCGTGTCCGCGGATATGGACGACTTGGAGCACAGTTTCTTGATCATAGACAAGCATAACTAAAGTTTCTTGCTATAAATTTGACTTATAATGACTAGTAACCAGCTTCACTATAATGGAATGGCTAATTAATACTGCCCACAATTGCTTGTTTGGTTGTCGCTTGCGACAATTGTATCTGACTAGTAAGTATTGCAACTACAACGGAATGGCTGAATAAAAGTACCAACAACTACTGGGTTTAAGGGTTTATCTCATGTTAATTGTATCTGACTAGTAAGTGATGCCACTATAACGGAATGGTTAACTAAAAGTGCCCACTGCTTACTTTATCAGGACAATTCTTTAAACCTGACTAGTAAAGTGCCGCAACTCTAACCGTATAAGTAAAACTGTCAACCGTGTGAGTTCCTCGGTTGACTTCCTCGTTTGGTCTCGAGGGGGAAACACCAGGATGGGTTTGTTTGGTGTTAGCTTCAGGTTGGATCCGAATAGGTCTATCTTACCCCTCTCTGATAACCGCCAGTTGTATCGAGTCTCTATAGGTTGTTTAGTGCATGCTGCCCGCCGCTGATCCACCATACCTATGTGGCGAGGACCGCCAAATTCTAGCCTCGTGTCTTGGCCTCGATCTTGGCGCCTCCTTCTTTCCTTTGCCCTTTGTCGGCACCCTTTTGTTTAAGCAGGTTTTGAGATCGGCGCATAGCGTGGTTACCCTTCCGGCTTGGCTCGGCAGGTTATGGGCGCCATTGGTTATTCTTGTGGCTCTTAGCCCCATTTGCATCTTGTCCGTAGTGGACGCTTTACCGTTTTCAAGGTGATTTGGATCTTTGTATAATATATCTGTATTCTTGACTCTTTGAGTCATTTATATATATCTGTTCATGGGTCCCATCGAGGACTGTTGTAATGTTATTATTGCTTTTCCACCCGCACGAAAGTGCCTGGTGGGCACCTTTGAATCGTTTCTATGCGGGTTTGGTGAATTTTGCCCAAACTTGCATAGGTCCGATTCTGAGGGTGTTACAAATTATATGTTGGAAGTGGCCCTTTTTATTATTATAACATGTAGCATTACAGGAGTTAGACAACTGGGATGCTACAACTCTCCCCCACTAAACAGGAATCTCGCCCCGAGATTCTAGGAAGAAGAAGAAGATACAAAGAGAGAAGGATGGTTTGCACGGAGTTCATCTTCACGCTCCCATGTGGCTTCATCAACAGAATGGTGTGACCACTGCACCTTGCAAAACATGATGGACTTGTTGCGAGTCCTTCGCTCATGGTCTCAAGGATTTTGGTGGGGTGTTCTTGATAAGAGATCTTCTTGGAGGTCTATCACTCATGGTCCACAGTCTGCCGGGATCTTTGAAGCACTTCTTGAGCGAGAGATGTGGAAAACATCATGGACTTTGAGTTTTCCTAAGCTCCAGTGCGTAAGCAACTTCTCCTCTTCTACCACGTATCTTGAAAGGACCGATGTATCTAGGAGCCAACTTTCCTTTGATACCGAAGCGGTGTGTTCCTCTCATGGGAGTGACACGAAGGTAGACGAGATCACCAGGGGCATACACCATATCTGTGTGCTTCCTGTCATAGTTGCTCTTCTGACGACTTTGAGCAATCTTCAGGTTCTCCAGAATGATATGCACCTTCTCCTCTGCACGAGTTACAATGTCGGGGCCAAACCGATTCTTTCTCCTGCACCTGACCAACCAATTGGAGTTCTGCACTTGCGACCATAGAGAGCCTCGAATGGTGCCATCTTCAGACTCTTCTGGAAGCTGTTGTTGTAGGAGAATTCAGCATATGGAAGGCATTCCTCCCACTTCATGCCAAACGAGATGACGCAAGCTCTAAGCATATCCTCCAGAATCTGATTGATTCTTTCCACTTGTCCTTGAGACCGAGGGTAAGCAAGGCTGAAGTTCAACTTTGTTCCCAAAGCTTTTGGAAACTCTCCGAACTTTGAGGTGAAGATGCTCCCACAGTGCGAACTGATTTCAAGTGGAACCCCATACGGAGAGACAATTGTTGATATAGAGCTCAAATGAATTCGAAATTGTTTCTTTGATGGGAAGAAATGAGCCACTTTAGAAAGCACATCGATGACAACAAAAATTGCATTGTTGCCCTTCTGCGACCTTGGAAAGCCGTGATGAAGTCCATCTCCACTTTCTCCCATTTCCATTCGGAGGTTTCAATGGTAGAAGACCAAATGGCTTCGATGGACAGCCTTGATTTCTGCAGACATCACATTCGAGATACTTGGCACAATACCGTTTCAACCCAGGCCACCAGTATTGTGTTTTCAAGTCCATGTACATCTTTGTCTTTGCCAGGATGGATAGAAAGAACCGAATCATGTGCTTCCTTGAGAACTTGGTCTCTCAGACCCGGGTAGTTCGGAACAAACATCCGGTGTTCAAAGAAGAGCGTGCCTTGATCATCCACGTGGAAGGACTCGTACTTCGGAAGGTCAAGATTAGCGATGAGCTTTTTGGTGTGGATCACCAAGGCGAGAGCGAATTTGTTCTTCCAAGAGAGGAGTAGCCAAGGTTCGGACATGCCCTTGTTCCACAATTTCCGTTGGTGACGGAATTCCTCGCAAGAGAGGTTGCTCTTCTACCATGAGGTTGTTTACATAAGCTTTACGGCTAAGCATCCGCCATGACATTTGCTTTGCACGAGTGTAGTTGATGGTCACATCAAAGTCATTGATTGCTTGATCCATCTCCTCTGCCAAGGTTGAGATCCGTTGAGTGAAGATATACTTCAAACTCTTGTGGTCCGAGAAGATCTCACAACGTTACCAAGCAAGTAGTGCCTCCATAGCTTCAAAGCAAAGACAATCACGCTAGCTCGAGGTCATGTGTAGGATAGTTGATCTCATGCTTCAACCGACGAGAGGCATAAGCAACCACCTGTCTCTCTTGCATAAGGACCGCACCCAATCCTTGCAAGGAGTCGCGTCAGAATATCTGAAAGGCTTAGATGTATCAGGAGGAACCAAGACGCGTGGAAGTGAGCTTCTCTTTGAGTGTCTCAAAACTTTCTTGACATGCGTGAGTCCACAGTACTTCTTGCCTTTCTTGAGGAGGTCGGTAAGAGGCTTTGCTATCTTGAGAAGTTCGCACAAAGCGGCGACAATAGCTAGCCAAGCCGAGAAAACTCCGCACTTCCTTGACATTAGCGGGAGGAAGCCATTCAACTATTGTCTTCACGGTTTCGGGTTGATCGCAATGCCCTTGGCGGAGATAACATGACCCAAGTATGTTACTTGTGCAGCCAAAACTCACACTTAGAGAACTTTGCATACAAGCGGTTCTCACGAAGCTTGTTTAAGACACACCGCGGTGTTCTTCATGCTCCTCCTTAGACTTGGAATAGACCAGAATGTCATCCGGATATACCACGACAAACTTATCCGGTACTCCATGAAAGCGGAGTTCATCAGCCTCGAGAAGGTAGCAAGTGCGTTGGTGAGGCCGAAGACATGACCGTGTACTCATACGGGCCATAGCGGGTGGTGAAAGCTGTTTTGGGCACATCTTCTTTGCAATTTTGATTTGGTGATAACCACTTCTCAAGTCCAGCTTAGAGAACACCACACGACTCCTGCGGTGATCAAAAGATCATTTATCCAGGGAGAGGATATTTGTTCTTGATGGTTTTAGCGTTGAGAGCCCGTAGTCAACACACCTATCGGTTACATCACGCTTCTTCACAAAGATTGTTGGGCTACCCCAAGAAGAAGTGTGTTGAATGAAACCCAACTTCTCTTGTTCATCAAGTTGTCGTTTGAGTTCACCAACTCGAAGGACCCATTTGTATGGCGGCTTGGAGATAGGAGCCGTTCGTGTTCAAGCTCAATCACAATTCAACCTCGCGATCCGGAGGCATACCGAAACTCTTCAGAAAGACATCCGGAACTCACAGACCGGTACCCTCAATAGCTTCCATAGCATCATCATTCGAGCAGCCAAGGAATAGAGCCGACACAGAGTCGGACTTGGAGAAAAGACTATATGGCCTTGGAATCTTGAGACACCGGCGTCAAAGATAATCAATCACAGCTGAATTTGCTGTCAACCAATCCATGCCCAAGATGACATCAATGTCAGAGTTGCCCAGAACAATCAAAGAAGCCAGGAATGAAGAACCACCTATCTCAACTTGATTGCCATGGCTGATAAGCTCAGCCCTCATGTTTGCCCCAGGAGAAAGAACCATTAACCGCTTTTGGAGAGGAACCATGACTAACTCATTCTCATTTGCAAACTTGTGAGACACAAAAGAATGCGATGCACCAGAATCAAAGAGAACTCGTGCAGGGACTGAGTTAACTGAAAGCATACCCATTACAACTCCAGGTGCGAGCTCAGCTTGAGAGGCGTTGACGCAGTTGGCGCGAACAACCGCAACCGGCTTAGTGTTGATGTTGAGAGCCCGCGGTGGTGCACGAACCAAGGAGAGCTTGTTGCGATCTTGGCGGGGTGGAGGAGAGCTTTGTTCTTCATTGCGCCTCGGTTGGGATGACCATGATCTCCACATGTGAAACAAGCACCGTGTGGACGTGGAGCAGAGTAGCCAGGGACTCCGCCAGGCGCTCCAGGGTAATGGTTGTTGTAGCCCTTGGGAGCCGCAGTGGTGAAGTTTGGTGGCCTTGACGTGAAACTCGCAGGTCTTGTTGGAGCCGGAAGCGACGGTGGGGTGTTAGGAACCCAGACACGCCGCTTAGAAGGAGCTGCCATAACTGCAGAGCTTGATGCATCCCTGTTGTGTTTCTTGGACTCCTCAAACATTTGCCTGCTTGCCTCCTCTTGCAGTCTTGTGTCTTTGTAGTTCAGAAGGTTGCGGTCTTGCATGCGTGATTGCATACTTGATCGACATTGAGCCCTTGCACTGAACCTTTTTCGCTTCTTCTTGTCATCGATACCTCATCACCACCATAGCGAGATAGGTTCATGAAGTTCTGATGTAGGTGTTGGCGTTATCATTTCCACTGCTTTAGGTTGAGGAAAGCCTCCTTCATCCTTTCCATCACAATCTCGAGAGAACTGCTCCTTGAAAGCTGCAGTGAACCTCTCCCAAGTTGGCTGGAACCCGGCAGCTTGCCTTCAAGTAGTTCTCCCACCAAAGAGCTGCATCTCCCTTGAGAAGGTGAGTAGCACACTTGACCCACTCTGCTCGGAACATCGGTCTCTAGCAACCTTGAGATCTCGCGCAGCCAATCATCCGTCAAGAGGTCGGGACACATCAAACCGAGGGTTGAACTTGAGGAAGCTCTTGATGTCACCACGCTTGGGAGGTGGAGGAAGTGGAGCAAACTCATTTTCCGACGCTCTCCTCAAAGCGCCTGGTTCTCTTGCATGGCTGCCAAAGCATTTGCAATGTTCGACAACAGCCCGATTCCGGAGGTATGTCCTCCTCGGTCCGGGGGAGCCATCCGTCATTGATATAAAACTCAAGTCAAGATTAGGATGGATAATGATAATAATCCAAAATAGTACTAAGATGGAATTAACCAAGATTAAAGGATACAATTAACTGAGATGATATTAAAATATCAACAAAGTTCATAGCACCTCAAAGATATTAAGCATATCGCACGATCGAAAAGGAGTGTACAATTATATCAAAGAAAATTTTCCACAAATTTCGGCATTAAAATACCAATAGATGCAAAATTACTTAACGAAACAAGATTAGTGACTCTACCGATTCAATATACAAAAGCGAATGATACAAGTAGTGGTATGGTCGCGACTCCATCCCGCACTCAAATCATTACTCCGCACATGAACAAGTGGAACACATATCCTAACCCCTTCTTCTCACGATTTAAACCTAAAGATTGGTAACTACGGAAACGAACACCCCAAACAAGATAGCGTCGGATACAAAGAGGAAGATAGATTGCGTCGGTTTGCAAAAGACTGTCGGTATGGAATGTACCAACAGTTGATAACCAAAGGCAGATAAGATAACAACTTGGATGCAACAGATAGACAAGGGATTACACACACACACACACGCAACCTATGGTACTACGGAAACCCAGAACACGTGAATCCTAGTTTGAACTTTGAGAAGAGGATTGAAAACGTTGTACTTCCTTACCAGAAAAGGGTGGGTGGGAGGGTAAGAAGAAAATGGAAGCAGTCCTACTCTCGCTTTGTTTTTCCCTAATATACATAACTACCAAAATATTTGCTAGATCGACAACGACCTTGTTTGAAACCTCAAGGTCGGGATGGCTCGATACCAATTGTAACTACCTCGGTGAACTACGCTCCTAGATACAAGCCTGGATGAGTGGTAGTGGTTGAAATAGTATGGGGCCCCAAAGCCACTCACCGGTAGTCCTTTCAGACGTCCCAACCACTACCCTCTCAACGGGACTGTCAGGCGGCGTGGTCGGCGAAGGATCAACTACGTACACAAGTGGGTATGTACGCAAGCCACCATACAAGAGTACATCGAGCCATACCATCTAGAAAGAAAGGAAATATAGCAACGCCATACCAAGATTCAAATGACCTAGATAGATCTATATTTTAGGATAACTCCTCATACAACACACATCGAGTATCATGCAAGGCAAACAAAATCCGAGTACGGATAAGAAGCAAATCGGCATAAGATGCCATAGAAATAAGCACATCCCAACTACAGTCTCACGGATCCCGTTCGAATCTCTACACCGAACGATCGTTGCCCACATCTTCTTGGCTTCTTCCACCCAAAGATCCGTCGAGAAGGTACTGCTCATCGAATCAAGAATTTATCGGTGAGACCCTAAGGGTACTCAAAGAAGTCTTAATGCCTCTAAAGGGACACAACGGGTGACGCAATTGCAAAAAATAAACCCTAGCAATTCTACAGATAACGCTAACCATCCGCCTAACCAATGATAGGCGGATGTCCGTGAATTAAGTACAACAGTTATAATGGTAATCTCATCCGATCCATCCTCCTCCTCGCTACCAACAAGGAAGCGGACGAACAACCCCCCCATCCGTTGGCAATTTTATTAACCATTCCATGAGTGTTGCACTATTTACTAGTCAAGTTACTTAGTCAGATTAAGGCGGTACTTTAGTTATGCTTGTCTATGATCGAGAAACTGTGCTCCAAGTCGTCCATATCCGCGGACACGGCTTTGAAAAGTTTTACCGCCGGTGCACCAATAGCACCACACGCTCGATCAACCTCGGAAAAACCAAATCAAAACCCAACGAGGCTTTCACGACTGAACAATCACAGAATTCAGAAATATTTCAGGGAGCCACCCCTTAAGTAGATCCCACAACGAAGCCAGCTGACTCCGAGACGGGCTCAAGGTTTGGGTAGACGGTATCAGAACGATCGGGAACCCGAAAGTGTGGCTGGGCTTGTCGACACACCGGAATCGTGTCCCATCCTAAATAAGCAAAGGTGCCCCTCGCACAAATTAAATACGAAGTAGCATGGCATAAGTACAGATAGTAAATAAAACCTCAAACTAGTTTGTGGCCCCAAGAAATAAGACGGAATCAAGCTCGCTCGGGGTCCCATATACCTCCGGATGTGGATAGCGATAAATCAAGGAACAGGAATCAAGTACTCGGGGTCTTACGGGACACAAGTGAGCAGGAAAACCAAATAGCAGATGTTGCTCACCGTGCCACTTTCTTTAGTTATCCCGAACTACAGTTAAGTTGTTTAGGTACCTCATTGTTCAACAGACACTCACATACCCTACACATGCTGTTCTACGACTCGCATGGCTCAAACAACTCCTATAGTAATGGCTCATGGGGTGGGGGAACAAGCTTGGTGGGGTTTAAAAGTAAAGGCTATGCATACTTGGGATTCAATTTAATGCATTCGCGACTCAATGATGCAAGAGTAAGATAGAGGCAATAGGTACTGTATGTATGCAAGCATGTGGAAGTGCTTGCCTGTTAACTCAGTTGAAGCGAGGGACGGATCTGGGTAGTGCTCCTGGTTCTCTTGATATAACCCCTGCTCAGTGTCTATCCGAGAAAAACCAAACAAACAAGGCCAACATGAATACAAAGCACAAGCATATGAATAAGATGCGTCAAGCAAACAATCATGCCATGATGAATGATGCACAATTTACATGGCAATAAGGTAGCATGGCATGGGTGAGGTGGGGAATACAAGAAATAACATTTTAATGGGGTTTTGGAATTACATTTTGTTGTCATAACATTGTTGTACCCTCTATTTTTATATGATGCATGCTGCAATTGAATTCATGGATATCATAAACAGAAAGGTCTCGTCGAGCTGATCATTTTAGACATATCATTTGTTGAATTCGGAGTTTTAAATCAAAAGTTATTAAATTATTAAATTCTAGTGGCAATTGTGGTAATTTAGATAAACTTGGAATTTTAATTGTGCAAAAGGCAATATGGATGGCATATTTGGAATCCTCTCATTTTTCTGATATCCAAACATATATCATTTGTCAAATTTGGATTAATAGATGAAAAGTTGTTTGAATCTGAAAAATATTTGAATTTGAATATTCGTAAAAGATTTGAATAAATTAAATAACCAGCCAAACTTTCTACACCAAATTCAGCCTGGTCACCGACAGGTGGGGACAGGCACTGGACCCACATGCCACGGGCTAGGGGAAGGACCCATGGTTTATACATGAAAACGCCAGAGCTTTTTATAAAAAGCCATCCGACGACGGCTGAGGCCAAGGGACTGAGTTGAGGCAAAAGGGGGGGTTATCTGCAGTTTAACAGCGGCATCAGGATCTTCTCTCGATAACTGAACCCACGCTGCGCGGCAGAGAAAAAAGGGGCGCCAGGCTCGATTCGCGATCATGACGCCAATGGGCGCTACCACCGGGCTAAGCGGTTTGATGACAGGAAGGAGGAGGCGGCTAGAAGACGCTCATGGCAGATGCGTCTGGCGCTGCTGGCACGCTGTGTGCTCGGCGTAAACGCTCGCCGCGGAAGCGAGGCGGGAATGAGCATGTCTAGGGGTTCGGGCTCACCGCGTGCGTTGGCGGCGGTGGCGAGGCTCGGGTGCAAAGGCAACCGAGGCCGACGCCGTAGCTAGGGTTTCCGGAGCGGCGGCGTCTCCGGCCTTCTCCTCCTTGCTGGCCCGTACCGATCTGCTGCAGAGGACCAGCTCGCCCTCTTCGACCACTCCTGCGACGATCTTGTCGTCCAAAGCAACGTGGAAGGCAGGGTGCTAGCGGCGGCCGGCGTAGCTAGGTGGGCGGAGAGGCGAGAGGTGGAAGGCGCACGATCTGGCGAGGCTAGAGGAGGCGTGGGGAAGGGAACATGGCAGAGAGGAAGGAAGGGTGGCGTGGAGGAGGCGGTGTGGATGAGGGTGGCCTCGGTCACCTTTATCCCCCTCCTCACGTGCTTCGGCCGGTGGCAGCAGGCGGTGAGTGGCGCCTGGTGGGGTAGATGGCCGGGGAGGCAGCAGGGCGTGGGCAGGTGAGACTAGAGGGAGAGAAAAAGAGGGGAGAGGAGAGGGGCCGGCTCGGGCTAGGGCTAGGGTGAGGGGGTTCCTTGTCGTGTGGGGTGGTAGGGTAGCTGGTAGAGGGTGCTGGGGTGGGGCCTGCATGGAAGAGAGGCGATCTAGGGCAGGGTTTGGTGTGTCCAAAAGGGAGGGGAAGAGGAGGGTTAGCTAGGGTTTTGTTAGGGAAGGTGTAGTTTAGGCTTTATTTAGCTAGGGTGAGGGAGATGGCATGGGGTAGCTTTAGGGTTTGTTTAAGAGGGGGTGATCATGCTAGGAAGTAGGGAAGAGGAGGGAGAACTTTGTGTTTTGCTTAGACTAGGTGGGGTTTAGGTTTAGCTAGTTTGGGGTTTGGGGGTGGCTTAGGGTTTTGTTTAGTGAAGATGGCATGGTTAGAAGATAGGGTTTTGCTAAGAGGGGGAAAAGAGATGGTGGTACTTAACTTGCTCAAGCATGCTTCATGTACAAGCACACAAGATCAAGAAAAAGGCCAGAAAAGAAAGAGAGGGAGAGAGAGATGATCATGTGATGAAGGGTGCTCTTTGGTCCATGCATGCTCCAACATTGGCCAAGCATAAACCAAGAGAAGAGGTGGTTTGGTTGGTGCATGCCTCATGAGCACATGTATGTGCATGGGGCATGGGGTAGGGGTTTAGCTAAAGGGAGAAGAGAGGGAGATGTTTTGATGAAGAACAACTACAAGCCAACAAAAGATTTAAACAAAGGAAGATGATCCAACTAGAATTCAAGTACAACCCAAATACTAGAAAAGGTGGCACTTGCATGGCCCATGCAAAATAATTAATGCCAAACTAATCCTTGTGAAAACAATAACATTAACAAGGCATTATTCATATGCATTCCCAAAAGGTGGGCAAGGACAAGCAAAGATTATGGGTGGAATCCAACCAACCCACATGAGCTAGAGATAAATCAACAAAATGCCAAGCTCAGATTAGTTGGATGGTGGAATTAAAAAGGTGGTGAAAGATAAGGTGGTGGAGTCAATAAGAGAGATGCCCTCAACTCAACTTGGGCATTTAACAATATATTAAGAACCAAATACAATATCAAGAGGCAACTACAATTAATCATGCACATGAGATAAGAACCAAACAAGAAAGGGTTTTATATGATGCTCAAATGCAAGGTGACATGATGACATGAGCATGATATGATGATGATGCAACAATTATATGTTGGAAGTGGCCCTTTTTATTATTATAACATGTAGCATTACAGGAGTTAGACAACTGGGATGCTACAATATCCATCTAACTAGGCCGCCCAACAGGCCATGGTCCTTGCTACCAACTGTGGGCCATTCGGGTTATCTGGATTAGAGAAATTCTATGGTGATATCCATTTAGCATATTCCCAACAAAGTGGTCTGAGTTTGCTGCTCTTCTTGGCTATCCCATTCAACTAGGCAAGCGTGCAAATTGGTGGCATGTCCACCAGTCCAAGGCATCTCCTCCTGAAGTGTTGTAACCTCTGTACATTGAGGGTTGGGGCATGTGTGGTGCTCACCTTTAGCCGGTCTATGACATCATGCGAAGGTATACCAGAACACCATTGCTCCCAAGGCTGGCAACTTTGATCAGATCCATGCCTTGCAGATTGATCTTATGACCAGATTTATCGCCACAGAGAGTCTGATGAGCGGCTTGATGTGATGGATTATCTGTTCCAAGAGATTTGGTTTGCCGTGATTGATAATAGGTCGTGTCCCTATGCTCCATACATTTAGACTCTTATCAACGCCAAGTGGCGGGATATCACCCTGACTCGTTTTCCTGAAGATGGCCTCACTATCCATGAGGAAAACACTCTCTGTGTGATGAAGCATGAGAAACCCTAGTCTCAAGATGAAAGGGAAGCTGCTACTTTGAGGGCTGCAAGGGACTGTGTTGGGGCTTCATGCCATGCTGGATCTAGTGGTGGGGATCGTGCTGAGGCTTCTCCTCCACCCCAGATTGAGAGGCAACCATCTTGGGACAATAAGATGCTGAAGAAGGTCAAGAATACTTTTTGTTTCATGCAAGACCGCGAGTACCAAGCCTATGTTGATCAGAGGCATAATGTCCAGAGGGAGAAGGCAATCATGAGGAAGCTCGATATTCCATATTCTCCCGAGACTAGCTCCTTCACAGGGCCTAGGGATCAGTGGGTCAACTACAACTAGAAATGGTTAGATTCTAATGATGATAAGGTCAATGGTCCCCCTCTGCCCGCCTGGATTGATGCCACATGGGTCCCCGAGCCTCCTCCTCCCTCGTTCAATGGTTGGGGCGAGTAGTTTGGTCCTTCTTCCCTTTTGGCATCATAATGTCAAAGAGGGAGAAAGTTGTATATTAGGTTGCTATGGGATTTGCATGGGCCTTGTCACGATCTCGGTCTTTCTTTGATCTTTTCATGCTCGTGAACATTTCCTCTATTTATGTGTGTTTGTGGACCTCGTTTATTTGTGCTACTCTGTGTATGAGACTATGTGGCATGTTATTATTGTGGCATTATTATCCTTGTGGTATTCTTGTGGTTGGTTCTATATGGTGGAGATCTATCTTTGGTTTAGTCTCTTTTATTGTCTCTCATCATATGATTGTTGGTGCAAAGGTATGCATATATCTCCTTGTCCTTCATGTATCTTTTCACTTGTGTTGTTTTTGTAATGGTAAGGGGGAGCTCTCCTCTATGTGTGCTTGTTGCATTCCAAAAGCATATTCTACTCTTTCATACACCTAGGGGGAGTCGTTCTTACATTAGAAAAATCTGCTCTTTTGTCCCTCTTGTATGCAAATCTTATGGGTTGTCATCAAACACCAAAAAGGGGAGATTGAAAGAACATTGTTTTCCCTAAGTATTTTTGTGTTGACAATAATCCCACATGTGGTTTAACTGTGTGCCTAAGTTTCAGGTTTATTCATTTGCTATGAGGTGTGTGGATCTTTCTCTTGAAGACTCGTGAATACGACGCCCTTTGTTTTTGGTTTTCTCCTCTTGTTGATTGCTTTAGGTCTTCGTACTATCAAGAGGGGGTACACCTCAGAAGGTTGTGGGGAATCATGTTTTCATGCACAAACAATATTTGCATTGCCAAACCTTCCTAATATTCAGCAAGAGAGCGATCTTATGAGCTGTTTGAGCCATTTCTGCCTTGACCGGAACTACCAGCCAGGCGTCGGTAGTACCGCCCGCAGTTTTCTGCGGTGCTGGCCTGTAAGTAGTTCTGACTCAAGATCCGGTGGAAATTTCGCTCATGTTCAGTAACTCTCTGGTTTAGAGTGCTCAATTTTGTCGGAATCAACACCGAAAGTTGGTTCGGTAGTACCGGTCGGAAGTTTCTTTCATCCCTGACAGGAACTTCTGATCAACACTACGTGGCCACCTACCTTGAGCGGTACTGCCGCCATGGCCCGGTAGTTCTAGTTAGGACCTCGCGGCCCAGTATTTCCGGCGCTAGTTATGATCCAAGTTCCGCTTGTTCTCAAAGTCACTTCAGTATACTTTGTTTCAAAGTGTCGAATATGTTAGGCCAGAAAGTACCAGTCAGGTAGTTCCGCTCGTTTTGTCCGTAACTTCTGGCTAGATCGGGAGATGCTCCTATCAGCTTTGGAGCCGTTGGAGCATGCTCACCGGAAGTACTGGCCTCCCATTGGTAGTACTGGTGGTGTTGTGGGGGCAGCAACGATTCAGTTTGAAGGGGCCCTATTTAAGTAACCCTTCTTCCTCCTCCCCACACAACTCTTCAATTTCTCTCTCCTCCATTAATACTAGAGCTTCATCTTCCTAGATCTCTCTCCCTATCCACTCAAACCTCTTGATCTTTTGAGGAGTGGGATAGGTGACCTAGATCTACACTTCCACCAATTGAGTTGTGGAGCTTCCCCCTCAACCTCGTTGTAAAGGTTTTGGTTGGCTCCTTCAAGGTCACCGGTTAGTGGATTGTGAGCCTGCCTTTGTGGTGGATCTCACGGAGAATAAGATGAGGCCCTTGTGGTTCTCGGGTGACGTTGTGTGGCTCCGACACCTCTCCAACATAGACATAGCTTCCTTGGAAGTGAACTACGGGAATTACATCTCCGCATCTCCTCTCCGGTTTACTCGCCCCACACATTTACCTCTTGTCATTTACCGCTTTGTTACTTGTTGTTGTTGTTTATCTAGCATATAGGATTGCTCATCTAGTTGCATATCTAGAGAACTTTATCCCTTGCAAAGCCTAAACTTTATTAACAAGATAAAAAATGGTAGTCTCCTATTCACCCCCTCTAGTCTACGAAAGTTGGACCTTTCAACAATGGCTTGATGAAAACGAGGATGACCCGCGATCACTGCGCCCTCTGAAGAATTCCTAGCACACTCCAAGCTCTCTGAAGCATCGCGTACCAAGTAGCACCTCCAACAAGGAAAGCGACGACAACGACGCTGCTGCCTGGGCTGGTCCTAGGGTTTCCCTCGATATGCTACGAGAAGTGGGGAAGAGATATACCCGACGCCCTTCAGGAAGGAGGGCAACACTCGCAGGCATTGTCACGTCAATGTATAGACAACAAGGATTTCTCCCGACCCCTCAAAAAACCACTCTCCTGGATGCTTCGAATAGATCTACCAAGCTCACCACCCACCAACATATGCCCTAACGGTTTTTCCGACACCACTGTCATCTCACCATGACCCATGATGTGATGCTGGTACAACTGATAAGAGTCGACCTCGGCGGGGGAGGGAACAATCTCCGCCGCCCGGGGGCGATAGTCGACCGGATGTAGCAAGAAGGGTAAACCAGACCCTCGCTGGCCTGGCTGAGTCCAAACATACTCGTGAATCCCCGCCGCCAAACTGCAGCAAGGGTGTCACCGTGGCCGTCGACCCTAGCTATAGATCCTACTCCTCTGTCCACCATTGGATCTGCCACCACTGCAAATCCCCGCTACCAAGCATCAGCGTCGTCGCCACCGTGCTCACCCGGACCTTCCGGACCACCGCCGGTCTAAGGAGAACCATCGACGCAGACTCTTACCATCAACTGGTAACCACAAGAATAGCTAACACCTTGAAGAGGGTGAGGGATCTCGGTAACCAAACCAAGGACGTCGAGCAAAACGGACACAACAACCTCCGCGCCGCCCGTAGGCCATGCTAGTAGATGGTGTTAGCCAAACGTCATCCCGCCTAGCCCACATCTAGCTTCTCTGCGAGGCAGTCATCATTACTGCTAGAGGTACCACCCTCATGGCCGGCCAAGGCCCGCAAAGCCTAGACCGGCCCTAGATCCATCCCACGGGATCCTACTACCACGCCGCGCCATAGGCCACCGCCACTGCCCTCCGCTTGCACCTCACCGCCGCGACCTCCACTGTCCGAGTCACGTCGCACCGCCGGTTGAGGGGTCCAAGACCGTGTCGCTGACTGCCTCCGCCCTAGAGCAGCTGCTGCCACCTTCCTAAGCAGCCCTCCACGCCCTAGAAGGGTGCCACCGCCATGCCTTGCATCACCAAGTCCGCCACCGCGCCACCTAGCCGGTCACCGTCGTGCGCTGCCGCCGGCCGACTAGCTCGGCCCGGACCGCGAGCAGGCAGACCAGGGAGAGAGGAGGGGCCGCGCCGCCACCGATGTTGAGCGGCTTTGCTGCCGTCAAGGCCCCAAGATGGCGAGGAGAGGAGGAAGGGAGGGATGGCCGCCGCTAGACCCTTTCGGCCGCCGCGGGAGCGACACGGGAGGGAGGGATTTTCCGGTCCCCATCATATGTTGCTCATTGTTCCGCCAAATCTGACCTTGCAGGAAATTAATGTTTCATCTGGCATAACAAAACTATTTCGTAATACATCGAATCGACATCATCATGGATGCACCTGAAATTGTGCAGGTCGACACGGACCTGCACAACTTTGGTTTCATCCTCGCTGACGCCGGACACATGGGTTAGATTCTGGAAAAGTTTTGCCAAGGAGCAAACATTAGTTTCACCCAAGGCCAAATTTGGCAGAAGAAAAACCCTAAGGCTGGGAAAGCATTTGTCCACTCTCTACCAGTCGTCCATAGGTAAACAAACTTTTCTTAACAAGGTCATTTGGGAACAATGTGTACTGCTCGGAAACAAAATACAGGCAACGACCATGTCAAATTGGGACATATTATAATGGTACATACAATGATATAGAATATATACCCAAAAAAAATGATATAGAACATATAAGTAGATGAGGTTTGCTTTGGTATTCCCCTTTCCCAAACTTTAAAGGGTTAATATTGTCTTTTACTATGAATTACTGATTATTAGTTGCTGAACCAGATTAGATTACACTAGATGGGTATGCGCGCTTCGCCGCGCCGTCTTCAGAACGTTTAGGCATTATGTGGTCAACATGAAGGATTAGCATGTGTACTTGGATGCATGGCTCTTGGGCATAATGCCTGTAAAATGGGCTATCGGCACTTTGCCACCCTGGTACTACCAAGGGTTGATTTATGCTTCCAAGCTAAAAAACCTGTGTTTAGACAACTTATCCAGAATAGTTCTTTCAAAAGCTTAGGCGAATAACGATTCTTTGATACCATGTAGATAGCTACCACTTTATATTATAAATGGTAGGCCTTCTTGCTGGAGCTATAACCTGATGCAATATATAAAGCGATAGGCTGGACGTTGCCTTCCCTAACAAATAATGCTAGCTATACGTGGCACAGGCAAGGAGACATGAGTAGACCACCAGCAACAGCGGTGACCATCCTACCTTGGTCTCCTTTCTCTGCTCCCTTATCCTTGAGCCAGTGTTAATACTATGGCGCTTGTAAAAGCCCACACCAGCACAACATCACATGAAATACATGTAGTACAACATTTATAGCCGGAACAATAACAATTCTCCCAATCTCTAAACCCGAACATTTCATAAATAAAGCTTAGACTCCACCAACCTAAGAGAAATACACGGAAAGGCTCTTAAATTTTATAGCAGTTACACTTTCTGAAGAAGCAAGGAGGACACAAGGCTTACTGGGTTTGAGCATCATGCTGTTCTATCAAATCTAGTCGGAATGTTCAACTGCGCATTTGAATTTCAATACTCCCTGTGACCTATATTAGTTGACTTAGATTCATCTAGATATAAATGTATCTAGTCAAGATTTAGTTCTAGATACATTTGTATCTTTTTTTTTTGAACGGAGATACATCTGTATCTAGACAATTAATATGGATCAGAGGGAGTAATTCAGGGAATGTATGCTGGTGTCACATCCCAAAATTTTCCTAATTTTGGAATGTGAAACAAATAAATAAGATTGATTGAATGTTTGACTATGTTGAAAATTCTCAAAGAGAAGAAACTTTTTGGAATAGAAAATCCTCTCAACCTTGAATTCAAAATCTTATATTCTTTGGTTAAGACCTAAGTAGCCATATAGGCAAAAGGGCGTGGATTGATTATGGATTGTAGAATTGGTGTGCAAGATTTCAAAATGAAAATCATGAAGCATTCATATGCATTTCATCCATGCAAAGTTCTCACAAACTAAATCCAAATCCTCGTATCTAAATCCTATAGTTGATTCCCAAATGTTCCTAAGGGTAACTAAATTGACTTTTAAAACCCAAAGGCATAAATTATTGGTAAATCATAGCCTAAAGAGATCCAATTAATACTACAAAATTTTAGAAACAAAATTGAGCTCATTTGGAGCTAGTATGAAAAGTTATGGAATAAATACAAACACATAGAGATATAAATAAAATGAGATATACAAGGATTTGTAAACCAACTACTTCCAAACTAGTAAAATATTACAAATTTGATCCTATAATGATCTATTCGATTTTAGAAAATTTAGAAACAAGAATCATGTCATTTGGAGTTAAAGATATGAGGAAAACAACTCAAAAAAAAAACGAAAAACGCTTTAAAATCATTTCAAAACCTATCTACTCAAACTCTTATAACTTTTTATCTACAACTCTTGTTTCTACTTGTTCCTTACTCCAAGGCCTATCTCTAAACCATCTCAAACCTCCATATAAACTCATGGAGCCACGAGTTTCTATTCTCGAAATCCCGAATCTACCTATTCGAATCTTGTTTCGCTTTTTAACCCATCTAGACTTGCTTTCGGTCAAAAACGAAAGTTGAAGATCGTCGAAATCTTTCAATCCCGACAAACCTCACCTCTTTTCATCCACCACAGCCGAGAATTTCAGATCGCAATATTTCAGATCTTGTAAATCCAAGATGTACTTCTTCAAATCCAAATTCCTTCGGTGAGAAGGTAGGAATAATGATTCCCCACAACTTTCATGTTCTGAGTTTTTCGATTTGACCTTTTTTCTCTAACACAGATCTATTTTTTGTCTATTCCGAGCCAAAATCAATCTCTTCTTCTAGCCACCGATCCTATCCGTGCGCATCGAGATTCAATCAAACCGATGCCATGTCGTCATCCCGGTCATCTTCCTCATCAACGCCACGTCAACGTAAGGTCAACATCTAGCAAAGTCAACTCGTTCAGCGGAATATTCTGGAATATTTAAAATTGCATATTATAGATCTAACTTGTAAAATTCATTAGAAATTCATACCATGTCCAAAATTGCGTATAATATATCAAATTGAAGATAATTTCACGTAGAATCATCTTATTGAATAGATCCAACTTTTACTGTACGTGGTTACTGCAGTAATTTAATTAGTTTTAATGGTCTTTTAGGTTAATAAATTCATAAGAAATTATCTGTAACTCGAAAAATATGAATAATATATCAATTTGAAGCTACTGTAATGTACTTTAATAATATCTGGTTGGATCTAGCCTTTGCAGATTATTTAACCCGTAGAAATTTAATTAGTTTTAATGCCTTTATAAATCATTAAATTCATAGTAAGTTAATTGCTTGTCACAAAATACAAATGATATACCGATGGAAAGCTGGTTCCATGTAGATCATCAATCTGCAATTAGTTCGGCATTTTACTGTAAGGTTTTGACGTGAAAATCTAAATAGTTTAATGGCTTATTTAGAGTAATAAATTCATAAGAAAATAAATACTATTCAGAAAATTACAAATAATATGTCCCTGAAATCACAATTCCGTGGAGATTACAGATATAATTTTGTTTGATTTTAGGAAACAGAAACTGTATGAATCATTTAAAACCCATTAAACACTATTTAAATCATATAAAAGATCTATAACTCGATTAGGTTGAATCCAAGTTCGTATTAACGTCCTCTATCCAGTAAACCCAAGAAACAAATTTAATTCTACCGTTAGAACAGGCGTTACAACAGAACTATCAAAACCCTTATATTTGCAAGTAATCATTTAATCACAAGTACCCTATTGCATTAAATGAATTCATACATGCATCATATGATATATTAATGTTCATATAACTAATTATAACCATTGTGTTATGTTAAATCATCATGCATGTTTTCGATCATCCTTGCCGTGTTTGTTATGTTTGCAATTGTTTTGATTGGAACTACCTTGTCCTCGTATTAGATTGTTCGGAGTGCAATTCTTTCGGAGAAATACAATCAACACCCATATTATCAACATAAGGCAAGTTACACCACTTGTTCATAAATTTCGTTTTGATTCTATGCATGTGATCTTCAAAATTACGTAGTATGCATGTGTAGGATGTTCTAGTAGAATTTTTCCTTAGTATTATTTTGCAAGTGCGATGATTTTGTAGAATGCCATGAGTAGCTCTATACTTAGGATTTCCCATCCTAATAGGTTACCCCTGTTTTGCTAAGTATTGCTTGCTATATATATATATATAAAGTACCGCTGGGGGTTCGAAAGACAAAGAATTTTCTAAGTATAAAGGCTCTCTAGAGCAAACTTTTCTTCTAAAATCCACTTCAAAATAAAACTAAGTTTTCTTCTGGAATGGTTGTCGGGTCAACGAGTGTGATTTTGGTGGAGGACGAATCAAAGAAATCTGCCATGTTTGAGCTTCAACCACAATACATTATGGGCTCTGTCTTGGCCTAGTACTTAGTGGGAAACCTCACCGTACCAACATTTGGAGGATTCTTGGCACGGTTGGATCCGGAAGGTAGAGGGCTACTAAGGAAAGCCTCGCCATGGTCTTGTCTATAAAGGGCTTGATCGTGGATTGTGGGTAAAGTGCACAAACTCTCGAGAGTATTGCAATCGATCGATCACCGTGTTCACAACAACAATGAGCATCTGAAGGATGGAGCCTCTGAAGGATCTTCCTCTCTCTTTTCTAAAACAAAGTTTTGAAACCCCATGGCATGCGTAATATCGCTAATGGGTGGGATTTTTGGAAACTTGGTGTGTAATATCCAAGTGACGCTTGGTGCGTAATATCCAAGTGTTTGGTTGTTTGGACACTTGGTGCGTAATATCCTCGTGTGCCACTCGACCTTATTTTATCTAAGCAAATGTTTACAAAGTAGGACAATCCTCTCTTCTTCTCTCTACTTAAGAAAACTAGCTTTGAGCAAATGAACTCTACAGCCTATACCAGCCTTGCATGTAGAGATAGTCTTTTCTCTCCTTGGTGTAATTTGCCAATACATTCAAAGTATTGACTTGTTGGCTGCACGTTTCATGTAGATCGTTGAAAGGTGCGCTAGGATCGCGGGTCTTCACTCAACCTTGGCATTGATGGGACTCAAGTTGTATTTATATCACTTTTGTAATAATGTAACTCGATTACTCGATTCATGTAATAAAGACTTGTGTTTTACATGATATTTCATCTGAGTGCTAGCTATTGATCCGTGGACTAGCATGTTATTCAGACCTAGGATCCTACTTGATCCGAGGTCACTCTGATGGTATCGAGCATAAGTTGAGATCGTGACCCTAGACATGGAAAAACCTTAGGACAAATATTTTCTAAGTTATTTCGAAAACTCTCATACTTCCCATCATCTACCTTGAGGTTTTAAAATTTCTTAAGTCTCTTCTTTTCAACATTAGAAAATGACCACTACACACTTCAAGAAGAAACTTTTCTCAAGATTACCTTTTCAAAGAAGATCATCTCAATGTTTCGATTAAGTTGGTACTTGAAGACCTCCATGAAAGATGTTCCAAGACCTAAGCTACGAGATTAAAGACTTCAAAGGCCTTAAGTCAATGTTATTAACTAAAGAACTCGAAGATTGAAGATTATGAAGAACATGAAGACTATCAAGAGCACGAATACTTTTGGAGGCTCAAGCCTCAAGATTCCAAGTGACCTATTAGGAACCAAACCCGAATAAGATTTCGCTAAATATCGACGACAAATTGTTTGCTATCTTGTATGGTTTATTACCATAGCTAATGAAAACCTATTTTCTAAACAAGATTTCTTGTATGGGTTATTCTTCTTCTTTCCATACTCCATTCGTTCCTACTCTAAACCTTGGTCAACTCGACGGATGGACCATATCAATAAGGAGGACAAGGGACTCAACTCCACCAAGCGTAAGAGCCACGCCGATGCAAAGAAGTGGATGCTCCAGGTTGAAGAAAGAATGAAGGATGACAACATTGAAGTCAATGCTTCATTACGCCACCCAATTCCCAAAGGACGACGCGCCAACTTGGTGGGAGATGCAACACACCATTGATGATCATCAAGGGGGATATCTCAGGAAGAATTTAAAGTGGTTCCACTTCAATCTCGTCTCTTATACCAAAAATCCAAGAGGTTGAAGTCCCGAAACATTTAGCTTGCACGATCTATGGAGAAATAGGACATATCACCAAGGAGCATCATGATCGCGCCCCTACCGGAAGGAAGGCACCCATCGAAGAATGTCCCACCTCTCAAGTTACATTCTTCCCATGCTGAAAGGACCAATCACAACCCCTCTCAATGCACCTCTACCCGTGGTATATCAACTAAATCAACAAGTCAATGCAAGACCTCATGAAGCTCAATACAAGGGATGGATTCAAGACTCTAGACACCACACCCAAAGTCATCACTTTGCAATACTCGACATATGAAAGGAATGCCCATTTTCCCCAAACGGCACAAGGAAACGATCAAGGCTTCCAAATGTTGAGGTAGAGCATGAAGAACCACAAGACGGGATGTCCTTGCCAAAAGGAGGAAGGGTATAAGCAAAGTCCTATGCTTGTCACAATCCTAGGCATTATGTCGATAATTGTCCAAAACATGTGAATGTAGAAAGGATAAAACGATGGTAATAGAAATAGAAGACCTCTATTAGGAGAACTATCATATTCTATACTTATTAGATGTTCTTATATTTCATCTTTTCTATAACCTATTCTTGTTCTAATTTGTGGTTGTCCATTCATTTGATTAGTAGAAGAAGTGATCTACCATAAAACTACAAGAATTGGAAAATGTTATTAGTAGTTTTCCGTAAAGCAAATCACTATATATGAGTTGGCCTACAAGTAAAGAACAAATAACATGGCATAAATGAACATCTCACCAAGTTTGTTAGTCGGACCACCATATCTTATCTCTTTAGGAGATCATCGCTATCGTGTTAGCATATTGTTCTTACCAACTTATGTGGTATGACAATACAGGTTGCTTGCTTGGTTGTATTGAGCTATTTTGTGTGATGCCTTGTTTAGGATATGTTGTTGAAACTCTAAAGTTGCTGGAGTTTTTGGTTTTAAAATTATTTTAATGGTATGAATTGATTGAAATTGAATTACTGCTGCAGTTTTCTGCCTGACCTGTTGTACCGTGCGATTTTACATATTTTATTGGTATCTCAGAAAATCTACAAAATAGGATCTGGAGCGTAATTACATGTAGTACACGCACAAAAATTGGTTAAAATTGACGAGTTTAAGTCGGTCAGAAAAATTCGTGAAGTCTCTTTTACTTTGACAGATTTTGTTTATTGCTTATATGTTGCTCTATTTTACTCTAGTATTGTTCCCAATGATTTCAAACTATTTTGTGGTTATATACTACTAAGTTTATACACATGTAATGTTATTATATAGGTGATTGCTTGTGTGTTGATTTCTTATGATTGTTTCCTTGTTTGTGACATTGATTGCTTCATATAGTTATGGGTAGGATTATTTTCTTAGTCGTTTCTTTCCTATAGAATCTATCCTTTCCTATCTTGAACCCTTGGAGATATAATGATGTGTTAAGTGGAAGGTTTGACAACACAATGCATTTAGGAAGGGAGTGCTCCACCTAATAGAAAAAAAGGATGTGGAAGTATGAAGTGTTGCACATGATGTTATGTAGTAGATTACCCAACCTGAAAATTGAAGTATCGATAGCTTAGTTTTAGTAGTAGCCTTGTTGATTGAATACATGGGAGTATACATAGAGCATTAGTTCGTGCCCATGGAAACATTCTTCAAGGCAAGTAAGAATGCCCGAGTGATAGAAAAACGTGATTCACCTATCCTCATACGTAATGAATTGGGTGCGATGGATTGATCACCATTCCTACTACTCTTATTATTCGCTCTTGTATCTTGAGTGCCCTTTTCAACCTTAGAAGAGAGTCGACGTTGAGCCTAAACCCTAGAATGGTATATTGTTACACCTTCTAAAAAGCATCCATTGCTAAGCATAGGATGTATGAACCCCAACCGTGAATTATGGGCAAAGCAACGCTCCCTATTTGCCCACCATGAGAAGTTTTGCTAGTTTAAGAAGTGCTTCTGAAACTATCAATCATGATGTTTAGAATGTGCTAGAGACATTGTGCCAATAAAAGTCTAAAGAGAACCAATCGAGCTAAGTGAATCCTCAGTGACCTAGTCAATTTCTTTTA
The DNA here is from genome assembly GCA_030063025.1 of Avena longiglumis. Lineage (NCBI taxonomy): Eukaryota > Viridiplantae > Streptophyta > Magnoliopsida > Poales > Poaceae > Avena > Avena longiglumis. The sequence continues at coordinate 333,445,435 of CP125978.1, forward strand.
AGGGTGGTAGCATCCTAAAGGATCCCGAACCTTTCTTTCTTTCTAGCCTTCCCAAATCTGATTTCTTTTAAGGGTCGTCACATCCCAAAATTTTCCTAATTTTGGAATGTGAAACAAATAAATAAGATTGATTGAATGTTTGACTATGTTGAAAATTCTCAAAGAGAAGAAACTTTTGAATAGAAAATTCTCTCAACCTTGAATTCAAAATCTTATATTCTTTGGTTAAGACCTAAGTAGCCATATAAAAGGGCGTGGATTGATTATGGATTGTAGAATTGGTGTGCAAGATTTCAAAATGAAAATCATGAAGCATTCATATGCATTTCATCCATGCAAAGTTCTCACAAACTAAATCCAAATCCTCGTATCTAAATCCTATAGTTGATTAATGTTCCTAAGGGTAACTAAATTGACTTTTAAAACCCACTGTTGCTAAGGCATAAATTATTGGTAAATCATAGCCTAAAGAGATCTAATTAATACTACAAAATTTTAGAAACAAAATTGAGCTCATTTGGAGCTAGTATGAAAAAGTTATGGAATAAATACAAACACATAGAGATATAAATAAAATGAGATATACAAGGATTTGTAAACCAACTACTTCCAAACTAGTAAAAATATTACAAATTTGATCCTATAATGATCTATTCGATTTTAGAAAAATTTAGAAATAAGAATCATGTCATTTAAGATATGAGAAAACAACTCAAAAAAAAAGCAGAGCAGCACCGGCGACCAAAACGAAATCTGTTTCTAAAACCTATCTCTACTCAAACTCTTATAACTTTTATCTACAACTTTGTTTCTACTTGTTCCTTACTCCAAGGCCTATCTCTAAACCATCTCAAACCTCCATATAAACTCATGGAGCCACGGCTGTACGAGTTTCTATTCTCGAAATCCCGAATCTACCTATTCCAAAATCTTGTTTCGCTTTTTAACCCATCTAAACTTCGTCGTTTGCTTTCGGTCAAAAAACGAAAGTTGAAGATCGCGTCGAAATCTTTCAATCCCGACAAACCTCACCTCTTTTCATCCACCACAGCCGGAGAATTTCGTATCGCAATATTTCAGATCTTACGGTGTAAATCCAAGATGTACTCGCGCTCGTTTCTTCAAATCCAAATTCCTTTGGTGAGAAGGTAGGAATAATGATTCCCCACAACTTTCATGTTCTGAGTTTTTCGATTTGACCTACGGATTTTTCTCTCTAACACAGATCTATTTTTTTGTCTATTAAATCGGCCAATCTCTTCTAGCCACCAGGATCCAGATTCAATCAAACCGGTCATCTTCCTCATCAACCCCACGTCAACGTAAGGTCAACATCTAGTCGGTCGGCAAAGTCAACGAATATTCCCCGAATATTCAAATTGCATATTATAGATCTAACTTGTAAAATTCATTAGAAATTCATACCATGTCTAAAAATTGCGTATAATATATCAAATTGAAGATAATTTCACGTAGAATCATCTTATTGGAATAGATCCAACTTTTACTGTACGTGGTTACTGCAGTAATTTAATTAGTTTTAATGGTCTTTTAGGTTAATAAATTCATAAGAAATTATCTGTAACTCCGAAAAATATGAATAATATATCAATTTGAAGCTACTGTAATGTACTTTAATAATATCTGGTTGGATCTAGCCTTTGCAGATTATTTAACCCGTAGAAATTTAATTAGTTTTAATGCCTTTATAAATCATTAAATTCATAGTAAGTTAATTGCTTGTCACAAAAATACAAATGATATACCGATGGAAAGCTGGTTCCATGTAGATCATCAATCTGCAATTAGTTCGGCATTTTACTGTAAGGTTTTGACGTGAAAATCTAAATAGTTTAATGGCTTATTTAGAGTAATAAATTCATAAGAAAATAAATACTATTCAGAAAATTACAAATAATATGTCCCTGAAATCACAATTCCGTGGAGATTACAGATATAATTTTTGTTTGATTTTTAGGAAACAGAAACTGTATGAATCATTTAAAACCCATTAAACACTATTTAAATCATATAAAAAGATCTATAACTTCGATTAGGTTGAATCCAACGCCTACTGGTTCGTATTAACGTCCTCTATCCAGTAAACCCAAGAAACAAATTTAATTCTACCGTTAGAACAGGCGTTACAACAGAACTATCAAAACCCTTATATTTGCAAGTAATCATTAATCACAAGTACCCTATTGCATTAAATGAATTCATACATGCATCATATGATATATTAATGTTCATATAACTAATTATAACCATTGTGTTATGTTAAATCATCATGCATGTTTTCGATCATCCTTGTCGTGTTTGTTATGTTTGCAATTGTTTTGATTGGAACTACCTTGTCCTCGTATTAGATTGTTCGGAGAGTGCAATTGCTGCGGAGAAATACAATCAACACCCATATTATCAACATAAGGCAAGTTACACCACTTGTTCATAAATTTCTTTGATTCTATGCATGTGATCTTCAAAATTGTATGCATGTGTAGGATGTTCTAGTAGAATTTTTCCTTAGTATTATTTTGCAAGTGCGATGATTTTGTAGAATGCCATGAGTAGCTCTATACTTAGGATTTCCCATCCTAATAGGTTACCCCTGTTTTTGCTAAGTATTGCTTGCTATGCTATATATATAAAGTACCGTTGGGGGGTTCGAAAGACAAAGAATTTTTCTAAGTATAAAGGCTCTCTAGAGCAAACTTTTCTTCTAAAATCCACTTCAAAATAAAACTAAGTTTTCTTCCGCGGAATGGTTGTCGGGTCGAGTGTGATTTTTGGTGGAGGGAATCAAAGAAGTCTGCCATGTTTCAGAATTCAAGCTTCGGTCAACCACAATACATTATGGGCTCTGTCTTGGCCTAGTACTTAGTGGGAAACCTCACAGGTACCAACATTTGGAGGATTCTTTGGATCCGGAAGGTAGAGGGCTACTAAGGAAAGCCTCGCCATGGTCTTGTCTATAAAAGGCTTGATCGTGGATTGTGGGTAAAGTGCACAAACTCTCGAGAGTATTGCAATCGATCGATCGGTAGTGTTCACTGTAATGTAACAACAATGAGCGAGGATGGAGCCTCAAGGATCTTCCTCTCTCTTTTCTAAAACAAAGTTTTGAAACCCCATGACGTGCGTAATATCGCTAATGGGTGGGATTTTGGGAAACTTGGTGTGTAATATCCAAGTGGACGCTTTGCGTAATATCCAAGTGTTTGGTTGTTTGGACACTTGTGCGTAATATCCTCGTGTGCCACTCGACCTTATTTTATCTAAGCAAATGTTTACAAAGTAGGACAATCCTCTCTTCTTCTCTCTACTTAAGAAAACTAGCTTTGAGCAAATGAACTCTCTGACTATACCAGCCTTGCATGTAGAGATAGTCTTTTCTCTCCTTGGTGTAATTTGCCAATACATTCAAAGTATTGACCAACTTGTTGGCTGCACGTTTCATGTGCGAATTTGAGATCGTTGAAAGGTGCGCTAGGATCGCGGGTCTTCACTCAACCTGCTGTGGCATTGATGGGACTCCAAGTTGTATGTATATGACGTCGGTTGTAATAATGTAACTCTGGATTACTCGATTCATGTAATAAAGACTTGTGTTTTACATGATATTTCATCGACTGTGAGTGCTAGCTATTGATCCAGGGACTAGCATGTTATTCACAGGGACCTAGGATCCTACTTGATCCGAGGTCACTACAGCTGGTATAGGGAAATATGATCTATCAGTGTACACTCTGAAATGAATTAGAGAGAATCGAGATTAAAACTCAGTTGAAAAGCACAGATTATTTTATGTTGTCAATTCATTTAGCCCTCAGAAAATACTTCTCGGAGAGTAATTTATCTTGATCACGAACTACGTTATGATGTTAAGAGGTCTTTATGCCCATTTCTTTTGCATCCTCCATGAAATCGCATTGCTGCATAAACATCCCCTAAAAAGATATATAAGTAGCTGAGATAATGCACGGCCACACTAAGCAATAAAAGGAAAATTGAACTACATATAGTTGCATTATTTGAATTACTGCACGAATAACAATGCTCGTAACTCGGGCCATCATTCTTAGCATTAGTTTATCACCAGTTACACAAAACTTTATATTCCATAGCGGTTTTTTCATGTTCACCCAGGAATGTCTTAGAAATTCAACCGAAAGCCTAAGAAAAAGACTTTCAGTGCCTGTATCACTCACTCAACCATCTGTATTAGATGTAGAGTATGTCAATTGTAAAATCAGCACCCTGTTTGTTGTGTGAGAGAGTATAGCTAGGGCTTCTTAGTATTTTGAACTGCTAGCTTCAAGTTTCACATGGAGGGCCATTGGGGATGTTGAATAATTTTTCTATGTGAACAGAGTCGATCTCTAAACCTTCAAGAAAGAAAATTTCGTTATCTGACCTGGTGAAATTATTGCTGATATTGTTAGTTCATAAGTAACTTTGGATTGGCTATTAGTCAACCAGTGTGCTGTTCAACCATGCAATAGGATTGATAATCCACTAGATAAACAACAATTGGTAATAACCCATGCAAGATTCAAATTATGCAAAGAAAGCTTAGGTGTTGAAGCACAAGCACGACCACAATGTGATATATTTGTAAAACAATATTGGTTTTTACACTTGATCAAGGTCATTCTGTTGTAAAATTATTCGGTAGAACTGAAAATTAGTGTTCTTGAGAAGAACAGTGAACTGTAACTATAAGACACACCACAATTTGCTCATTTAGCACTAATTGTCTGATTCACAATAGTTTTAAAAATATAGCAACAAATGGTAATATTATTGGAATCTAAAACTCACTTTCTAACAAATGTTTACTTCTTTACGCATATGACCAAAACCACAAAAGAAAGAGCATGTAAAAACAAGTACTTGAATATGGCAGCAACCAGTTTCATCTAAAGTGCACACAATTTGTATATAGCAAGAGGAATACCTATATTTGCTATCCTGTCAACCTCTTTCATGACTTTTTAATGACAACATCATCATCGCCAATACACTTATGAATAGGCAACGATGCATCCTATCAATTATATTCAATCGTCACCATGGAGGAAGTCCTAGAAGGGCGACATCATAGTGTCACGGCAGCAATTCCTACACATGTTCATTCTTCTGCTTATGAGTTAGGATGTAGTTCACGTATTCCGCTCTACACGGAAGATCTTATCTCATCGAGCCAAGAATCAATTCTATCCATCCATTTATTCTATCAGCCTGCTATACATATTGAATGGCCTAAATCTCTTTCGCCATTTTTATTGCAATGGAAAAATTAGAAAAGAAGGCACAGATTAAGGGGAAAACTCGGTGTAGCACATATATTACATACATATCTTATCCCCTGAAAAAGCTAGAAGCAAGAAATATTTTACTTGTGAAGCAATGTGATGACAGACAAAAGCACGTATGTACTTACTCTAATGAAAAGTTTGTAGCGCTAAAGCCTGCAACAAATGGAACCGTGACAAAATTAAGGTGGTCAAAATGAAGGATATCTTAATACAAGACGTCGACAATATTAAAGTCGTCTATTTCTTCCATTTGAGGTTGACTGACTGAAATAACATTATGTGTAAATCAATACAGACAAAATTCCGTAGATGTGGTATTTCATCTCGATAACTCACAACATAGTAGCTCTCCTATGATGCCTCAAATAAATCTATATGCCATGGCATTTACACCCATTGAAGGCTAAAATTAGTAGGCAAAATATGCATAGACTGTCAGACATGAGAAATGCATCCTTTTTTCCTTTCTTTTCTACGTTTACCGAAGCATATACAGGACTTATCTACACGTTGCATGGCTACAAATTTCCCCTTAAAACATGATGTGGTTAACTTGACTTGACATAATAACATGGGGAGACTATCATACTGAAGATTTTTTTTATGGAAGCTGAAAATCTATGAAGCTACGTATAATGATGTGGCCATTTAATTTAAATACACAACAATTCTTTTTTTGTTAACTAAGATGCATAAGCAAATCTAGATTATCTGGGCTACGAAATTGGAACTATTCAAGACATCGATGTATTGAATCCAAAATATGTGCTCCGTTTAATATCATAGATTCTGCCAAAACTACTCCCTCTGTTTCAAAATATAAAATGTTTTAGCTTTGTGAAGCAAATGTATCTATACTTTTTTTAGTATGTAGGTTCATTCAGGTTTGGAGTGAATCTACACACTAAAAACAAGTCTAAATATATTTTCTTCACAAACCTAAAACATCTTAGATACGGAGGGAGTACTAATTTAATTGCACACCCAGCACTAAGATCTCAATTCTCAAATACACTAAGACGTACCTTTTGAGACCATTTAGCTTCTTGTCTGGAAGGGCAGCAACAACTATGCAAGCTACCTTTCCTCGTAGAGGATTGGACATGCTCCAACTTGCCCTTGACATACATGAAGAATCTCATGGATCCAGTACCAGCTCTAGTTCCCTGCATATAACCTCGGCTTTGTCTATCCCTGTTGTTCATCAAAGCTTATTTCAACTCAGCAAGCTAATAATCAAAGTCCATCTAAAACATTTTATGCGAGAAAATGCTCTGTCCTGAACATATAAAATCTATTTTATGCTCTTCTGACTCGTATGATCGAAACCACTCCCTTTTGTGGACACCACGCGCTCACACGGGAGAAAAGGCGATTGCAAACAAACATCAAAAGTCTCACCCTTTTTCTTCAATGTGGATGAAACCACAATCTTCTTGGAAAAAATGTGCACGGATTTTAGACAGGTTGTCTAGTGTTTAAGTAAAAAATGTGTCTTCCAGTTGCTTTTGGCTAATACAATTATAGGATCAAAGAAGTTCGAAGACAAATCTTTTGTAGCAGCCCCATTACGTAAATAACAGTTCCTTGTGAGCTTGAAATAGGCCAATCTGCAACGAAAAACAAAGTCTAGTTATTAATGCATGAGACCAAATCAACCAATCTCAAAGTTGGGAGTCAGCCAAACACTTGGAATAAATTCGCATCCCTCAATAACTACCAAAATGATAAGTGTATGTATAATAAAACAATAAGAATACACGGGAAACATGAGCATCCGAAACTATAAATAGAACCAGCAAATTATACTGGAGGGCTCACATATGCATCTGCTGATATATCATTCTATAGGCCTGAAATTCATGGAAACCTTTTGTCCAGAGCTGGCCTCCCAATCGCCACCACCAATCTTGACGATTTGATGTGCAGATACATCTAGTGGGCTCAGCCAGGAGGTAGGGGTGATGATCAACAAAAAAATAGGCAAAAAAAGAAGTGAAACAAAAGAATGAGAACCTGGGAGAAACAACATCCAAATTCATAGGAGACAAACACTGCTGAAAGACCAATTGAAGATAACATAACCAATAATAACTCATAATAAAAGCATACTTGGGAAACAAAGGAGGGGCCAAACGTCTCTGACGGACGGACGTTCACCCACAGGAACAACTACAAAAAGAGGAAGACCAACTTTGCTATTGACTGAGATGGCACTGCGCCGGTCTCATCGGCTGATTCTCCACAGCTGCTGTCACCTCAGTTCCTGCCAGCTTCGAACGCCTCCCTAGACGCCGCTTGCTGGGAACACATCACGCCAGTCTCCTCCGCAGAGTGGTGTTGCTCTTGAGGCGACATGGCGAAGGATGTCACTTTTTTTTTCTTTTTGGCAAAACGAAGGATCTCGGTCTGGAAGGGGATCGATGTAGGAGTTAAAAGAGACAAGTGAGAAGAACCGAGCCTCTCAACAAATCCCCATACCACTTCTTGGCGACCTGAACCGATGAGCCGGCCCCTACGCCGTTGTCCATCTACACCACTACCTCCGTCTCCATCTCCACCTCCTCATCGGCCTTCTCCTCGACCTTCTGAGCTACCGCCACGCACTGCATAAACTGCGCCACCGGACACAGACAAATACCCCCCGTCAGAAATAGGCTGGGCCACGGCGAGAGGAAGAAGTAGTCGGGTCAAAGTGGATTGATTCGTCATTCACCTTGAGGTTCCTCAGCATGGTCGAGAGCCCCTTCTTCGCCGACATCTCGCCGCCGCCGCCGGTCGTCGCTGATTCAGACCTTCTTCTCCTAACCTAGGGTTAGGGTTTGGTGGAGGCAGCGGCCGTCTCGCGCGAGGAGGAACACCGGACGGAATAGAGGAGGAGCATGGATAGCTGGGGAAGTCGTGCAGGAGGCGAGACAGGGCAAGGGCGCCATGAGGACGTGAGGGTCGAGGAGAAGGCTCAGGTCGGCCGAGAAGCGAACCGGGGACCTGCATCTTCCATGCCGCTGGCTAGCAGCGCCGGCGACCGCGTCCATGGCTAGGGTTTGGAGCGAAGTAGCAGCGCCGGCGACCGCGTCCATGGCTAGGGTTTGGAGCGAAGTACGTACGGGGGTAATAACGCAGCGGCGGCGGGTATCAGTGGAGAGAATTAGAAGAATTCGTGCCGGTGAGGAGCTGTACCATGAAGTGGCAGAGGCGGACGGAGGCGGCGGCCCCGACGGCGGCAACTTTGTCAAGAGAGAGGTCATCGGAAGAAAGAAGGAAAGTGACGAGCCTACGTGTATCTAGTTTTTTTTAGGTGTTGCATGTATGTGTAGCTATAACCAGCAAGGGTACACAGAGCAAATACACACGAGCGACAATATGTCCCGCAGGTGGCCTGAGAGGCCGTCCTTTTGCTCACGTTTAAGTTATAGAATAATTGCCCACGCCCACAGAAGCCTATATATGTAGTACGAATAAAACGACCTTATAGAACTGTAAAGATAGGATAACATATATAAAATACCAGCGCGTATCCTCCTTCGGTACCACCGAAGCGACCACCAAAGGGGCGAAAGACAGATCGCCACAACAGCCGAGCTTGACACGGGTCCATCAGCAGATTTTTAGACCTTCAAAGTAGCTTGCCAAAGGAATAACCATTGTTGTTGAAAGAATTAGACCGGGGCAACATGTCCCCGAACACGCGATCAAACTCCGGAACTGACATCCACGCACGACTACAACGTTGGGAGAGGAAATCAGAAATACCAGCTTCCATCCACAAACCCAGCACAGGATCAACCATCTTCAATCAGATACAAACGCAAACGACCGTCTGCACGTACTCCTGGACAACACATCCTCCCTGTTCCACCATGACGTCGGAGAAAACGCCGTAGTAACGGGGATAGAGCAGAAGGAGGGACACACCTGATGGGATCGCCGCCTCCGCCTCGACGACACCCTCCAAGAACTATAATGCCGCCAATCCGAGAAATCGGCACACACACGATGTCATCAACTCCAAGACGCCGCCACAAGGGACGTCGTCGGTGTGGGAGTGAAGTTGAGGCAGATACTCCTAGGCGCGCACGTGTTAACACAGTGGATGCCGTTCGAGAGATACTTCTCACCATTTTGATGAGTTAACATAGCACAATGGCGACGAGCCGTCGCACTGTTAGAATACGTATACAACTAGAGTTAGACTAGAACTTTAGAGATCATTTTATATTCCAAGTCATTGGCTTTTGTCCTTCAAGTTTGTACGTTTATATAATCCCCACAAGGGGCAGATTAATACAACACACAATTATAGAAATTTAATATTTTTTAATAATTTCAGAGCGGTTAGCCTCACGGCGCCGATCTTAAGTTTCTTCCACCACTTCCGCAATGCGTCGTCCCCGGGAGAACAATCTCCTCTCGTCGGGGCGCGGTATCCGATCAAAATCAAAGATTAGACCGATTCTTTAGAATAGATTAGATCAATTCCGAAACTCTAATTTTTAGATTAGATCCAATTTTCAAATTCCCGAATTCTAGAATAGATCCAATTAGACAAAATAAATTCCTATAAAATAGATCCCCGAACATCCGGCAGATATGGTGCGGAAAAATCGACTGCTTGTGTCTATGGCGGCGGCACACGGAAACCACGAAACACCCGCGCGCAGCGTCCAAGGACAGTATGCCGGTTCCGCAGGCCCACAAGGCAGCCAGCGGGAGCAAATTTTCCATCGCGTCGCGCGTCATACATGCATATGCACACGCAGGGAGAATACAAACATCCACGACCACGGCAACAGCAAGGTCCCAACACAATCTGATGGATACGTACATGGGACTCCAGGGATGATTTCATGCACGCGCGCGACTCGGACAACTACGCCGTGATGGATATGGCCGACAACCACGACTCGCCGTCGAGTCGAGATCTACCGATCTGCACTGTATCGAGTCGGACTACAACGATCCGAACATCCACGCCATCAAGCTGTACAACACCGTCAAGCTACGAACCAGGCTTTGACATCAGCGCCGTCACAAGGGATGCATTTGAGCGACAATCATCGTCGACACACCACTTCTTCATCGCCGACACTTCATCGCCAGGGTCTACATCAATATGGTCTTCACAACATCTTCGTCGACACATCGCCGCGGCCGCTATACCCGTAATAAAATATGATGGACATACAACTACGACGCCCTCTGACGGTACAATTGCAAGGCACGACGGTGACATCGTTGTGTCCACGACCCCGACGACTGCATCAATAAACCGGCATCACAATTGTGACACCACTACGACCGCGCATATGGTTCTGGCAAAACCTTGTGTGCTTGGTGGGTTTCTTCGGTCCTAGCAAATCAGACGGTCTCACTTATGACCGCGTCCCCTGACAGTATATCTATAAGGTGCAAAACATTCACAACTGCAACTCTATCAACGACAACAACAAAAAAACGCGCAATTTTTTGCGCCTCCGGCAATGACGGCCACATAACATACGATGACTACGACATCGATCACATCCACCTCGACCACGGCTATATCACGATCGGCTACCTCGAAATCGACATCAATAACAATGTCTATAGCTACATATCAGCAACAACTCCAGTCAACAGCGTCCGCATCATCATCTGCGTCCACCACACTCCTACTGACTGCGGGAGGGAAGAGAGACACCAAAAGAGGACGCAGTCACCACCCCTAGGTGTTGGCCATGATCATCAGAGACGCAGTTGATGATGACAAGGAGGAGAAGACGACGGACTTTAAATCCAGACGCAATCGTCCTCTTCACTCCCGCTACGACTGAGAAGGGATATTAGAATACGTATACAACTAGAGTTAGACTAGAATTTTAGGGATCATCTTCTATTCCAAGTCATAGGCTTTCTTCCCTTCAAATGTATACGTTTATATAATCTCCACAATGTACAGGTTAATACAACATACATAGCCGTAGATATCACAGTGCGTGAACCAAAGCCAGCAGAGGTCTTCGTCGCGAACCCGTCCTTGGCGCGTGGTCATTGAACTGCAGGTGCCAGTGGCCTGACCGTGTCCACTCCCTCCTGGCGTTATTTGTTTGATTGGTGCGGTAGGAGTGGCTGGAGCAGCCGGAGCCGAACCTGCTCTCGATGGAGACAAAGACAATGCGCGAGCCGAGACACTTATACTTGGCCCGATCTACTTGATGCAGCTCGTCGATGGCTTTCACACGAGTACGACGCTGCAAGTTTGCCCTAATCTCTGGCAAGACACTCGCAAGTATACAATATACTAGACTAGCAAGCGGATGATTTTGGATGGACTTTGATACGCACCTCTACCAATCCCAAATCGTGTCAACGCATGTATGGGTTTTTTGACGAGATGGCAAATTGCAAGCAGCTAGTAGTGCCTAGCAAAATCAGGTCGTGTGATGGCGCACGGCCATTGTGGTGTGTTAACCCGTCGCAACGATGAGGAGTATTTCTAAGACGTATAAGTAAATACTGTGTATGGGCTTCAGCGGGCCAATGTAATCTAATCTGGTTTAGCATCAGTAATTAATAGTAAAATACCATCTTACCCCTTTAAATCTTACCCCTTTAAAGTTTCATGAAGGGGGGAGGGGGGACCACGGAAATTCAGTTTGGCTCCTAGGTGTAGATGTATCCATTACAAAAATGACGTACTTCAAAATGTTTAAAAATTCAGAAAAAAATACCCGGATGCATATGCCGATATTTTATGTTCGTACACGAAATTTCATGAAGAAAAGACATTTTATGTGGCTTCTATAAAAAAGACAATATTTTGTGTTGTAAAATAGCTTTTCACAAGACATATTTGTGTCTTTTTTACACAGACCACAAAAAATGTCTTTTCATCACAAAAACTTTGTGTGAGAACATAGCATGTCCAAATGTAAACCCAGGATTTTGTTTCGGATTTTTTTAACATTTTAAAATTCATATAAAATATATTTTTCATAATAGATTCAAACACCATGTCCGGGACACCGAAAGCAAATCCCATAAGTACATACTCATCAACAAGAGAGAAATCATGGCTACTTAATTTCTAGACGAACCACTAGTCTTGTGGGCCAGCGTAACGAAGAGGCTTCCGTCGTAGACGGCTCGCGCGGTGTCCTTCTGAAGGAAGCCATCTTTGTCCTTGCCGAGGTGGTACAGCATGTCCCACTCCGCCTTAGACGCCGCCCTGCATTTTTAAACAACGCCACCGTCCAAGTTAAAACGGGGAGGTTCGATTTGACCGTGGGGTTATATTTGCATCTAAGAAGATTTTAAGCTACCCATCCAGAGTAGAGATTAGCGGTAATTACCATCCGGAATAGTCATTGCTCGCTCTGTTGGCTTGACGCATCTGAACCAGCTCGGCCTCGTTCACCGCGTTCGGTTCGGCCGTGGCGTACTTGATGAAAATCTCGTCAAAATTCGCCTGGACGAACCTGCCAAGCCGTGTACAGCATAGATGATTATGCAACCGTAACCATCTACATTTGGACGAATGTAGAGCATGATCAGGATTCAGGATGCGGGTTGTGTATTGTATTGTATTGTATACCTTCCTTGAGCATCGTAGGAGCCGGTGTCGCTTCCGTGGATCCCTTTCTCGATGTTCTCTATGTAGATATCCATGTCCGATCCCGTAGCATTATCCTGCATATGTTAAGACAGCCGACAGGGATCAACATATTAGATCAAACTGAATTTGAGCAGCACACGCGAGCTAACATGACGTCCTAACTCTCCATCGTAGAATCGTTTGGAACGTACAGGTCTGGTCTTGGGTCCAATGGCGCCGTTGATGAACGTAGCGGCAGCTGTGGCCGTCACAGCTCCAAGGCCAATGGCACGAAGCCCTGCAACCGTCCACGTACACAAAGGCCAAAATTTAAAGTCTGCAAGTTCTCCGTTTGGAAGGAAAGATCTAAGGGATGCGGAGAAGAGGGGTAACCAATGGTTCTCTCATCACCTGCTTCTGTCTCGGAGTAGGTGACGATCCCGTCATTGTCTGTGTCGAAGAACGCCACGTGTTGCTCCAGCGCCGTTGTCCAGGTCGGAGCGCCGCCGTCTGCCGCTACCGACGCAGCCTTCTGGCTCCCTTCTCGGAATCAAAGTCGACACAAATAAGGAAACAGGTTGACAAATGGGCATTATAGAACGAACCAAGAACATGGCCATAGCCTTACAGAAGAATACGCCGAACAGGAGCATGAGAGGCGCGACTGTCACACGGAGCGGACGACATTGTCCTTGTCCAGCGGCCATGGTGCCTCCTCGATACTGTCTCTCTCGCGCGCTGACTCCTGAATATGTCCTGTTCTTCTTTTCTTTCCTCCGAGGCTGCGTCTGTATACTGTGGCGTGGCTCTCTGCCTTGAATCTTGATGTGCGCCCTATTTATAGGACGGTCAGCACACCGGGTATTATGAAATAATGCGTGTATGGTGGGCTATTCATCGTCGGCTGCCTTAATTTTAACAGTCGTCATCATAGGCGCCAAGGAAGATCTCTCGCCGATTGCACCAAGGCAGCAGCAGCGGCAAAACGTGGACCGCTCTATCAGAACGGGAAGCTTGAAAGCCAGCACAAACCTCTTTCACGAATTATAATACTCCGACACTGAAAACGAGTAAGGATTGGTCACCAGTTATGGATGTGCTGTTGAGGTAAAGATTTACTTATCCGATACTGACATAGGAAGAAAGGATAATATGCGGAATTGAAAATGCAAATCGATCTATCGGCATTGCCAAATGGATGCCCGTTGCGTATCCGATGCACCTGCACTTCTCATGTAATCTGTGCACCCAAAAGGCCAAAACTACACTCAGCGCTGTTCAAATCAGAATTCACCATTCACGTCACGAAAATTCAAATCAGAATTCACAGCACAACTTGACAAAAAATAAACAAATGTAGCTTTCATGGTGTTAATGGCTCATTTCGCAGCCCAACATGAAATAAGTACTATTCATAATACCTGGAATGATCTTTTTTTTATGAGCTGCGGGTAGAATGTAGAATCGTCTTTTCTCCTATGGGAGACATATATATTAGGAAAATGATAGGTTTCAACCGGAACGTCGCACGCAATGTGTCCCCCGACTTCTGCGTACGACACACATCCTAGCATTGACGCAATGGGAGGTTGCCTCCTCCTCCCCATTCGCTCGTTTGATTCAGATACAGAGCCTCTGTCCTCTTACTAATCTTTGCCATCAGAACACCATAGCCTCGTGAGCTCGCCCTGCTGTCGGTCTACACCTCCGTATCAAAAGTGTTTGTGATTGTGAACAATATACAATACTAAAGCATAGAGAAATTAAACATAAGAATCATGTTGTAAGTAATATGAAAATGCAATAGGACTAAAACCGTTCTTGGAGAGTATTGGATGATCATCACTAGCTTTTGAGTAAAACATGATCAGGATATACTCGTGTCCTTCTTTAACTATGTATAAGTGGGAGGAGCTCCAAATAAGATGGTCACATACATCATTTGCTATTTTATCCCTCGCAACCACAGTTGTGATCGGTGGCCATACACCCTGGTCCACTAGCAATTAAGGACAATCCCATGGTCATGTTCATAAGCATTCTGAGTCCCCTCTTATCCCATTGGACATATGAATGATAAGATGACTTTACATGTCACTCCATGCCTTCAAAGTATCATCCACATGCCAACAGTAATTTCCTCTCGAGTCCCGAAGGGCAAATACTATGCAGTCAACATTCGCATAATATCGAGAGAGAGAGAGAGAGAGAGAGAGAGAGAGTCAAACACATGCATAAATAAGATAGAAACACTAAGTAAAATGAAGGGAATATGTCCGAGAGGCAATAATAAAGTGGTTATTATCTTATTCCTTGTTTATGGTAAATGTTTATTTCTCATGCTATAATTGTGTTAATTGAAAACATTAATACATGTGTGTTTAATAAACAAATATATAGTTTTCCTAGTTATGCCTCTCATATAAACTAGCTCGTTGAAGAACAAGATGATCAGATCATAGACATTGGATATTGTTAATTATGAGGTCACAATATTGGAAGAATGATATGATGAACACTCATCCGAAGTATAGTAATATGATCAAAATCAGTATGTTTACATTGCTATAATATGTCATACGAAGTAACCTTAATCCTTAGACCATGAAATTATGTCAATCACTAATACCGGAAGAGTACTTTGATAACATCAAATAGCACACCATAACAGGGTGACTATAAAGGTGGGTTTAGGGACTCTGAAAGTGTTATATAGAGACTCATGGATCAAGAGTGAGATTTTTCCATCCCAGTGATGGAGAGATATACTCTGACCCCTTTCGGTGATATCACATTGACAACAGCTTGCAAGCAGACGATTTGATCACGAGGAATGTTATATCACGGAAACGATAAAAGAGTACTTGTCAGTGACGAGATTAAACTAGGTATGGGAATTCCGATGATCTAATCTCAGACATGTAATATATCGCGAGACAAAGGGATTTGGTTACGACATTAATAGTTCACACGATCACTTGAGACATTGTTGAATATGTGGGGAGTCCGTATGGATCTCCAGGTCCCGCTTCTGATTATTGATAAGAGAGGTGTCTCGATCATATCTATATCATTCGTTAACTATAGGGTGACACACTTAAGGTTTTCCAACACTAAGTGGTAGATAAAACATATCCGAGGATAATATTGATAGAGCTGAAATTGTTCCGATGATCACCGGAATTGTTTGGGGTCAAATCATTAAAAATGGTTTCAGGTGTAATATTGAAACAATGCAAGGGGTTTTATGTGAATGTTTGTTAATTAAAATAATTAAAAAATTTCTGAATAAAATAAATGAATGAGGGAAGATGGGCAGCACCCGTCCCCCTATAAAAGGCCCTCCTCTCCTCCTCTCCATTTGCACCACCTCCTTGTGAAGGCTCTATTCCCCCTCTAGCAATTCCCCATAGCTTTGGATTAGTGAAGTACATGTTCTCTTGGTTTCTCAGAGTAAGATTTATCTACTCCTTCCGCTTCTCTACTGGTAGGAGGGTCGCTAGGACGGCTGCACCCTCCCAGGCGCGGGGTGGGCCCATCCGCATGGCCAGGGGGTGTGGCCCCCTCGTGACTCTTCTCTGTCTCGTATTCTGGCTTCGTGTTCCATATAGTAAAATATTGACTTTGGCTTTTGTCCCGTCCAATTCCGAGAATATTGATTTTCTGTCTTTCCGGAACCAAAAACAGAAGAAAACAGGCAACTGGTACTGTGGCATATTGTTAATAGGTTAGTACCAAAAAACATATAAAAACACCTCAAAGTGTACACAAAGCAAAGCAAAGTAGATACTAAACAAGCATGGAATATCAAAAATTATAGATATGTTTAGACGTATCACCTGGGTCGGCAGCGCACAGCTCGGCGTCGCACATGGCGCCTGGGCCCTCGACGTCAGGTTCTCCCCCCGGGTCACCATTGCCCGGCCCCTTGATACGTTGGAAACGTATCTATAATTTTTTATGCTCCATGCTTGTTTAGTATCTACTTTGCTTTACTTCTCTATACTTTAAGGTGATTTTTACATGTTTTCTGGTACTAACCTACTAACAAGTTGCAACAGTGCCAGATGCCTGTTTTCTACTATTTTTGGTTTCAAAAAAGTTAGTAAAGAAATATTCTCAGAATTGGACGGGACAAACGTCAACGTCAATTACTTTCCATTGGCAACAAGAAGTCCGAAGGGGAGACGAGGAGGCGTGCCAGGGCGGCTAACCCTCCCCCCTAGGCGCGGGTGGACCCTACCCCGCGCCTGGGTAGGGTTTGCCCCCTCTGGCCACCGCCTCGGCCTCCCCCTTCGCCTATAAGAAGCCCCCAATGCAGAAACCCTAAGAACCCGATCAAATCTCCACGAAACCGTCTGTAGCCGCCGCTACCATCGTCCCTAGATCAGGGGGATCTGAAGTTCTTCCCGGCACCCTGCCGGAGGGCAGATCATCCCGGAAGCCTTCTCTCCGGTATGATGCGTGAGTAGTTCCACCTTGAACTATGGGTCCATGTAGTAGCTAGATGGTTGTATCTTCTCCTTTGTGCTTTCATGTATAGATCTTGTGAGCTCCGTTCATGATCAAGATCTAATCTATTTTTAATCATGCATGTTGTGTTTGCGGGGATCCGATGGATATTGAGATTATTATGTTGGTTTGATTAATGGTTTTGTCTTTATGATTCTATCATGTTTGTGTTGTTTGTGATCTTGCATGCTCTCTATTGTTAGTAGCTATCTTGGCCAAGTAGTTGCTAGTGACTCCAAGAGGGGGTATTTATGCTCGATAGTGGGTTCATGCCTCTAGTTTCCAAGAGAAGTGACAGAAATTTCTTCGGTTGTAGATGTGCTTTTGCCACTCGGGAGAAAACAACGGTCTCTTGTTCATGGAACATGTGGACTGTTTACCTTACACACTTTTCTCAAAGAAGTTGTCTATTGCTTGCAACTTAATACTGGAGGGGGTTCGGATGATAACCTGAAGGTGGACTTCTAGTCATAGATGCAGTTGGATGGCGGTCTATGTATCTTGTTGTATTGCCTAATCAAATCTCATAGGATCTTTCTGACTAGTAATTGCATTGTTATGCCTTGCTCAGTTCCTGTCAATTGCCCTGCTGTAATTTGTTTACCCTTCATGCCATGTTGTTTATCTAAGGAGAGCACCTCTAGTGAACTATGGACCCCGGTCGAATCTTTACCATTGATACATCTTCCGATATTACTTGTTTACTTGTTGCAAACCATTACCTTCCACACCATACATTTAATCCTTTATTACAGCAACCGGTGAGATTGACAACCTCACTGTTAGTTGGGGAAAAGTCTTGAGTTTGTGTTGTGCAGGTCTCCGCGTTGCTTGCAACACCTGTGTGATGTTTCCTTCCTCCTACTGGTTCGATAACCTCGGTTTCTTACTGTGGGAAAACTTGTCGTTGTGCTTCTTCACACCTTGCTCTTGGGGTTCCCAACAGGCTCACATAAGTTGTGCAAGCTATCAAGCTTTTCTGGCGCCATTGCTGGGGAGGCTAAGGAGGTCTTCACTAGGGGAATCCTTCACTTCCTTTCCCTTTACTTTGTTTTTTGTTTGCTTTGTTTCTTTTGTTTGGCTTTGTTTGCCTCTTTCCAAAAAAACTCAAAAAAAATAGTCTAGTCTGGTTTGCTTGCTTTATTCAAAAACACAAAAAATTTAGTTCCTACTCTAGTTGCTGGTCTGTTGTTGCCTTGCTTTGTCATGCTTTCTATAAATGGATGGTTTCTTTGAAACTAGTTCTTATTGGCAAGGTGGGTTTACGGAAGAACAAAAGTATTATTATAAGGAGCACCATTTGTCACAAAAAGGGAAACACTTATGGGAACAAATTGATAAATTGAATACTATTGCTAGAGAGGTGTGCTCTACTTATAATGTTACTTATTGCTTTGATAAATCTTGTTGCTGTAGGAGGTATAAACACCTGCCTTTTCAATGTGAGTATAATGATAATGTTACCATGTCTTCTTATGTTAAAGGAAATTATGACTTTTATGATGTGGAACAAATTGAAGAATTTATTGCTTTCAAGGGTGCATTTTGAACTTGCCAGTTTGCTTGAAAATACTGATGATGCACCTTATGAACATGAGGTTTATGAGATACTTAAATTTTACTTTGATAATTACAAGGAAGAAAATGGCTATATTTTTTAATATTTTAATAGGTGCTTTCCACAAATGGAAGAGACTAATGCCTTCCAGGAGCCTATGGAAGAAGAAATTGTTGAAACTAAAAGCTCATTAGATGAAAAAGAGGAGGAGAGTGATGGTCAAGAGGAGGGAGAATGGATATACCCATGTCTACCTTCTAATGAGAGTAACTCTTTACCTCTTACATTATTTGATTGTCCCCTATGCTTACCAAAGGAGGATGAATGTTATGTTCTTGTGGATTTCTTTGAAATATTTGCTATGGGTAAAACTTGTGATAATAGTTATGCTCCTGTTATCCATGATGATCCCATATTTCTTCCTTATTTGAAAATGCATGGTAATAAAGAGTTTTGCTTAGAAAATGTTTATGATAAAGCTCTATTTGATGGTCCTATATTGAATGATCAGTCATGTTGTTATAAAATTGTTAAAAGTGGGTTTGAAGTTTTTAATCAAACTATTTTTTAGCTTGATAAAAATTATGTGTTTGTAGATCATGAAAAGCAAGCTTTATGTGATAGTTATATTGTTAATTTTATTCATGATGTTATTGAAAGTTATTATGAGAGAGGGAAACATGGTTTTATGCATCTCAATAATATTAACTTCCCTCTCTTTATGTTGAAAGTCTTGAAGATGCACTTGTTTTGCTTTCCTATGCTTGTTGCTTTGTGCTTTCATGACTTATTTATTTACAAGATTCCTATGCATAGGAATGGGTTAGACTCAAATGTGTTCTGAATTTGCTTCTTGATGCTCTCTTTGACTTCAATTCATATTTCTTATGAGAGCATCTTCTCAAATTATCATGCCTAACTTAAAGGCGTTAAAGAAAAGTACTTGTTGGGAGATAACCCAAGAGTTTCTTTGAGTCTTGGAAGTTATTACTTTAGTAATGACCTCTCCTTATCCTTTTTGTTTGCTTTTTGTGCCAAGAATGACCTCTAATGAGAGGGAAGTAAGATTTGGGGAGTTGTTGTCCTGAAACAAATTTCTGTCCTCCACAAAAAAATCATGAGGAGTCTCTGGAACTCCTATTGAGCTCAAACGTTACGAATAAATCCCCCAGTATGTTAGATAACTTTTTTTAGTTCAACACTTTTAGCAACAGAAGATGTTCAAAAAAATCGGTTTCTACCTGCTGGTCTGTTTTGACAGATTTCTGTCATTATTTGCATTTGCTTCTTATTGATTCCTTTTTGAGTTCTCTTGAGGTGAATTGAGATTTTTTAAGGAATTACTATAGTAGCTTGTGTTTTTAGTGAAAAGCCTTGCTATTCCAAAGCTTTTCCAGAGGTCTAATATCTTTTGAATACACTAATGTTGCTAATGAAGATTGTGTGAAGTTTTGTATGAAGGAAAAATTTCAGGTGTAGAGAGAGAATGATGCAATGAGATGAAGAATGGACAAAAGCTAAATCTTGGGGATGCCGCCATGGTGTCACCCCAAGAAATATCCAAGAGGTACAAGCGTCAAAGTTTGGGGATGCGCAAGGCATCCCCTTCTTCATCAATAAAAAGCTCAGGTCTGTCTAGACACTTCGTTTTTATTGTTTCATGCACAGTTGTGCTGTTCTTGGAGCATCTTAGTTTTCATTTGCTTTGATTAGGTTGTTTTGTTTGATTGAATAAAGTAGTTTGGACCCCCGTTCTCGCTGTGTTGTTTTGCAAATAAGTTTCTTGGTGTTGGAAAGGAGTAGTAAGTTCTTGCTTGTAAATGCAAGAGGAGATTGCATTGACTGTGACTTAGACTTTAGCATGACATGCTAGGTGTTGTTTTGGCATTATGCTTAGTGATTATTGCTGTAGCATGTCTTGTTCCAAATAATTGGAATTGCTTAGTGTGCCTTGAAGAAATTATGCGATGTTTTAGCATGCAAAAGCATAGTATTGTGGTATTCTCCTTTGATGCTTTGCTTGGGTTGACTTGGAACATGCTCACACCATGTTATGACTATTACAAGTCACCATTAGCCTCTATGATCATTTAGTCCTTGACTTGTAGTACCACTCTTTTCTTTGATTAGTATGCTTTGTTGCACTGCATGATTATGGCCATTATGCTCTCTTAGTTGGTTGCTCCTAGTCTTTTGCTAGCCTATGAGTAAGTTCTACTCATGCCTCCAACTCCCAAGAAACCAAGTCATCCCAAAGTGTCCACTATAAACTCCTATGCATGGTGTGTTACACCATTCCAAGTATATTCTTGTTTTCAACTATCTTCCAATTAAAAACTATTTTATTATGTGAAAACTTAGTGATTAAATGTGGCATCCCGCAAAACCACTACTAGAAAATCGCGTTGTTTTCGTGCATTGCATCGTCATCATCATGCATTGTTTGTCTGAAACTATTTCGAAAAGCCTAGTTTTGCTTTGTACAAATACCCCCCTTTATTTCAAATGCAAAACCTCGATCGTATCGGATATTTTATTTACCTATAAACTAATTGCAAAGTGGCCTTGTTTTAAAATAAACAAAACAAAGCAAACACATATTTACAAAACTAACAAAACCTAAACTCTAAATCCTATACCTACCCAATCCTACTCTACCCACCACTCACAGCTCGCCACCTCACCCTCTCCCCCAACCCCTACCCACCCTGCCACCTCACCAATCTCCTCCCTCCCTCTCTCCTCTCTCACCTGACCTCCCTACCCTCTCTCTCAGACCTGGCCCCACCGAGCCAGCCCACCCTGACCCTCTCTTCCTCCCTCTCTCCCACTCCCTCTCCCCGACCCCACCACCTGCCCCACCTCTCCGGCCCCCGCCTCCCTCCTCTTCCTCACGCGACCACCCCGCCTCCCTCCTCCTTCTCCCTCCATTGCCCGCCTTGTGCCCTCCCCTCGCCCGTCACCCCGCCTTCTCCTCTACCTCCGCCGCCCTCGGCCTTCCTCCCTCTCCTCCACCCACTTGGCTGCCTCCTCCTCGCCTGGCCTGCCCTCTGCCTCTGCCGGTATCACGCTTGCCGCCGCGCGTCGCCCGCCTTTCCCAGATCAAGCGCCTCACTTGACGCCGCAACCGCCTCGCCCACCCTCTCCTCTCACCCCACCGCTCCTCCTCCTCTCAGCCAAGCGCGCGAGCCTCGCTGCCCGCCTCCTCCACCACCCCAGCGCCTCCGGCGCCTCCTCTGCCTCTCTCCCTGTTGTCCGGCCAGCCTCCTCCCGAGCCCCTCGCCCCCCTCGGCTCTTCCCCGGCCCCGGCCACGTCTCCCCGCCGGCCGAGCCCTCGTTCCCGCGGGGATCCACCCACTTCCCGTCGCTGGCTGTTCGCCGCCTTGGCCAGTTCTTCTTCGCCTGGCTCCCCGTCCTCGAGCTCGTGAGCGGGCCCGTGATGCGGGTACTCTGCCTCGTTGTTTGTTTGCAGGAAGATTCCCTGTTGTTTTGGCCAACCGAGAACCGTCGTCACTTCACTGTCCTATGCAACAACAAGATCCCTTTCCCGTCCACGTGTTACCGAGAACTCCGACCCGGGACAGCAAGTTCTTCGTCACGTCACGCCAAGGACTTCTCCCCGGATTCGCCATGACCGTCTACATGGAGCCATCTACCTAAATCCCGGTCCGACCCGCGACGAACCCTGTCGACCCAGAACCAAGATCAGCAAGACCCCTCGGAACACCAAGATCTCCCAGTACCGAGACCCGAGTCCGACACCGACAATCGAAACCGCGGGACCGACGAGTTCGCCTAACCGGACACCGTGCGACAAGATCGTCTCGGACCCGAGGACCATCAAGACTTCCGCTCGGCAACGCCAAGTACTCCTTCCTGGCTTCGAAGCCCGACCCCGTGGACCGACATGATCTCCTTCACGGATACGACAAGTACTCCCTCGAGGACGTCGAGTACTTCACCCCGGACACCGAGACCCTGGACGACAAGTTCTCCTTCCCGGAAGCATTGACGCTCGTGCGACAAGATCTACTTCCCCGTTCCGAAGACCCTAAATCCCGGAGTCCGAGAACGATCCCGTCGAAACCCAGATCCGAACCCTGAGACCGACCCCGAATCCCGGAACCCCAAGATCGTCGAACCCTAATGTGTGAACCCCTTCCTGAAACCCTATTTTATAATATAATACAACTTGTCGCATATTAATTGTTCATGCATGCATCCTTGTCATGTGGTTTGGGGGCCTTATGCCGATTCACCTCATAATTAAATATGGGGCCCATATGCGGGCAAATCTAGCCTTATATTGGCCTCATTTAAATTGTGTAGCGAACCGGTGCTATCTCTTGCCTTGTTGATACAACATTTAAATTGCGGGGGTTCTAAATAACTTGAACCGTTTAATTAATTGTCGGAACCCCGGTTCCGCTTAATCTTGCCTAATTGCATCGCACCTTCGCCATGTCATACATCATACATGCATCATGCCCGATCTTTTGCGTAGTATTAAATAGTCCATCCGGTGTTTCTTCTAGTGTTTTGGTTCTTCGCGGATAAGGCCGTTGAGTTGATGCGAGTGTCGACCCGATCTTCGGATGAACCTTCAGCAATGTTTCAGGCGAGCATCTCCCCCTTTCTACCTATCTTACTTTTATAGTATTTATTCCCTCCTGTTGATCTATTGCTATCTGTGTTGCGTTGCTCTAGTTTTCGTACCCGTGATATCCCTTGCAGCCTTATATTGCCTTGGACACCTCCTATTACCTGTTGTTTGGTAGATAGTCGGACCTGCGCGTCGTAGTCGCTTGCTCAAGTGCTGTTGCGTGTCGCCAAGTGCCACAGTTGTTGGAGCAATGCCGCATGTTGATGTTGGAGATGATCATGGCTTTACTTTTCATAACTTTAATTACTGTTTAACAACTAAAATTGAAGTAAGTAAGCAGAGGCACAGGTGGGCAATAGATGTTATTTGGTTGTTAACCGTCCACTTGTGTCCCGTAGGACCCCGAGTACTTGATACTTGTTCCTTGATTTATCGCGCTATCCACATCCGGGAGGATTATGGGACCCCCCTGAGCCAGAGCTTGATTCATTCTTATTTCTTGGGGCCACAAACTAGTTTGAGGTTTTATTTACTATCCTGTACTTATGCCATGCTACTGCTTTATTTACGATTGTGCGAGGAGCACCCTGTACTGTTTAGGTAAGCGGAATGTTTTCGCGGTATCGACAAGCCCAGTCACATTTTCGGGTTCCCAGTCGTTTACAGCCATTGACGCAAACCTTGAGTCCGTCTCGGAGTCAGCTAACTTCGTTGCGGGTCTACTCAATGGGGTGGCCCCCTGAAATATTTCTAAATCCTGTGATTGCTTTGTCGTGAAAGCCTCGTTGGGTTTTGATTTGGTTTTTCCGAGGTTGATCGAGTGTGTGTTGCTATTTGTGCACCCCGGCCGGGTTAAAAATTTCTGAAAGCCGTGTCCGCGGTTATGGACGACTTGGAGCACAATATCTCGATCATAGACAACTATAACTAAAGTAGTGCTATAAATTTGACTCTATAATGACTAGTAATCAGCTTCACTATAATGGAATGGATAATTAAAACTGCCCACAATTGCTTGTTTGGTTTGTCGCTTGCGACAATTGTATCTGACTAGTAAGTATTGCAACTACAACGGAATGGCTAAATAAAAGTACCAACAACTGCTGGGTTTTTGGGTTATCTCATGCTAATTGTATTTGACTAGTAAGTGTCGCAACTACAATGGAATGGTTAAATAAAAGTGCCCACTGCTTATTTTATCAGGATGATTACCTATACTTGACTAGTAATTGCTGCAACGATAACTGAATAAGTAAAACTGCCAACTGTGTGAGTTCCTCGGTTGACTTCCTCGTTTGGTCTCGAGGGGGAAACACCAGGATGGGTATGTTTGGTGGTAGTATCAGGTTGTTTCCGCTTAGGTCTTTCTTATCCCTCTCTAGTTGCCGCCAGTTGTATCGAGTCTCTATAGGTTGTTTAGTGCATGCTGCCGCTGCCGCTTCAGTCCACCATACCTATGTAGGCGAGGACCGCCGAATTCTAGCCTCGCTGTCTTGGCCTCGATCGACGCTCCTTTTTTCCCTTTGCCCTTTGTCGGCACCCCTTTGTTTAAGCAGGTTTTGAGATCGACGTCATAGCGGTGGTTACCCTTCCGGCTTGGCTCAGGGTTATGGACGCCATTGGTTATTCTTCAGGGCTCTTAGCCCCATTTGCATCTTGTCCGTAGTCGGACGCTCTATCATTTTCAAGGTGATTTGGATCTTTGTATATTATATCTGTATTCTTGACTCATTGAGTCGCTATTGTATATATCTGTTCTGTGGGTCCCATCGAGGACTGTTGTGTAATGTTATTACTTCGTTTTCCACCCGCACGAAAGTGCCTGGTGGGCACCTTTGAATCGTTTCTATGAAGGTTTGGCGGGTTTCGCTAAAACTTGCATAGGGTCGATTCTGAGGGTGTTACATTAAAGCCCTCACGAACTTGATGGCACACTTTATATTCTTTGCCCCTAATAAACATGAACCATTGTGACAACTTTGTTGTATATGCTTGCACTTATAAGTTGGAATTAGCAGAACCGTGCTGTCACGGGGAACGGTTTCAACATTGCACTTGTATTTTGTACTCAGTTGATATCATGTTCTTTTGTATATGGATGTCACCAGTGTGCAAATAAAGAGGGAACTTGTAAGTCCATGGAGTTTGTCTCCTGTGTTAGAGAAACTCCTGGGCCGCTAGCATAAGCCATGCCTAATCATGGTGGAAACTTGCAACATCACCATAGTGACATCTATGATCCATTCTTCTTATAAAAAAAAGAGACACATTGAGAAAAGAGGAAAGAGAGAAAAACACCATATTCCCATGGTACATAAGAAGATTGCTGAGATGCTTATTGTCTGCTTGCCTTGTCATTTTGGTTATGAGAAAGCTCATGAACCATGTGCAAGGGGTACCCTGTTGGCGGTTCTCAATGATATGCAAATACTTACAATGACAAGAACTTACCTGGACCCAAAGTTGAGTATGCATGAGGTGTGGCCCTCGTATTCAAGGGACTTGAGATTTCCAACTTATACTTCGTCAAGCATATACTCCATCTTTGCCACTTTAACCTTAACCACTTCAAGATGCTTATGATAGGGGCAGTGAGGGCTGAAAGCTAACAAGTACCATAATTTTTGGAAGCTCTTTTTGAAACTTATAATCCCTGCTTCCTTTACAAAAAGGCTTTTCTTCCACCAATATCGAGTCTCCACCTTCTACCTTTAGGCACCATTAAGAGAGCATAGTTGTCATTCTGTGTGCAGTGTTCCAAAGCTTATTAGTTGATGCATATTGTGGTATTACTTGTTCTTGTGCTATTTGTTTCTAGTCACCCTTGTGAACTTTGAAGGTGTCCTATGCATCTATTTGCTACTCTATGAGGGACAGGCTTATTGCCACTATGCTATGTTTTTTGTATGTGAAACAAACAAACGTTTTTCAATGCATGTTATTCATGATCTTTGTTTGTAGCTTGTCATGTTGCATGCATAGTTACTATGTCCTATTTTTAGAACTCCATCTTTCATGCACATGTTTAGAGTTCTTTGATCCCAGCTTTCAATGCTTGTACATGGTTGGATCTTTATTGTGAGGGTGCATGTCACCTTA
Organism: Avena longiglumis; assembly: GCA_030063025.1. Taxonomy (NCBI): domain Eukaryota; kingdom Viridiplantae; phylum Streptophyta; class Magnoliopsida; order Poales; family Poaceae; genus Avena; species Avena longiglumis. Next base: position 333,472,101 of record CP125978.1, read on the forward strand.
AAAATTATTCTTTTTATCACTTACCTACTCGAGGACGAGCAGGAGTTAAGCTTGGTGATGTTGATACGTTGGAAACATATCTATAATTTTTGATGCTCCATGCTTGTTTAGTATCTACTTTGCTTTACTTATCTACAATTTGAGGTGCTTTTTTACATGTTTTCTGGTACTAACCTACTAACAAGTTTTCCAGATGGTTGTTTTATGATGTTTTTGGTTTCAGAAAAGTTAGTAAAGAAATATTATTGGAATTGGACGGGACAAACGTCAAAGTCATTTACTTTCCGTGGGGAACAAGAAGTCCAGAGGGGAGACGACAAGTCATGCCAGGGCGACTAAACCCCCTAGGCGCGGGCCTGGGTAGGGTTTGCCCCCTCTGGCCGCTTCCTTGGCCTGCCCCTTCGCCTATAAGAAGCCCCCGATGCAGAAACCCTAAAACCCAATCAAATCTCCACGAAACCGTCTGTAGCCGCCGCCACCATCGTCCCTAGATCGGGGGGATCTGAAGTTCTTCCCGGCACCCAGGCGGAGGTGAGATCATCCCGGAGGCCTTCTCTCCGGTTTGATGCGTGAGTAGTTTCACCTTGGACTATGGGTCCATGTAGTAGCTATATGGTTGTATCTCCTCCTTTGTGCTTTTATGTATAGATCTTGTGAGCTCCGTTCATGATCAAGATCTAATCTATTTGTAATCATGCATGTTGTGTTTGCAGGGATCCGATGGATATTGAGATTATTATGTTGGTTTGATTAATGGTTTTGTTTTTATGATTCTATCATGTCTATGTTGTTTGTGATCTTGCATGCTCTCCGTTGTTAGTATCTATCTTAGCCAAGTAGTTGCTAGTGACTCCAAGAGGGGGTATTTATGCTCGATAGTGGGTTCATGCCTCTAGTTTCCAAGGGAAATGACCGAAATCTCTTTAGTTGTAGATGTGCTTTTGCCACTCGGGAGAAAACAACGGTCTCTTGTTCATGGAACATGTGGACTGTTTACCTTACACACTTTGTTTAAAGCAGTTGTCAGTTTCTTGCAACTTAATACCAGAGGGGTTCGGATGATAACCTGACGGTGGACTTCTAGTCATAGATGCAGTTGGATGGCGGTCTATGTATCTTGTTGTATTGCCCAATCGAATATCATAGAATCTTTCTGACTAGTAATTACTTTGTTATGGCTTGCTCAGTTCCTGTCAATTGCCCTGTTGGAATTTGTTTACCCTTCATGCCATGTTGTTTATCTAAGGAGAGCACCTCTAGTGAACTATGGACCCCGGTCCAATCTTTACCATTGATACATCTTCCACTATTACTTGTTTACTTGTTGCAAACCATTAACTTCCATACCATACGTTTAATCCTTTGTTACAACAACCGATGAGATTGACAATCTCACTGTTAGTTGGGGCAAAGTCTTGAGTTTGTGTTGTGCAGGTCTGCGTGTTGCTTGCAACACTTGTATGACGTTTCCTTCCTCCTATTGGTTCGATAACCTCGGTTTCTTACTGAGGGAAAACTTGTTGTTGTGCTGCTTCACACCTTGCTCTTGGGGTTCCCAACAGGCTCACATAAGTTGTGCAAGCCATCACCCCTCGTCGTCGGGGTCCTCTAGGCCGGCCTCGCCTGCTCCTGATGTGACACCGGCCCCTATGCTCGCCGATCCATGACGTCCGCACACGCGCAGTCGCAGTGGCATTGCTTGTCCCTAGGAGCGCACCGATGGCATAGTTGCATACTTGGCTGCTTGCCTGGCTCATGTTGTTGAAGATCCAACCGCCGAACCCGCAGTTATCAAGCCGCTATGAGTATCCCACACTAGAAAACTGCTATAGAACAAGATTATCTTGCTCTTATGCAGAATGAGACCTGGAGACTTGTTCCCCCTCCGCCTCACGTCAACATTATTGATTATAAGTGGGTCTTCAAGGTGAATAAACATGTTGATGGTTCTATTGAGCGCTATAAAGCGCGTCTTGTGGCTACAGGTTTTAAACAGCGTCATGGACTGGATTATGAGGATATGTTCAGCCCGATTTTCAAGCCTACCACTATTCGTCTTCTCCTGTCACTCGCAATTTCTCATGGATGGTCTATCTGCCAGCTTGATGTGCAGAATGTTTTTCTTCATGGGTTGCTTTAAGAAGAGGTCTACATGCGACAACCACCTGGATTTGTTGATCACACTCAACCTCATCATCTCTGTCGTGGGACGAAGACTCTATATGGACTGAAGCAGGAACCTCGTGCCTAGCATGCTCGTTTGGCTTCAGCTCTTCGTGCTCATGGATTTGTTCCGTCGATGGCTGACACTTCGATGTTCTTGTTTCAGCGCTCGAGTGTGACCATGTACCTGCTCGTGTATGTGGACGATATCCTGATCATCTCTTTACTGATTGCTGCTGATGCTCTTGTGACTGCGCTTGGTAGAGACTTTGCAGTAAAGGATTTGGGACAGCTACACTTCTTCCTGGGTATTGAGGTCGCTCATCACGCCCGTGGCAGCCTCGCTCTCACCCAAAAAAATATTCTCTTGATATCTTGCGCTGTGCTGGTATGCTCAAGTGCAAGACGTCTCCTACGCCCATGTCCTCCACCGACAAACTTTCAGCTACTGATGGTGATCTTCTGTCTCCTGAGGATGCGATTGAGTATCGAAGTATTGTTGGCGGTCTGCGGTATCTGACTATCACACGTTCGTATCTCTCGTTTGAGGTTAACAGGGTGTGCCAGTATCTTCATGTGCCTACTGATGTGCACTGGTCTGATGTGAAACGCATCCCGCGTTATGTGCGTCTCACTGTCTCCTACTGTCTCCACCTGCGCCCCAGTCCCTCCGGAGTCCTCTCTGCATTTTCAGATGCTGATTGGGCAGGGTGTCCAGACGACAGGAGGTCCATGGGGGGATATGCAGTGTTCTCGAGTCCTAACTTGATCGCCTGGAGTGCACGTAAGCAAGCCATTGTTTCCCGCAGCAGCACAGAAGCCGAGTACAAGGCAGTTGCCGACGCGACAACTGAGCTCATATGGATTGAGTCCCTACTTCGAGAGCTAGGAATACCTCATCCACATCCTTCTGTCCTTTGGTGCGACAACATCGGGGCTACATTTCTATCGTCTAATCCGGTGTTCCATGCATGAACCAAACACATTAAGATTGACTATCATTTTGTGAAGGAACGTGTTGCACAGAAGCTACTACAAATCAGGTTTATCTCTTCAAAAGATCAACCTGCAGACATCTTTACCAAGCATCTACCCTTACCGATGTTCGAAGTCTGTAGGTGCAATCTCAACCTTCTAGATGTATCAGAAGTGAGTTGAGATTGAGGGAGGGTGTTAGACTTTGTATTGTAGTCCAACTGTGTATACCTGTATTCTATCATTGTACACCATTATATATATGAGATAGGCCACCCTATAGAGGGTTGAGCCGGTTCCCCAAAACTCTTTTCCTTACATGCATAGAGGTGAAAGTCATACCTAAAGTTAGAATCTAGAGCACATTAATTCACACTCACGCAGTGAGAGAAGATTTGTCACTGAACAAAGCTCATTAAGAAAACAAGATGTCACCAGACTCCTACTAGTTTGGTTCTTGTCATTGAACAAAAGAGAAGGGCACATCTTGTAGACATTGAAAGCATTCACTTTACCAAAAAAACAATACAAGGTTGCTATTTTCTGATGGATACATGGCACGGACAACAGTAGTTACATCTCACTCTACTTCTCCTTTGTTTACCTACAACACGCAGCTCCAAATGTTATCAGATCCAGCTCAAAGATTGTTGGAGGTACAGACGTATTAGATCCAAATCTCAAATGGACGTGGAACCTATGTACGAAACCAGTTCACAGGTCGCCACAAGCAAGCAAATGAGTGTAAAAACAGAAAAGTGAAATTCAGTGTTGCAAACAGTTACCGAGATGTACAGCCAAAAGACTCTTCTCTACATCGTCATAGCCAGCACCTCGTGGATCCTAAAGTCCATGCCCGCCATCGATGGTCGGCTGATTGGTCGGTGTCGATGGAGAGACCTAGCGTCCACGTGCAACGGCCAGCTGTGCTACCTGTACCATCGTCAGCCCCGCGCTATCTCATACCCGCACGCCATTACTGGTTGCTGATCTCCACCTCTTGTGCCTGTCTCTCTCCGGCGGAGGCGAGGAAGAGTGGTTCAGGAGGAAGGGCGGAAGGGAGGTGGAGACTAGAGAAGGATCCATGGAGCAAGGGCATCGGTCAGGATTTTGGAGGTCTACGCCGTCTAGGCCCGGTGATCCGTGATTTTTGCGAGGACATTGCACTTGCCCCGGCTTGCACCTAGGGAAAGTATCTGGCAAGAAGAGGGCGAGGATCCGATTACGGTTCAATTCCCCTTTTTGCGATCAGATTAGACGGAATTTTATGGGCTTCGGAGGTGGGACGTTCATATTTTTCTCTGCATGTGGAGTAAACGTCAGCCAATGTAAATTACTAAGTGTACATCAGATAAAGATTAGATTAAGGAAAATGATACAGATAACGCGCTCGCGATCCTCCGGGTCGCTGCCTCCTGCCTCGTGCGGTGAGCAGCGTGGTGGGACCCACTCCCTTCTCTCCTTATCTTTTCCTCTTTCCTCGTTTCCATCTAATTTTCGGACGAAACCGTCATGCATCTCCATGCCTCGCTCGCAGAGAACCACGCGCTGCCAGGTTGCACCTTCACTCCCTTCTCCGCCGTCGGCCGTGGCGTGCCTCCACCACCGCCGCCCGTCGCCGTGTGCCTACACCGCCGCCGCCCGTCGTTGCCACGCTCCTCCATCGTAGCCGCCACGCGTGTCTCAGCCCCTGTAGTTCTTCCATCGCCGGCCTCCACACAAGCACGCCCACGCAGCCCCATGGATGCAGGGAGCGCCGCCGCCTCCGACTCGCGCCGGCCGCGACCGCGAGGGCTCTCACTGCCACGCCCTGCACCGTCTCCCGGTGCTCCCGCTAGCGAGCCCTCACCCAGCCACCAACTCCTCCACGGACACGAGTCCACCGCACGTCGATGGGTACTGTCTTCCCATGGGGCCCGTCTACTCCATGTTTCCTATGGTACCGCCCATCTCTGTAGTCTCTCTATAGTCGTTGCTACTTGCGGCATCCAGAGCTGCTACCTACGTCGAGCGACGCTGCTACACACAACAACCGACATTGCTACATGTGGCAAGCGACCATACATGTGTCAAGCGACCATGCTACATACAGCTATTGAATCTGCTACATACGGCTTCCAGTGTTGCTACCTGCGACGAACGATGATGCTACAATGTAATATTTTCTTTGCTACAAGTTTTTGGTATGACATCTCTGGCGAAGTCGGCTTTTGCTACATTACAATAATTATTTTTCTACATATGTTTTATGATTTTTCTACGGTAGCGTAAAGTTTTCGCTACAAGGTCTCCGGCGAGGTATCCGGTGAAACTCTCCGACGAGTCTCCGGTGAGGTCGGTTTTGCTATATTAGCACAACTTTTTTGCTACACGGTCGCCGGCGAAATCTCCGGCGAGGTCTAGTATGTTTTTCTATTTTCGAGGCCGAACCGTTTTTTGCTACATGTAGCAAAAGCGGGTTATTTTATACTCCCTCTGGTCCATATTACTTGTCATAAAAATGGATGTATTTAGACATGTTTTAGTGCTAGATACATTCGTTTCAACGACAAGTAATATGGATCGGAGGAAGTAGCAAACTCGGATGTTTTGTAGCAAAAGCGGGTTTAAGCCAGAAAAGACTGGACACATGGTTGGCTGGGACCCGGGAGAATGAAAACGATCTATCCCCGAGGGACGCGTAGGAGTGTCCTTAGATTAATGTTTTATGTGGTGCGTTTATAAAAGATAATGTTTGCTCTTTTATGAGTAAGTAGAGATAGAGATATAAACAATATCGAATTTGAATATTTTAAAATATGGATAATTTCAAATTTGAACAAGTTTTAAATTTTAGCCTTTGAGACTATTGTAAATTTTTACATAACATAAATTCAAAAATTATTTTTTCAAAACTAAACATTTAAAATTTGAACATTTTCTAAATCGGAACATTTTTCGTCTGAAGATTTTGCAAATTTATCTAGCCAAGTTAAAATTAGGACTTGGTTACCCTTTATCCATTGGTTAGGTTAACCTAACCTAAAAAAATGCCCAATGGGTCAAACGGTTAACTCCAAAATTATCTAGGTCCAAACAGTTCGATCCATTTCTACCAAGGGTTATCCCGCACAATTCATCAACCTGCCTAGCACCTCCCGAGTCCCGACCCCTGAGCGCCGCTTGCGCGCATGCTGCTAGAGCCGCCGCTCAACCCGCTCGAGTTCTTGTCCTGGACCTGGAGCTGTCCGCCATAGACGTCTCCCGCGGTCAGCCGCCGGCCTCATCGTCGCCATCCCTTGTCGGGCCCATCACCGAGGATGCCTCCTGCGAGCTCGACGACAGGGCGACAGCTGGGGGCTCCTTCTCCTTCGCCCCTGTGATCATGTCGCTGTTGATCATGGTGCGGAGCCTGGCACAGTCTGTGAAGCCTCCTTCCATTCCCTGGATCCTCCACGATCTCTTCTCTCCCTGCCGGAAAAAAAAGAAATCCCTTTTGCTCATAGCGAAAGAACTCACTCTGGCCGTTTCTTATTTAGGATTTTGACCCCTCAAGTTTTTTTGTTCATCTGCAATCTACTCCGTTCCGAGGATTACAACTCTTGTAATTTACATGAGTAGTTGATGCATTGATTATGTTTCTAATCATGAAATGGTCAAAGCAGAAGACCGATCCCTGTATATGAATCAAACTGACATATCTTACAGAAGTTTATCTCCCGGTTCAGTAATTGTTTTTATAATATACTTTCTCCGTTTTTAAGATATAAGATTTTTTAGCTTTGTAAAGGAGTGTATCAAGCTTGCAATATAAGCATGTTGTCTGGGTGCTTCTTAAATAAAATCATGTTTCCAAAGAGTTGTAGTAGCACTTTACGGTCGATTTGTATAAATTTTTGTAGAAATCGTCTCTGAAGTGAACCGTGATTAGTAGTTGGGCCATTGTACTTTGATTTGGATGCTTCTCCAGCTTGCGGGCTCTAACTCTCGACATGAAACAGTCATTATAGATTTATATTGGTAAATGTTTTCATAATTAACTTTTACTCCTGGTGGTAGATAATAATAGGGCTTGCAAAGTAGAATAGCAAAAACAAGATTTTTTTGTTAAAAGTGGTTCGACCCTAAATAACCAATGGTTATAACAATAATAACCTAATGGTTAACCATAATAACCAAAGACATAAAATGTTTAAATGAGTTAGAATTCGAAAGATAAATGGTTAACCAAATCCCATCCTTAGGTCTAGTGCAGGAGTGATTCACTCGCGCACTGAGCGGACTATAGGCGCTCCCGGGATCCAGCCCAAGCATGTTATAAGAAACAAAATTGGGCCAGGCAACTCCAGCCCGAATAGCTTTAAGAAATATATATTCGACCAAGGTTTACTGGGCGCCATCCAAGCTATGGGCGTGGCAAACTGGTCCAACCCAGGAACCAGACAAGGGACCGCCGGCGGGCTCGGTCCAGCAAGGGGCTCCTTCCAGTCTTGCTCACGGCGCGGTCGCCGTCGCCGCCGTCAGCCCGAGCGCTAGAGCTGCGTCTTCGGGACTCACTGTTGAAACCGTCAATTTGCTGCTACCAGGCCCGTTCGTCCGTCGTGTATCGGAATGGCTCCGCATTCCGCAACCATACAATACAATGATCAGGTCGAGCAGCCTTTGCTTGAACGCTTCTGCTCCGCCAAAGCGCGAACATTCCTTAGTAATAATACTCTCGCCGCCAGTGTGCAGCTAGCTTAGCCTCAGGAACCAGGTCGGGCCTCGGCCACAGCTACGCCTTCGCCGACGAGGAACCTGCTCGATCGAGCTTTTTTGTCTGACCTCACGTCACTCACGATTGAGCATTCGCCTGATCGCCTCTCGGCATTAGCCCGGCCGGCAAGGAACGGAAAAATATGAGCTCTCTGTTCTAGGATCGTCGGCAGGCCACGGCCTACTCCATACTATGAATGGTCTTTGACGGAGTGGCAGCACGTGATACTCAAGTGGGGTAATAATCCTCCACGCCCACACATTCACCGCCGTGTAACGATCTAATCTCACCGCAAGGCAAGGCAAGACAAGAATCTTCTGCGTTGAGATGTCACCGTCCTTGGAGCCACCGATTCGTCTCATCCCCTTTGCCCCTACTACCAGTAGATATATCAGATCAACACAAAGTCGTCAAAGAGGCGCGCGGGCGGATGGCACCGAAAGGAAGCCAACAAAATCTATCTATCTATCGAGATGAGATGAGATAAACCGTGGGCAGAGAGAGAAGCAAAAGTACTAGGGAGTATGCTAGTAGTACTAACAAAACGAGCCGCTATCACGACCGGTTACCCGTAAACAAAAACGAAAGCCCGGCCCCCTTTGTTTTGTCTTGTCTCGTTCGCTCGGTTCTTCTTTCTTTCTTTCTGGCTCGCTCGATCGTCTCTTTCCCTGTCGTCCGACGCAGCAAACACAAGTTGCGCCAAGTAGTTTAATCCGGAGCGCGAGGACTCGTCACCCCCGGGTGTTTTTATCTCCCGGCACGGCACCTAACGCGCGGGGCACGCATCGCGTACGTGGACCGGCACGACTGGGGCGCCCAGATTAATCATCCTGTCCCATTCACCTCCCAGTGTTGTGACTTGTGAGCTGAGTAAAATACTGCCTGCCGCGCCGTTCGGCCGATGATGCCGACCAGCCGCAACGATAAGTTTTATTTATTTTACCGTCCTCCGTTTCCGGCTACGGGGGCCAGGACAAATCCTACTGTCCGAAAAGTCAAGTCGGTCTCCGCAATATAATAATCACAAGATGTGATCGGACGGACGGCATAGGGGCCCATGGGGTGGGTGACGGGGCACGTCGCCGTCGAGCGCCAGTGCTGATGCTGATTTTTGCTCCTCCTACTGATTGATTGGTGCCAGGAAATTATGGAGGCACATGGCCTCCCAGCGGCAGCAGCTCTTATCTGCAGGCGGGCCACACCCTAGCTAGATAGCTAGCTAGAGAAACAAAGGGCTAGAGCTGAACGACACGTCGGCCCCGTCGATCACCCCTACAGCTACGTAGTACGTGAGCGGCACGGCTCGCGGGGCCCCGGATGCAGCTGCGCTTGCGGCGCCGCAACGGAAAATCGGCTTCGGCTTCGGCGCCGCAAGCGAAAAGCAGAGTACTCACTACGTGTATGATCTATCTTCTCCGGAGCTGCTGTCCAAGCAAGCGTAAAAGGCGATATATATATGCTTCAGACCGCATCTCAAGACGAGTGGGGATTCGAACACTTGTTGCCAGCTTCAGCCACGAATAACCCTTGCCCACCGCGCGCCAGCAAAATGCTACTGTGGAATCAATGCTTGCGTTCACAGCCAGCAGGAACGCGATGGGCAGTAGATACTCCTTGGCGAGGAGAAGAAAAAAGCGTGTTGTCCTTGAGCAAGCTCAAAGAGCCGTTTTGGCACACAGGTAATAGTACGAACAACTAGACTATAATATTGATTGACAGTCCCGTCCAAGAAGTGGTTTACTACAATTAATTTACACTTTCTTTAGCTCCTTCCAGAGCCGATCGAAAGAAAAACTTGTTCGTTAATAATTTCGCGTCCGTTCTCTAACATTTCGTCCCCATTATTTGGCGCGACGGCGACCACGACGACGACGACTCTGCAGTCTGCACTCACAAAGAAAGAGTCGCCGGCGTCGGCGCGGGCGCATCGTCCTGGATCTCAGTCTAGCTCTCCGGCGAAGGGCGGCCAAGTATATGCTCCGATCCGGTCTTACACGACCGGAAACGCCGGCCGGCCTGCCGCTGCACCGAGGAATCAAAGGGAGAGAGATATCGACGAAGACCACGCGCGCGCGCCGTCCGTTCACGCGCAAACCCAGCCCGCCAGGCCGCTCCACACACACACCCGCTCCATCGATTTGCTTGCTTGTTGGTTGGTTAATCATCACAGAGCGGACTGCAGCTTGGCGTGCCGGTCGACGAGCTGCTGGAGCGCCTCCCGCATCCACGCGTGCTGGCACCCGTCCATCACCTGCTCCACCGTTGCCTGTTCAACCAAATTTGCAGACAGAGCACACACGTTCAGACTACACGTTCTTCTTGCTTCTTAATTAATTTGACTTGGCAGCACCAGATAGACTGGTAGAACGGAAGGTACCAGGAAATTACAAGAAGGAGAAACTGTACTCACCCAGGTGCGCTTGCGGGACGTCATCTCGGGCCACTGCTGGAGCTCGTCGGTGACGTGGAGAGGGAACATGTACCCCTCGTAGGTCTGGTCGTACCGGCGGCTCTTGTAGTGCCAGTACCCCAGCAAGCTCCCGGTCTCGCCGCGGACGCCGGCCTCCTCCAGGGCCTCGCGCCGGGCCGCGTCGTCCATGGACTCGTCCAGCTCCCAACCGCCCTTGGGGAACATCATGCCGTGCCCCTTCTGCGAGCTGATCACGAGAACCTCCAGCTCGCCGTCGTCGCGCACCAGGTAAGGGATGCAGCCGACCACGATGCGACCGCCGGTGCGCGGGCTGTAACGCTGAAGCTCGCGGCCCTGTCTAGCCACAAGAACGGCCATCGGATCTTAATTTAGAGAAGAAGATGGAGTGCTGTTAAGCAGCTCGAAGAGAGAGAGGGGATAGAAGACGAGAGATGGATGGATGGATGGATGGATGGTAAAGCAGCAGCTGTTGGTTTTGCGGCTATGAATCCGGGGGTATTAATAGGCGAGCACCGCGCCTGATGTCAATGGAGTTTATTGCTGTTGGTGTTGGGTATCGTTGCGAGCGGACGGGGACGAGTAGGTAGTAACATGGGTGGAGCATGGGCTATGGACCAGCACCAGATTAGCTCTCGTGGACGCGGCGTACGGGTCCTTGTGGCAGCGCGCATGTGCTTGGTCCAGGGTTTCCGTTCCAGTTATCAGCAGGCTCATTGATAATCAACTTTCACGGATTGGGAAGATAGAATGCCAAACAAGAAAGAAGGAAATTAGAATGTACTCGTACACGTGCACAACTTTTTCTCCAACACTTGAGTTAAGTACATCTGTGAGCGTGATGTTTTTTCAAACAGAAGAAACTTTGCCATGGTCTTTTCCTTTAAGAAGTATTTATTCTATTGTCCTAGTGCGGCACTTGATCATGAATACACAATCTTGTGCGAAAATTTTGCGTGCCGTTGCATCACCTTGGATTTGAGTAGTGTATTTTCGAAAGAAAAGACGAGATGTTCGCTTGCAACATGCTCCCTCCGTTTCAAAATATAAGACGTTTTAGGTTTGTAAAGAAAATAAATCTACACTTATTTTAGTGTGTAGATTCATCTTAAAGTTGAGTGAATCTACATACTAAAACAAGTCTAGATTTATTTTCTTCACAAACCTAAAACATCTTATATTTTAAAATGGAGGAAGTATAAGTATTGTGCACTATTTTCAACTTTGGAGGCTTGGGATGAGTTGTGCGTGCGTTCATACTATATGTCGTTTCTACTGATTCCGTTAAAAAATCTGCCTCGTGGTGGACCAATGAGGAACCATGGTCACCACACGAAACAAGATATATCTCCTCGCAAAGAAAACTCACGTTGCACTTCGTTTCTAATAGAGTAACAAAAGAATGAAAGCAGTTAGAGTATCATAAATATACAGTTATTATGGTACTACTTTCTTCGTTTTAAAATATAAAATGTTTTAGCTTTGTGAAGTAGATGTATTTTAAAAAAAATAGTATGTAAGTTTACTCAGCTTTGAAGTAAATCTACACAATAAAGCAAGTCTAGATATTTTTTTCCACAAACCTAAAACATCTTATATTCTAAAACAGAGGGAGTGGTATATTAGAAAACTGAATCTATTTTATTACAATCCCGACTTATCCTGTATTCCAAGACAATCCATATACGTCTCAAGCGATGCTCACACATCAACATATCTTCGAACGAAAATACGTAGATGACAAGATACAACATAATCTATGTACATGATTTATTTCACATTTTTTAAAACTTAGATATGCGACAATTGGCATGGGTTTCGAGCGTAACTAGTTGCAAACATAAGTTTCTCATTCGAGATGCTCAATAACACATCCAACATAGTATGGTAGGCTCATATTTTTTCATGGTATCAATAGCGACATTCGACGTCTAGCCGCTAAACAGGCTTCCGCACCATGCCGTCTCTAGGGATGTCAATCTCCATATTTTCCACCCGGGGTTGCTGATTAAGTTGATCAGCTACCCGGAGAGGTCGACCTTCATGTTCTCGTCCGCCTATGTGCAACCCGTAGCCAGGGTTCGCCCGTTGATCATGTTAATCGCCCGTCTTGGGAAGTTATTTTTTCCGATCCAGGTCAGGTTTTCTCTCCTCGGGTCGCTTAATCGACTTCTTGTTTTTTGTTTTCCACCATGGATTGCATCGTACCGTCCACCACCCTCGTCTTCACGCGCCTCTGCTATGACAGTGAAGTCGACTTTGCACCAATAGTTCGATCAGGTTTTTTGTCCTTCGGCATCTTGACGGGCATCGTTTTCTTTTTCTGACAAAGTTAACTGTGCTCAAAACTAATCTAAGGTCTACTGTAACAATGTACTACGTGAAAATTGCAGATAGGGCACCACATAACGGCTCCTGACACCGAAGGAGAGCGCGCATCACCATCAATCCTGAAATCCACCATGGCACCATCTACGCGAGCAAGACAATGACCCCGGTCCATAGGCCACCTCCACGCAAAGTATTTTAGCCAGCTTTAAAGGATGCAGAGGGCGAGTCGACAAGAGGAGAGCCCGCGGGCGAAGCGCGTCCGTGTACGTTGCCCTGTCCTCCACAAACCACAATAACCTCCCGGCGTACGCGCATCCGTGTACGGCCACACCACACCTGTACGCAGACACGCTAAGCTCCATCTCGCACTGTTCCTCTTCTCCTCTCCCCACCGTATGACGACCTAGCGTATTATCGACCCTGTACTTGTCTTTGTTAAACAGATAGAGTCCACGGATGCATATGGCCAAGTCCATCTTTTCCATCAATCAGTCTGCCCTGCGCTGATTAATTAGTCCTTTTGTTTTATCATAGAGTATCTATCTGTGTGGTGACGTACGTCGCCTCTCCTAATTCTCTCCCGAATGAGTCGTGGTCTATACATCAATGGAAGTATATATCGTCTGGGTGATTATCTTTGCAATATAACCAGCAATCATGTTGAAATGTTCACAACAATATAATCAGCAATCATGTTGAAATGTTCACACACTGTTTTCAGAATACTACACGCACTGAACATCTTCTGTCCAAGTCCAAATCTCTTTAGTTGACAAGAGGGGAGAAAGAAGCAGACTAGGAGTTTGCAACAACAAAAAATACCAGATGGAGGTACTCCATCCATAGGGAAAATAATGTAGCAGATTTATTTAGATACGCATATATCTATATATTTTAGTATATACATATTTACATATAAACCTAGATAAATTTAAAACATCTTCTTCTGAATAGAGTGACACTATACTATTCAATATACCGCCGTGTCTTCTCGTTTCACCCTTATCTTTAAGGTCTGAACTCACCCGTGTGGACAGCATTTGCCACCAGCAGGTGATTGCTAGTATCGCTTGCTAATCCAAAACCACAAGTGGTAACCGCAGGATATGCGGTGTATATACTCATATGTATGACCACGTTTTTTCTACATGATGTGAAAAAGGCCGCCGGGTAACTTTTGGCTCAATTTTCTCAGGTGTGCCAGTCTAAGAGCATCTCGAAACTAGCCAAAAACCGGGCAATTTTTTTCGCCGGACCAAACGCGTTTTCGGCATGGGTCCGCCGAGCTTCCCACTCGGGTACCCAGGCCGAGTCCTAGGTTCGGCGAAATTCAATTAAACTCGGTAAAATATGGGCGAATATAGGCAGATTTTATTAAGTTGGGCAAGGGCGCACATATTACATCGGATTAAAAACTAGAAAAAGGCCGTCACCGCCGTGGTCGACGCCGGACGCCGCAACTACAGGCCGAGGCGGGGGTGGTTGCCGGCCTGGATGTGCTCCATGACGCTGGCGAGAGTTCGCTCTAGAACGCTCCACCAGCGGCGGCGGAAAGCCACATTGTGACGCGGCGACGGCCACCCCGATGATCCGTCGTGTCGGGCGAGTTCCTCGAGGCGCCTGTCGACGAAGAACTGCCTCCAGAAGACCAGGTTACCAGGATCCTCGGCGAGATCCGGGTCTTGCATGGCGGCTCGCCGCCTGGATCTCTCCGGCGAGGTCCTCTTCGGCCGGCACCGGCGGAACAGGAATCCCGCCGGCGCTGAGTTGCCAGCCTAAGGGGAGACGAGTGTCCGGCGATGCCGTATAGCGCGCCTCGTGGAGGAGCCGGGCTTCCCACGACGGCATCGTGCGTCTTCCATCGGCCATGGCTTCTCGGCGGAGTTAAGGAGGAAGAAAGGTGCGAACGTCCGAAGTTCGCCGGAGTTGGGGGTGGTGTGAGAGACTGTGAAGAGAGACGGCGAGATGTACGTCTTTTATAGGCGGAGTTCGGCGGCCAGGGCGGGAGGGGTGTAGCGGCGAGTGCGGGAAAAGGAAAACGACGGGAAAAATGGTGGTGACTCTGCTTCTGTCGCTGACAGACTGGTCCACTTGGCCAATTCACTGTGTCCGGCGTTCCAAGGAATACCCGGGATCCTGGGTTCGGCCTGGGTAGTCCGGACCAAAATTGGCTCAAATCCAGCCAAAAAGAAATCCCTGGGTACATGACTGGGACGATTTTCGGCGTCCGGACGTAATTTTGATATTCGGATTGGCCTCATGGGTAGATGAGTGGAGATGCTCTAACTCTGCTGCTTACGTGCTACGCCTACCCAAGCGTGACACCGTTATTCTAGACGTTCTTCTCACCGACCCGAAACTGGGTACGACGTCCAAGTGTCGGATCGATCGTTTGAGAGACGTCTTTTCCCAGGTTGCATGTCCAAACATTTAATTTAAAAACGAATACGAAGAGAATTAAAAAAATATTCAAATTTGGTTATATTTTACATGGTTCGAACGAAATTTAACTAAACCAACCAAAATTTAACTAAATGTACTTTAACGGTGGCTGTGGTGTTTGGAATAGAGATCGCCAATGTACTGGTTGAAGATGCTGGAGTCCAACGGTGTAATACTCCAGCAGGTAGAAATAGAGTTTGTGCATCTTTATTCATGCATCTAAAAATATAGGTAATTTTTTCAAGAATTATTAAAAGAATACAAAATGATCAAAGTTTCGCTTAATCTGGTGATTAGGCTTAGCTATCGGGTGAGTGCTATGGATTTCGGCATGATCTTTGTTGGTTTTCTTGCTTTTGGAAAAGACAGATGAATTCAAATTCTAAATATAGGTAATTCAAACCAACTTTGACTTTGATTTTAGATTTTAAACAAACATAGAAAGTATCATAAATAGAATCCAAAATACAATACTAAGAATAGGAGTAATAAGTTTTATTACAAATGTAATATTACAATGTTTTTCTTTACAAGTTCCAAAAAAACTTACAAAGGAATAAAGGAAACCTAAGTTAATGCCTATTTTCTTTATCTTGATCTTTCCTTCTTCACATTTGTTGCTGTAAAACAAACAACAATAAGGAATAAAAGAAAACATTCTGTTATGTTAAAGCTTGCAATCACCAAGGGTGAGGCAATTGAATATATTAAACTTAGTAAGAAATTTAGGAAGAACTTCTAAATTCCATTATCTAAAACTAGGGGGCATCACCAAATCTAGGCAACATATATGCATGGATCATTATACACTTGAAACCGTATCTAGACATATTTTAATATATACATTTACATACGAATCTAAACAAATTTATAACATCCTTTTTCAAACGGGAGTGATACTATACCGCCGTGTCTTCTCGTTTCACCCTTATCTTTAAGGTCTGAACTCTTGCAAGATTCCTCAGATATATGTATACATGTGGTATGGATAACAATTGCCACCAGCGCTTGCTAATCCAAAACCACACGTGGTAAACGCAGGATATGCAGTGTGTATACTCATATGTATGACCAAGTTTTTTCTAGATAATGTGAAAAAGGTCGCCGGGTAAAATTTTGGCTCAATTTTCTCAGGTGTGACAGTCTAACTCTGCTGCTTACTACGTACCTCGGTTTTAAAATATAAAATATTTTAGATTTATAAAGCAAATACATTTAGACTTGTTTTAGTATATAGATTCACTCAACTTAAATCTACACACTAAAAGAAGTTTAGATTTATGTTTTTCACAAACATAAAACATCTTTATATTTTAAAACGAAGGAAGTACTTACTACGCCTACCCAACGTGACATCGTTCTAGACGTTCTTCTCACCAACCCAAAATTGGGTATGACCTCCAGCGGAAGCGTCGGATCAGTCGTTTAGAAGGCTGTCTCGCGGTGCCATGTTTGTGACGTGCCTTTTTAGTCACGTATCTAAACATTTGTTTAAAAAATATGAAATATGAACAAAATTTAAAATTTTATTCAAACTTGGTTATATCTTACACGATTTGATGAAATTTAACTAAACCAACCGAAATTTAAATAAATCTAATCTAACGGCGGCGGCGGCCGTCTTCGGGATAGAGATCGCTGTCGTACTGGTGTAGACGCTGAAGTTCAACGGCTCGTGTTCTCGCTTGGCCCTGGGCCATCGATGGGCTCGTCCTTGACGACGTCGGTGGGACCAGTGTCGTCGTTGTCATGCGTCAGGATAACGAGCTCCTGGTCGGCTTCGTGGATGGACTGCTCGATCGCCTGGTCGACCATCCCCTCCTAGGCGTCATGAGCGTTTACTGAGTACAACCACGCCGAGGCATGTCCTTAGGGTCAATGGCACTAACCTGGAGCCACTGGTGGCGGAGGACGGTGGCCAGAGCAGACTCGGCACATGCTATCTTCTTTGGCTCTGGCTTGGGGCGGCGTAGGTGGAGGCTACCCCTGGGCAGCTCCGTTGGCGCGGCTAGCCGATGACGATCCCCCGCGACGAGTTGTGCCTGACCAGCGGTGTGAACTCCTCCTTCACATCCCATTTGGCGGCGGGGTAGGGGGAGGCTCGTGAGGTTGACTAGCCGCATGAGCACGCCGGCCCACCGGAAGACGACGAGCGCAAGGAGGACCCCAAAGTTTCAGGCAAAGCCCTTGGAAGCCACTGGGCCGCTCACGGTGGCGCCCGCGGCGGCGCTCGTGGCAGGGACGGAGGTGGCGATAGTGGAATCTCCTGGCGACCGCCACCAATTTGGATGTGATCGATCACGACATCCAGGGTGCGGGACGGCACACCCCAGAACCGGTTGTGCTCCTCAGCGCCTGAAAGAGCATTTCCTATCCCTAGTGATTTTGGTGTTTTATAACAACACACATATCGGACTAATTATTTGCCAAGTGTATCGCATGTGCATTGAATAGTGTTGCAATGTTCAAAAAACTATCTGCCTGGCGCGGTACCAGTACCGCTTTTTGCTACCGGACCAGACAGAAGGCTTTGACTAACTGTCAAAAAGCCTCTGCCGGGCTATACCGCTTTTTAGTACCTAGCACGACAGTAGCTTTTTGACCACTTATCAAAAGCTTCTGCCTGCTCCGGTAGTACCGCATTTTAGTACCGCTCGGGGCAGAAACTTTTTGTACGTTGGCAAAAAGCTTCTGTCTGCCTAGGTAGTACCGCATTTTGCTACCGGGCGTGACAGAGAGTTTTTTGTCTAAAACTGCTGATTCCACTACGTCCGGTAGTACCGATTGCCACTTGCGGTACTACCGCTTTACGGTAGCATCAATAGTAGTACCGCTGTGGGCAGGACTTGATGAAGTTTGAAAGAGGGTGGTCCGGTACCAGGTCCGGTAGTACCGGAGTTCTCCGGTAGTACCGCTTGAACTTCCGGTACTACCACTGCAGTAAAAGCTCCAACGGCCAGATTTTGTGGAGGGGTATAAATACCCCTCCACCTACCTTGGGACAAGATGCTCAGCTCATTTAAGTCAAAGACCACCATTGGAGTCCATTGGAGCCACCCAATCTTCAAGATCTCCTCATTCCACCACCCAAAGTCCTTGATCTTTGGGAAATCAAAGGAGGAGGCCCCGATCTACTACTTCACCGAAAGAGATCTTCATTTCCCCCTCATTTCATTGAGGGCCCCTTTGCTCTAGTGTTTTCTTGGAAACCCTAGTTCTTGTTTTGGTTCTTACAAGCTTGTCTTTGATTGCTTTGACAGCTTGCTTGTATTTGGGAGCCTCCGATTAAGTTGTGGATGTGTGCCCCAAACTTGTAATGGTGCCGGCTTCCACCTTGAAGGTTGCCGATATAGTGGAAGGTGAATCGATCCTGTTGGGGTGAGATTCATCGGAGAATAAGGGAGGCCTTTCGTGGCGTTGGTGGTTTGAAACCACCCCTCTCCAAACGTAGACGTATTTCCCCTCAAAAGGAAGGAACTATGGAAAACAAATCCTTGTGTCTCCGCGTCCACTATTTTGGTTACTTCTATCCTTTACCACACCTTACTTACTTGTTACTACTTTGTGTTAGGGTAGCTCTTGCATAATTGTCATATAGGTAAATTCACCATAGTTGCACTATCTAGAGAATTTACCTTATTGTCAAACCTTAATTTGAAAAAGAAGAAAATTTGAAGTAGCACCTATTCACCCCCCCTCTAGGTGCCCATACGATCCTTTCAATTGGTATCAGAGCCTCGGCTCTTTATTCGGGCTTTACCACCTAAGAGAATATGGGTAGCAACGAAGGGGATGGTGGTAGTGAGCCGACACCGGTGACCATGGAAGATCTCAAAAACTTGGAAACAAGATTGAGCTCTTCCTTGGTCAACTAAGTCAAGAAGATGCTCGAGCAACTTCTTAAAGACAAAGAAAGCTCATCACCTCCATCTCCTCAAGAGGATCAACCATCCATTTTACCTAAAGGGAATACATCGGTATCCCCCGAGGGTATGGTGGTGGGGGGTAAACTTGACAACGTTAATTCCTCCACACACAATGATGGTGGGAAGGGTGAGCACCGTGACTCATGGTACTCTCCCGACCCTCCAATCCCTCACCCTCATGTATACAATAGAGGTGACCCACCTAAGCTTGAAGAATCTGCTACTTTTGCTCGATGGCAATCACTAATGAGGACCCATATGCGCAGCTCTTGCATTGAACTATGGAACATCATCGAGCATGGACTCTTTATTGGGGATCCAAACAACTTGACAAGAAGAGAGATTGTTAATAGTCAACCCAATGCCACTGCTCTGCATATGATTCAACAAGGTTTGGGGACAAAGGATTATCCACACATTGAGCACTTTAGCATTGCCAAGGAAGCTTGGGATGCTCTCACTGTGTTGTTTATTGAAAATGAGAGTATGAGGATGAACCGATATGATGCTCTAAGCAATTAAGCCGAAGGCATCTACATGAAAGAAGGTGAAGATCACGAAGACATGTACCGAAGGCTCAAGACCACCGCCGCTGCTTTTAGGAATGTGGGTGCCTCACATGTAGATGATGCATGGATAAAAAGGAAATATGTGAGTGCACTCATGCCTTTTGAGCCCACTGACTTGAAGAGCCTACAAGGAAGACACAACTACCATCTCATGACCTCAAATGAAGTTATGCAAGAGATGGCTGCTTTCAAGGTTGCCGCCAAGAATGCCAAAGATGCCCGTGCTCGTGTCCTTGGTATGAGCAATGTTGTCAATGTTGCTTTGAAGGCCAAAGTTGTGGACCATGGGGATGAAGATGATAGTGATGAAGGGCTTTCCATGGACCATCCCGATGAAGTCAAGATTGCTCATGGTCAATATATGGCTTTCTATGCAAAGATCTTTTGGAAGAACCCCGCCAAGGCCAAGATGGAAATGGAACGGAGAAGCAATCTAAATGGGAAAATAGAGAATACCACAAGGTTGAGAACTTGTTTCAATTGTGGTGACCGCTACCACTTTGTGGCTAGTTGCCCCTATGAGAAGAGAGAATATCATGGTGGTAAGCTTGTGTTGAAGAAGACTCTCAAGGGACCGTACAAGAAACCTTTCATCAAAAAGAATCCCATCAACAAGAAGCCGGGAGAAATTGTCTTGATCACTCATGAAGAGTACTCCTCCGACAATGAAGATGATGAAGATGACGAAGAGGAAACTTCTCATGGTGTGGCTTCTCTTGCCACCACCTCTACTCCGACATTCTCACTCTTCGATTCTCCAAATGAGAACTCTTCCACCAAGAACGCCACTTGACTTATGGCAAGAGGAATGGAGGTATCTTCATCATCCCGCTCTACTCACTTAGATAATGATGAAATTGATGATGAGATGTCTCTTGATGTTAAAAAGGAATTAATTGCCTTTGATGAGTTTATGACTAACCTAGAAGGTGATGCTAAGCTACATTTTGGAAACATCTTAGATTAACTATCACATACTTAAGAGCTTCTAGATGTAAAATGTAAACTTGGGCATGAACATATGATTGAGCTAGAGGCTTTAAACAATGCTCTAGAAGAAGAACAAGAAACTAGGTTGTCACTTGAATTAAAACTTGAAGGGCTTGATGAGGCAAATGACATTATTGTTAACAAACTCATCAAAGAGCATGATCATGCTATTGCTAAATACAAAAGAGCTAAAAAGGACAAGGTTGAGTTTGGTGTGGTTCATGAAAAACTTGCTGAGGACTTTAGTTTGCTTAACAAGGCCCACAAGGCCTTGGAGAGTGAACTCTTGTCACTCACAAAGTCCCATGAAACGCTTCAAACTCAATTGGCCAATATTCCTTCACCTAGTAACTTCATTCCATCTAGTAGCACAACTATTCTTGAAGGGGGAGCTTGCTAAGGCCACATTTCCACAAGGCAACAAGTCCATTGATGATCTTTTGAGCAAGCAAAGGCGTAGTGGTGATAAAGGGGGCATTGGTTTTTTTTCCAAAACCAAGAAGAAGAATAATAAGAAGAAGAAGGACAAGCCCGCACAAGAGACCAACAAGACCATTGTGGAGAGTAAGACCACAAGTGGTAAAACTATGTCACATGATGACTTTGCGGGAAGTGCTAACCCTCACTATGTTCTAATGTGTGATTACTATGGCGATGTGTATGCACAATATGTTGGTCCTTATGATGGTTATATTGCTTGGTCTATTTGGGTTCCCAAGACCCTTGTTGCTAACAAAAGAGGACCCATTGAAAAATGGGTACCTAAAAATTAGCTTGATCTTTTGTAGACTTATGCTTTCGGAGGGTCAAAGTGGGTGCTTGATAGTGGTTGCACAAGTCATATGACCAGAAGCTCGTCTATTGTCAAGGAGTTAAAGCCCAATGATGATCAAATTACCGTGACATATGCCGAGAAATCAAAGTCTAAGGTAATGGGTTTCGACAAGGTTGTGGTTGCTCACGACATTCCACTCGTGAACGTCATGCTTGTTGAGACCCTTGGATACAATTTACTTTCTGTCCTTGCTCTTGGTAAGATGGGCTTTGCCGTCTTCATTGATGTAGATACTGTGGTCCTCTTGTGGAGCAAGTCTCTCAAGCTCGCTTTTGTTGGGCACGTCGAACATGACTTGTATGTGTTGGACTTCTCGGAGCAAACCACTACAGGTCCGATGTGCTTATTCGGAAAGGCCGATGTGGGTTGGTTATGGCATCGCCGACTATCCCATGTCAATATGAGAACTTTGCAAAGTCTCCATAAAGAGGGCCATATAGTTGGACTAAAAGAAAATGTTTCCTTTGCCAAAGATCGTGTTTGCAGGGCATGTGTTCTAGGGAATATGCATGACGCTCCTCACAAGCCCACGAACCAAATCAAGTCTACCAAGATCTTGGAACTCCTCCATGCGGACCTATTTGGTCCTCCATCTCATGCAAGTCTTGGAGGGAAGAAATATTGTTTGGTGATTGTTGACGACTTTTAAAGATACTCTTGGGTTTATTTCTTCAAGTTGAAGAGTGAAACTCAAAAGAATTGTATCGACTTCATCAACTTGGTTCAACGGTAATACAATGTTCCCGTGTTGATTATAAGAAGTGACAATGGCACCGAGTTCAAGAACTACACCTTGAATGATTTCCTTAGTGATGAGGGGATTAAACATCAATATTCCGCTGCATACACCCCTCAACAAAATGGTGTGGCCGAAAGGAAGAACCGGACTCTTATTGAGATGGCTAGGACCATGTTGGCGGAGTTTAAATATCCATACAACTTTTGGGCCGAAGCCATCTCCACCGCTTGCCATGCTTCAAACTGACTATACCTCCGCAAGAGAATCAACAAGACTCCATATGAGATACTTACCGGTAAGAAGCCTAACATATCTTATTTCCGGGTGTTCGGTTGTAAGTGTTTCTATATCATCAAAGGTGTTCGTTTGTGTAAATTCGAGTCTAAAGCATTAGAGGGTATTTTTTGGCTATGGTCTCGAATCTCACACTTATAGAATCTATGACAAGCTCTCCGGAGCCGTCATAGAATCTTATAGTGTGACCTTCGAAGAATATGATGGTCCCCAAGGGGGGCGTGTTGATGCTTGTGATGCAGATGATGAAATGCCTCAGGATGCCATAGGAAGAATGGGTGTGGGATATATCCTCCCCGTTGAGGAACCCCTTATGGCGGATCGAGAAGAGCTATGCGCCACTCGAGTGGAGCCCTCATCTTCACAACCTCAACATGCTCCATCTACCGAAGAGGACATTGACTCAAGCCAAAGACAAGATGTGGACCCTCAACATAGTGATCAATGTGTGAACTCTAGTCAAAGGGAGCTTGGTCCATTCGATGGGTTGTCAAGTGGTGCCAAGTCAATTTGTCAAGGAAGATCCATCCAAACTGTTTTGAGACAAGCTCATGCTAGAAGAGCACTTGATCAAGACCAAGGTCAATCTTTGTCTCCCAATGTAGAGGATGACTCCAATGATGATCAAGGTCAAGTTGATGGTCAAGACGAGGATCAAAATGATGAAGAGGGTCCTCCAAGAAACAACACGGAGATCCACGCTCGTCGCGAAGATACAAAGGAAAGAATGTTGGAACTAAGAGATCACACTCTACAAAATGTAGTTGGTGATCTAAGGAAAGGTATTTACACAAGAGCACAATTGAAGAGGTTCAGTGAACACCAAGCTCACATCTCCATGATTGAACCATAGAAAGTGCGGGAAGCTCTTGAAGATTCAGATTGGTTAGAGGCTATGCATAAAGAGCTCAACAAATTTGAGAGAAACAAGGTATGGAAATTAGTTGAGAAGCCAAAGGATTGCCGCAATGTTATTGGAACAAAGTGGATATTCAAGAACAAGCAAGATGAGCATGGAATTATTGTAAGGAACAAGGCTAGATTGGTTGCACAAGGGTATTCTCAAATTGAAGGCATTTATTATGGAGAGAATTATGCGCTCGTGGCTCGCCTTGAGTCCATCTGTATCCTTCTTACTTATGCGGCACATCATAACTTTAAGTTGCAACAAATGGATGTAGAAAGTGCATTTCTTTATGGTCCATTAAATGAGTTGGTATATGTTAAGCAACCCCCGGGATTTGAGGACCCCAACTTCCCAAACCATGTCTACAAACTCGATAAGGCGATCTATGGGATCAAGCAAGCCCCACGCACGTGGTATGAGCATTTGGGTAAATCTGTTTGTGAGCAGCTGGAACCCAGTGTGGCCGGGCTTGTCGACCGTGATGCGATGCAACTAGGTCATTTGCTTAACCGCGGAACCGGGAAATTAAAGCACCTTAGAGAGTTATTGTTTGACCGTGGCTTTGAGGTTGGGAAAATTGATCCCACTCTTTTTACTAAGAGGGTCAATGGGGAGCTTTTTGTATGCCAAATATATGTTGATGATATTATCTTTGGCTCATCTAACAAAGCTTTTAATGATGAATTCTCAAAGCTTATGACTAGTAGGTTCCGGATGTCTTTGATGGGAGAGTTGAGAGTATTTCTTGGTTTTGAGATCAAGCAAGTTAGAGGAGGGACATTCTTCAATCAAGCCAAGTATACTCAAGACATGCTCAAGAGATTCAAAATGCAAGATTTAAATGGAGCTCCTACTCCCATGGCTACAAAGACTCATCTAGAACAAAACCCAAATGGTAAAGATGTGGATCAAAAGGTATACGGTCCATGATTGGTTCTTTGCTTTACCTTTGTGCATCTAGACCCGATATTGTGTTGAGTGTATGTGTGTGTGCAAGATATCGAGCGGCTCCTAAGGAAATCCATTTAATGGCGGTCAAGAGAATCTTTCGATATTTAGTTCATACCCCATTTTATGGTCTTTGGTATCCTCGAGGTTCAACATTTGCTCTTTGTGGATACACGGATTCAGATTGGGTGGGGGACAAGGATGATAGAAAATCAACATCCGGGGCTTGCCAATTCCTTGGTAGGTCCTTGGTATGTTGGTCTTCTAAGAAGCAAAATTGTATATCTCTCTCCACCGCCGAAGCCGAGTATGTTGCTGCCGCTAGTGCTTGCACTCAATTGCTATGGATGAGGCAAACTTTAAAGGAATATGGTGTCCATTGTGACAAAGTGCCTCTTCTATGTGACAATGAAAGTGCCATCAAAATTGCATATAACCCGGTGGATCACACAAGGACAAAGCATATTGAGATTCGTCATCACTTCATTAGAGATCTTGTTGCTCGAGGTGATATTGATCTATCCTATGTTTCAACCAAAGATCAACTTGCCGATATCTTCACGAAGCCACTTGATGAATCAAGGTTTTGCTACTTGAGGAATGAACTAAATATCGTAGATTCAAGGAGCTTGACTTGATTATCTTGCACTCTCACCTAATACTCGACTCATATTTGGTTTAGGTGTAGGCATGGACATAGGGGGAGTGCGGTCCTAATTGATTGGACCATCCCTCCCCCCATTATGCACAAAGTAAACAAAATCATTCCTCTTAATATCATTTTGTGATATGTGAGCTTAATGATGAGTTTCGGTAATGGACCCAAGATATATCTTCGTGGTGCCACGCCGAGTATACTCAAATATGGGGGCCTAGGCCACCGCCCCCTCTCAATCGAGAGGTTGATGTGCGTACTCATGTTTGTCATTTTTTATTTGATTTTTACTCATGATTGTCATCTTGTGAATTGCCTTCATCGTTCTTAGTATCATGCACTCTAGTTTGGTTTTGAACTTCCTTTTTCTCGATTTTTAGAGTGCATGTGCTTCCCAGCTCACTTGTCTTAACCCAAGCCTCCTTACTCCCCCAACAAAACCCATCTACTCTGCACAAGAACCTTCCTTTTTTATGTATCTTGGCTCTCTGTCCTGATGGTCACGGTACTACCGGGTCTCATACGCGGTACTAGCGGTACTACCGCCTCTGGTTTTGTTTCCAGGGTCCTTCCTGGAAACTTCCCAGGTGCGGTACTACTGGTTGGTATCTCCGGTACTACCGCCCTTGGTACCGGTACTACCACTTGTGTGTGTCGCTTAAGACTGGAGACGGGGGAGAGGCACCCCTCAGTGCCTCATTCATCCCTCGTCTCCACTCCTCACCAGCGCCACCGTAGGAGCAAGAGGACGCCGCTGGAGCCCCGCCCTTCCCTCCTTCTCCCGGATCCACACCGGATCCGGCCTCCCGGCGGGCTCCTCCTTCTTCCCCAGCGTCATGGACACCTGTACTACCGCCCTCCTCATCTTCTCACTTGTTTTATCCATTGAATCTAGGGTAACTTTGATTCTTGGTTAAAACTCGTATTCTTGAGGTTGTATCGTGTGCTATTTACCAGATCTACCACTTTGTCCGATGGAAATCGTGTTTTACAACAAATTTACTGCCCGTACATGGATTTCTAGTCTAGATCTGCACTGTGGTCGCGGGCCGGTAGTACCGCGAATCTTTTTCCAGTACTACCGCCAGTGCATATCCGGTACTACCGCCCTGTACTGGCAGCAATTTTTTTTAACACCAAGTTCCATCCTCTATTTGTCTCAGGTTCTTGTGCCCTTACCCCTATGCTATCTCCCTCGTTCTTTCACAGGTGCGGGGGGTTCCCGGAGATCGTGCAAGCGC
The DNA here is from genome assembly GCA_030063025.1 of Avena longiglumis. Lineage (NCBI taxonomy): Eukaryota > Viridiplantae > Streptophyta > Magnoliopsida > Poales > Poaceae > Avena > Avena longiglumis. Next base: position 333,498,279 of record CP125978.1, read on the forward strand.
TCCAAAGCTCACTATGAGATCGAGGACTATGAGTCAGAATCAGAGACTAAGTCAGAAGAGGAGGTCATGCCTCAACCTAGTGCCCGTCTGAAACTGCCAACCACTCGTGGTCATCGGGGTGGGGGGGTCAAGCAAAGTGCTGGTCGTGGTAAAGCTCCTCCACCTCCTCCTCCCTCCGGTCCTTGCAAGAGTCACGCCCGCCATCCGGGCCAAAGCTGTCTGATTTGTCGAGACATAATTTCATGCCCGGGTGGTCACCCATATGGGACACGCTCTCATGCTCGAGAAAATAGCCTCTTCTTTACGGATTTTCAGGAGCGGGTGTTCCATGAGATTCTCATGAAAGATGAAAAAATTGTGGTTCCTCAAAAATGGATCGAGATGAATCATGTGAGGAAGAATCTGAACTACTTTGGTGAGGCCCTTGACATTTGCACCAACATTGGCTTGCTTCCCATTATGGAGTTCCGGTGCAACTATGATCCAATGCTCATTGCTCAGTTCTATGCAACCGTTCACTTTGCCAAGAATGATACTTGGACTCTCACCTGGATGACCGAGGGTGTTGTCAAGCAAGCAATGTTGGCTGAGTTTGGGGCTATCCTCGGGTACGAAGACTGTGGAAAGGACACTCCCGTTGGCTTTCGGTGCCACGCCAATGATCGCCCCATGAAGAAAGATGTGCTTGCACCACTGTACATCCGGGGGCGCGGAATCCCTGGAAAGATCAAAGGGCTCCTCCCAACATATGACATCTTGCATCGCATCTTTCGTGAGACCGTCGCCCCTCGTGCTGGGAATGTTGATGAGATACATGCCTTCATGGTAGATATTATGATGGACACCTATCACCACCGTGACTCTGGACTACCTATGGATGTGATGAATGTCATTTGGAATGAAATGGTCCGTGCCACTTTTCAGAGGAGGGTGCCTCCTTTTGCTCCATACATCATGGCTCTCATTATTCAAAGTGCCATGTGATTGCCCGTGACTTGCCTTCTCTTCGTCTTGCCACTCACCGCCACAAGAATCTGTTGATCAAGACCCATCTCAAACCATGCAATGCGGATGGTCAGATTGTTGATGAGGATGGGAACCCGGTTGAGGAGGAATCAGGTGATGCTGCTGATGCGTAGCAGGATGCTGCATTTGTGGTCTCACGTCGCCAGTCCGCTCAGCCATCTTGGGCTAAGAGGTTTGAGGCCAAACTCAAGAAGATATTCTTCTTCCAAGTAGACAATCAGAAACGCATGTACGAGGCCCATGTCTATGCCAAGAAGTCCTGCGCTCGTCAGAAGGAAATGATGGAGGCTCAAGGCTTGACCATTTCCAAGGGATCCGAGAACAACATTACCCCAGAAGACCAATGGATCTCCAAGCACCGCAACTGGGAAGATGATGCCACCTCCTCCTTCCGTGCCCGCCACCTCATGATGATGCATGGTAAGACTGGGTTGATGATGATGACGAGTGATCTCCGGGACGTTAGTGTTGCTCTTGTCCCTTTTTGGCGTCTTGATGCCAAAGGGGGAGAAGTTGCACATTAGGTATGCAGGATTTGCGAGGGAAAAGTCACAAGCTCTTTCTTGCCATTGATTTTATTCGCCTGTGAACTTTATTTGCTTGCCTCTTATTATGTGTGACTTACTATGTGTGAACTAACTATTTGTTCTATGTATGGTGAGACTATGTGGTTATCGTATGGATCCATCTTGTGTGTATTATGGCTATTCTCATTTGGATCCATCCTTTGTGACAACCTTCCCCATTCCTAATCAATATTGGTCATCACATGTTATTTAGCAAAGGTATGTGCTCTATGTGCAACTTCTACTCCCAGGTAACTTGTTTGAGTGTATGGGGCTAGTTTCTACATATCTAGGGGGAGCCCCATCTATATCTTGTCATCACTAGATTTCCCTGCAAAATGTGTGTTGTCATCAAACACCAAAAAGGGGGAGATTTAAAGAGCATTTCCTATCCCTAGTGATTTTGGTGTTTTATAACAACACACATATCAGACTAATTATTTGCCAAGTGCATCGCAGGTGCATTGAACAGTGTTGCAATGTTCAAAAAATTGTCTGCCTGGCGCGGTACCAAAAAGCGGTAGTACTGCTTTTTGCTACCGGACCAGACAGAAGGCTTTGACTAACTGTCAAAAAGCCTCTGTCGGGCTAGGTACTAAAAAGCGGTAGTACCGCATTTTAGTACCTAGCGCGACAGTAGCTTTTTGACCACTTGTCAAAATCTTCTGCCATTTTAGTACCGCTCGGGGCAGAAACTTTTTGTACGTTGGCAAAAAGCTTTTGTCTGCCTAGGTAGTACCGCATTTTGCTACCGGGCGTGACAGAGAGTTTTTTCGTCTAAAACTGCTGATTTCACTACGTCCGGTAGTACCGGTTGCCACTTGCGGTACTACCTCTTTACGGTAGCATCAATAGTAGTACCGCTGTGGGCAGGACTTGATGAAGTTTGAAAGAGGGTGGTCCGGTAGTACCGCTTGAACTTCCGGTACTACCGCTGCAGTAAAAGCTCCAACGGCCAGATTTTGTGGAGGGGTATAAATACCCCTCCACCTACCTTGGGACAAGATGCTCAGCTCATTTAAGTCAAAGACCACCATTGGAGTCCATTGGAGCCACCCAATCTTCAAGATCTCCTCATTCCACCACCCAAACCCTTGATCTTCGGGGAATCAAAGGAGGAGGCCCCGATCTACTACTTCACCAAAAGAGATCTTCATTTATCCCTCATTTCATTGAGGGCCCCTTTGTTCTAGTGTTTTCTTGGAAACCCTAGTTCTTGTTTTGGTTCTTACAAGCTTGTCTTTGATTGCTTTGACAACTTTCTTGTATTTGGGAGCCTCCGATTAAGTTGTGGATGTGTGCCCCAAACTTGTAACGGTGCCGGCTTCCACCTTGAAGGTTTCCGATATAGTGGAAGGTGAATCGATCCCGTTGGGGTGAGATTCATCGGAGAAAAAGGGAGGCCTTTTGTGGTGTTGGTGGTTTGAAACCACCACCTCTCCAAACGTAGACGTACTTCCCCTCAAAAGGAAGGAACTACGGGAAACAAATCCTTGTGTCTCCGCGTCCACTATTTTGGTTACTTCTATCCTTTACCGCACCTTACTTACTTGTTACTACTTTGTGTTAGTCTAGATCTTGCATAATTGTCATATAGGTAAATTCACCACAGTTGCACTATCTAGAGAATTTACCTTATTGTCAAACCTTAATTTGAAAAAGAAGAAAATTTGAAGTAGCACCTATTCACCCCCCTCTAGGTGCCCATACGATCCTTTCAGCGCCCCAATGAGGCCGTCGAAATCCGCAGTGCCCTCGATCCACCGTGTATGGAATACATCGAGCCACCACACATTGTTGTCGTCGGCGACCCATAAGGGGAACAAAGTGCACTCCTCCGATGACAGCCTCCTCCGATGCTCGTGGATCTGATTGTACCACGGCCTGCTGCTGGGCTTGGGCACCAGCGGATGCCGATACCGTTAGGTGCCATGCTCCAGCCGCCACTTGGGAGGCGGTGCCCACGCCTTGTCGATGGTTAGGCTATGTGGCCCGAAGCCGTACGAGTCGCTGCCGCTAGTCCGTCTACCACTAGACATGGGCGCTGTGGCTATGGGAAGCGCGACTACGGTTTGGCGAGAGAGAGATGACGATAGTGTGTGGCGTGGATCGTGCATGCGTTCCTTTTTTATCTCCGACGATAGGGAAATAGGCCACGCGAGCATTAATGCCGACTCGCTTGCCGACACGCCGCACGTCGCAGCAACGACAGGACACATGCCTACGTACAGACAAAGGGACGAATCGCTATAGCCTCCAAAGCATCAATTACTTGCGCTAAACATCAGAGATTAGCGACGGGAGTTAACAACAAAGACCAGCCGCTAAGTTACTGACATGGTTTGCCCGCCACTCATTGCGGTTGCAACGCGTTCTTTCCGGGGCGCCCACAGCACCCCTCTTGGTGCGTGATGGGCTTGATGATATGTCTAAAACATATCTACTTTCTCGAACACTTTGCTATTGTTTTTCCTCTATACTTGTGTGATTTGGATACAACTAAAACGGACTGACGCTGTTTTCAGCAGAATTACCTTGGTGTCTTGTTTTTGTGCAGAAAATGAACTATCAGGAAAAATCCCGGAAAATATGCCAAAAATTATATTTCACCAGAAGATCCACGGAGCCAGAAGGGGAGACAGAGGGGAGGCCTGGGGGCCCCAGACCCACCCTATGCACGGGCCCATTGACTCTGCGCCTGGGGGAGGTTTGGCCACCCCAGGCAGCTTCTCGGCCTCCCTCCGCATCTATAAGTTGCCTTCTAACCTAAAAACAGAGGGGGTTTGATAGTTTTACAGAAAGAGTTCCGCTATGCCTCCGCCACCAGAAACCAAGATTCGGATCCAGAAACTCCGTCCTGGCACCCTGCTGGGACGGAGAATTTGGAGAGGATCATCGCCATCGTCATCACCAACGCATCTCCATCAACCACAGATGTTTCCCACATCCATGAGTGAGTAATCCCCCGCTGTAGGCTTAGGGATGGTAGAAATTGGATGAGTTCTATCATGCAATCGAATAAGATCTGTTAGGGGCATAGTGCCTAGTATCACTATTAGTGCGATTTGACTTTGTTGCAACTTGTTGTGCTTAATGCTTGTCAGTAGGGCCCGAGTGCCATGATCTCAGATCTGAACTTATTATTGAATCATTATGATAGTATTGTTTATGATCTTATCTGCAAGTTGTGTACACATATCATTGTCCGGATCCAAAGGCCCCAAAGTGACAATAATTGGGACAACCGAAGGGGATGGCTGTGGTGTAAGGAACACATGTGTTCATGGAGTGTTAATGCTTTGCTCCGGTGCTCTATTAAAATGAGTACCTTAATTGCCAGTAGTTCCCTACAGGCCCCGCTGCCACGGGCTGGCTGGAAATAAGATGTTATGCAATTTCTTATTATGAGCACATCTGACTATATATGGAGCACATGCCTAGGATTGTTTACTACTTGGATGCTTATTATTATTTATCTGCAATGCCCTAGTTCTTTGAAGTTACATGTTTAGACTCGTCCATGCAACACCCGTCCATCCATCCCTATGCCTACCACACTTGAATCCTACTGTTACCGTTACTGTTACTATTGCTCATGTTTCACTGTTATTGTTGCTGCTACTATTGCTTTGCTGTTGCTACTACAAAATTGTTGCTACTGATAAACTTATGTGAGCAAGAACTATTTCCAGGTGCAGCTGAATTGACAACTCAGTTGTTAAGGCTTGCAAGTATTCTTTGGATCCCCTTGTGTCGAATCAATAAATTGGGTAATACTACCCGCGAAGACTGTTGCGATCCCCTATACTTGTGGGTCATCAAGACTATTTTCTAGCGCCGTTGCCAGGGATCATAGCTTTATTTGTAAGTTCACTTGGATCTAATATTGTTCACTGCTACTTATTTCATCATGGGGAAGTCTCGTGATGGAAAGTTCCCTATTTTACCATCCACTACAAGAAGAGTTACAGTCCTAAACACCTCTGTTGCTCTTGATTCACCGTCTGTTATAATTAAGCTTGTCACACCACCACCACATACTCATTCTACACACACTGCTACTACTACTGAATCTGAAACTGCTTTTGATACTCATGATGTTACTTCTACTGTTATAAGTAAGCTAGGGCTTGGTTTAATAGATTACCTCCTGGTTCCATTGATAGCCCTGATTGCTTGATTGCTTCTTTCTTCCATAAATATTTTCCTCCCAGTGCTAGACATGTTGCTTTGCAGAGACTTTTTGATTTTAAACAGGAAGAAGATGAGAAATTTCCTGAGTCATGGAAAAGATTTTGTTCCTTGATTCATGCATATCCTAGATGTCCATTACCTCAAAATGAGCTTCTTGATATTTATTATAATGGACTAACTGATGATTCTAGGACCTACCTAGATAGCTTTGCTGATTGTGTTTTCAGGAAAAGGACTCCTACAGATGCTGAAGAATTAATGAACAAGATAAGCAAGAATTATGATGATTGGACTTCAACTGAGCTGAATACACCTGAGCCTATTACTCCTGAACCAGTTCCAACACCAACAACAAAGAAGAGGGGAGTTATGATACGTCGGAAACGTATCTATTTATTGATGATCCATGCTTGTTTTGTATCTACTTTTCTTTGCTTTGTCTACACTTTGAGGTGTTTTTATATCTTTTCTGGAACTAACCAATTAACAAGTTGCCACAGTGTCAGTTGCCTGTTTTCTTCCGTTTTTGGTTCCAGAAAGGCAGAAAATCAATATTCTCGGAATGGACGGGACAAAAGCCAAAGTTATTATTTTTCCCGGAGCAACACGGAACCACGAAGCAGAGCCCGAGGGGGCCTACAGGGTGACCAAACCCTCCTAGGCGCGGGCAAGCCCTAGAGGTGCCTGGAGTGGGTGTGGGCCCCATGGACCCCTACCGACCTTGATTCATGCGCCTATAAGAAGCCTTCGACCCAAAAACCATAAAGAATCCATCAGAAGTCCACGAAAACCTACGCTGCGCCGCCGCCACCGAAGGGGAGATTCGGGGGACAGAAGGTCTCTGTTCCGGCACCCTGTCGGGACGGGGAAGTGCACCCGGAGCCATCTCCATCGATCTCCACCACCATCTCCATCACCGTTGCTTATTACCATGATGATGAGGGAGTAGTTCTTCCTCGAGGCTAAGTTCTCGTAGGCAACGGACTCGAGATCCTATTCGGGAGCTTCTGCTTCCAGGTGGGGCAAACTGGCACCCTCCGCCTCCCAGAGCGGGTGCCCCTACCATCAATCAGGCCTGCTTCATGGGCCCCACACCCTGTGCTACGCACATCATCATCAACAGGTGAGTCCTACAACAGCAGCAGCTGCAACTCCGATTTGTGCGATTCGCCATCGGATGAAGGGACCTACGGTTTCGGATCCGAAAGCTGCGGCAGCAGCGGACCAATCTACGAGCGCTACCAATGCGCCGTAGTCATCCAGAGCGACGTGGATCAGCAAGCGCCCAACCTGCCGCCCAACCCGCCACCTAACCCGCAGGACCAAAACGGCGGGAACAGAAGAAGCCGGTCCCCCCCACCCGAAGGGGATAACACCGACCATGTCATCCGCCTTAGCAAAGAAGGATGGGCCCAGGCACGCGCCACCGTGGCGGGCAGCACGATCCTGCCTGCAGACGCATCACAGGACCTAATGATGGTATACCATTTGCTCCTGATCGAGGAGCACAAGAAGCAGGTCAAGATGCAAGAGGTGCTTGACAAACGCAAACAAGCAGCCTCGGAGTCCAGCGAGCGACGAGCTACGCTCTCCGCCATGGTCATCGGCTCCAGATCGAACGACAACCATGGCAAAAAGCACCGCTCCCGGACGGAGAACATGGACCCCAAGGAGCGCCGTGAGGTGACCCGAACCCTCCACGCATCCTTCATGGAGATGGATGCCGACGGCAACATCAACCCAAAGACGCCGCAAGCTGCGATCATGGCAGCCACCGCGTACTTCGTGTCCCACCCACCTCCGGAGGGGGACCCGAAAAGAGTCATGCACAAGTCCGCACTCACCGGACTCGGACTCGTCGGAGCTGCGCTCCATCAAGAAGCTCCTACGGAGCCGAAAAAGAAAGCTACGGTCAGGTTCGACCGCAGCCCCACTCCTTCATTCGAAGAGGAGGACCATGACCTTCCTCGAAGGCACAAGAGCTCGCGTCATCGCAGCCGCTATTACGACGCCAGAGACGCTCTAACATAGCGCAAAATTGACAAAGAGCGAGCCAAGCGCGCATGCTCGTCTGAATCCGAGATGGACGAAGACGAAGGAGAACTCTGCGGTGCTTCAGCAGATCTGTCCGACGGACACGGATGCCGCAAAATTTCAAGCTTCCTTCGGATACTCCGAAGTTCGATGGCACACAGGACCCCAAGGCGTGGCTCAGCGACCACCTGTCATCCGTCAAGCTGCACGGTGGAAACAAGGAAACCGCCATGCAATGCCTTCAGCTGCAGCTGACAGGCGCAACCCGGATCTGGCTTAGCAGCCTATCTTCAGGATCCATCCGAAGCTGGGAGGAGCTGGCTTACAGTTTCATCCAAAACTTCAAAGGTACCAGCAAGAGTCCCGCCTCGATCGAGGAGTTGCGAGCCTGTACTCAACGAACAGGCGAATCCATTCGCTCGTATATACTGCGCTGGTACAACACCAAGAACTCCGTGGCGCACATCTCCGAAGAAAGGGCCATCGATGCCTTCAAGGACGGCGTCAAGCGCCAGGACTTCAAGGAGGAACTTGGGCGCGTCAAGCCCAAGACACTCGACCACCTCATGGACATCGCCAACAGGTGGGCCGATGGCGAAGATTCCGTCCACCAGGCACAATCGGAGGAAGAGGACGATTACGGCCAATGACGGGAGCGCCGTAACAAAAGGAGACCGCGCGTCTACGATGATCGCGATGGACCTGACATGGTCGCGGCCGGCTACGCCGATCGCCGCAACGACGCCAACCGCAACAGCGGCGGATACCGTGGAGGAAACTTTCGAGATGGAGGATGCCCAACGCAGTCGTGGCAGCGCCGCGGCCGCGACAACGGACCCTCAGCATACGAAAAACTGTCGGGTCCATGCACCATCCACTTCTACATCGACAAGCAGGATGGTAAGAAGAAGGCAAGCCACATGCTCAAGGACTGCCGCGAGTTCCAGAAGCTCAGCGAAAGCATGGTTCAGATGAGGCAGCAAGCTCCACCCCCTGGATTTGGGAACGCACCCGCACCAGGAGAGATAGCGCATGGAGCTCCTCCACCGCCACCTGTAGGAGGCCCGAACCAACCAGTCGCACCAGCACAGAACAACGCTGGGCACGGGTATCCCCCGCCGAAAGGAGCACTGATGATCCAGAAGGGGCGCCCCACGAATAGGGTGCAGAAGAAAATCACCCGTCAGATCAACCTGGCCGTGACAACTCCACCCGCCATCCCTGAGTACCTCAGCGGATCGGAGTCCTGCATCACGTTCAGCTGGTTGGATCACCCTTGCCAGATCCCTCGCCCAGGTCATGATGCCTTGGTGCTGGAGGCGCAGATTGGAGGTTTCGAGATGAGCCGCGTCTTCATGGATGGCGGCAGCGGCATCAACCTGATGTTCACAAGCACTCTAGCAGCAATGCGGATCCCGCTATGCAGCCTGGAACAATCAGACACAATGTTCCACGACATCGTCCCAGGAAAAGGCATATTGCCCCTGGGAAAAATATGGCTCGACGTCATCTTCGGCAAGCCGGACAACTTCTGATGCGAGCGGCTCGAATTCGAAGTGGTGGACTGGCCATCACAATACCACGCCATCCTCGGGCGCGTAGCATTCGCAAGGTTCTTGGACGTACCACACTACGCGTACCTGCTACTCAAGATGCCAGGAACCAGGGGCGTCATCACGGTCCACGGGAGCTTCACCCAATCAGACCACTGGGCAGGGACTTCAACAGAATCTCCCAGTCATTCGGCATGCAGGAGGAGATCGTAAGGCTCCGCGAGGTGACGGACAACGGGGCACCCCCAGTCGCATGACAAAACGCACCTGATATGTCTTTTGACTCCACCGTCAACACAAAGAAGGTGCAGGTCCATCCGACGGATGCCTCCAAGACGGCGCTGATCGCTAACGATCTCAGCCCCGCATAGGAAAGCGCGCTCGTCGAATTCCTCCATGAGCGCTGGGAAATCTTCGCCTGGTGTCCTGCGGACATGCCAGGAGTTCCCAGGGAGTTCCCAGGGAATTCAACCAGTCCATCCGGAGACTGTCCGAACCACGGGCCGAAGCCATTGGGATGGAAATCAACAGACTACTCGCTGCAGACTTCATCCGAGAGATTAAAGAAAGCGAGTGGCTCGCCAATACAGTGATGGTCCCCAAAAAGGACACGGACATCCTGCGGATGTGCGTGGACTTCACGTCGCTGAACAAGCACTGCCCAAAGGATCACTTCCCTCTTCCTCGGATCGACCAGATCATCGATTCGACCGCAGGATGCGAGAAACTCTCCTTCCTCGACGCCTACTCAGGCTACAACCAGATTCGACTCAAGGTCGAAGACCAAGAGAAAACGGCGTTCATCACGCCGTTCGGAGTGTTCTGCTACAACACAATGCCTTTCGGGCTAAAGAACGCAGGTGCCACGTACCAGCGATGCATGCAGGCATGCTTGAAGGACCAGATCGGTCGCAATGTCCAAGTCTATGTCGACGACATAGTCATCAAAACCAGGGAGGCGAGAACACTCATCGACTATATCCGCGAGACGTTCGATAATCTCGACTGCTATAGGATCAAGCTCAACCCCGAAAAGTGCGCCTTCGGCGTCCCATCGGGTCAGCTACTCGGCTACTTCATCTCCCAGCGGGGGATCAAGGCGAACCCGAAGAAAATACGGGCCATAATGGCCATGGAGAAACCGAAGAATCTCAAGGGTTTCCAGCAGCTCGCAGGACGAATAACGGCATTGAGCAGGTTCATTAGCCGCATGGGAGAGAAAAACCTGCCATTCTACCAGCTACTACGCAAGGCAAACAGATTCGAATGGACACCCGAAGCGGACGATGCTTTCGAAGATCTGAAGCGGCTGCTCTCCACCTCGCCCGTCTTGGTTACACCAAAAGAGCGCGAGCCCCTACTGCTGTACATAGCAGCCACACACCAGGTGGTAAGCACCGTGCTGGTGGTCGAGCGACCCGAAGAAGGTAAGACCCATGGGGTCCAACGCCCAATCTACTACCTCAGCGAGGTATTGACGCCAACAAAGCAGAGGTACCCTCACTACCAGAAACTCGCCTACAGCGTGTTCATGACGGCTCGTCGGTTGAGCCATTACTTCCAGGAGCACCAGGTGATGGTCGTCAACGAAGCACCCCTGGACAGCATCCTAAACAACCCGGAGGCCACAAGACGCGTGGCCCTGTGGGGCATCGAGCTGTCACCCCTAGACATCGTCTACGAGAAGCGACTCGCAATCAAGTCTCAGGTCCTCCCGGACTTCCTTGTACACTGGATGGAGCTGCAGCTGCCAGACACCCCAGACATGTCGCAGTCATGGACGATGTATTTCGACGGCTCCAAGCGCAAAGCTGGAGCAGGAGCCGGGGTCATACTGACCTCCCCGCAGGGTGACAAGATGAAGTACGTCCTTTAGATGAAATTCCAAGCTTAAAACAACGAGGCCAAATACGAAGCCCTCATCCACGGCATGAGTATGGCAAAGATCTGCGGCGCAACACGCCTGGTCATCTACGGTGACTCCAACCTCGTCGTCCAACAGACGATGAATGAGTGCGACGCACACGCTGAAAACATGATCGCGTACCGCGCACTCTACAACTCACTCGAAGGAGAATTCGACGGCTGCGAGCTTCGGCACGTTGGAAGAGAAAGCAACGAGGAGGCCGACAGACTCGCCAACATCGGCTCCACCTGCACAAGGGTGCCACCAGGTATGTTCCTCGAACAGATCTGCATGCCATCCATCAAGCGTAAACTCCCCAAGGGATCACCCGAAGAAGCAGAACACTCGGGGGCTATGCTACCCGAAGGTCATGAAGGACCCGAAAAACTGGACACAGAGGTCGCCGTGGTCAACCTGATGCAGGTCATGGCAGTTGAAGAAACCTGGACACTGCCATACCTCCAGTACTTGATAAACGGAGAACTACCTGATAGCCCGACAGATGCCCGACGCATATCTCGCCGGTCAAAAGCCTTCACCATCATCAATGGCGAGCTGTACAAGCACAACATTTCGGGTGTACTACAAAGGTGCGTCACCATCGGTGACAGGAAAACCATACTTCAAGACATCCATGAGGGCATCTGCGGCCATCACGCAGGCAGTCGCTCCCTTGTCGCCAAAGCTCTACGAGCTGGATTTTACTGGCCAACGGCCACGAACGACACAAAAGACATCGTCCGAAGATGCAAAGGGTGCCAAAGGTTCGCCGACAAACCACACGCACCCGGGTCAGAGCTCAGGCCCATACCCTTGGCCTGGCCCTTCGCCTAATGTGGCCTCGACATGATCGGCAAACTGCCAAGGTCCTCGAAATGAGGGCACGTCTACCTCCTGGTCGCAGGTGACAAATTCACCAAGTGGATCGAAGCCATGCCGGTCACTAACCAAAAGGGAAAGACTGCCGTCAAGTTCTTTGAATCCATTGTCTATAGGTTCGGCGTACCGCATAGCATCATCACCGACAATGGATCAAACTTCATCTCCAAAGAATTCCAAGACTTCTGCGAAGGCCTCGGAATCAACATCACATACGCCTCTGTGGCGCACCCGCAAACGAACGGGCAGGTGGAAAAGGCCAACGGACTAATCGGCGCTGGCATCAAGAAGCGCCTCATGAGCCCACTTAAGCGACTCACCGGAGCCTGGACGAAAGAGCTACCCTCCGTCCTATGGAGCCTGCATACCACGCCAATCAGCTCCACCGGTTACACGCCGTTCTTCATGGTGCACGGAGCCGAAGCCGTGCTACCAGCCGAAGTACGCCACCAGGCCCCCCGGGTCGTCGCTTATAGCGAAGCCGAGTCCACGGCTGCACTCTAAGACGCCGTCGACACACTCGACGAAGCACGAGACATAGCAGCAGCTCGATCAGCGGTGTACCAGCAGAGTCTCTGCAACTACCACAGCCGACGGCTGCGCCCAAGGTCCTTCGTCGAAGGAGACCTCGTCTTGCGACTCAAGCAAGAGCGACCGAATAAATTCGAGTCACCATGGGAAGGACCCTACATCGTCACCGAAGTCATCCCAGGTGCCTGTAACATCCCTAAAATCATGTTTCAAACTCATGCATATCATCCATGCATCCATGATCATGTAGAATTCATTTCAAACAAATCAATTCAAAAACAGGAGCATATAAGCTCATTATTTTATGTGATAAGCATTTAATTCTCCAATGTGAGATAGATGTTCAGTGAACCAAACCTTGTGTCTTATTTGTTTCAGAGTGTATTGCTAGATTGCTAAGATTTAAACCATAGTTTCGAAACAAATATAATTTGAAAACCAATTTCAAAACCTATTTAAAACTAGTGTTATGTCACTGCTATTTTATTTTATTCCAAGTGACTAGGCCAATTCAAAGTGAACACTTGGTTTTATGTCCAGAAATTGAATTGTTGCACACTACAAAAATCCTGAAAAGATTTGAATTCAAATATATTTTGAAATCATTTGAAAAAGGTTCCTGGAAATTCATTCAGAAAAAAAAGGATAGAGAAAAAGAAAAGGGCCGGCGCCAGGATTTTGGCCCAACAAGCAAAGCAGCCCGTTAGCCAGCCCACCCAGGTTTTCCCTCTCCTTCTGATTTTCTCACCGCACCCGCGCTACCCAACGGTCATCGACCGTGGACCTCGCCAGCTCATCATCATCTTCCCCAAATCGCGCCCACGACCACGTCGCCGGCCGTTCCCTCCGCCATTCACTGCCGCATTTTAAATCGAGTTATTGCCGGCGTTTCCTCGCGTGATTCTCACTCCCTCTCTGGCTATAAGACCACCTCCCCCTCGCGGCCATTTCCCCCAACAAAGCCTGACAGAAGCGCCCCCAGGCTGCCCGCAATCGCCCTTGTACCGCCGCTGCACAGACGCACTCCGGCGACCAATTCCGGTGAGCTCTGTGCGCCCCTCCCTCTCTGCTTCACGCGAGCTGCTTTGCAACGTCCTTGCGCTTCTTCTGACACCATTGGTTCATCCTATACTGCCCCAGGTCGTCGTCTTCATCAAGCACTGCAAGCTCCCGACGACGTCTTCAACTCCGGCGACTAAATTCGGTGAGCCCCGTGTTCCCCTTCGCTGCTGATTCACACGAGCGTGTTCGCCGTAGCCTTGCGCACCCCCTGATGCCTTTGGTTCGTGCTAGGGTGACCAGGAGCGTTGCCAACGTCGCCGTCCACCCGAGCCTGACGCTGTCAGCAACTCCGACGAGCCCGTGCAGCCGTGTCCGTGCGCCCCTTGTCAAGCCGTCGCCACGTTGAGCTTCAGTACACCGTTGCGAATCTGGTAAGCACCTCTGACGACCCCAGAGCCCTCAGAGCCACCGCGCAGAGATGAGCTGCCGCCGCCGCCGCCAGCGCCGCCACTTGATGGTCGAGTGCTGAGCGCCGTTAGATCTAGATCTAGTGGTCACGTTAGAACCTAGACGAAGCGGTATGATTCAATCAGAGCCCCGCGATTAAGTTAGATCCAGTGGCTCAGAAGCGTGATCCGACGCGAAGCGGTACCAGCCAATAGGATAGCGCCACGTGGCACAGAGTTCGTTTTAAAATTTTGAATTAGATCTATTAGTTGTTTGATTTTGTTTTAATCATTAATTTTGATCCCCACGTCCAAATTTGATGAATTTTATATCAATGGAATCAGCAGAGCAAGCCCTTTCCAAATATGCAATGTGTTTAATGTTTTGTTTCTGTTAAAATGGTTTTATTTATAGAAACATGTGTAGGCCTATTTTGTGTATATAAATTATTTGAGAAATGTTTTAGTGTTTAAATAAATGTTGTTTGGCAAGTTTTGAACTTGTTTATGAACCAGTATTGTGCACTTGTCTTATTGAGTTTAGAAAAATCATCACATGTCATATTGATGCATCCATATATTTTTGCTTGTATTTATTTTGTATGTGATTTGTTGCTATGATTTTATGTGTAGATTTTGGTGCCAATAGTGATTGTGATTGTGAGGAGTGTAGCTACTCTCCAAACTACCAAGGCAAGTGGTGCTTCATGATATTTTTATCCCTATGTTTTATACTATGCATTAGAAATATTTTGCTAGTCTTGCATGGTTATATTTTGCTTATATGCTATGCTTGGGTAATCCTAGTAGTTGTAGAATTGCTAGTAAATTTCTAAGTTAAGATGCTTATATATGCCATGCTTAGCCTAGCTAGTAGCAACCAAGGGTGGTGAAACTATTCATGCTATGATACAATATTTCTAAGTCTTTGGACTTGTGTTTTGCTTAATAAAACAACTAAGTGAATGAAACACCTGGGTGGAATGGAAGGAATGGTTTATGTTGAGTGGTTACACAAGGACCATTTCTATGGTTTACCTTGTGTATCACACTTGTGGAAAGCCACCCAGGAACAAAGGGATTTGAGAGGCCAAATGTTAAGAAGCTTCTAGTGCAGCCACTTGGCAATATGGGCTATGCCTGGATCACATAGGTTGCAAGAACTTAGCCATTTGGACAATTGGTGGTAGTGGGATGATAGGTTGGAACGTGTCCATTTGGTTTAAGGGAATGCTTCTGAAAGGTCCTGTCTTGGTGAAAATCAAGTCTTGTGGGGAAAGTGCACAACCTCTGCAGATGGAAGAATCTAAGTACTTAGCCATGTCCCTGAAAAAGGACAACTTGAGCATCAAGACATGGAAGCTATCAAGAATCTCCTCATCCCAATTTCTAAGTAAAACTTGTGGGTGAACAAGGGTGAAGGACCCCAATGTCTATTGGTGGTTCCTTGGAAAAGTTTTGAGAAAGAAAAACTTAGTGATTTCAACTAATAGGTAAAACCTATTTTTGAGCAAAGCAAGCCTAAGCTACACTTAGCCAAATTGCATATAGTGTGTAGTCCACAAATATTATACTAAGGTATCACTTGCCAATACTATTCCAATGTATTGACTCACTGTGGCTGTAACTTGTGATGTTGCAGGTTACTCTGATGAGGATTAGGAGTCATGAGTCTACATTCAACATGATTGCCTGTGGCACATGAAGATGAAGACTTTTATCTATTTACTTATTTAAACTCTTGTATTAGGCCTGTGGCCATGGAGTTGTAAAGACTATGTTGTCTCTGGAATGACTGTAATAATGACCTTTGTTTCTGTGTACTTCATCTTAAACTGTGGATGCTAGCATTGATCCAGGGACTAGCATTGCAATTACAGGGATCCTTTTCCTTTATAAAGGAGGGATCTTAAAGTGGCGCCTATCGCCTCAAGCACGTGGAGTTTGGAGTCGCATACTCCAACCCATGGAACATCGCACAACTGCGACGATTCTACCCCTAGCTACCTACCCCTTTACTTTCAATAAGGCTATTCAGCCAAGGCTACCCAGCCGAACAATGTACCTCCTCCATTACGATATAAATAAAGCTAAGTGTCTCGCCCCAAAATTTTGTTTTCTATTCGCACTTTTAATCCATGCTACAAACGCACTCGGGGGCTCCCCCCACCTCACGATTTCATTGACTGAGGATAACATGTGTACACCTGAGTAGCTGACCACGTCAGGCTAACGAAAAGAACATGTATGCGAACAAAGCACTACGTGCTCAAACAACAACCAAACCTTTATAACAAAGGGCAAAACACGCCCAGTCAAATATATACAAATTTTACATCTATCTCTTTTATAGGTACTACCTACTCTAAAGAATAACCTGAGCACGCTGATCAAATAGATCTACGATCTCTTTGGCATACTGCCTTACAACAGCATAATGCGGACGCATATCCCACACACCACCATCCGGCCGAAGTGGCGGCCTAGCCGCCACAGCGGACAGATCCACATCAGGATGATGCAGCCTAACAAGGGACAGCGCAGCCTTCACCCCTGCGACGAGCTGCTGCCTCACCAATTCCTTGACATGATGCATGTTTTGAAACTTCGTCAGAAGACCAGATAGGGTTCAAGGTGTAGCATCCAGCGGAAACATCACATGCAGAACCGACGCGAGTGAAGTCTGCACCTGACGAAGCACCTGCGATACTTGGTGAACGCGATCTTGCACCGTCGCAAGGACCATAGCACGGTCACGATCCATCCAGAAGAACCCGCCAACTTCCATGTCCTGTTGAGTCAAGCAATTGACCCGAACAGCAACACGCTCCTTCTCCTCCCTTGGAGCAAGGTTAGCACCTGTAATACTTGCACAAAAGTAAGATGCAATGCCAGCAGGCGCATCCGAAGAAATGGGCAACATCTCGAAAAACTTACACTCAAGCTGCTCGGATAATCGAAGCAATTCCGCCATCAAGTACTCCTCTCTGGCAGCACCGCGATCCGCCTTGGACTTCCAAACATCGGCATGGTCACGTACCCCAAGCAACTCTTTCTCGAGAATATGAACACGGTCTCGAAGAAACACAAGCTGCGATGAATCATCCAAGGATGGCTGCAGCCGCGCTGCAGGCGAAGTGTCAACGGGATTAGCACCCGAAGGACCCTAGATCAACAGAAAGGCAAAGACATGAACACGCAGACGAAGGAGCACATAACTCAACAAATTCATTAAGTGCATCAAAAGCCACTATGTGGCACAAGGATTTGTTCATCAAAATAATTACAACAAAAGAGACTACAACTATCCTACAGCTACAGCGCCTAAGACGCGGCACCCTGAGTAGCCTCGGAGCCGGATCGCCTCGCCTTGGCTTCCTCCTACTGCCGTAGCGCGTACTCGGCTAGCAGATCAATCAACTTCAGACCATAACGCTTACAGCGAGCAGAATAGGTAGCGAAGGCTACTTCGGATCCATCAGCAGTCGTCGGCATCCGGGAAGTGACCTGTGGAAGGTCCAGCTCCACTCCAGCCACCAAGGCCATTGCCAGCCCGACGGATGCACCGATGCCCTTCTGCTTGCGCTTGTACGCCGCAGGTGCTTCGGCTGACAGCGCCTCCGCCAGAGCATCAACATCATCAAGGGCCGCGCCCTTGGGGACAAGCTCCTTGTAGAAGCTCCCAAGGACCTCCTTGGCCTTGGCAAGCGAGTTGACGACGGTGCCGCAGCGATCTTCAACCGCCACAGCAGCATCATCCAGAGCACTCCCGTGCTCCAGAGCACCGCGATCAAACTCGATGCCTGCGGCATCTAAAACAACAAGGAAGAAGAATGAACGACAGCACCGCAAAAGAAAGACAAGGAAATCAAAAGAGGACGGCGAAGATACTCACCCGAAACAGCCTTGGCAGCCGCCATAAGCTTGCCGGCCACCTCTCTCTCGCGCGAAGCCGTGGCGGTGGCAAGCTGCTCCTCGCGGTCCGTGGCCTCCCGCTGCAGGCGCTCCTTAGCCTCGGCCACAGTGGCCAGCTCCAGCTCGAGGCGCTCTTTCGCACCAACGGCAACCTCGGCCTTCTTCTCCGCTTTACCGAGGCTCTTTTTGAGAGCATCAATCTCACGAAGGGAGGTGTTGTGCTCCTCTGCATTCAAATAATACAAACGTCGGATAACAGGACAATAATACAAGAAGAAGCAAAGACCAAGGCATACAAGCACCTTGAAGCTGTTTGAGGCTGGCCTCCAGTGCCAGGTGCTGCTGCACCAGTCGTTTGGCATCCTGCACAAAAGGCTGCAGGAAAAAGACCTACTAGTCAAAAGAAGGACTCGGGGGCTACGCCCAAAAATAAAGAGCAGAAGCAAACTACACACACGAAAGCGCTCGGGGGCTCCCCCCGAGACCCGAAGGAAGAACAAACAACAAAACTCCTTTACAGATGCTCGGGGGCTTCCCCCGTGGCAGGAAGCATAACTACTCACATGATCCGATGGTGACTCCGAAGGTCCGCTTGCAGCCTTCTAAGGCGCAACCACATGAACCTCCCGCGGAGAAGGGTCTGGAGCAGCGCCTTCAGAGGTAGCCACCGTCTGAGGAGGATCAAACACGATTTTTGACTCCCCCATCATCTCCCGAGCACCATCACTGGAGGAGTCGTTGGAGGAGTGGATGCACAAGGACAAATTAGCACAAGTACAAAGTAAACAGGCAAGGAAAAGCAGTGCAGGACTAAAGAAATTTACGAGTCAAGATCGCTCAAGTTGAAGACAGGAGGTGTCCTCAGGACTTTCTTCTCCTCTTCCTTCTTTTCTTCCTTCTTCCGCTTCGCCGGCGGGTGCGGTGCCACAGCCCGCACGGGAACGACATGAATCAGAGAGGAAGAGCCTCCCTGACCATCACCATGACGTTCAAGACACAGCGGATTCCTAGGAGTCAGAGGAGTCGAGGCATCTGAAGACTCGCTGGAGCTCCGTGTCCACTTGCAAGTGTGGTCCTCGCTCGACTCGTTGGCCTCTTCAGCCGGAGATCATGCCGATGGCAGCTCGGACATGGAATCCACCACCTCATTATCTGAAGCATCCGAAAATACTTCGGGTAATGGAGGCGACATGCCCGATACTTTGAAGTCCTGCACAAGAGAAGAAAATTTGTTAGCAAACAAGTGCAAATACAATGTAGTCGAAAATAGTGCTACGCGCACGGATCTACACCTGTGGAACAGGAAGCGAAGAAGAAAACGGAGAAGTCAGCGACTTCCCCGGGATATCCTCTCTAGCCTTGAACTTCAGCAGCGAACGAAGGGCCCTGTCGAGATCTCCCTGGGAGAATTTCTCAGCCGAAACCCTAGTCGGATCACGGCGGCCAGCATAAAGGAACATCGGGTGCGCCCTAGCATGGAGTGGTTGCACCCAACGCTCAAGAAAAGTGCGGATGATATCCACACCGTTCACTTCCTTCTCCGGAATCAACTGGAGATCCTCCACTTGACGATAGAGAGCCTCTATCTCCGCTACCTCATCATCCAAGATCTGGTTTTTCCAGGACCTCTTCGGCTCGATCTTTTGGGAGGGATCGAAAGGAGAAAGACCAAAATCCTGCCCAGCCACTGTGGAGTCGCGGATATAAAACCATCGCCTCCGCCAGTACTGGAGATATTTGGACATGGAAAAAGAAAAGAAAAGCAGATTGGGTTTGAGGGAGATGATGCAACCCCCAATGGGATAAACACCATCCGAACTAGATTGCCTCTTCACGGAATAGAGTTTCCGAAAGAGGCCAAAGTGCAGCTCGATACCGAGACAGCACTCGCAGAAGGTGATAAAACAAGCAATGTGAAGAAGAGAATTGGGGGAAAGATGATGCAATTGGACACCGTAAAGAAAAAGCAGTCCATGAAGGAAGTCGTGGACTGGGAAGGAAAAGCCACGAATAACGAAGGCGAGGAACATAACCCGAAACCCAGCGGGGGGACGGGGGATTACCTCGTTGCCTGGGAGTTTTACGGCCTCCCTATCCTACGGGATCAAGCCCCGCTCACGAAGCTTGCGGAGATCACTCTCCCGCGTCTCCGATCGCCGCCAGCCACCGTCGGTGACACGGGTAGCGGCAACACTCTTCTTCCCTCCAACAGCACTGGTACCAACTGCAGAGGAGGACTTCCTTGGTTTTCCCATTGCGCTCTGGCAATCAATGCATGGCGATGGGATGGAAGAAGGAAATGTCCAAGGATATTCCAGCGCGCAGCAAGAACTCTCAGAGAACAATGGAGCAGTGAAACAAGAATGGCTACGGTGAAATCAAACAAGAATGGCTACGGCAACCGTCCATCAAGAAGACCTAACGCCAACGGCAGTATCTGGCCATACACGTGTCAGCATCGCAACGAACTGTCGCTAACACGCCATCCACTATGCGCGGAAATCGAGGCAACGCCGTAATTATCTCCACGCCGTGCGTGACCGGTCAATTCAAGGTCAGAAAGTGGGACCCATGTCCGTCCAGTCAAGTCATCTCTGGCACAGCAGACGCTTGAGGTCATCGATCGTCAGCACTGACGTCATCAAAAGCTATACTACCAACAGTCACAATTTCTTCGGCTTTAAAGCTAAGAGTACTCACTCGAATCTACGATTCGACTAATTACTCGGGAGCTACTCCTATCAGGAGCGCTAGCCGTGCACCCGAAAAATGAACAACATGTTACAGCACTGAACTGTTTCTTCGAGTCCTACGTTGAGTCTACGACTCCACTATGGACTCGGGGGCTACTCCCATAGGGAGGGTGGATTTAAGCATCCGAAAATATTTGTGTCCTACGGACCTGACACTGAACAACGGCTGAATTAAAGTCTCCGCTCGAGTCTACGACTCGAACAGACACTCGGGGGCTACTCCCATAGGGAGCGTTGGTCGCGCACCATATAAAATTTCGACTGCGATCCTTCGGATCAGTACGCAAAAACTTTTCGGCAACTCTACCCCGAAACACCTCCACGGTGATAAAATTTAGATGTTGTGTCTGCGACGCAAAGATAAGACCTACAGATATCATCTGATGGCCTGGTAACGCACATGACTGCGCTCTGCTAGTATAAACCCGTGCCAACAGGCGCGATGAAAAATCCCGACGGACGCATTGGGTACATCAATTAAATTCACTAGAATTCCACTCCTGTAAGTCCTCCGTGGCCTGAGTCGAATTACGCCAGCATATGTTCTGGGTTCGAGTTGAGGGACTCGAACCTGAAGAAGATCGTGTTGTTTTGTCCTAAGACAGTTAACTGACCCTGATCCGTTGGGAGAGTCAGGCACACGCATCAACAATCCCTACACATTCTCTTGAAAGACAGAGTTGCACCTGAAGGATTGAAGAGTCCTCAGCCGAATCTACGATTCGACTGAATACTCGGGGGCTACTGACATGGTTATACCCCGCGGGTACACGATCTCAGCATAACTGGTCCAGCCCAAGGAAGGCCCACGGCAAATATACGCTGGCCCATGAAGATTTTCGGGTGGCCAAGGCCCATGACGCCTTCGGATCCTTGGAGAGCAAGACTAGAGTAGATAGGAAATTCAAAGGGGTAAACCCTAGAACCTATAACCAACTAGATCTATGCCTGGGACCTGCCTAAGTCTATATAAAGGCCAGAAGGGCACGACCTAGATCTCTCTCTCATACTTTCGCATACACACCTCCACGCCAGATTGCACCTGCGCACCCCTGTAATCACCGGTTCCGCCATAATCAAGAGCAGACAAGCAGGAGTAGGGTTTTCCCTCCGGGGGCCTGAACCTGGGTAAACCTCTTGTCCCGTATTGCTTGTTTGCTAACCGTTCCGCGATCTCCAGCATCCCCATCTTCTCCAAAACCCGAGTCCAAAACAATGGGCATTGACGAGATCAAACCTTGTCATCTACTGGTAGCTATGTGTTCATCTCTCTCTATGCATGATCTTGTTGTGGTCATGAGCTTTGTAATCAAGTAGATCCACCTTGCTACTCAAGTGCTTCATTAGATCTCTGCTCTCCCCATGTGTGTGAAAGTGACAGCGTGCATGCCATGGTGGCACTTAGGTTTGAGTCTACATAAATACTCTTTGTGCTTTAATATATCTATGATTTTCCCCACGTGTGTGAAAGTGACAGCATGCACACCGTGTGTGGCAATTAAGCTAGGTTATATATATATTTATCATGAGTATATTTTTAGTTGGTTGTCTCTATGAAATTGTGGTGTTTTGGAACCATCTAGCGCTCAAGGTGACGGTGTAGGGTTATCTAGATTGGGGAAGGGGGACTTTGAGGAGTGTTGTTATAGCCCTACCAATGATTAGAGTGTCCAACCGGAGAGTAGTTAAGAGTAGTATCATGAAGAGAGGATATTTATATGAGAGAGTGTTCACTAGTGAAAGTATGATCCCTAGGCCTTGTTTCTAAACATTGAAACACCGTTTGCATCTAGATTTGTTGCATGTTTGCTTGCTTCCTTCTTGTTGCCTTTAGTCTTTACCTCACCGTCAAGCTCTTTTCTGGCACCGTTACCACTTGTATTTCACTATCTCTTCGCTGAACTAGTGCACCTATATTGGGTGTGTTGGGGACTCAAGAGACTTCTTGTATCTTGATTGCAGGGTTGCTTGAGAGGGAATACCTTTGACCACTTCCTCCCTGAGTTCAATAAACCTTGGGTAATCCACTTAAGGGAAACTTGTTGCTGTTCTACAAACCTCTGCACTTGGAAGCCCAACAAATGTCTACAAGAATAGAAGTGTGTATACATCAAGCTATTTTCTGGCGCCGTTGCCGGGGAGGTAAGGTAAAAGGTACTCACATCCTCTTGGTGTGTGAGTGCTCAAAGTTATTTCCTTTAGATTCTGCAGTTTTGTCTTTTTGTTTCTTGTTTTCACTAGTTAGACTTAATGGAAAACAACAACAAAATTAAAGAGCTTTTTAGTATTTTTCCTAAGTTAGAATTTGAGTGGTTTTAAAAGAAAATTAAAAAACCTATGGAACTTTCTTTGGATGCTAATAGCAATATTATTAGTATGAATTTTTTGAACACCATTGTTACTAATGGTATGGAAACGTCTAAGCTTGGGGAAGCTAGTTTTTATGAAAAATATCTTTTTAGTTCCCCAGCTTTAGGGAAGAAAATTTTCTCTGATGATACTTTATCTCCCATATGTGGTAATTCTAATGATACTTGTGATATTTTAAATCCACATACTGAAAGTGTCCCTTTTGAAATACCTATTGAAATTGTTGAACATGTTATGAATAACTACTATTTGGAGATGGAACTGTCCATCCTAGTGATCATTTACTCTTTATACATGAATTATGCGAGTTGTTCAAGTGTACAGGTATTTCAATGGACCAAGTTAAGAGGAAGCTATTCCCTTTCTCACTTAGGGGCAAAGCAAGGGAGTGTATGAGCTACTAGATGATCCTCATCATTTGGAGTGGAAGGAACTTGAATCGCTCTTTTATTTTAAATTTTATCCTCCTCATGAAATTCATAAGATAGGAATTATATTTATAATTTTCATCCTCATGAATGAGAAAGTATTGCCCAAGCTTGGGGGAGATTGAAGTCACTAATGCTCAAATGTCCCATTCATGAGCTCCCTAGTAATGTTGTTATCAATATTTTTTATGCAAGGCTTTCAGGACATTACAAGGACTACCTAGATACCTGTTCAGAGGGATCCTTCACAAGTAAGAAGGTCAAAGCCAAGTGGGATCTTCTTGAAACAATTCAAAGCAATACTAAAGATTGGGATAACGACAAAGGTAAAGAACCAGGTATAAACTATGAGTATGATTGCATTAAGTCTTTCGCTGAAACTGCTAATTTTCAAGAGCTTAGTGCTAAATATGGTCTTGATCCTCAAATTCTTGTTAGATACTATAGAGCCTTTTCTTCCCATATTAATGCTCCTAAAGAAAAATGGGACATGTATCATGAACCTTTTAAAGACACTTGCATGGAAAATGAAAATGTTATTAATGATTGCAGTAAACATGCTCAAACTTCTGAAAGTACTATTTCTTATAAGCATGTTAATTTTTGTGGTAGGCATAGACCTTGTCAGAAGAATCAAATAGAAGAAGAATATTGTATCACCCACTGGAATGAAAAAACTAGAAAGTGGTATAAGGCTCTAGATGATCTTGGTAAAAAAAAGTTTGTGCCCTCTATCCTTTTATTTGTGAACTTTGATTTGAAGTGGGTCATTTCAATTTTCAATGCTCAGGCCATAATAATACTGCAAGTTTGTATTGTGATAACATGATCACTGATAATCAACATGATGAGCTTACATTATTTTTGGGGTGTGAAGAGTTATCAAGAAAAACCTCTTTGATAGACATGAGTACTTTTGATATGAATAGGGTCCTGCATGGTTGTCATCTTTATTGTGTTGAAAACTGCCACACAAATACTTATATACAAAATCTTATAAAAGATGATATTTTACCAAATTATGACATGACTGATATGTGTTTTGATCTTATAAATGAAAAGGAGGAATCCTCCAAATTTTCTTCTATTGTCTCTAACAATAAGCCAGGGTATGTGGAGAAGCTTTCTTTCAAGCCTCTCCCTACTAAAGAGGAGAAGAAGAAGAAGAAGAAGAAGAAGAGGAGTAAAAGGAGAGAGGAAATGGTATCTTCCCCTAAGCATGTTGCTCCTATCATAGTTTTTGATGATGAGTCTTAACTAGATGATGTTCCTATGCCTGTTACCTATATTAGTGATCATGATTGGGAAGAGCACACTACTTTTGATATTGAAAATCTCTTTGGTACCAATTCTGAAAATGATGATATTAGTAATTGCTGTGCTATTAGTGCTATCCATGTTCCTTCCAATGATGATATGTTTACAAATGAACACACTTGGGAAGATATCTATTCTATTGCTTATGATGATACTATACCTCCAATGTATGATGATTACAATGATGAATATGATATTTTCAGTCCACCTACTATTGAGGAGAAAATTTATTGTGATTACAATATGCCTCCTATATTTGATGATTATGGTGATGAGAATGATAGTGATAGCTATTTTGTTGAATTTGCTCCCACTTCGATTAATAAGAGTGACTATGCTTATGTGGAGAGTAATGATCATTTTATGCATGTGGCTCATGATAAAAATGTTTTATGTGATATTTATATTGTCAATTTTGTTCATGTTGCTACTGGAAGTTATTATGAGAGAGATAAACATGGTCTTATGCATCTAAAAAATATTAAGTTTCCCCTCTTTATGTTGAAAGTCTTGAAATTACACTTGTTTTGCTTTCCTATGCTTGTTGATTTGTGATTTCATGACTTGTTTATTTACAAGATTCCTATGCATAGGAAGTGGGTTAGACTTAAATGTTCTTTGAATTTGCTTCTTGATGCTCTCTTTTAAATCAATTCATATTTCCTATGTGAGCATCTTTGAAACTATCATGCCTAACTTAAAGGCATTAAAGAAAAGTACTTGTTGGGAGATAACCCAAGAGTTTCCTTGAGTCTTGGAAGTTATTACTTCAGTAATGACCTCTCCTTATCCTTTTTGTTTGATTTTTGTGCCAAGAATGACCTCTAATGAGAGGGAAGTAAGATTTGGGGAGTTGCTCTCCCAAAACAAATTTCTGTCCTCCACCATAAAAAATCGTGAGGAATCTATGTAATTCGGATTGAGCTAAAAAATTACGAATAGATCATCCAGTATGTTATCTAACTTTTGTTAGTTCAACACTTTTTGATTTGAGCAACAGAATATTTTCGAAAAAACTGGTTTTTACCTGTTGATCTGTTTTGACAGATTTCTGCCATTATTTGCATTTGCTTCTTATTGATTTCTTTTTGAGTTCTCTTTAGGTGAATTGAGCATTTTAAGGATTTGCCACAGTAGCATGTGTTTTAAGTGAAAAGTCTTGCTGTTCCAAAGCTTTGCCTAAAGTTATATTATCTTTTGAATAAGCTAATGTTGCTAATGAAGATTGTGTGAAGTTTTGTATGAAGGAAAAAATTCAGGTGTAAAGAGAGAATGATGTAATGAGATGAAGAATGGACAAAATCTCAAGCTTGGGGATGCCACCCCGGTGTCACCCCAAGAAATATCCAAGAGGTACAAGCGTCAAAGCTTGGGGATGCCCAAGGCATCCCCTTTTTCATCAATAAAAATCTCAGGTCTTTCTAGACACTTCGTTTTTATTGCTTTATGCACTGTTGTGTTATTCTTGGAGCGTCTTAATTTTTGTTTTTGGTTTTAATTTGCTTGAATAAATTTGGTTGATCACAACACACCTTTTTGGAGAGAGACACACTCTGTTTTCATTGCTTAGAACACTCTAGTTTTCACTCTTATTGTTTTGTGAGTGTTCACTTTTGCTAGCACTGCGTTCAGCCTTAGTTTTCTTGTGCTATCAGCTTAGAAATTTTTAGTTCTTCTTTGTGGATTTGTGAGACAAGCTCACTGATCTTTATTGATTATTATCATTGTGAGTTGTTTCAAATAAAGTTGTTTGGTGATGTAAAAGAGTAGAAAGCTTCATCCTTAAGTGGTACAAAAGGGAGCTTGCATTGACTGTGACTTAGACTTTAGCATGACATGCTAGGTGTTGTTTTGACCTTATGCATAGTGATTATTGTTGTAGATGTCTTGTTCCAAACAATTGGGATTGCTTAGTGTGCCTTGAAGAAATTATACGTTGTTTTAGCATGCAAAAGCATAGTATAGTAGTATTATCCTTTGATGCTTTGCTTGGGTTGATTTGGCACATGCTCACACCATGTTATGACTATGAACAAGTCACCATAGCATCTATGATCATTTAGTACTTGACTTGTAGTACCACTCTTTGCTTTGATTAGTAATGCTTTGTGGCACTGCATGATTATGGCCATTATTGCTCTCTTATTTGGTTGCTCCCAGTCTTTTGCTAGCCTCCACTTGTATGAGTAAGCTCTAATCATGCTTCCAACTCCCAAGAAACCAAGTAATTCCACAGTGTCCACTATAAATTGCTATGCATGCTGTGTTACACCATTCCAAGTATATTCTTGTTTTTAGCTATCTTCCAATTAAAAAATATTTTGTTATGTGAAAACTTAGCGATTAAAGCCCTCACGAACTTGATGGAACACTTTATATTCTTTGCCCCTAATAAACTTGAACCATTGTGACAACTTTGTTGTATATGCTTGCTGTAACATCCCAAAAATACTAAGCTTGGATCATAAAATTCTAATCATCAAGATTAGGGTTAACAAAAACTTTTCTAAATAAAATCATGAATGCATGCATAGGGTATGCATGGATTTTGAATTCTTTTAAAACCACCTTGTTTTTTTATTGCTTGTAGAATGTTTCTTAGGTGAAATAAACATCATCTAAAACATTTCCCACACTTTTCCTAAAGACAAGTAAATCAAAACACATATATGAAATGAATGGTCATTTTGGCCAATTTAACTCACATGCCTACTTTGGCTGTCTCAAACTTTCAGAACCTAACAGAAACTTTTCTGGATCTTTACACCCTTTGAATGTACTCATAACAAGGTATCAAGGCCCACTTTGTGATCATCCAGAAACTTTCAAATGCATAGTTTAAATGACAATTCAGAATTGAATCTTTATCATATGGGAAGGTCCCACTTTTTCAAAAACTACTCAAACAAGCTCAATTTTCAAAACCCTAGCATCTACAGACTCACCAGCACCAACCTAGAAAACCCACCAAAAATCATTTCAAAATTCAAAACTTGATTTCATGCGGCCATTTCATCAAACAGGTTGCAGACACAAATCAAACAAACATCAAACACTATTATGAGCAGTGATTCTTGCCTAAATGGTTCCCCATTTAGTTCACACACAACTCAGTAGATCATCTAGGAAGATTAGCCAGGCACTAGCACCACTGTGAGCTCGCCATTGTCATCAATGGTGAACAGCCGAGCACCCTCTTGCCAGGGCCGTCCCTAGAAATTTGGGGCCCCTGTGCCAAATACATAATGGGCCCTAAACTTAGAAATTTGTCGTTGGAGACGAAGTGCTATGGGCGATCAGATTGTGTATTTACCAATCAAATTTTGTAATACAATTTTTCTGCATACTATGAATTGTTATTTGTTGTTCAGAGCAAACTTGAATTAAGGTAGCTACTAGACTGGAGCAAACGGCAAATCACTCAAAATAAGTTAAATTGGGAACCAAAATTGGGAGTAGAACCTAGGCGTTCAATGTACTGACATTGACACGAGTACCTAAGGACATGGATCAAATGTACAGTATAAGTAATTATTTTTACTAGTATGTCTCAATCGAGAAAATAAAAGAAGAAAAGGGAAATATAATAGCTATGTGCACCTTAACTATTTGCACTGCGGTCGAGGTGTCACAATAGACACTAGAAAATTGGGGAGAGAAGGGATATGAGTCGCACATGGCATCAGTTTTTTTTCTGGATAACAGGACTTGGCACCACCACTTGGTTGAGCCGGACAAATAACTTACCCCTTCGTTGGTGGGGCCCGCAAGACAGTCCATCTTCTACCTCTCTCCTTTTATCTCACGCGAATACGCCTGCACGCACGGACTGATTAGATCCTTAGATCCATGGCGATGCACAGGACTTAGGGGCCCCTAATTTTCGGGGGCCCTATGCGGTCGCTCACCTCGAACACCCTCGTCGACGGCCCTGCCTCTTGCCACCCCATAGTCGACAGCAAGCTAGGAGCAGCAGCAATCCTAGCCAGCATGTCTGGGAGGCAGGCCACCGTCCACCGCCACTCACTGTCCCAGCCGCGAGCGTTGCCAAGCCCTGGACCACGCGCGCCGAGCGTGCGCCAGAGCGCCACCCTCGACCATCACCCACAGACCGCGCGCCGCCCTCACCGCGTGCACACACGATCACCATCAACCCAGGAGACCGCCAGACATCCCCGTTTGCCGCCCCGTGCCGCACAGCCACCGCCCGCCGTCAAAGACGCCGCCTTTGCCGCGCAGAGCACCGCCCATTCCAGACCAAACCACACCGCCCCATGCCTCGAGACCATGTCGTTGAGCATCGCCAGAAGACACCGCACCGTCCCCTACCCTTGCCCATGCCTTTAGCCGCCTGTAACCTCTCCCCCGACGAGCTCACCGTGCGCCCCGACGGTCCCCTCGCTCGACTATAAATAGAGGCCATCCCCACACGATTTCTTCACACCATCTCACTTCCCTCTCCTCACTGATCGTACCACACCATTCTCAGAGCAAGGCGAGCACCACCTCGCCAGAATTTCACTGGAGCCTGCCGCTGCCGGAGAAGAAGGGAGCCAACGATTGGAGCCGCCCCAGGAGCTGCCGTGACCACCCCTGAGTTCGCCGTCATCGACTTAAGCTCGCCTCACCGACCTCACCAAGACTGTGATCCCAGCGACCCTCACCGGCGCTTAGGTTTCGTTCTCGCCGGAGTTGTCTCGCGTCGACGATGACTCCCAGCCGTTAGATTAGAACTAGATCGAACGATCCACGTCGCCCCATACCGCTTCGCCCAGCCCCATGTCACTGACGAGTGGGGACACCCACTTAAGCAGCCCGCGGGAGCACTGCGCTTAGCAGGCCGGCCCAGTAATTTTTCCCGCGCAGCCCAGTTATTCAAATTAAACCTTTTTCTATTTCAATTCAAACACACTTCTGTACCCAACTTCAAAAATCAACCCAGATTGATTCAGTGCACCAAATTGAATGAAACCAATTTTGTTGGAAAGGTCTGTGAATGCTGAATCCAAGCCCGTTGGATTCAAGTCATTTGGATCTATAGATCACCCATGGTAAAAATAACAAGGCAGAAGATTTTCTGCATTCAAACATTTTTCAAATTTAAACCATAATAGCTTTTGAGTTGATTCCAACTCTCAAAAATCACATTTAACCATACCTTTCAGAATATATAAAAATATATAGGTTTACTTGCAGAAATAATGTTCAAGTAATAAAAGAATGCTACATAAGCATTTCTAGCCACTTTAATTAATTAAAATAAAAGGGTAAAACCTTATTAAATTGTGACACCACTTTAAATCACATTCTCATGGACTACAATATGTGGTGATGACATGTGTCAACATGATCCATTGTTGGGTTTGGAGAATATTAAATCTTAAGTAGTTTTTCAATGAGTAGAAATTACTTTTCTAAAAATAAAAAGATTTAAACCAAGCCTTAACCTTGTAATGTTAGGGATGATGCTAGATCATCCTTAGGACCCTTGTGTGTGATAATTGCAAGTATCTAAGTATTGTTTGGTGATTGTGTACCTCGTATTTATTCATAGACGCTAGTACCGACCAAGGATACGAGGAGGAAGGAGGATACTACGAAGAAGAAGCCGAGGAGAACTTCAACCACTGCTCTGCACAAGGCAAGCTAGTAACCTTGCAAGCTAACACTTGCAATTTAGTAATCTTATATTGACATTGATGCAAGCTAACACTTGCAGGATACCCTACTGATGCAACAAACCCCTACTTGTTACTATGCCTTAAGCATATGTGATCATACCCATTTGATAAACCAATCCTAGTTTTATGTGCAAGCTTCTTACTTTATTTCTTTATCAAAGCTTACTTAGAGTTTACTTAAGTGACTGGTAGATATTGGAAAGATGCTGAAGGTTGCATAAAGAGCATAAAATTTGTCCTAAGTTAGAAACGCTGACATCCGCCTACGACATAAGGTTGTACTTAGTTGAAACTCCACTAGTTACCACCCCTCATCATTACTACCCCCACCTGTAGATGCTAGTGCTAAGCATAAAACTTGATCAACTTTAGATGGGAATACTTGGTGGAAAAATGGTTATGAAAACCTTGGAATGATGGATCATTCTATTGAAATGTTTTGGACATGTGTTTCCTAACACTTGAGAATTTTGGTGATAAAAATGTTGAGGCATGAGCCTTAGCCCTTTATAAAACCGATGGTTGTCTGGATGCGATACCATTCCAATTTTATCGTACAACCATAATACCCGAATATTGGGTAGGGCTTGACTGGAAACTTATATTCCTTAGTATTAGTTCCCTCACGGCCAAGGTTTGAGCTGAGGCTACCTTATGAAGATTGTCCACTTGTGCAGTACCCAAGATGACAGTTGGTCATGGTTGGGAGGCCAAACTCATAGGAGAGGTGCTTATAGTAGGCCGTGTAATCGAAAGGTTAGGATTGATTATCCGCATACTGAGTATGGTGAATTCAGGATTTGTTCCTGGCGGATGTATCGAATGTTGTGGTGAAAGTGTACAATCTCTGCAGAGTGTCAAACTATTCGAATAATAGCGTCATGATTATGGACAGTTGGAGTGGCCATACTGTTCCCCCGTCAGACTTTTCAAAATGACCTGTGAGATGAATTGAGACTTTGACTTGACCACAACAGAGTTGTGATATGAAATACCAGTTCCCGCTTAGGATGTATAAAATTGTGACTAGCTTTGGAGCTTAGTAGAGATAAATCTGGCTTTTGCAAAACAACCCTAGAGCCTAGTGTCCTATTATCCAAAAACCCCCTTTACCTATTAGTATTAGTTTGCGAGTACTTAAAGAGTACTCATGGCTTCGTCCCTGGCTATTCCCATGGCCAGACTATGAAGAGGAGTACGTGGAAGATGGAACCCAGGAAGGTTACAACAACTAGGATCATCTCCCATCGTCAGCATTGCCTGTGACCCCGAAGATGGAGCTTCGCCTACGCTACCGTTATTATTACGTATTCCGCTGCTTGATGTTGTATTAAGAACTGGATCATGAGATCCCTATTTGTGTAAGAACTTATGTATCGTTTGTAATGGATGATGTACTATGGTATCCAATTCTGTTATGTCTCGCAAAAATGGTAATCCTGCGATGTATGGCATAACAGGCATCTAGGATTGAAAAATCCGGGTGTTGACAAGTTGGTATCAGAGCCATCCTGACCATAGGAGACCCTAGTTAGACTGGACATTTGAATCAAAAACTTAGTTTCAAAACCAAAGAAAACAAATATTTACAAAAACTTATTCTCATTCTTATCTCTTTGATTCTTTCATAAAAATTCATGTTCCTCAAAAACTCTTGCAAAATACATAAAATTTTGACACACTTTATCACTCTGCTAATCTACTCATCCTCTATTTTTATAGATGGACGTGAAGTACAGCAAGTTTTACCAACTTGGGAATGGGGGAGACCTTATCTTTGAGAGGGATCTAGATCAACTTTCGGAACTTCTGGAGCGTCCGCATCCCGAGTTCTTTGGAGCTCACCTCAATGATCAAGGAGGAGAAGATCTGCAGTGGCTAATTGTTGCAAGTCTTCGAGGGAAGATTGAACCTTCCACTGCGGAGGGAATTCAGTTTACCTTGAGGGAAAACAACTGGCTCGATGGACTTGCCAGAGCAATGCAGGAAGCTCTTTCCCGTCTGTGTGGGCAGAGCCAGGGGCGGAGCCAGGATTTAGGTATAGGGGGGGCGAGGACGAGGACGAGGACGAGGCACGAGGAGAGTCGAAAAAATTTGATGCCCAAGTAAGCTACCAGAGATTATTTTCTCTTAGATAACCTTGTCATATCAATTCAACCCATCACAAATTTGTAGATTCAATATCAATTTTATGGATTATAGATAGAAATTGTTAAAACCCTTGGATTGATAAGTAAACCAATATATGCTTGCCAACATAAGAAAACCATTTTCCTAGGTTTGAGTATAGCTCTAATATTACCAACTATTTGATCAAAATTTGGCACTAAACCGGAAGCAAGATTGATGCAATTGCCTGCGAAAGTAATCTGTCCTATTCTTTTTTGTTTTAATTAAAAATGTATAGCTAAACAAAAGGGAATTTAATCCAGATTAGCACTACGCATCATGTACCACACACACAGCTGGTGGTCGAAAGGATAGTGGGCTTTGGATCAAAATTACGTGACCATTAATACCTACTGGATACTACTTATATACAAGTACTACATGCATGTACTGCTAACTAGGTGATTTAGATCCTTGGGGACGGAAGGTTAGGGGGGGGTCCCCCGCTAGACCCCCTTGATCTGCCCCCGCGAGCATCAATCAGATCAAGGGTACTCGCTTTGAGTTTTGCCCAAGGCGTGATGCAAATGGACAACCACTGGAAGCCCCATACCACCCCGAGCTGAAGACTCAATTGGACCACCTTAGCTTCATGATGTATGATCATCAGCAGGAGTTGGACAACTACCGTGACTATTGCAACCACAAGTCTGCCATCATCAAGACGAAGGATCAGACCATAGCCATGCTAGCAAAGGATCGCAAGTCTCGCCGCCGTCAGCTCGACAAAAAGGAGCGCATTATTGCCCGTATTCGCCACCGCATCTCATATCTGGAGGAGACCATCCACGAGAGAGACATGCAGTTGGAGGAAAGGGAGAATGCCGGAGAGGATCTTCATGGAGACCCTTACTCTTATCTCAGCGATGACGATGATTTTCTAGAGGATCAGGCCATGGACTTCTTCACCGATGAGGATGATTTCGCCTTCATCGATGATGCTGAAGATGATGAAGCCACAGACTCCGAGGAGTAGTAGCACTGAGCACTAGCGTAGTGAGTAGTAGTCGGTCCCACTGTATCGTAGTTTCCAGAATGGTTCTTAAAACCATCTGTTTTTCTTTGTTGTGGTGTGTGTTGTACTGTGTGCTATGAGTGAATGAATGAAAAATCAAGTTGCTAGAAAAATCTGAGTCAAACATTTAAAACCTTTCAAAGAACCAAAACCTTAGAAATTTCCCTCTTTTCTGATGATCTATCTCAATCTTCATATGCCACGTGGAGGAAGTGGTTCAGCCCTGGACCCGATGTTGCAGATCCTGCAAATGTTGACTTCTGACCGCGAAGCTGAAAGAGCGGAACGTCAAGCCAACCTAGACACTCTGCAACAGATAGCCCAGCTAGCCCACAACAACCAAGGCCACGGAAATCAGGACAACCATGGATCTAAGCTCAAGAATTTCTAGAATACTAACCCACCTGTTTCACCAAATCAGAAGAACCCCTAGATGCCGATGATTGGCTGCAAACCATGGAAAACAACCTAGAAGTCGCCAGAGTGGAAGCCAACGAGAAAGTCCTGTTCGCCACCCATTATCTAGCCGGAGATGCCAGGGCATGGTGGAACAGTGTTCGTACAATGACCGAAGGCCAGATGATGACCTGGGAGGAATTCAAGGTCAAGTTTAGCAGAACCCATGTGCCACCAGGTTTGATCAAGAGAATGAGAGATGAGTTCAAAGAGCTAAAGCAAGGAAGGATGACTGTAGTGGAATACCGTGACAAATTTTTGTCATTAGCTAGGTATGCCCCGGACGAGATAGACACCGAAGCCAAGAAGAAAGAAAGATTCTTGAATCGTCTGCATGACGAGATGCAGACGGTGTTAGTCAATATCCCCTTTGCTGATATTGAAGCCCTTGTCGACTCTGCTATCCAGATGGAAGGAAAGATCAACCAAGCGCTTCTCCGCCAATCGATCATCACTTGCATACAAAAAGCCTTTTTTTCAATGGACTGGGAACATAAATAAGTCAAATTCATTTTTTTTTAAAATAAAAGTGATTCTTTTCTTTCTTTTCACAAAGCAAAGAAATTCTTCTCATTCTTTCTTTTGTTTGTTGGGTGGAGTTTTTCAGCAGTCTAGAGAGCAGTCGAAAAAAAACATAAAAGAGTTGGTATGCTTTGGGGGCCCCCACTGGGGGAGTAGGGGCAGAAGAGAGGAGACGAAGGGTCTTCCCATCTCTTCTCTTCTTTCTCTCTCTTTCTCTCTCTGAGATCGTCGTCATGATAATGATGATAATGCATAAAATCGTTGAGATTGTGTCGGTGTTCAAGGAACAGGAGGTCAGGTTGTCTTGTCTGTCAGAATGAGAACCGCAAGCGTCTCATGATGCATCAACCCGAAACCCATTAGACCCCAAAGTATCGCCCCAACCCATCTCTAGGATTTTCCCCAAGAACCAACAGACCCCCTATGACCCGTCCGACCTACCCCAACTGTGGAAACCCTAGACCCGGAGGAAATCACAACAACCCCGGCAACTCTCGCAATTTCACCCGTGCCCCACCCAAGTTCAACACCAACAATGCTACCGCCAACACCAACACTGCCCCGAGGACTGGAAGCAATGCTGTGCCTGTCGCAGCCAAGGACAAGTCACAAGTGACCTATATTTGTGGAAATAAAGGCCACTATTCCAACGAGTGCCCCAACAAGAAGAATGCTACAGCCCCTAATGCCAATGCCCCAGCTCAGCAGCAGCGTCGTGTCCAGCCAGGGAGAAGATTTGCCCCAGGGAATTCACTCAACCGCAATGGACGTATTTTTATCATGCATGCTGAAGAAGCTCAGGAAGCGCCAGACGTCGTGCTGGGTATGTTTTCTGTTAATTCAGTACTTGCAAGAGTGTTTTTTGATTCTGGTGCCTCTCATTCATTTGTCACCGAAGAATTTGCCTGCACTAGTAAAATTCAACCAACCAAACTGAAGCACGTTATGATTGTGCAAATTCCCGGATCAACCACCAAGGCTAGGAAAATTTGCAAAGCCGTCCCTATTCGAATCCATGTCATAGATTTTTATGCTAATATAATAGTACTCGGAACTAAAGGTTTGGAAGTAGTACTAGGAATGGATTGGATGTCCAAACATAAGGGATTGATTGACTGTGCTAAGAAAGCCATCACCATGACCAGTACCACCGGAATATCAGTCGAGCATATATCTGAAACCTTACCTCGCCAATTCAAGTGTAACAAGATTCTAGCCCAACCTACCATTGACCAAGTCCGGATAGTCTATGAATACCCCGATGTATTTCCAGATGTTTTGCCCGTTATGCCCCCAAATCGGGATATCGAGTTTATCATTGAACTAATACCCGGAACAGGACCCATAGCCCAGAGACCCTATAGTATGAACCCGTCGGAACTAGCAGAACTGAAGAAACAACTGGATTCCATGCTAGAAATTGGATTGATTCAACCAAGTGCGTCACCATGGAGATCACCTGTCTTATTTGTGGACAAGAAATATGGAGGTAACCGTTTGTGTACGGATTATCGGAAGTTGAATGATGTCACCATCAAGAACAAGTACCCCTTGCCCAAGATAGAAGATTTGTTTGATCAGTTGACCGGTGCCCAGGTGTTTTCTAAGATTGATCTTAGAACTGGCTATCATCAACTCAAAATTCGTGCAGAGGATATTCCAAAGACTGCCTTTACCACCATATATGGATTGTACGAGTATACAGTCATGTCTTTTGGATTAACCAATGCCCCCGCTTATTTCATGAACCTCATGAATAAGATTTTTATGGACTTCCTGGATAAGTTTGTCGTTTTCATCGATGACATTCTGATTTATTCCAAATCAGAAGAAGAACATGAGCTACACCTAAGGACCATTCTTGGAACCCTTAGAGCATCAATTTGTATGCAAAGTTTAGCAAATGTGAATTCTGGTTACAGGAGGTAGGATTCCTCGGTCACATTGTATCAGCCGGAGGAATTACCGTTGACCCTGTCAAAGTGAAAGATGTAGATGATTGGCAAGCCCCAACCACTCAAACCCAAGTTCGTGTATTTCTCGGATTGGCGGGATATTACCGCAAATTCGTAGAAGGATTCTCGAGTATCGCCAGACCCATGACCCAATTGCTGAACAAGGACAAGTTTGAATGGACGGACAAGTGTGAAGCGAGTTTTCAAGAACTCAAGAGGAGATTGATATCAGCCCCAATCTTGATCATGCCGGATATCACGAAGCCCTTCGATGTGTATTGTGACGAATCCAAGATTGGTCTCGGATGTGTGCTAATGCAAGAAGGCAAAGTTATATCTTATCTATCTCGACAATTGAAGCAACACGAGCAAAACTATCCAACCCATGACCTCGAACTCGCAGCAGTAGTCCTAGCCCTGAAGACATGGAGACATTACCTAATGGGAAACCGTTGTGAGATTTATTCGGATCACAAGAGCCTAAAGTATATATATTCACTCAGAAGGAGTTGAATATGAGGCAGAGAAGATGGATAGAGCTAATCAAAGATTACGACCTGGACATTCACTATCACCCTGGCAAAGCCAACGTGGTAGCCTATGCCCTTAGCAGATTGCCATGTCGCTTGAACTCCATGATTTTGAAGGAGCAACCAAGTTTGCACAAGGAGATGGAAGATTTTCGAATGGAATTAGTAAGTGAAGGATTTTTGGCTAGCATAGAACTTCAGCCCACTTTGATCAGTCAGATTAAAGAGGCGCAGAAGGGAAATGCCAGTATCGACGGAATCAAGCGTCGTATCGGTACGGGCAAAGTACCCGGATTCACCAAGGACGAAGAAGGAGTTCTGTGGTACAAAGGACGCCTTTGTGTACCAGCAGATTCGGAGTTGAAAGAAGTTATCTTGAAGGAGGCTCATGATACTCTTTATTCTATCCATCCCGGAGGGACTAAGATGTATCAAGATTTGAAAGAGCAATTTTGGTGGCAAAGATGAAGAGAGAAATCGGAAGCTATATCGCCAAGTGTGATATATGTTAGCGAGTCAAGGCAGGGCATCAAAGACCTGCTGGATTGTTGCAACCTTTGCAAATTCTGGAATGGAAATGGGATTCTGTAGGAATGGACTTTATCACTGGACTACCTACTTCTAGTAGGGGAAATGACTCTATCTGGGTCATAGTGGACAGATTGTCCAAAGTCGCCCATTTCTTGCCCGTTAAAACCACCTACCAGAGTTCGAAGCTAGCGGAGTTGTACATCGCTAGAATCATCAGTTTGCACGGAGTCCCCAAGAACATAATATCGGATCGAGGAACTCAGTTTACCTCGAGATTCTGGAAGAAAGTCCAAGAAGGTTTAGGAACCCGCCTAGATTTCAGTACCGCGTATCACCCTCAGACCGATGGACAAACGGAGCGAGTAAATCAAATACTCAAAGATATGCTTAGAGCATGTGTGCTAGAATATGGATCCAAGTGGGAAGACTGTCTGCCGTTTGCAGAATTTTCCTACAACAATAGTTACCAAGCCAGTTTGCAAATGGCCCCATTTGAATTCATGTACGGAAGAAAGTGTCGTACCCCTTTGAACTGGTCGGAAGTAGGAGATAGTCAGATTTTCGGACCCGACATCCTCCAATAAGCAGAAGAGAAGGTTCGAAAGATTCGTGAGCACCTCAAGACCTCCAATCCCGACAGAAGAGTTACGCCGACAAGAGATGTCGAGATCTCGCCTTCAACATAGGAGATTTTGTTTATCTGAAAGTGTCGCCATTGAAGGGAATGCAGCGTTTCCAACTCAAAGGAAAGTTAGCCCCCAGATATATCGGACCTTTCAAACTTCTGAACCGTCGAGGAGAAGTATCGTATCAATTGGAACTACCTGAAGAGATGTCAGCTGTGCACAATGTGTTCCATATCTCGTTACTTCGCAAATGTCTCGAAGTCCCCGAGAAGACCGAAGTGTTCAAGAATATCGATCACCGGACCATAGAGATCAACGATGACCTGACCTATCCTGAAGTACCCATCCGCATTTTGGAAGAAGCTTTTTGAACTACCCGAACCCGAAGCATCAAGTTTTTCAAGATTCAGTGGAGCAACCACACAGAAGAGGAAGCTACCTGGGAGCGCGAAGATCACATCAGGACGGAGTTTCCCGATCTCTTCAAATCGTAGGTAATATTTTCGTCCTTTTTCAAATCTCGGGACGAGATTTTGTTTAAGGGGGGAAGGTTTGTAACATCCCAAAAATACTAAGCTTAGATCATCAAATTCTAATCATCAAGATTAGGGTTAACAAAAACTTTTCTAAATAAAATCATGAATGCATGCATAGGGTATGCATGGATTTTGAATTCTTTTAAAACCACCTTGTTTGTTTGTTTTATTTCTTGTAAAATGTTTCTTAGGTGAAATAAACATCATCTAAAACATTTCCCACACTTTTCCTAAAGACAAGTAAATCAAAACACATATATGAAATGAATGGTCATTTTGGCCAATTTAACTCACATGCCTACTTTGGCTGTCTCAAACTTTCAGAACCTAACAGAAACTTTTCTGGATCTTTGCACCCTTTGAATGTACTCATAACAAGGTATCAAGGCCCACTTTGTGATCATCCAGAAACTTTCAAATGCATAGTTTAAATGACAATTCAAAATTGAATCTTTATCATATGGGAAGATCCCACTTTTTCAAAAACTACTCAAACAAGCTCAATTTTCAAGATCCAAGCATCTGCAGACTCACCAGCACCAACCTAGCAAACCCACCAAAAATCATTTCAAAATTCAAAACTTGATTTCATGCGGCTATTTCATCAAATAGGTTGCAGGCACAAATCAAACAAACATCAAACACTATTGTGAGCAGTGATTCTTGCCTAACTGGTTCGCCATTTAGCTCACACATAACTCAGTAGATCATCTAGGAAGATTAGCCAGGCACTAGAACCACTGTGAGCTTGTCATTGTCATCAATGGTGAATAGCCGAGCACCCTCTTGCCACCCCATAGTCGACAAAGAAGCTAGGAAGCAGCAAGCCTAGCCATATGCGGGAGGCAGCCCCGCCCACCGCCACTCACTGTCCCAGCATGGCGTTGCCAAGCCCTGGACCATGCGCACAAGCCGCGCCCAGACCATGCCGAGCGTGCGCCAGAGCGCCACCCTCGACCATCACCCACAGACCGCGCGCCGCCCTCACCGCGTGCACACACGATCACCATCAACCCAGGAGACCGCCAGACATCCCCGTTTGTCGCCGTGCGTCCGACAACCACCGCCGTAAAAGATGCCGCCTGCCGCAGAGCACCGCTGTTCAGACCAAACCACACTTCCCATTCCTCGAGACCATGTCATTGAGCATCGCAGAGACACCGCACCGCCCCTACCCTTGCCCATGCCTTTAGCGCTGTAACCTCGCCCCCGACGAGCTCACCGTGCGCCCCGACGGTCCCCTCGCTCGACTATAAATAGAGTCCACCCCCGCATGATTTCTTCACACCATCTCACTCCCCTCTCCTCACTGATCGTGCCACACCATTCTCAGAGCAAGGCAAGCACCACCTCGCGAATTTCACTGAGCCGCCACGGGAGAAGAAGGAGCCATCGATTGAGCCGCCCGAGCTTCCGCGACCACCCCGAGTTCGCCGTTGTCGACTTCGTGCTTCGCGCCTCGCCAACCCTCGCCAAGATTCGGTGAGCCCCAGCGACCCTCACGGCGCTAGGTTTCGTTATCGCCGGAGTTATCTCCCGTCGACGATGACTCCCGGCCGTTAGATTAGAACTAGATCGAACGATCCACGTCGCCCCATACCACTTCGCCCAGCCCCGTGTCACTGACGAGTGGGGACACCCACTTAAGCAGCTCATGAGCATCACTTATCGTGCCAGCCAAGAATTTTCCTTGCAGCCAGTTATTCAAATTAAACTTTTTCTATTTCAATTCAAACACACTTCTGTACCCAACTTCAAAAATCAACCCAGATCGAATCATTGCACCAAATTGAATGAAACCAATTTTGTTGGAAAGGTCTGTGAATGCTGAATCCAAGTCCGTTGGATTCAAGTCATTTGGATCTATAGATCACCCATGGTAAAAATAACAAGGCAGAAGCTTTTCTGCATTCAAATATTTTTCAAATTTAAACCATAATAGATTTTGAGTTGATTCGAACTCTCAAAAATCACATTTAACCATACCTTTCAGAATATATAAAAATATATAGGTTTACATGCAGAAATAATGTTCAAGTAATAAAAGAATGCTACATAAGCATTTCTAGCCACTTTAATTAATTAAAATAAAAGGGTAAAACCTTATTAAATTGTGACACCACTTTAAATCACAATCCCATGGACTACAATATGTGGTGATGACATGTGTCAACATAATCCAATGTTGGGTTTGGAGAATATTAAATCTTAAGTAGTTTTTCAATGAGTAGAAATTACTTTTCTAAAAATAAAAAGATTTAAACCAAGCCTTAACCTTGTAATGTTAGGGATGATGCTAGATCATCCATAGGACCCTTGTGTGTGATGATTGCAAGTAGATAAGTATTGTTTGGTGATTGTGTACCTCGTATTTATTCATAGACGCTAGTACCGACCAAGGATACGAGGAGGAAGGAGGATACTACGAAGAAGAAGCCGAGGAGAACTTCAACCACTGCTCTTCACAAGGCAAGCTAGTAACCTTGCAAGCTAACACTTGCAATTTAGCAAGCTTATATTGACATTGATGCAAGCTAACACTTGCAGGATACCCTACTGATGCAACAAACCCCTACTTGTTACTATGCCTTAATCATATGTGATCATACCCATTTGATAAACCAACCCTAGTTTTATGTGCAAGTTTCTTAATTTATTTATTTATCAAAGCTTACTTATAGTTTACTTAAGTGACTGGTAGATATTGGAAAGATGCTGAAGGTTGCATAAAGAGCATAAAATTTGGCCTAAGTTAGAAACCCTGACATCAGCCTACGACATAAGGTTGTACTTAGTTGAAACTCCACTAGTTACCACCCCTCATCATTACTACCCCCACCTGTAGATGCTAGTGCTAAGCATAAAACTTGATCAACTTTAGATGGGAATACTTGGTGGAAAAATGGTTATGAAAACCTTGGAATGATGGATCATTCTATTGAAATGTTTTGGACATGTGTTTCCAAACACTTGAGAATTTTGGTGATAAAAATGTTGAGGCATGAGCCTTAGCCCTTTATAAAACTGATGGTTGTCTGGATGCGATACCATTCCAATTTTATCGTACAACCACAATACCCGAATATTGGGTAGGGCTTGACTGGAAACTTATATTCCTTAGTATTAGTTCCCTCACGGCCAAGGTTTGAGCTGAGGCTACCTTGTGAAGATTGTCCACCTGTGCAGTACCCAAGATGACAGTTTGTCATGGTTGGGAGGCCAAACTCACAGGAGAGGTGCTTATACTAGGGCGTGTAATCGAAAGGTTAGGATTGATTATCCGCATACTGAGTATGGTGAATTCAGGATTTGTTCCTGACGGATGTATCGAATGTTGTGGTGAAAGTGTATAATCTCTTCAGAGTGTCAAACTATTCGAATAGCCGCGTCCGCGGTTATGGGCAGTTGGAGTGGCCATACTGTTCCCCCGTCAGACTTTTCAAAATGACCTGTGAGATGAATTGAGACTTTGACTTGACCACAACAGAGTTGTGATATGAAATACCAGTTCCCGCTTAGGATGTATAAAATTGTGACTAGCTTTGGAGCTTAGTAGAGATAAATCTGGCTTTTGCAAAACAACCCTAGAGCCTAGTGTCCTATTATCCAAAAACCCCCTTTACCTATTAGTATTAGTTTGCGAGTACTTAAAGAGTACTCATGGCTTCGTCCCCGCTATTCCCATGGCGGACTATGAAGAGGAGTACCGGAAGATGGAACCCGTGAAGGTTACGACAACTAGGATCATCTCCCATCGTCGGCATTGCTGTGACCCGAAGATGGAGCTTCGCCTACGCTACCGTTATTATTACCTATTCCGCTGCTTGATGTTGTATTAAGAACTGGATCATGAGATCCCTATTTGTGTAAGAACTTATGTATCGTTTGTAATGGATGATGTACTATGGTATCTAATTCTGTTATGTCTTGCAAAAATGGTAATCCTGGGATTACGATGTATGGCATAACAGGCATCTAGGATTGAAAAATCCGGGTGTTGACACTTGCACTTATAAGTTGGAATTAGCAGAACCGTGTTGTCATGGGGAACGCTTTCAACATTGCACTTGTACTTTGTACTCAATTGATATCATGTTCTTTTGTCTATGGATGTCACCGGTGTGAAATAAAGAGGGAACTTGTAAGTCCATGGAGTTTGTATCCTGTATTAGAGAAATGTCTGGGCCGCTAGCCTAAGCCATGCCTAATCATGGTGGAAACTTGCAGCATCACCATAGTGACATCTATGAAGCATTCTTCTTATAAAAAAGAGACACATTGAGAAAAGAGGAAAGAAAGGAAAAAGCACCATATTCCCATGGTACATAAGAAGATTGCTAAGATGCTCATTGTCTGCTTGCCTTCTCATTTTGGTTATCGGAAAGCTCCTGTGCCATGTGCAAGGGGTACCCCGTTAGCGGTTCTCAATGATATGCAAATACTTACAGTGACAAGAACTTACCTGGACCCAAAGTTGAGTATGCATGAGGTGTGGCCCTCATATTCAAGGGACTTGAGATTGCCAACTTATACTTTGTCAAGCATATACTCCAGCTTTGCCACTTTAACCTTAACCACTTCAAGATGCTTACGATAGGGGCAATGAAGGATGAAAGGTAACGAGTACCATAATTTTTGGATGCTCTTTTTGAAACTTGAAATCCCTGCTTCCTTTACAAAAAAGGCCTTTCTTTCACCATTACTGAGTCTCGACCTTCTACCTTTAGGCACCATTAAGATAT
Organism: Avena longiglumis; assembly: GCA_030063025.1. NCBI lineage: Eukaryota > Viridiplantae > Streptophyta > Magnoliopsida > Poales > Poaceae > Avena > Avena longiglumis. The sequence continues at coordinate 333,541,962 of CP125978.1, forward strand.
CATAGTTGTCATTATGTGTACAGTGTTCCAAAGATTATTGATTGATGCATATTGTGATATTACTTGTTCTTGTGCTATTTGTTTCTAGTCACCCTTGTGAACTTTGAAGGTGTCATATGCATCTATATTGGTACTCTATGAGGGACAAGCTGATTGCCACTATGCCATGTTTTCTATATGTGAAACAAACAAATGTTTTTCAATGCATGTTATTCATGATCTTTGTTTGTAGCTTGTCATGTTGCATACATAGTTACTACGTCCTATTGTTAGAACTCCATCTTTCATGCACATGTTTAGAGTTCTTTGTTCCCAACTTTCAATGCTTGCAAATGGTTTGATCTTGGTTTTGATGGTGCATGGCACCTCAAAAATTATTCTTTTTATCACTTACCTACTCGAGGACGAGCAGGAGTTAAGCTTGGGGATGCTTGATACGTCGGAAACGTATCTATAATTTTTGATGATCCATGCTTGTTTTGTATCTACTTTGCTTTGCTTTGTCTACACTTTGAGGTGTTTTTATATCTTTTCTGGAACTAACCTATTAACAAGTTGCCACAGTGCCAGTTGCATGTTTTCTTTCGTTTTTGGTTCCAGAAAGGCAGAAAATCAATATTCTCGGAATTGGATGGGACAAAAGCCAAAGTTATTATTTTCCCGGAGCAACACGTAACCACGAAGCAGAGCCCGAGGGGGTCCACAGGGTGGCCAAACCCCCCTAGGCGCGGGCAAGCCCTGGAGGCGCCTGGAGGGGTTGTGGGCCCCTGGACCCCCACCGACCTTGATTCATGCGTCTATAAGAAGCCTTCGACCCAAAAACCATAAATAATCCATCAGAAGTCCACGAAAACCTATGCTGCACCGCCGCCACCGAAGGGGAGATTCGGGGGACAGAAGGTCTCTGTTCCTACACCCTGCCGGGATGGGGAAGTGCCCCCGGAGCCATCTCCATCGATCTCCACCACCATCTCCATCACCGTTGCTGATTCCCATGATGAGGAGTGGTTAGTTCTTCCTCGAGGCTAAGGGCTCTACCGGTAGATATGTGTTCATCTCTCTCTCTCTCTCTATATATATGCATGATATTGTTGTGGTCATGAGCTTTGTAATCAAGTAGATCTACCTTGCTACTCAAGTGCTTCATTAGATCTCTGCTCTCCCCATGTTTGTGAAAGTGACAGCGTGCACGCCATGGTGGCACTTAGGTTTGAGTCTACATACATACTCTTTGTGCTTTAATAGATCTATGTTGTCGGGGGTGTACCCCCAGGTACCCCAGAGTTGATATATAAAAGGATATCTGTAGATGAATGGAGGATTTACTGAGAGAAATATGCATACATAAGTATAGAAATATAGCGCGAAGGAAGGAAACTAAGAGGAAAAAAGATAAAAGACAGATTGGGCTAATTCGGCCCAATCCTAGTCAAACTGGACCAAATCTGCACTCCAAAGGCCGAATTAGTCCTACCAAGGCCGAATCACCAGTCCCTGGGCCGAACTAGTCACCTCGGCCCACGCCAGCCTCCTCGAAGCTCCGCATGATGAATCAGCCAACATCGGCCCACCGCGGCAGCACCCCGTCTCCACCGCCTGCTCCCGCCAAGGACTCCCACGCGTCTCGGCAACACCCGCCTCGCCATGTTCCTGCGGCACTCCTGCCAACGCCTCCTCGACGAGACAAAGCATCGTCACCATCCTCCCCGGGTGGGCCGGTATTGTCTGATCTGGCCCATCCCGGCCAACCTTCACCGCTGCAAAACAAAGACCCGGGTGGGCCGGCAGGGGAGTAACTTGGCCCACCGCGGGATCCGCCTTCACCGAACCAGCGACCCGTCTGGGCCACACTCAGCCCAAGCTGGATCACCCAGCAGGCCAAATAATCACTAACCCGGCTGGGCCACCCAGCAGTCCGGCTGGGTCCTTATCTTCTGCAATCAGGACTAGGCCGAATCAACTAGGAAGCATGCCGAATCACCGCTTCATCTGGGGCGTCTGGGCCGAGTTATTTCACCCCGTACGCCCTCTTATTTGTCTCCAGGTGTATTCCTAACCCTCACAACTACACGCCATTTATCCAGGACAACTCCACAAGCGTCGTGCCAGTCTTGGGACGCGTCTGACTGGCACATGGCATAAGGAATATGCCATCGGCATCCAAGAATATGCTAAGGAATATGCCTTAGCATCTCCAAAGATGCCAAGGCATATGCTGAGCATCTCCAGAAGATGCCCGGAATATGCTGAGACGATGCCAATCGTAGGAAGCAAGACTTGTCCCCTGGGCTCCCCTTTATAAGGAGCACTAGGGGGATCGTTCCCAGGGAGGCCCCCGAAGGGCTCCTCCCCTCTCTGCTCACTATGAGCTCTCCTTCTTCCTCTTCCTCCACTCTCACAGAGAGATTAGATAGAATCATAGGGGATACAGCTCAAGGAGCATGATTGTAGCCACAAGTATGGCAAGATTATAAGAGATTAGATGTATAGAATGAGGTGTTACCTCCACATGAGAGCTTCAATCCAATATACATTGTATTTCTCTTTGTTCATACGAGTGTGGTCTTCACTGCATCATCCCTCCCCGGATTCCTCCACGTCCATCGGCCCCAACTTTAGCCTACCCATGGCATATGCCGTGATACCACCAAGACATTTGGCGCCCACCGTGGGGCCTTCTAGTGGCGTTGGTTGGGTTTCCATCCGGACGGGAACATCTTCATCAACTTCTTCCTCATAGGACTCATTCAGCTTCACCAAGCCAATAGAGAACAAAGAGGTAAGCGCAGAGGCTCTCCAAGTCTAACTCATCAAAGCAGGTAAGACTCGGCAAGAAGGACTCAAGCACTACTCCAAGCTTACTGTAAGTACCAGGTAATTCAGCAGGTCAGGTATGACCTAGCAAGACTAACTCAAACACTTCTCCAAGTATGCTGTAAGTGCCAGTTAACTCAGCCACCTACACTCAATCCTTCACCCTAGGGAGAAAATGACTTAACCCGGGGACTAGTCAACTTATCCGTAGAGTCACCTTTTGATTAAGAGAACATTATGTTAATTTAGATCTGTATTTGAGCCAGCTTATTTATAACTCGGATAGAAGTTGAATCATCTTATTGATGATTCAGATAGAATCTGAGTCAGTTTGTGTATGCTTTGGATTAACCTTTAACTCAGGTCGTCATCCAGCTTATTTATAACTCGGATAGAAGTTGAATCATCTTATTGATGATTCAGATAGAATTTGAGTCAGTTTATGTATGCTTTGGATTAACCTTTAACTCAGCTTGTCCGCCAGCTTATTGATGATTCAGATAGAATTTGAGTTAGTTTATTTACGCTTTGGACCGACCTTTAACTCAGCCCACCAGCCAGCTTATTGCTGATTCGGACAGAATTTGAGTCAGCATATTTATGATTCGGATAAGGTTTGAGTCAGCCTATTTATAATTCGGATAAAATTTGAGTCATCTTATTTATGATTCAGACAGAATTTGAGTCAGTTTATTTATGCTTTGGATTATCCTTTAACTCAGCTTACCGGCCAGCTTATTGATGATTCGGATATAATTTGAGTCAATTTATTTATGCTTCGGAATAACCTTTAACTCAGCTCAGTAGATTATCTCTGATTCGGACTAACATTTGATTCAGCTTGCCATGGTATATTATAATTCGGATTTGTATTCAGACTCGGTGCACCAATAATATCTCTAATTCGGGCCGAAGCTTCATTCAGTTCGCCAGATTGCCAGGTTATGTTATGACTCGGATTGATATTTCACCATCTTGCCAGGTTATCCCAAATCTAGGATGACTATTGGCCAGCTTATCATATCTCGAATCCATATCTCATATCTACATCTCGAATCAGATCTCTCAGCGGTTAGCCCTATTATCATATCCCAAAACTTAATCTCGGATCTATATCTCGGATCCATATCAAAGGCAAATTAACGTCATCACGCCAAATCAAGTTATATCGTGGCAAACAGATGACTCGGATTTGAGTCATATACCTCGGATTTGAGTCAGATGACTCAGATTTGAGATGTAAGTCAAAATTGAGTAAAGTAACTCGGATTTGGAATGAGATAACTCGGATTTGAGTCATATACCTCGGATTTGGGTCAGATGACTCAGATTTGAGATGTAAGTCAAAATTGAGTAAAGTAACTCGGATTTGCAATGAGATAACTCGGATTTGAGTCATATAACTCGGATTTGAGTCAGATGACTTGACTTAAGACATAAGTCAATTTTGAGTAAAGTAACTCGGATTTGGAATCAGATTACTCGGATTTGAGTCATATAACTCGGATTTAAGTCAGAGGACTCAGACTTAAAACGCAAGTCAATTTTGAGTAAAATAACTCGGGTTTGGAAACAGATGACTCGGATTTGATTCATATACCTCGGTTTTGAGTCAGGTGACTCAGACTTGAGATGTAAGTCAAATTTGAGTAAAGTAACTCGAACTTGGAATGATATAACTCGGATTTGAGTCATATAACTCGGATTTGAGTCAGAGGACTCAGACTTGAGGTGTAAGTCAACTTTGAGTAAAATAACTCGTATTTAGAATGAGATAACTCGGACTTGAGTCATATAACTCGGATTTGAGTCAGATGACTCAGACTTAAGACATAAGTAAATTTTGAGTAAAATAACTCGGATTTAGAATGAGATAACTCGGACTTGAGTCATATAACTCGGATTTGAGTCAGATGACTCAGACTTAAGACATAAGTCAATTTTGAGTAAAGTAACTCGGATTTGGAATCAGATGACTCGGATTTGAGTCATATAACTCGGATTTAAGTCAGAGGACTCAGACTTAAGACGCAAGTCAATTTTGAGTAAAATAACTCGGGTTTGGAAACAGATGACTCGGATCACAACTTACCCAAAGAGGTTAAAAGAGCAGTGCCCAATAAGGCCAGAACTCACAACTTACCCAAAGAGGTTAAAAGAGCAATGCCAAAGAAGGCAAGAACTCATAACTTACCCAATGGGGTTAAAAAAGCAATGCCAAAGAAGGCAAGAACTCATAACTTACCCAGTGGGGTTAAAAGAGAAATGCCAAAGAAGGCAAGAACTCAAAACCTTACCCAATGGGGTTAAAAGAGCAATGCCAAAGAAGGCAAGAACTCATAACTTACCCAATGGGGTTAAAAGAGCAATGCCAAAGAAGGCAAGAACTCATAACTTGCCCAATGGGGTTAAAAGAGCAATGCCAAAGAAGGCAAGAACTCATAACTTACCCAATGGGGTTAAAAGAGCAATGCCCAAGAAGGCAAGGACTCAAAACCTTACCCAAAAGGGTTATGACCAGTGCCCATGAAGGCCAAAAGTCCAGAAACTTACCCAAAGAGGTTATGACCATTGCCCAAGAAGGCCAGAAGTCAAAAAACTTGCCCAAAGGGGTTATGACCAGTGCCCAAGAAGGCGAGAGGTCTAGAAACTTACCCAAAGGGGTTATGACCAGTGCCCATGAAGGCCAGAAGTCCAAAAAACTTACCCAAAGGGGTTATGACCAGTGCCCATGAAGGCAAGAAGTCCAGAATCTTACCCAAAGGGGTTATGACCAGTGCCCATGAAGGCCAGAAGTACAGAATCTTACCCAAAGGGGTTATGACTAGTGCCCAAGAAGGCCAGAAGTCCAAAAAACTTACCCAAAGGGATTGTGACCAGTGCCCAAGAAGGCCAGAAGCCAAGAACTCACCCAAAAATGTTATGACCCAGAGGGCCAGGAGTCGATAATATATGACAAAGACTTAAGGTCGAATAAACAACTCTGGAGATATTTTATAAAGCCTATGCATGACCTATGCACGACTCTGCGAGTCCCACATAGCCTCGGGGACTAATGTCGGGGGTGTACCCCCAGGTACCCCAGAGTTGACATATAAAAGGATATTTGTAGATGAATGGAGGATTTACTGAGAGAAATATGCATACATAAGTAGAGAAATATAGCGCGAAGGAAGGAAACTAAGAGGAAAAAAGATAAAAGACAGACTGGGCCGAATTATACTTAATTCGGCCTAATCCTAGTCAAACTGGACCAAATCTGCACTCCAAAGGCCGAATTAGTCCTACCAAGGCCGAATCACCAGTCCCTGGGCCGAACTAGTCACCTCGGCCCACCACGCCAGCTCCTACTGGAAGTTCCCGCATGGGCCGAATCAGCCAACATCGGCCCACCGCGGCAGCACCCCGTCTCCACCGCCCGCTCCCGCCAAGGACTCCCGCGCGTCTCGGCAACACCCGTCTCGCCACGTTCCCGCGGCACTCCTGCCAACGCCTCCTCGACGAGACAAAGCATCGTCACCATCCTCCCCGGGTGGGCCGGTATTGTCTGATCTGGCCCATCCCGGCCAACCTTCACCGCTGCAAAACAAAGACCCGGGTGGGCCGGCAGGGGAGTAACTCGGCCCACCGCAGGATCCGCCTTCACCGAACCAGCGACCCGTCTGGGCCACACTCTGCCCAAGCCGGATCACCCACCAGGCCGAATAATCACTAACCCGGCTGGGCCACCCAGCAGTCCGGCTGGGCCCTTATCTTCTGCAATCAGGACCAGGCTGAATCAACTAGGAAGCAGGCCGAATCACCGCTTCGTCTGGGGCGTCTGGGCCGAGTTATTTCACCCCGTACGACCTCTTATTTGTCTCCAGGTGTATTCCTAACCCTCATAGCTACACGCCATTTATCCAGGACAACTCCACAAGCATCGTGCCAGTCTTGGGACGCCTCTGACTGGCACATGGCATAAGGAATATGCCATCGGCATCCAAGAATATGCTAAGGAATATGAATTAGGATCTCCAAAGATGCCAAGGCATATGCTGAGCATCTCCGGAAGATGCCCAGAATATGCTGAGACGATGCCAATCGTAGGGAGCAAGACTTGTCCCCTGGGCTCCCCTTTATAAGGAGCACCAGGGGGATCGTTCCCAGGGAGGCCCCCGAAGGGCTCCTCCCCTCTCTGCTCACTAGGAGCTCTCCTTCTTCCTCTTCCTCCACTCTCACATAGAGATTAGATAGAAGCATAGGGGATACAGCTCAAGGAGCATGATTGTAGCCACAAGTATGGAAAGATTATAAGAGATTAGATGTATAGAATGAGGTGTTACCTCCACATGAGAGCTTCAATCCAATATACATTGTATTTCTCTTTGTTCATACGAGTGCGGTCTTCACTGAATGATCCCTCCCCGGATTCCTCCACGTCCATCGGCCCCAACTTTAGCCTACCCATGGCATATGTCGTGATACCACCATGACATATGCTTTTACCCACATGTGTGAAAGTGATAGCGTGCACACCGTGTGTGGTACTTAAGCTAGGTTATATATATTTATCATGAGTATATTTTGAGTTGGTTGTCTCTATGAAATTGTGGTGTTTGTTGGAACCATCTAGCGCTAAAGGTGACAGTGTGTGGTTATCTAGATTGGGGAAGGAGGACTTTGAGGAGTGTTGTTATAGCCCTACCGATGATTAGAGTGTCCAAACGAAGAGTAGTTAAGAGTAGTATCATGAAGAGAGGATATTTATATGAGAGAGTGTTCACTAGTGAAAGTATGATCCCTAGGCCTTGTTTCTAAACATTGAAACACCATTTCCATCTAGATTTATTGCATGTTTGCTTGCTTCCTTCTTGTTGCCTTTAGTATTTACCTCACCGTCAAGATCTTTTCTGGCACCGTTACCACTTGTATTTCACTATCTCTTCGCCGAACTAGTACACCTATATTGGGTGTGTTGGGGACACAAGAGACTTCTTGTATCTTGATTGCAGGGTTGCTTGAGATGGAATACCTTTGAGCACTTCCTCCCTGAGTTCGATAAACCTTGGGTAATCCACTTAAGGGAAACTTGCTGTTGTTCTACAAACCTCTGCACTTGGAGGCCCAACAACTGTCTACAAGAATAGAAGTGTGTAGACATCAAGCTATTGCATTAAATGATGAAGTGATGAAGGAAGCTAAAAAGTGTCTAAAGGAGAAAGGTATTAGAGATGAAGATGTGAAGAATCTACCTCCTATAGAGGAATTACGTAAGCCAATTCTCCACTCATATACTATTGAGGTAAACTCTCTCCAACACTTTGATGAAGGTGATATTCCTTATGGTAAGCCTCCTGATCAATGCTTAGAGGAACTTGACATTTTTATTGTTAAACAAGGTCACTTTAATAAACAAGTTCATAATCATTTATTGGAAAACTCCAGATCTATCCATGAGTTGAAAGATATTGTGGAAAGAACTTCTAATGATATTAAAATTCTTTGTAAACACTTTCAAATGGTTCAAACCCAACTTGATAACCTTGCTAAAGTACAAAAGGATATGCTAGTTAATGCCTCAGGAGATAAACATGCTTATGGAATTAAAACTAGGAGTGGTATAACTACTCAAGATCCTTTATATCCTGAAGGACACCCTAAAAGAATAGATCAGGATTCCCAATCAGGTGAGGATAGTGGTAGTCCTCGTAAGAGGAAGAAAAAGAAACATAGGAAAGTTGAGGAACCACTTGAACCTGCTGTAGATCCTAATAGTATATCTGTCTCTGATGCTTAAACTGAGAGTCGTAATGATAAAAATGAGTCTCCGGATAAGGAGGAAGGTCAGGAAGAACCTGAGAAACACACTAAGAACACTAGGTATACAAAGTAAGATTTTCTTGCTAATAAACATGGTAAAGAGAGAGAACCTTGGGTGCAAAAACCTATGCCTTTTCCAGGTAAGAAACACAAGTCAAAGGAGGAAGAACACTACAACAAGTTTTGTGAGTGGATGAAACCTTTATTCTTGCAAATTCCTTTGACTGATGCTATTAAGTTGCCTCCTTATTCAAATTATATGGAGGATATTGTATCTAATAAAAGAAAGATTCCTAATGAGGAGATTTCTACGCTGCTTGCTAATTACTCCTTCAATGGTAAGGTTCCAAAGAAACTTGGTGATCCAGGTATACCAACCATTCCTTGCTCCATTAAGAATAATTATGTTAGAACTGCTTTATGTGATTTTGGAGATGGAGTTAGTGTTATGCCTTTTTCCCTCTACAAGAGGCTCCATCTAGAAAAGTTGATACCAACTGATATATCTTTGCAAATGGCTGATAAGTCAACTACTGTTCCTGTTGGTATATGTGAGGATGTTCCTGTTCAAGTAGCTCATAATTGCATGGTTTTAACTGATTTTGTTGTGCTTGAAATGCCTGAAGATGATGATATGTCTATTATTCTTGGGAGACCTTTTCTTAATACTGCAGGTGCTGTCATCAATTGTAATCAAGGAAAAGTAGCATTCAATATTAATGACAAAGAGAACACTATCTATTTCCCCAAGAAAGTTGTTAGAAGTTATTGCCTGGATTCTATTGAAAATATTGAAGGCATCAAGGTTGGAGAAATATATTGTCCCATTCCACAAGAAAATTTTGAAACTATTATGATTGGGACCATTGCTATCAAGTATGAGGTAACATAATCACCTTGTGGAATGCAAAGTTTTGTTTCATATAAGATTGTTTTGGTAACAAGACTTGATAAACCTTGTTAACAAAAGGATTTTAATGAACAAAATAATGTTTCCACTATGGTTATACTTGCTTTCCTTTTTCCTTTTTCCTTCCTAGTCTTTGCTTTAGCTTTAGTTTTGCTGGTTGTTTGCTTATTTGTTTTCTTAGAGCTGCTATAGTTTGTCTTTTGTTTTTCTTTTGCTTCTTCTGAAAAAATGTTTCTGTGAGAAAATCAATTTTCATACCTTGAAAATTGGCCAAAAATAAAGTTTCCCAAAAATCCCACAAAATTCAAAATAAATTTTTCCTCGAAAAACAGGGCAGAGTGGCACCTGAGATGACCCAGGGGCCACCCCTAGGCCCCACACCTGTGGTAGGCGCTGGCCCACCACTAGTGGTGCCTAGAGGGTTTGGCCCACCTAGGCTCCTCCAGGCTGCCTCCTCAAAGCCACCTTCTTTCTCTCCCCCGAAAAACACCGGAAAACTTTCTTAAGCTCGATTTCTTGCTGTTCTTGCTCGCGATTTTCGATCTCCTTCTTCAGCCCATCTCAAGTGATGAGTTTTTCGAGGGTTTGCTCCTTGGTATGTGCCTCCTCCACTTGTCCAATTAGATTTGTGATTGGTAGATTGCATCTTAAGTATTTTGCTACTATAGGTGACAGGTTGTTTGAGCTTGAATGCTTGTTCTATGCTTAGAAACTTTGTTTTGATGCATGTGTAGTCCTCTAGCAAGTTCCTATAGTAGTTGCTCATCATTTATCAACTTAGAAATCACTTGGTTTGATGGTTGTCTAAAACTTTCAGCAAGGAAGATGAGTGTTTATTCATTGGATCAATATGACTTGATGGTACATGAGCCAATGAAGGTTCATCGTGAGGAGGCAGTTTTTCCTTCCATATATCCATGCCATGAATTTATGAGAGCTGCGCGGATTCTCCAAGATTTTCAGACTTTGGTTATAAATGCGGGGTTGGAGCACTTTGTTGAAGGTGAACCAATCCAATATGTTAAGCTAACCATGGATTTTGTGCATGACTTCCGGTTCTCTTGGTCTACTTCTAATCCCATGGTCCATTACAAAATATATAATATGCCTATCAACCCGCCTTTTGCTGATTTCTGTGAAGCAATTAGAGTACCTCAGTGGGGATCTTGTGAGAAGATCAAGGAGAGGCCCAAGTCACTTGTTGATTTGTATGCTGAGATTTGCCAAGGTTTCGACTTCTCAAAAGAAAGTGGTAAAATTCGGAACATCTAGCTCCCAACTATTAGATACTTTTCCTATTTCATTACCAAGTGTGTTCTTGCTAGAAAGACTGCTAGAAAGTTGTCTTCTTTTGATCTAGATTTTATTGAAGATGCTCTGAATAGGAATAGTTCTTATAGTCTGGGTGCTTTGATAGCTCACCGTCTCACCACCAACCATGAGAAGGGTGGAATTTGTGGAGGCCTCATTGCGTCTAGGTTGCTAGCTTTCCATGGTTTAGAGCCTCATTATTCAGATTTTCAGTTTTCCATAGAGAGCCTTGATATTGAATACATGATTCAGCATGTTTTGTTTCTTTGGGGGCTAATGTCAGAAGTCTGCCATATTAACTATCTTTTGTCCGGCAAGGTCGGAGAAAAGGTAGGAGTGAGAAAATAGTTTATTTGCCTGCACCTGCTTTGTTTAACTTTGATAACAGGCAATGATGGTCACTTTCGGAGGAGGAGGTTGAAACATATGTTGGGGAACTCTCCCAGCAAGAAGAGAATGTTGAAGAGGATGCCGAAGACAATTCGGTTCAACCCTCCAACTTGGGAGAGTCTTCATACCAGCAGCCCTCATTTGATTGGGGCGCGTCTTCTGCTTCATCACAGGTGTCTGACTATGATCATTCCTATGATGACCCACCAACATGGAGTTACTATCCTCGCTATTGAGCCCCAATTAGGCCAAAAGCCTAAGCTTGGGGGGAGGTATACCGACATCACACTCATATATATATCATGTTCGGTCGGTTCTTTGTATATCCATTTGTTTTGCTTTTTTTTGGTTTTTGTTGCTTCTTTATAAAAACACAAAAATACCAAAAATATTTTCGTTGTTTCTCTTGGTTTTTTTATTTGTTTCTTTCTTTGGTTTTCCTTAAAAGAAAAATCCAAAAAGATTTTTCTTTGTTTGGTTTGCTTTGTTTTTGTTTGGTTTTTCTTTGTTTGCTTATTTCTAAAAAATCGAAAACACCAAAAATATTTGTTGTCCTTCTTTGGTTTTGTGAGTTCTTCGCAGGGTTCAGCCGTCCTCAATGGATATTGGTTTTCATGTTAATTATTCAAGTCACACAAGTGAAGGGAAATAATGAAGATTAAGACAACTCGAGGTGTGGTAAGAGGCTGGTAACATACACTATTTGTTTCATTTTTGTACATATACTCATCATTGTGAGCATGCTTAGCCTGTTTGTGTAAGGTGTATGTCATTATGGATGCTTAGTATTTCTTGCTTGTCTATGATCAGCTCCAGCTTGCTAATAGTTTGTAGCATGTCATATGAATGTTTGCTTGCATTGTTTTATTCATACTTTGGTGTGATATAGTGGTATCCTCCTCTGACTGTTCATGTGAATCGACTTGGCACATGCTCACGCATGCATATGACTAATCAATAGTCAGTAAGCCTGGATGATTTATTTTGCCTCAGAGTTCTTGTATCACTTTGATGCCATAGTTAGTCTTGTTTTATTGCAAGCATGATTATGACAGTTATTGCTCTCTCATTTGTTGCTCCCTCTCTATTGCTAGCCTTCACTTGCACTGAGTATGTGCTCTACCCGTGCTTCCAACTCCCCAAAATCAATATTGCTAGCTGTGTCCACCATACCTACCTATTAGCATAATTTGCTACTTCAGTGCAATTCGATATGCCATGTTTTCTTCCAAAATAAAATGTTTGTCTGTTTTGAGAAAGTTAGTTAGTAAATATCTCACAAACTTGAAGGCACACTTTATTCTGTGCACTTAATAATCCTGAACCGTTGTGACTATTCCATGAAAGTTATATGCTTGCAAATTAGATGCTGGGAGTCAGCAGACCGTGCTGTCACGGGGAAAGCTTTCAACACCTTTTAGATACATTTATATCTAGTTGATACCATGCTCTTTTGTTTGTGGATGTCAACGATGCGAAATGAGAGGGGACTTGTGAGTCCATGGAGTTTGTACTCTGTGTTAGAGAAATGCCTGGGCCAATAGCCTAAGCCGTGCCTAATCATGGTGGAAACTTGCAGCATCACCATAGTGAGTCATCTATGAAGCATCCTCAATAAAAAACTATGCATATAGTAAATAAAAAGATTGCTGAGATGCTCATTGTGTGTTTGCCTTGTCATTTTGGTCATGGGAAAGCTCCTGTACCATATGAAAGGGGTACCCCGTTGGCGGTTCTCGATGATATGCAAATACTTACAATGACAAGAACTTGCCTGGACCCAAAGTTGAGTAGTATGCGGAGTGGCCCTCGCACTCAAGGGACTTGGGATTTTCAGTTTATAGTTTGTCAAGCATATAATTTAGAGTGGACCTCACTTTCACCTTAACCACATGAAGATGCCTATGATAGGGGCAATGAGAGCTCAAAGCTAATGAGTACCTTCCTTTCAGCATTAGGAAGCCTTTCAAACCTTCACAAAACCGTTTTCATAATTTTGTTGAGTCACCACTTATTCTATGAGCACCTTCTTGAGAGCATAGTTGTCATTCCTTTGTTTGTTCCAAAACTTGGTTCATTATGTCATGACTTTGATGCTCGTATCTCTGATATCTTTACTTCTAGTCTTCATGTGAACTGCAGAGGTGCCTCAGCATTTATATTGTGCTCTTCAAACAAAGGCAGGCGAGATACCACTCTATCATACCTTATTATGAGCATTGCAATGTTGCTTATGTTTATGTTTCATGCTAATTATTATTATTAAGTTGGTTTCTCTTCATAGCTTGCAATGAAGTTTGATTAGACTTAGTTGCATACTCTTTATTATGAATTGTCTAAGCATCTACTCCTGTGCTGAGAATATATACATCATATGAAGCATAGTGTTCGTGAAAGTTCTTTTATCTCACTCAGTTTTCAACCGAATTGCTTGACAACAAGCAATAAGCTAAGCTTGGGGGAGTTGATACGTCCAAAACGTATCTACTTTCTCGAACACTTTGCTATTGTTTTTCGTCTATACTTGTGTGATTTGGACACAACTAACATAGACTGACGTTGTTTTCAGTAGAATTACCTTGGTGTCTTGTTTTTGTGCAGAAAATGAACTATCAGGAAAAATCCCGGAAAATATGCCAAAAAATATATTTCACCAGAAGATTCACGGAGCCAGAAGGGGAGAAAGAGGGGAGGCCTGGGGGACCCAGATCCACCCCAGGCGTGGGCCCACTGACCCCGCGCCTGGGGGAGGTTTGGCCACCCCAGGCAGCTTCTTGGCCTCCCTCCGCGTCTATAAGTTGCCTTCTGACCTAAAAACATAGGGGGGTCGATAGTTTTCCAGAAAGAGTTCCGCTACGCCGCCGCCACCAGAAACTAAGATTCGGATCCAGAAACTCCGTTCTGACACCCTGCCGGGACGAGGAATTTGGAGAGGATCATCGACATCGTCATCACCAACGCATCTCCATCAACCACCGATGTTTCCCTCATCCATGAGTGAGTAATCCCCCGCTATAGGCTTGGGGATGGTAGGTATTGGATGAGTTATATCATGTAATCGAATAAGATCTGTTAGGGGCATAGTGCCTAGTATCTCTATTAGTGCTATTTGACTTTGTTGCAACTTGTTGTGCTTAATGCTTGTCACTAGGGCCCGAGTGCCATGATCTCAGATCTGAACTTATTATTGAATCATTATGATAGTATTGTTTATGATCTTATCTGCAAGTTGTGTACACATATCATTGTCCGGATCCAAATGCCCCAAAGTGACAATAATTGGGACAACCGGAGGGGATGGCTGTGGTGTGAGGATCACATGTGTTTACAGAGTGTTAATGCTTTTATCCGGTGCTCTATTAAAATGAGTACCTTAATTGCCAGTAGTTCCCTAGAGGCCCCGCTGCCACGGGCTGGCTGGACAGAAGATGTTGTGCAAGTTCTTATTACGAGCACGTATGACTATATATGAAGCACATGCCTAGGATTTTTTTTAGTACTTGGATGCTTATTATTATTTATTTGCAATGCCCTAGTTCTTTCTACTACATGTGTAGCAGTCGATGCAACGCCCATCCATCCATCCCTATGCCTACCGAGCGAATTCTTGTGGGTTATTGTTACTATTCCGATCTCAAGATCGTGTGATGATCCTATTGCTTTGCGCTACAAAACTGTTGCTACTAATAAACTTCTGTGAGCAAGAACTATTTCCAGGTGCAGCTGAATTGATAACTCAGTTGTTAAGGCTTGCAGGTATTCTTTGGCTCCCCTTATGTCGAATCAATAAATTGGGTAATACTACCCGCGAAGACTGTTGCGATCCCCTATACTTGTGGGTCATCACTCGAGTCGCTGGACACCGAGACACGTCGGATTGAAAACGTCTTTGGTTCAATGTCGTTGGACACGTTTTTTTATCCGTCTCCCCATTTTGTATTTGGGAGACGGTTTTGGGAGATACTTTTCTTTTGAGTGTCTGCAGACAACCTCTGAACAAGAGTTAGCTGGGCAGGAACGATCTATCTACAGATGTCAGATTGATCCCATTAGGAGAAGCCTAGCGCCCAAAGCATGCATCAAGCGGACAAATATTTAAGTGCCTTAATTATCCTCCTCCTGTTGCAGAAATAGAGGGGAAGAAAAGTCCTCCTCTCGTAAGAAAAAGAGAGGTGGCGGCTAGGGTGAAAACCCTAGCAGCTGACGCAATCTACTTCGTCCTCGCCGTCTATGTTTGGGAATTGACGGATCCCCGCCTCCTCTGCTTGTCGCTCCGGCGACGGGAGGGGGTGGGACATCGGACTTGCGCTTGGTGCTATACAAGGTCCCTAAAGCTAGAGTTTGGTCAACCAGCATCGGCGCTATGGTGGCTATGGCAGCGTTGAGCGGGACAAGAATAAGGTATACCCATCTCCTCTTCCACCTCGTCTGCGACGATCTTGCCGCTGGCGTTGAGGAGGCAGAGATTCGTCTGGTCACCCCTTTCATGGAGTGGTGGATCTCATTCAGTATATGTGTGTTCTAGGTTTGATGTTACAAGTTTCAGATCAATTCAAGGATTCAATGGCGACTGCTTCAACTCTGGGGCGCTGGTCCTTTGGGGCACATGCACGAAGACCTCCCGACTGTCATCAATAACGTCGGGCCGACTCCCGTAAGGAAGCGTCAACAACTGCGTGTCGGCGGCTCGCTCTGGCGGCAGTAGTGGTTTAGGTGGTCCAAGAACCTCGTTGTAATTTTTATTATACTAGCACAAAACCCGTGCGTTGCACCGGAAGAAAAAATATAGATGAAAGGCAAATATTTTTGTTTTGTATTTTTTAGATTCTTGAGACTTTCATTACTCAAAATCAGTTTTTTGTTAAAGGGAGAAAGTCGTATGTCTCAGTATGTCTCATATAAATTCACCCGAGTTTCTTAAAAAAAGTAAAGGTCCTACCATGCTTATTCTTCGAAAGTCGCGCTTGTTGGGTCGAGGGCTGCGCTAGGTCGTCGTCGACCCATCTCGGGTTACTTACGTTTATATCTCAAAGTGGAAGGACTAAACAAAAAATTGTCCAAGAGATAAGGCTCCCTCCCGTGCGGTTTGAGACAGAGGCAGTTTTCCCCAAATCACGACAGGGGTCTGCCCGGAGAGAGAGAGAGAGAGAGAGAGAGAGAGAGAGAGAGAGAGACGCGAGTGCCACCGCCTTCTATCCTGCTGTTCGAAGCCATGGAGGAACACCCCGGTTCTTGGATGTGGCAGATTTTTCGATCCAAAGGAACATGCCGTCGCTCAACGGTGGCAGGGGATGTAATAACTCTGAAAAGCTAGGGGCAAAAAAGTCCAGAAACGGACGGTGGACAAAAATGTTGTGTTCTTTATTATTAGGTATAGATTTGGAGTGCTTTGTATTTTTTGTGAACTTATGAAATAGATCCGAATCGTTTTCTGCAACAAAAAAAAAGATCTAAGTGCCTTCCTCGTTGGTAGCCCTATGTACGCATAAAGGCGAATCCGGTCCGTGAATTAGCAGAGACCGAGCTGATTCGACGGATCTTTGTTTGAACTTCGTCTCTGGAGGATCGTATTTGTACTAGACCGCATCCCCTTTTTCGCGGTTCCAGCAAAATTAGTTGTACGAGTCTACAAAGTTCGTGCCGATCGACGTCAGTAAGTTGAAGCAACCTTGATTCTACTTTTCGTTCGTGTCCAGGGATTTCCTTCTAGTAACACGATCTATCTAAAGCAGCACCTAATTGACACGACCGGGCACAAGCCTAGCTAGAGCGGCCGGGGCCAGGCCAGGCCAGGCCAGGCCAGCGCACGCTATGGACTATGGCGTCCGTCGTCCGGGACCAGGCCGGTCAGGGCCATGTCCTGCCGCTGCAACCCCGCGACGACCCACGAGACGGCAAGCAGCGGGACGGCGGCGTGGTCCATTCCTCCGCCCACCAACCGGACCGCCGAGCTTGACATCGCCTCGATCGCGCGCCCATCGATCGGTCGGGACGAGAGCAGGGCAAGCCATGTGCATGAGTTCCGATTGCTCGCGTCCTCCAGTTACGATTTTGCATGCAAGCACGGGCGGTCTCCGCCACCGCCAACAATCATGGGCATGCATTGATCGATATGCTACGTGACGGAGACAGGTGCGCCGCTGCGGCCTGCTTAATGCTTAGCGCCGGCCTCTCGCAATTCAAAGCCAGCCGCAACAGCCGACATGTGTGTGCAAGTTGTTGGGATTGTTGCCATATCGATCTCTCTTCTGGGTTTGGTTGTTGCTGCTTTCAATTTTCCTTCTCCTCTAGGTGGCACGTATGTAAATGCACGAGACCCAGATCTCCTGTACGTCTTATCATGTTTCCCCTGTCTTCAATTAGACCCGACGATTAACCGTGCGAGTAGTACCTGGTTTTCGACGCGAGGACTTGACCGTACGTGGGACCGCCGGGCAGAGTCGGCTGTTGGCACGTCGACCATGCCACGGCGCCCGTGTAAACGCGCGCCATTGCATTGCACGCGCGCGACTTGCGGATTGGAGTCACGGGTGCACCTAGTTTATCCCGGCTTGCATTGCACGCAATGATCATACAGTACTATATCTGGATTTGCGCAGCCCTGCGTTTTGTCACGACGCGATCGATTCAAATCCCATGGGCACTAGCTAGCTCGTTCATACTCCATACGGGACGGGACCTACATGGAGCAGGATGACGCCAACCAAAAATGCTCCTCCAAGTCTTATCTGAAATTGCCGGGCACGTACCGCCTCATCTTTGTTTCACCGGTGGTCCAGCTTCGTCAACCGGTGCATGCATGTAGTACCTGCATGAACGATCGAGACTGGCATGCACATGCATGCGTTGTTGATTACTCCTCCGAATTATTATTATTTTTGGCTCGTTGAGCTCCATCCAAAGGATCGCGCTCGTTTCCTCGCTGAATCTTCTTCCATTTGCCCGTGCGTGCTACGTACCGATCTATCAGCCGAATTTTACTCCTCCATTTGTTAAAAGATCATCATGCGTTTGAAACTTTGAATAGGCATGCTACTAGCTTACGACTAAGAAAAACGACTAGTAGTTTGAATTATATATGCTCAGCAGTTTTGGACACATTTGCTTGGCATTTTGGAGCTCCGTGCTAAAAGGATGGGCTCATATTACACAGTGAAAATGCCTAACACACCGAGGATGCACAAGCCGTTAAGTCTCGGTCTTTTGTGTTTGGTCGGATCATCAGGCGAGCTAGAGAGACGATGGTCTGCCCTTGGACGCGAGCAAAGCAGCAAAGGTGATCCGAAAACCGCTAAATTGATTCAAAATACGACCAAACAAAGCTCCTCTAATCTATATTAATGGTCTTAAATTTATCTAAACTTAGATACACTAGTAGGAAAATGACCTTTTGTACCGGTTCCAGAGGGGCTTTGGTACCGGTTTGGCAACCGGTACCAATTAATCGGGACTAAATCATTCTCCCCTTTGGTACCGGTTCCTTACGAACCGATATTAAAAGTGCCTCCACGTGGGCATGCAGGAGCCAGCGGGCTGGAGTCTTTGGTACCGGCTTGTAACACAAACCGGTACCAAACGTGGGGACGTGGCAGAGATTTGACAGAGAATTCAGGGTTTAGGGTTTTTAGGAGGGTTTAGGGGTATCGGACCGTTTCATCGTACGAGGATCGCGTCGATGCGCCAGAAACGTGTTTGGGTTTAGGTAGTACATGAAGATCAAGGTGATGCATATCAACTTGGTGCATATATATAAAACATGTAATTGCATAAGATCACAAATTAAGTAGTACATGCATAGTGGTACTCTCCGAGGCATACTATATATTACATGTAGCATAGTGGTACTCTCGGAGGAAAACTATATATTACATGTAGTACATGCATGAAGATCGATCTTCATGCATAGTGGTACTCTCCGAAATTAGCTATGACGTCCCGAAGGAAAAATCCCGCCAATTCCTCGCCAATTGCTTTGAAGCGGTGCTCGATTGAGAGCGTGTCCCGCTTTCTTGCCAACTGTAAAAGAATGAGATACAAATGAATACATGAGCTATGTGTGTATATATATATATCAAATCATAATCAAACAATTATGACTAAAACTCAGCACAATTGATGGTAACAAAATAAATTTGTGAATATTGTTTACATACCTCTTTATTTCTTTTATTATTCATTCTCTCGCTGACAATCTTGTGAATGTACTCGCAAACGTAGTATCCACATAGATTAGTCCCCAATGATTGTTTCGCGCATTTCTATACAAGAATATAATTCAATCATAAAATAATCAAGTATGATAAAGGTGTGTGGACCTAGGTATTACTACTTACTTTGTTCGAACGCCATATCAGCTTCGGTTTTCATCCACCGGCCGGATCTTCCTGGATGAACGTTTGCCATACGCTGGCCGACAAAGAAAATGCATAAAAGGGTTATCAATTTGTTGATATCATGAAATTAACGAAAAAACCAATAAGAATTAAAATTACTTTTTGAGCATATCAAAAGTCATCTTGTATAGTATAGGCTCTTTGGTTAGTGAGTCAAAGACTTCAACTTCTCCATCGTACATTTTAATGACGATAAGAATAAAGTGAAACCTGCGCATGTTTAAATATGCAGTGTCATAGATATAAGTCATCCGTTAAAATTTTAACATCTGGTGAGCAAAAAGAATGTGTTAGAAAACAGTAACACTTACTTAAAGTTGTAAGGCCAAAGTATTATTTTTTGTCACGTTGTCGCTTTAAAAACCTAAGCAAAGTCTTCGGTGTATCCTTGTTATACATGGGATCTTCTATGGTTTTTACATGCATTGTATCCGGGTCAATGAACCCAATGTCCATGATTTCATCCCTTTTGCATTCGAGCTTCTTCGATCTGCATAATATAGCGCACAAAGGATTAAATTGAGTATAATTGCAGATAATGAACGAGCTGAGCTAAAGACTTCTCAAATTACATAAATAAATCACTTACAGACAATAACAACTGATGAGATAGATTTGTCGAGGGCCCGGAGATTGTATAACTGAAAAAGTTCACAGAATTCAACGCTCACACTGTATTCTTGGAAGTAGTGCTCATCCTTAACTCACACCATGATAGCCTCGATCCCTCTCTTTGTGGCATTAGTGTACCATATATGCAAATTACGCATACTTGTTGGTAGCAACCTGACATTCTCGACCAAATCTTCCACTTGAACAAATTTATATGCTACTTCAGCGATGGGGTAATCGGTTGCGTTTTGTCGAGAACTTTGAACGGCCTTCTTGTCAAACACCTTGAGAGGAGGGGGGCGATTGAACGGGTTGTTTCCAAGCTAGTGCACTTGTTTCCCTTTTTTCGCCTGTACCACCGATTGATCGGGTTTTTTTAGCCAGGACCATCTCGTCATATGACCTTTCAATAGAACGCCTATAGTCAGATGGCGGCGATGGTACAGGGTCATATAGATTCTCAACGGTACGCACAACTTTTACCGGATCTAGTGTCTTCTCAAAAGGTATCTCTGGCACTTTTTTTAGCAAAATGGGCTTCCACCTCGGACTTAGAGATTATAGTGCATTCCTCGATAGTTCTTTCCCAAGGTAACTTCTGAATAGGCGGCTGTGTTTTTTCCTTTCTAGGTCTCTTCCTAGTCAGCGAACCGTTCCGCTTAACGGGCGCTTTCTTACGCGGAGGATATCGATATGGTCGACTCGTGCTGGGGTCCCTCTCATGTAGGTGTGGACTTTGCTGCTCATGTGGACTGCTACCAGGAGGAGTCGATGGTATTTGCGGCTCATGTGGACTGCTACGAGGAGGAGTTGGTGGCCTTGGCGAAAAGACGATGTATTTCTTGTTCCATAGGGCGAAACTGCGCTTGACATCGCCCATTGTCTTCTCATCGTCACCTCCAGGAAAATCAAGATCCATTGTTTCATAACCCGTCACAACGTCGTCCACCCCGACACGAGCATAGCCAGATGGAATGGGCATATGATGGTGCGTTGCTCCATCTTCATTTGGGTAAACATAGCCGACCGCCACCTTAATGGACATTTTCCTCATTGGCACATGTAGCTCGCAATCTGTCTTCTCCGTGACATAATCCATGGGGTAGCTTGCTCCACATCCTCAAGATGCGAGGAACCCACACTGCTTCTTGGCTGAGATGGGGCGACATCGGCTTGAGGATCTTGTAAAAACAATTGCTGATCAGGTGCCCTCTGCCGACTAGTTGAGTCTTTTTGATTTTTCTCAAGCAGCTGCACCTTACGTTCCAATTCCGATAACCGGTCTAAGTCCTGCTTCTTCTTTCTTGAACGGCTTCTATAACTGTCAGCGCACTCCGGCCACGCTTCCTTCATGGTGACACCTTTGAGGGTTCATATTCGTCCAAAGTGTCCAGGATTCCCTAGAGCAAGCGTCAACTCGTCATTCTCTCTATCGGGAATGTAATCTCCCTTTTTAACTTTTTCTATTGCATCTACAAGCAGCGTCGTGAGTTTTGCAATTTTTTTCCTTCCATTTTCCCTTTGCAACGATCCGTCCTGTCTTTGGGTCCAACCCTGCCCCATGCGCGAACAACCAGAAGTTGGACCAGTCCCTTGTCAGTGGAACGATCTTTGCATCCATCAGTTTATCTTCAAATGCTATCTAGTTTAGAATGGCAGTCTTGTAGCCACCTGACCCCAATTTATGGAAATATTTCTTCTTTGCAGCATTTTTCGTACCCGTGACTGATTGGGACACAGCAGTAGACGATTCCTTATACGCCTTAAATGCGGGCCAGTGTGCTTCTATCTTCACTAGCCTTCCGGTGAATATTGGATCTTCATCTTTATATTTGGCCCATAATTTTTTCTTCCAGGTCTGGAATTGTGTGGCCATCTTCTTAAGAGTCCATTTCTTGGCTTTCGTCTTCTGGCCTTCCGTAAAGTTTTCCGGTAGGTTGAAGTGTGTCAGTAGACTGTCCCAAAGAAAAAAATTAGAGTATCGTTGACATAACTAGCTTCACCCCCCGCGTTCTTCGGCTTATGACACTCTACGATGCTGATCGGTACATGGTCCCTAACAATAAATCTAGCTTGATTTATAAATTTACGGCAGTACTCTTTGGGTTCCACCGGTTCACCACTATTCATAAATGCGGTGAGGGCTAACCTACCCTCGCCCGATAGAGGTTGGGTCGGGCCTCGTTGCCTTTTATCACATTTGCTCGATGATCCAGAAGGCTAAAAGAAAAATGATTTGTTAATAAGTGCAATACAAATAAATCAATGCATCTATTGATGAACATAGCCTTAATATATAAATACACCTCGCCGGAGTTTGTTAAGGACACTTCGTTGTCTCTTCTTTCTTCAGACTCAAGTCCTTCACCGACATCATTCAGAAATTGTGAGCCGAAATCATCATCATCTTCATCGGGTTCTGGTCCACGGGCACTCTCATATATCATTTTTTGCACAATATCTTCTTGCTCCTCATCTCGGATAAAGGGGTCGTGTTCCATAGCTCAATGTCACTACAAAATATGGATAGACAGAAGACAAAGTACAGTTTAACATCTGCTTGCTGGTAGCATAAAACCCTGCAAGTTGTTTTTTTTAACAAAATCTGATCATATTTGTAGTGAATCTACGCACTAAAACAAGTCTAGATACATTTTATTCATAAACCTAAAACATCTTATATTTTAAAACAGAGGGAGTATATACAAGAACACAAATAAAATGTGACCGACTATTCTATTTGCATATTTTGTCTCCCACCTCTTAACAAAACTAAAGTGAACACAAATATTGTCTTAAGCCAAAGAGAACTCAAGCCAAAGAGAACTCACGTAAGAAGAATGGTGAGACGTTTCCCAATGTGTGATCAGAGTAGTGGACGTTCATGTGGCCCCCTAGCTAGCGCCTCTTGCAGTACCCGCAGGTGTATAGGACGAGGACGACCTCTGCACGGCCGCCGGCCACGGCACGCCGCCGCCGGAGATGCTCCACGCTGGTGATGGCCGCAGCAACAGTA
Organism: Avena longiglumis; assembly: GCA_030063025.1. Lineage (NCBI taxonomy): Eukaryota > Viridiplantae > Streptophyta > Magnoliopsida > Poales > Poaceae > Avena > Avena longiglumis. The sequence goes on from CP125978.1 coordinate 333,565,210, forward strand.
CTAGCTAACCGGGAGGAAGGGGACAAGGGGAGGAGGCGCGAGAGGACTCACCTACTGCTGCGGGCGGAAGCGGCGGCTTGGCGCCGGCCGGGGAGCTGCGCCGGGGGAGTGGCTGCGGCGACGGCAGCGGCTTGGCGCCGAGGAGCTACGCTAGGGAGCTGCGCGCCAGACTGCGGGGTGGAGGGGCCGTCGATTTGGATAAGCTAGACTATCGATTGGAGCACATTTGCAGGGAAGAAAAGGGCCGTAGACCTTTGGTACCGGTTCCATCTCACAACCGGTATTAATATTTTTTTTATACCGGTTCTCTCCAACAACCGGTACCAAAGGTTTTAGTCTTTTTTTCTGTTTTGCTAGAGTTTTGCTATTTCTGTTTTTGTTTATATTTTTTTTATAAATGTTCACATATACTATATATGACATATATATCTTCACGCAGACCCAGCTCCCGCGTCGCCCTCCTCAGGCGACACGGGGGAAACCCTAGCCGGCCGGCGGTCCCTCCTCGGGCCCCGGGTACACATTCTTGTTTCCCAAATATATACTATTAGTCTCACCTAAACAGTGCGTGCATGCATTGTATCCCTTATTTGACTGTCCTAAAATATTACTAAGAGCAGGCCAATCATTGATGGTTATAAACAACAATGCTTGTAGGTTAAATTCCTTTTGTTCGTGCTCATCCCACACAGGTACACCTTTTTCACGCCACAACTGTAAAAGTTCTTCAACCAATGGCCTCAGGTACACATCAATGTCATTGCCGGGTTGCCTCGGGCCTTGGATGAGCATTGTCATCATAATGAACTTCCGCTTCATGCACAACCAAGGAGGAAGGTTATAGATACATAGAGTCACTGGCCAGGTGCTATGACTAGAGCTCTGCTCCCCGAAAGAATTAAAGTCATCTGTACTTAGACCAAATCTTAAGTTCCTTGCGTCATCTAAAAATGACTTGAAATCTCTGTCGATTTTTCTCCACTGCGACCCGTCAGCGGGGTGTCTCAGCATCACATCTTTTTTACGGTCCTCTTTGTGTCATCGCAACAACTTGGCATGCTCTTTGTTTTGAACAAGCATTTCAACCGTGGTATTATAGGAGCATACCACATCACCTTGGCAGGAACCCTCTTCCTGGGGCACGACTCGTCCTCAACATCACTAGGGTCATCTCGCCTGATCTTATGCCGCAATGCACCACATACCGAGCATGCATTCAAATTCTCGTACTCCTCACCGCGGTAGAGGACGCATTCATTGATGCATGCATGTATCTTCTGTATCTCTAATCCTAGAGGGCATACAACCTTCTTTGCTTCATACGTACTAGAGGGCAATACGTTCTTCCCTGGAACCATCTTCTTTATTATTTTCAGCATTTTTTCAAATTCCTTGTCAGAAGTACCATTCTCTGCCGTCCATTGCAGCAATTCTAGTGTGGTACCTAGCTTTTTCTGACCATCTTTGCAATTTGGGTATAACAGTTTGTTGTGATCCTCTAACATTTTCTCTAACTTCAACCTCTCCTTTTCACTTCCGCAGTTTATCTTCGCATGAAGAATGGCCTGACCCAAATCGTCATCGGGCTCATAAAAAATGGGCTCTTCTTCAGATTCGTCTCCCCCCATTCTACTATCACCGTCTTCAGTGTGTTAGAGTATGTAATCATATGGGTACGTGTACGGAGTAGTACTCCGACACGTACACATACAAACCATGTACGCCACGTATGGGGCTATTCCCTACGCTTATATAAACACGCAACTGATGCCCCGAAGGGGTATGCATCGCACCAAACACAAACATGGTATCAGAGCCGTCCTCTTCCGCGCTCTAGTTGCCCTAAACCCTAAGCCCAGCCGTCGCCTCAGCCTGCCGCCGCCGCATCCTTTGTCGCCATCGCATGTTGTATCTGCCACCCAAGACCAAGAAAATATGATCCAAAACAAACCCCACGACCCAATCTTTGATCTGTCGTTTTCCTAGAATCCTCTGCTGTTTCGTTGATCTCAAGACATACACCAAAAAAAACCAATCTACGTCAAAACTCTCTGCCGCCGTACTTGCTGTACCGCCGCTTCAAGATCTCAAAGACCCATGTCAAATCAAGACTGCAGCCACCGCATCGGTCCCCTGATCCTCTGCTGTGGTTGCATCACGTCGCAGCTCCTCTGCCACGTCAACGCCCTGCATCGTCCATGTCGCCCTTCCTCGCCACCATGCTCACGGCCTTTGTCGCCGCCGTCGCAGCTGCTCACCCGGGAGAACGCGCTGATCTGGAAAGCGCTGGTTATCCCAGCTCTCGGCGGTGCTGTGGCATCCCGCAAAACCACTACTAGAAAATCGCGTTGATTTTGTGCATTGCATCATCATGACATCATCATGCATCCGTTTGATAAAAACTATTTTACAAAGGTCTATTTTGTTTTTGCAAACACCCCCGTCCTAATTCCAAATCAAACTTCGGTTGTCCAGATATTTTGTTTTGACTAAATGATTTACAAGGTTCTTGAAAATAATGTGTAAAGAAAACCCGAGAATAAATATCTAGTCCTAAACCAGTTCCCCCTAAACCCTTTTATACCTGCACCTAAACTACCCACCTTCACCCACATCACCACGACCTATGCCCTCTCGCCACCTCACCTCTCCTCTCTCACCACCACCCCCTGCCACATCAGCCACCCACCTCCCTCTCACACACACCACACACCGCACGCACCCGCCAACCTCCCCACCTCCGCCCCCACTCTCCTCTCCCTATGGCCCCTTGTCGTGGCCCCACCCCAAGACTCACCCACCTCAGACGCGTCCCTATTCCCTTTCTCTCTCTGTCGCGAGTCCCATCTCGCTCCTCTCCCCGAATCCCGCCACGGCCTCCGGCTGCCTCCGCCCCCGCCTCCGCCAAGAACGCTGGCCTCCAGACGCAGCTAAGCCTGCCTCCGTCCCCAGGCGTTTCCCTGACGCCTCCTCGCCACCGCCTCAGAGTCCCTCCCAAGGCCCCTCGTGGTGTCCCCATCCCCGCCTCTGCACTGTCCTCCCGAGCCGCAGACTCGCCGGCGTCCCTACCTCGCTGCCCGCCGAAGGCTGGGCCTCATGAAACCGACTTCGCCGCTTTCGCCTCCGTGAGCCGCCTCCGCCTCCCGACCTCCCTCGCCGAGGCCGTCTGTTAGGATCGGACACGCTGCTGTGTCGACAAGCCCAGTTTGGGTCCCGCCGTCACAGCCGTCTACCCAAACCCTAAGTCCGTCTCGGAGACCGCCGACTTCGTTGCGGGTAGACTTAGTGGGTGGCCCCGTTTGCTTTGGTCCGAACGCTATGACTTAGGCCCGCGACATACCGATGGGTGTATGTTAACCGATCCGCAAAAGGGTCAAGTGCTTGTGGATACTTTGGTGCACCCCTGCAGGGTTAAATCTTTTCGAGAAGCCGTGTCCGCGGTTATGGACGACTTGGAGCACAGGTCTCGATCATAGACAACTATAACTAAAGTTTACTGTTATAAATTGCCTTGTATCCGATATGACTAGTAATCAGCTTCACTACAACGGAATGGCTAAATAAAAGTACCAACAACTGCTGGGTTTTGGGGTTATCTCATGCTAATTGTATCTGACTAGTAAGTGTTGCAACTATCACAGAATGGTTAACTAAAAGTGCCCACTGCTTATTTTACCAGGATGGGTTTGTTTGGTGTTAGAATCAGGTTGGATCGAATAGGTCTTTCTTACCCCTCTCTGATAGCCGCCAGTTGTATCGATTCTCTATAGGTTGTTTAGTGCATGCTGCGCCGCTGCCGCTTCAGTCCACCATACCTATGTAGGCGAGGACCGCTGAATTCTAGCCTCGCTGCATCGCCTCAAGATCGACGCCTCCTCTTTCCTTTGCCCTTTGTCGGCACCCCTTTTGTTTAAGCAGGTTTTGAGATCGACGTCGTTAGCAGGGTTACCCTTCCGGCTTGGCCTGGGCAGGGTTATGGACGCCATTGGTTATTCTTCAGGGCTCTTAGCCCCATTTGCATCTTGTCCGTAGTCGGACGCTCTGTCATTTTCAAGGTGATTTGGATCTTTGTATATTATATCTGTATTCGTGACTCATGGAGTCGTGTTGTATATATATATCTGTTCTGTGGGTCCCATCGAGGACTGTTGTGTAATGTTATTACTTCGTTTTCCACCCGCACGAAAGTGCCTGGTGGGTACCTTTGAATCGTTTCTATGAGGGTTTGGCGGGTTTCGCTAAAACTTGCATAGGGCCGATTCTGAGGGTGTTACAGAGTGGTATCAGAGCCCAGCAGTTGCGATACCCCACAAGTCCAAATCAGAGGATAACCTAGCTAACGACCGAAGTAGAGTGTCAAAACTATTTTTGCAAAATTGGTTGGATAGTTCTGATTAGGTCTGATTTTACTCCTTACCCCTCTGCTGCTCTCCTCTCACCTCCGCGTGTTTTGAATCCGCTCTCTTCTCTCTCTTCGAGTCCAGGATTTCTCGTGGTTGGGTTACATCGTACCTTCAGGGTTTCGCTTCCTCTTTTGGTAACGGTGTGGCTACCTCTGGTCTTCATGCTATCCGAGGAATCCTTCGTCTGGTGGACTTCTCTTTGTTCCTTCTCGTGCCTTCCGGTGTTTTCCGACGCGACGACATCATCTACATCAGATCCGATGAATAGTCCGCATCAATCCTTTGTTTCCAAACGCTGTCTGTCAATATCTTCAGTCTAAATTCTGAGAGTTGGTTGCATAATTCTCTTATTCATGTACAGAGTAATGCTTTGAGTGCGGGATGGAGTCGCGACCATACCACTACTCTTATCATTCGTTTTTGTATATTGAATGGTGGATCGATGCAATTCCTACTCCTTCCATGGGCGTTAGAGGTGGCCTTACCTTTAACTTTGTCTGTTGTTTATCCGGAGTGTTCTCTTGACGAAAAGGATCAACGACCTCTTGTTGGTGGTGTCGCCGATTTCAAGATGGAACAAGAACCTTTGTTAGTGGCGTCGCGAAGATCTACACGATGCGAGAAGATTCAGATCGCCGGCCTTCTTCCCGGTACCATGAGGCGGATCTCGAGGGCGAGATCCATTGTTAGTGGTGTCGAATTGTGGCATCCCGCAAAACCACTACTAGAAAATCGCGTTGATTTTGTGCATTGCATCATCATGACATCATCATGCATCCGTTTGATAAAAACTATTTTACAAAGGTCTATTTTGTTTTTGCAAACACCCCCGTCCTAATTCCAAATCAAACTTCGGTTGTCCAGATATTTTGTTTTGACTAAATGATTTACAAGGTTCTTGAAAATAATGTGTAAAGAAAACCCGAGAATAAATATCTAGTCCTAAACCAGTTCCCCCTAAACCCTTTTATACCCAGACCTAAACTACCCACCCTTCAGCCACATCACCCTGACCTATGCCCTCTCGCCACCTCACCTCTCCTCTCTCCACCACCCAATTCCCCCCTGCCACATCAGCCACCCACCTCCCTCTCACACACACCACACACCGCACGCACCCGCCAGCCCTCCCCACCTCTGCCCCCCACTCTCCTCTCCCCTGTGGCCCCACTCGCCAGGGCCCCACCCCGCACTCACCCACCCCGCACGCATCCATGTTCCCCTTTCTCTCTCATGAGTCCCATCCTCCTCTCCCGAATCCCGCCACTGCCGCCTCCTCCCGGCCCCCTCACGCCGCCTCCACCTGACGCCCAGACGCCAAGCCTGCCTCCGTCCCGAGCGTGCTCTCCCGACGCCCTCCCGCCCGGCCTCGAGTCCCCGCCCACGCCTCGCTGGTGTCCCTCCGCCTCAGACTGCAGTCCTCCCGAGCCACTGCACCCTCGCAAGGCCTACCGCCTGCCCCCTCGACGACCCCGCCCTCCGGAGAGCCGCCACTGCCTCCTGACCTCCTCGCCTCTGAGGCCTCCTCGCCTCCCTGCCCCGCCTCGGCCTCCTCGCCTCCTCCCGGAGTTCTCCCGGCCCGGCAGCCACGCCTCCTCGGCCTCACCGCCCTCGGTGCTCAGCCTCACGACGCCTCCCGCCGAGCACGCCGCCGAAAGCTCCTCGCCCAGGCCCACGGCCCTCCTCCTCGATCTGCGTGTCCTGCGCCCCCGACGCCCACCGTGGTTGACTCCACCCCCGCCAAGCCAGCCTCTGCTGGCCGTCCCGTGTGTAATGTGCAGTGTCCCTTTGTTGGTCTTGTGTTTTGATGTTGGCCATGATCTTGAGATGGGTATAGTGATTCGTGGTGATGCCTCATAAGACCGAGACCAAGAGCTGTGTCCCTAGTTCCTCCGGACAAGGACAAGATCTTCGCGACACCCCCGAGTTCTACCACCCGAACGATGGTTGTACTCGAGAACTCCGCCCAGCATCAAGTACTTCTACATGGACATCAAGACCTCGGATCCGAAGACGCCGTGACCCGGACGCCAAGATCTCCGCGTGAGACGATAAACCGACGACATGACCCGACGACCCCGGATGCAACAAGACCTTCTTCCCGGATGCGACGCCGAGAACCCGAACGCCAAGATCGCCGACGCGAATACGCCAAGTTCGTCTTCCGGACACCGTGTGACAAGATCGTCTCTCGGACGCCAAGCTCTTCATCTTGCAACCGACCTTCGAAGACCGATCCCGTCGAACCCTGAACCCTGAGACCCGACCCCGAACCACATCGAACCCCAAGATCGCCGAACCCTAATGTGTGAACCTTTTCTCGAGCCTCTATTTTTACAAATGCTAAATATAAATTGTTGCATATTAAATTGTCATACTCGCATGCATATTGCCATGTGGTTTGGGGGCCTTATGCCGATTAACCTAATTAAATATGGGGCCCATATGCGGGAAAATCTAGTCTTATATTGGCCTCATTTAAATTTTTGTAGCGAACCGGTACTATCTTTTGCCATGTCCAGACAACATTCAAAATGCAGGGTAGCTAAACAACATGAACTATCTGATTAATTGTCGGGACCACGGTTCCGCTTAATTTTGCCTAATTGCATCGCATCTTTGCCATGCCATACATCATACATGCTTCATGCCCGATCTTTTGCCGTAGTATTAAATAGTGCATCCGGTGTTTATTTTAGTGTTTTTCTTCTTCGCGAATAAGACCGTTGAGTTGATGCGAGTGTCGACCCGATCTTCGGTTGAACCTTCGGCAATGTTTTCAGGCGAGCACCTCCCCCTTTCTACCTATCTTACTTTTATAGTATTTATTCCCTCCTGTTGATCTATTGCTATCTGTTATGCTGTTTAGTTTTCGTGCCGTGATATCCCTTGCAGCCTTATATTGCCTTGGACACCTCCTATTACCTGTTGTTTGGTAGCTAGTTGGACCGCTCGTAGTCGCTTGCTCTCAAGTGCCGTTGCGTGTCGTCAAGTACCATAGTTGTTGGAGTATTGCCGCATGTTTAAGGTTGGAGATGATCATGGCTTTCATTATCGTTTACTTTAATTACTGTTTAACAACTAAAATTGAAGTAGGTAAATGCAGAGGCACCGGTGGGTGATAGATAATATTTGTTTTCCGACACCACCGGTGTCCCGTGGGACCCCGAGTTCTTGACACTGCTCCGAGATCGAGCGCTAACCATGTGGGGAGATATGGGCCCCCCATTGATTAGTACCTGATTTCAAAGTATTGTACTGGGGGCCACAAACTAGTTTGAGGTTTTATTTACTATCATGTACTTATTCCATGTTTTACTGCTTTATTTACGATTGTGCGAGGAGCACACTGTACTGTTTAGGATCGGGACACGTTTTCGCGGTGTCGACAAGCCCGATTTTGGGTCCCCGATCGTTCACAATGCCTCACCCAAACCCTAAGTCCGTCTCGAGACCGCCGACTTGATGGTAGACTTAGTGGGTGGCCCTCGTTCTTGCTTTTGGGTCCGAAACGTCATGACTTAGGCCCCACGACATACCGATGGGTGTATGTTAACCGATCCGCAAAAGGGTCAAGTGCTTGTGGATACTTTGGTGCACCCTAGGTTAAATCTTTTTCGGTAGCCGTGTCCGCGGTTATGGACGACTTGGAGCACAGGTCTCGATCATAGACAACTATCACTAAAGTTTACTGTTATAAATTGCCTTGTATCCGATATGTCTAGTAATCAGCTTCACTACAACGGAATGGCTAAGTAAAGGTACCAACAACTGCTGGGGTTTAGGGTTATCTCATGCTAATTGTATCTGACTAGTAAGTGTTGCAACTATCATGGAATGGTTAACTAAAAGTGCCCACTGCTTATTTTACGTGATGGGTTTGTTTGGTGTTAGAATCAAAGTTGGATCGAATAGGTCTTTCTTACCCCTCCGATAGCCGCCATTGTATCGATTCTCTATAGGTTGTTTAGTGCATCTTTGCATGCCGCCTTGATCCACCATACCTATGTAGGCGAGGACCGCTGAATTCTAGCCTCGCCGGTGTCTTGGCCTCAAGATCGACGCTCCTCTTTTCCTTTGCCCTTTGTCGGCACCCTTTTGTTTAAGCAGGTTTTGAGATCGGCGTCGTTAGCGGTTACCCTTCGGCTTGGCCCGGGGGTTATGGACGTCATTGGTTATTCTTCAGGGCTCTTAGCCCCATTTGCATCTTGTCCGTAGTCGGACGCTCTGTCATTTTCAAGGTGATTTGGATCTTTGTATATTATATCTGTATTCGTGACTCATGGAGTCGTGTTGTATATATATATCTGTTCTATGGGTCCCATCGAGGACTGTTGTGTAATGTTATTACTTCGTTTTCCACCCGCACGAAAGTGCCTGGTGGGTACCTTTGAATCGTTTCTATGAGGGTTTGGCGGGTTTCGCTAAAACTTGCATAGGGCCGATTCTGAGGTGTTCTGAGTGGTATCGAGCCCGGTTGCGATACCCCACAAGTCCGACTGTGGGATAACCTAGCTAACGGCAAGTAGAGTGTCAAAACTATTTTGCAAAATTGGTTGGATAGTTACGATTAGGTCTGATTTTACTCCTTACCTCTCTGCTCTCCTCTCACCTCCGTGTTTTGAATCCGCTCTCTTCTCTCTCTTGAGTCCGAGATTTCGTGGTTGGGTTACATCGTACCTTGGTTTCGCTTCCTCTTTGGTAGCGGTGTGGCTACCTCGGTCTTCATGCTATCCAAGGAATCCTTCGTCGGTGGACTTCTCTTTGTTCCTTCTCGTGCCTTCCGGTGTTTTCGGCGACGACATCATCTACATCGAGATCCGATGAATAGTCCGCATCAATCCTTTGTTTCAAACGCTCATCAATATCTTGATCTAAATTAGAGTTGGTTGCATAATTCTCTTATTCATATGCGAGTAATGCTTTGAGTGCGGGATGGAGTCGCGACCATACCACTACTCTTATCATTCGCTTTTGTATATTGAATGGTGGATCGATGCAATTCCTACTCCTTCCATGGGCGTTAGAGGTGGCCTTTAACTTTGTATTGTTTATCCGGAGTGTTCTCTTGACGAAAAGGATCAACGACCTCTTGTTGGTGGTGTCGCCGATTTCAAGATGGAACAAGAACCTTTGTTAGTGGCGTCGCGAAGATCTACACGATGCGAGAAGATTCAGATCGCCGGCCTTCTTCCCGGTACCATGAGGCGGATCTCGAGGGCGAGATCCATTGTTAGTGGTGTCGAATTGTGGCATCCCGCAAAACCACTACTAGAAAATCGCGTTGATTTTGTGCATTGCATCATCATGACATCATCATGCATCCGTTTGATAAAAACTATTTTACAAAGGTCTATTTTGTTTTTGCAAACACCCCCGTCCTAATTCCAAATCAAACTTCGGTTGTCCAGATATTTTGTTTTGACTAAATGATTTACAAGGTTCTTGAAAATAATGTGTAAAGAAAACCCGAGAATAAATATCTAGTCCTAAACCAGTTCCCCCTAAACCCTTTTATACCCAGACCTAAACTACCCACCCTTCAGCCACATCACCCTGACCTATGCCCTCTCGCCACCTCACCTCTCCTCTCTCCACCACCCAATTCCCCCCTGCCACATCAGCCACCCACCTCCCTCTCACACACACCACACACCGCACGCACCCGCCAGCCCTCCCCACCTCTGCCCCCCACTCTCCTCTCCCCTATGGCCCCACTTGTCAGGGCCCCACCCCGCACTCACCCACCCCGCACGCGTCCCTATTCCCCTTTCTCTCTCTGTCGCGAGTCCCATCCCGCTCCTCTCCCGAATCCATCGCCAGCCGCCTCCAGCCGGCCCTCCCCGTCGCCCGCCTCCGGCCACCAAGCGCTCGCCTGTGACAGCCAAGCCTGGCCTCCTCCCCGGCGTGCTCTCCCAGCTCCCTCCCGCCACCGGCCTCGAGTCCCCTCGCCCGCGTCCCCTCGGTGTCCCCATCCCCTCTGCCGTCCTCCCGCTGCACCTCGCCATGGCGTCCCCTACCGCCCGCTGAAGCGCCGCCCGCTGCCTCATGAGCCCGACCCCTTCGCCCCGCCCTCCCTGGCGCCGTCTGGCCTCCCGACCTCCTCGCCTCGCGAGGCCGCCTCTGCCCGTCCTCTCTCGTCGGCCTCCTCGCCTCCCTCTGCTGGGCTCCTCTCCCGGCGGCAGCGCCACGCCTCGGCCTCACCCTGCCGCTCCCCTGGTGCTCAGCCCTCACGACGCCTCCCCAGCGAGCACGCGCCGCCGCCTGCAAGCTCCTCGCCCAGCGTCCACGGGCCCCTCCTCCTCGATCTGCGTGTCCTGCGGCCTCCCCGACGCCCACCAGGGTTGACTCCACCCCCCTGCCGCGCCAGTGCTGCCCTGTCGTGGCTGTCCTCGTGTGTAATGTGCAGGTGTCCCTTTGTTGGTCTTGTGTTTTGATGTTGGCCATGATCTTCAGATGGGTATAGTGATTCGGTGGTGATGCCTCTGTTAAGACCGAGACCAAGAGCTGTGTCCCTAGTTCCTCCTGGACAAGGACAAGATCTTCGTCGCGACACCCCGAGTTCTACCACCCGAAATCCGATGGTTGTACTCCGAGAACTCCGTCACGGAGCATCAAGTACTTCTACATGGACATCAAGACCCGGATCCGACGCCGTGACCGGACGCCAAGATCTCCAGCGTGAGACGATAAAGCGACATGACCCGGCGACCCAGATGCAACAAGACCTTCTTCCCGGATGCGACGCCGAGAACCCGAACGCCAAGATCGCCGACGCGAATACGCCAAGTTCGTCTTCCGGACACCGTGTGACAAGATCGTCTCTCGGACGCCAAGCTCTTCATCTTGCAACCGACCTTCGAAGACCGATCCCGTCGAACCCTGAACCCTGAGACCCGACCCCGAACCACATCGAACCCCAAGATCACCGAACCCTAATGTGTGAACCTTTTCCCGAGCCTCTATTTTTACAAATGCTAAATATAAATTGTTGCATATTAAATTGTCATACTCGCATGCATATTGCCATGTGGTTTGGGGGCCTTATGCCGATTAACCTAATTAAATATGGGGCCCATATGCGGGCAAATCTAGTCTTATATTGGCCTCATTTAAATTTGTGTAGCGAACCGGTACTATCTTTTGCCATGTCCAGACAACATTCAAAATGCAGGGTAGCTAAACAACATGAACTATCTGATTAATTGTCGGGACCCCGGTTCCGCTTAATTTTGCCTAATTGCATCGCATCTTTGCCATGCCATACATCATACATGCATCATGCCCGATCTTTTGCCGTAGTATTAAATAGTGCATCCGGTGTTTATTTTAGTGTTTTGCTTCTTCGCGGATAAGACCGTTGAGTTGATGCGAGTGTCGACCCGATCTTCGGTTGAACCTTCGGCAATGTTTTCAGGCGAGCACCTCCCCCTTTCTACCTATCTTACTTTTATAGTATTTATTCCCTCCTGTTGATCTATTGCTATCTGTGTTGCGTTGCTCTAGTTTTCGTACCCGTGATATCCCTTGCAGCCTTATATTGCCTTGGACACCTCCTATTACCTGTTGTTTGGTAGCTAGTTGGACCGCGCGTCGTAGTCGCTTGCTCAAGTGCCGTTGCGTGTCGTCAAGTACCATAGTTGTTGGAGTATTGCCGCATGTTTAAGGTTGGAGATGATCATGGCTTTCATTATCGTTTACTTTAATTACTGTTTAACAACTAAAATTGAAGTAGGTAAATGCAGAGGCACCGGTGGGTGATAGATAATATTTGTTTTCCGACCGCTCACTGGTGTCCGTGGGACCCGAGTTCTTGACACTGTTAGAGATCGAGCGCTAACCACGGTGGGGAGATATGGGCCCCCATTGATTAGTACGATTTCAAAGTATTGTCTTGGGGCCACAAACTAGTTTGAGGTTTTATTTACTATCATGTACTTATTCCATGTTTTCGCTTTATTTACGATTGTCGAGGAGCACCTTATCTTGTTAGGATCGGGACACGTTTTTGGTGTCGACAAGCCCGATTTGGGTCCCCAGTCGTTCACAGCCGTCTACCCAAACCCTAAGTCCGTCTCGGAGACCGGCCGACTTCGTTGCGGGTAGACTTAGTGGGGTGGCCCCCCGTTCTTGCTTTGGGTCTGGAAACGTCATGACTTAGGCCCCGCCGACATACCGATGGGTGTATGTTAACTGATCTGGCAAAAAGGGTCGAAGTGCTTGTGGATACTTTGGTGCACCCCTGCAGGGTTAAATCTTTTCGAGAAGCCGTGTCCGCGGTTATGGACGACTTGGAGCACAGGTCTCGATCATAGACAACTATAACTAAAGTTTACTGTTATAAATTGACTTGTATCCGATATGACTAGTAATCAGCTTCACTACAACGGAATGGCTAAATAAAAGTACCAACAACTGCTGGGTTTTGGGGTTATCTCATGCTAATTGTATCTGACTAGTAAGTGTTGCAACTATCACAGAATGGTTAACTAAAAGTGCCCACTGCTTATTTTATCAGGATGACTATCTATACCTGACTAGTAATTGCTGCAACGATAACGGAATAAGTAAAACTGCCAACTGTGTGAGTTCCTCGGTTGACTCTCTCGGTTGGTATCGAGGGGGAATACCAGGATGGGTTTGTTTGGTGTTAGAATCAGGTTGGATCGAATAGGTCTTTCTTACCCCTCTCTGATAGCCGCCAGTTGTATCGAGTCTCTATAGGTTTTTAGTGCATCTTTGCCGCCGCTTGATCCACCATACCCATGTAGGCGAGGACGCCCGAATTCTAGCCTCGCTGTCTTGGCCTCGATCTTGACGCTCCTCTTTTTCCTTTGCCCTTTGTCGGCACCCTTTTGTTTAAGCAGGTTTTGAGATCGGCGTCGTTAGCGAGGTTACCCTTCGGCTTGCACAGGCAGGTTATGGACGCCATTGGTTATTCTTCAGGGCTCTTAGCCCCATTTGCATCTTGTCCGTAGTCGGACGCTCTGTCATTTTCAAGGTGATTTGGATCTTTGTATATTATATCTGTATTCGTGACTCATGGAGTCGTGTTGTATATATATCTGTTCTGTGGGTCCCATCGAGGACTGTTGTGTAATGTTATTACTTCGTTTTCCACCCGCACGAAAGTGCCTGGTGGGTACCTTTGAATCGTTTCTATGCGGGTTTGGCGGGTTTCGCTAAAACTTGCATAGGGCCGATTCTGAGGGTGTTACAGGTGCCCGTGTCCTTGATCTTGTCGAGGGCTCGGAGGTGGCGCCGCAGAAACTCCTGGAAACATAAGACATCAATAAGAATAAAGTCACCATTGAGAATCCGGAGTACGCTGCGTGGATCGCGCGCGACCAGCAGGTGCTCCGTTGGATCCTTAATGCGCTGTCACCTGATGTGATTGCACACATCGTAGGCCTCGAGACTTCTGCTGAAGCTTGGGCTGCGATCAACGCCCACGTCTCATCCACGTCCAAGTCTCGCGTGCAGCAGCTGCGCTCCGCCCTCAACGACACCCGCAAAAACGATCTCTCCACCGATAAATATTTCGCTAAGATGAAAGCTATTTCTTCTGAATTGACTGCTGCAGGAAAACCTCTCGACGCCGATGAGCTGATTTGGTACGTCCTCAAGGGTCTCGGTAGCCACTAAAAAACTCTGTGCACCGCCGTCAACGCCAACCCTGGCACCACCCTAGACGATCTGCTTACTCAAGTCCAGGCATATGATCGCATGCACAAGACCGAGGAGGGCATCACCTCTTTGACCAACGTGGCGCGTCGCGGTGGTGCACCCCCACGTGGACCGGATAGGCCACGCCAGGATGATCGGCCCCGTCAGGAGGACCGTCCTCGCCAGCAGCAGTACGACGAGCGCCCGCGCTATGATGACCGCGATCACCAGGACTATCGCGACCGTCGCGATGATCAGGGTCGCCGCGATGGTGGTGGCTACCAGGGGAGTCGTTATGAGGACGAGCGCCCTCGTCGTCGTGATGATGAAGATCGGCGGGATGGTGGTGGGCGTGGCGGTAGACATGACCGTTAGCCTACTCCGTACGTCAACACCACATGTCAGATATGCAACATTCACGGGCACCCCGCTCGTGACTGTTGGTGGCGCTACGGCGATGATCCCCGTGGTGAAGGAGACCGTGGGAACAAAGGTGCCAACTTCACTAGAGTCGACACCAACTGGTACTATGATATTGGCGCCACCGACCACATCACCAGTGAGCTGAACAAGCTCCACACTCACGACAAGTATGATGGACATGATCGTGTTCGCACTGCTGAAGGCTCAAGTATGAACATTAGTAACATTGGTCATTCAGTTTTGCGCACCTCTCATAATTCCTTCAATCTTCATGATATCCTACATGTCCCAAGTGCCTCTAAAATTTTATTGTTTGTTCATCGATTTACTCTTGATAATCATGTCTTTATTGGGTTCCATCCTTTCTTTTTTTGATTAAGGACCAAGCAACACGATGCATTCTGTTTAGAGGCCCCTGTTATGGAGGACTTTATCCCTTGATGCCCATCTCCGCTGAGTCCTCCAAGCATGCATTCATTACAATAAAGCCGTCTTCATCTACATGGCACCGTCGGTTAGGACATCCATCTTCGTTTATTGTTCAACAAGTTCTTAGAAGAAATAAAATAGCTTACACTCTAGAAATTAATCCATATGTCTGTGATTCCTGTCAATTAGCTAAGAGTCACCAGTTGCCATACCCCATCTCCACCAGTAGATCCACTATTCCTTTTGATCAAGTTTTTTCTGATGTATGGGGTCCTGCACCTATTTCTGTTGGGAAACATGCCTATTATATAAGCTTTATTGATGACTATAGCAAATTTGTTTGGATCTATTTGCTTAAAAAGTGTTCTGATGTTTATCAAGATTTTTTGAACTGGCAAAATTATGTTGAGTGCAAGTTTGATAGGAAAATTATTACTATACAAACTGATTGGGGGGGTGAGTATGAGAAACTCAATGCCTTCTTTCAAAAAGCTGGCATCACAAATCATGTTTTGTGTCCACATGCCCATCAACAAAATGGTTCCGCTAAAATAAAACACCGTCATATTGTTGAAGTTGGTCTTGCATTACTTGCCAATGCCTCCATTCCTCTTAAATATTGGGATGAAGCTTTTTTCACAGCCACTTTTCTCATAAATTTACTTCCTAGCAAAGTCATTGATCTTAAGTCTCCCATTGAACGTCTTCTACAAATCACACCAAATTATGACGCTCTTAGAACTTTTGGTTGTGCTTGTTGGTCTAATCTTCGTCCCTATAATACTAGGAAGCTTGCTTTTCGTTCCAAGCGTTGTGTATTTCTTGGATACAGTCCCCTCCACAAAGGTGTAAAATGCCTAGATGTCTCCACAGGCCATGTCTATATATCTCGTGATGTAGTCTTTGATGAAAATGTGTTTCCCTTCCAAGAACTTCATCCTAATGCTGGTGCTCTTCTTAAGCAAGAAATTTTACTTCTTCCAACATCCACTTCCAATGAGGTTGCTCAAATTACTGATGATTATATGTCTACTATTGTGCCTATTTGTGTTCCTCATGTTTATGCTCCACAGGTTGATGCAACAGCTGGTGAAAATCGCTCTGAAAATGTAGCTCCACAACGCCCAGAGTCTTATGCTGAAGAAATTTCGCAACATGAAGAAACTGTTGTTGAAATTGATGAAGATTCAGGAGAATGTTCTCCTGCTGGCACTGGTTCCAGTGCCGATGCACCCGGGTCGCTGCGCAGTCCTGTGGTCTCGGCCCCCGCGCCGGCTTCAGGCGGTCTCGCGCGTGCATGCACGTTGCACCCGCCCGCCCCCACTCCTCGCTCGCTGCATGGCGCGCAGGAGACGCCCGCCCTTGCCGACAGCGCTTGGACGCCTGCCTCTTCTCCGCGTTTTCCACCTGGCGCGCGGGCCCCGGCTGCTCCCTCCGATGGCGCCGTTTCACCAGACAGCGTTAGTTCCTCTGTATCCTCTGCGGCTTCAGCTGCTGAGTCTCCTGGTGTGCCTTGGTCTGCTGGTTCTGCTGGCTCTTCTATGGATAATTCAGATGTGTCTGCTGCTGCCCCACAACCATCACCACCAGGACCTCGCACTCAGTTGCAAAAAGGTATTAGTCATCCGAAGAAATATACTGACGGCACTGTACGATATGGTATGCTCTCCCCTACAGGTGAACCTAGAAATTTACCTGATGCTCTAAATGACAAGCATTGGCGTGCGGCCATGCAAGATGAGTATGATGCTCTCATGATGAACAAGACCTGGACCCTTGTTCCTCCTAGCTCCAACATAATTGATTACAAGTGGGTTTATCATATTAAAAGACTTGCTGATGGTACTATTGATCGTTACAAGGCACACTTAGTTGCCAAAGGTTTCAAGCAAAGGTATGGTATTGATTATGAAGAGACCTTTAGTCCTGTTGTAAAGATAGCCACTATTAGAATTGTTCTCTTTATTTCTGTCTCCCGTGGTTGGAGTCTTCGACAACTAGATGTCAAGAACGCGTTTCTTCATGGTGTTCTGGAAGAGGAGGTCTACATGAAACAACCACCTGGTTTTGAACATCCTGATGCCCCTCATCATATTTGTAGGCTTGATAAGGATCTTTATGGATTAAAACAGGCTCCTCGTGCATGGTATTCTCGGATGAGTTCCAAGTTATAAGAGTTTGGTTTTCTTCCTTCAAAAGCTGATACTTCATTGTTTCTCTATGACAAGAATGGTGTTACCATGTTTGTTCTTATTTATGCTGATGATATCATTGTGACCAGCTCCTCTGATGATGCTATCTCAGTCTTGCTCAAAGACCTCAATGTTCATTTTGCTATCAAAGATTTGGGAGATCTTTATTATTTTCTTGGTCTTGAAGTTAAGCACACACATGATGGGTTGCTCCTTACTCAAGAAAAATATGCTCATGCTATCCTTACTCGAGTTGGTATGCAGGATTGCAAAGCTGCCCCTACTCCGCTGTCGCCTTCTGAGCCTCTTTCTCTGCATGAAGGTACTCCCCTAGGTCCTGAAGATAGCTCTCAGTATCGCAGTATTGTTGGTGCTCTACAATACCTCACTCTCACACGTCCTGACTTGTCATTTTCTGTGAATAAAGTCTGTCAATATCTTTATGCTCCTACTACTGTTTATTGGACAGCTTCTAAACGCATACTTCGTTATGTTAAAGATACATCTCAAATTGGTCTTACATTCAGAAAGTCTTCCTCTACACTTCTCAGTGCCTTCTCAGATACTGATTGGGCAGGTTGTCTTAAGGATCGCCGCTCTACTGGAGGATTTGCTATTTTTCTAGGTCCAAATCTGGTGCCTTGGAGTGCCAGGAAGCAAGCCACTGTATCTAGATCCAGT
The DNA here is from genome assembly GCA_030063025.1 of Avena longiglumis. Classification (NCBI taxonomy): domain Eukaryota; kingdom Viridiplantae; phylum Streptophyta; class Magnoliopsida; order Poales; family Poaceae; genus Avena; species Avena longiglumis. Next base: position 333,583,004 of record CP125978.1, read on the forward strand.
ACAGAGGCTGGATATAAGCATTAGCAAATGCTACTACCGAATTGATATGGGTTGAAGTTGTTCTTCGTGAACTAGGTGTGAAGCTCCGAGAGACGCCTTGTTTATGGTGTGATAATATGGGTGCAACATTCTTGTCTGCTAATACGGTGTTTCATGCCCGCACCAAGCACATTGAGATTGATTATCATTTGGTTCATGAGCGTGTTGCTAGCAATAGTCTTGACATCAAGTTCATCTCTACCAAGGACCAGATAGCTGATGGCTTTACCAAACCACTTGCTGTAAAATATTTAGAGGAGTTTAAGCGTAATCTAAACCTCTCTCGTGGTTTAGATTAAGGGGGATGTTAGAGTATGTAATCGTATGGGTACGTGTACGGAGTAGTACTCCGACACGTACACATACAAATCATGTACGCCACGTATGGGGCTATTCCCTACGCTTATATAAACACGCAACCGATGCCCCGGAGGGGTACGCATCGTTCCACCAAACACAAACACAGTGAACATAGGATAGTTGTCATTATCCTCTTCTTCTTCGTTGTCTTCCATTATAACCCCTCTTTCTCCGTGCTTGGTCCAACAATTATAGCCGGACATGAAACAGTTCTCAAGCAGGTGGACGTGAAGGGTTTTTGAAGTAGAGTAATCCTTTATATTCTTACAGAAACTACATGGAGAACAAATGAAATCATTTGACCGCCTGTTTGCCTCAGCCACGTTGAGAAAATAATGCATGCCAGTAATGAACTCGGGATGGCATCGGTCATCGTACATCCATTGTCGATTCATCTGCATTATATAAGTATATCAAAAATCATTAATTACACAACATCATGAATATATGAGTGACCAAATTAATTAATATTCAAGTTTATCATCACATAAAACTAAGTTTTTTATAAAAAAAGAGACTCGCCGAGGTGGTGCCGGCTAGGGGACGACGCTGGCGATCGACGACGATGAGGATGGGGACGATACTAAAACCAAAAAATCATACTTCAATTTGAGATCAAATTGCATATAAAAAGAATGAAATCCCTAAGTTAGGCATTTCATCGAACACCTTTCTAGCACTAGAAAAATGATACGAGTTAGACTAGCAAAGAAATGAGCTAAATTAGGATGATATTGCTAACCGTTGGATAGATGGCCGGTGCCGTCAATCTTGACAAAATGGTGGAGAAAAATGGAGATTTGTTGGAGTGTGAGAGGAGGGAAATATTTGAAAATATGAGAGGAGAAGCAAAAATGGTGTTGGCTCGGGTGGTTCGCGTGAAGAAATAGATCTGGAGACCCTTTAGTACCGGTTCTTTATATGAACCGATACTAAAGGTGCAGCGCTGGCCCCACCTTCGCCTCAAATTTGGCGCGAAACCTTTTTATATCTGTTTGTAACAGGAACCGGTACTATACATCCTAAACGAATCCGTACTAAGGTTTGCCGACAGTTAAATCGGTACTAATGCAGCCTTTAATACCGGTTTTTAAGAAACCGGTACTAAAGGTCAAATCCTTTGGCTAGTTTTCTACTAGTGATGTATCTAGCACATCAAGTATACTTCTTCTAGATTCAAAATATGGCCAAACAAAGCCTCTCCGATTCAAATTAATGGCCTCAGACTTGTCTAGATTCAGTTGTATCTAGTCATGTTTTAGTGCTAGATACATCCGAATCTAGATAAATCCGAGACCACTAATTTGGATCGGAGGGAGTAAAAATTGTTCGGCCAAAATCCGAGTTTGAGACAACAACAAAGTGCGCTGGTCTGTTGGTGCCTTAGCACGACGACTTCCCCTCTATAAACTACAACAAGCTCTACTACCACAAGATTTTCCTGGCTCTGACGTGGATGGACGAGGACATGGCGTGCCTTCGGCTCGTGCTAGTGTTTGTAGTCATCACTAGGTATTCTAAGGATCTATATGTAATTTTTATTACTTTTGAGACTCTTTATACTACTGTTGATGATTATTAGTAGATCAGTGCAATTTTCGCAAAAAAGGTATCAAGGTCAACTCAAATGGAAAAAGTGCCGAGCATTATTGTTCTCTGCCTTTTCGATATGAACAATTTTACTTTTGGACGCATCTCGATCCAAGCTTGTTTACTACCTTAAAAAGGATCTCGAAGGTACATATATGTTTTTGACCGAACCGAGTTCTACTTTTCCCATCGGAATTAGACCTGGATTAGGGTCCTTTTTGCACGGAAAGTCCATAAGCTCTTTATATACATGAGGGGTGTATGCCGAATTACACCAATCAAACATACATGTCTACTACTTTTTCGTGTTTATTTATCTTTTAATGTTTAATTAATATTTCAAAATCAACACCTACATACAAAATAGAAAAATGTGAAAAAATATTTAATGATGACCCAATAATACATGTGTTGACATTGTTCTATAAACTTGATCGACCATATAGAAAAGTTTCACTTACTATAAAATTTGTCATATATACAATGTGGACGCGGATCTCAAAGATCCAAAGTAGGGTGTAGATAACAACTATGCAAAACTGTGGGGTGCCATGGGGATAGGTGTGCGCCCTTCTTTAGCCATTGGATTTGCCTAAAGGCTATTTCTAACCATACATTTTAGTTAACCGGCATTAATGTAACCATTTCCGTCAACAAAACGTAGGTCTGTCCGTCCCCAAGCAACGAAAAAAGAGTCGTGCCATTCTTTGCAAACGAAAAAAGAGCAACGGTTATTTAGTTCCATGTACAATTCATTCACTACCAAGTAAAGATACACAAATCCATCAACGAAAAGTAGCATCGTCCGTTTCCAGTTAACAGAAAAATAACTTTGTGGTTCTTTGTCAACAAAAAAGAGCAAAGGTTGTTTATTTTCATGCATGTTTTTTTCACTTCCAAGAAAATATATATAAAGAAATCCATCAACGAAGAATAGCTGTGTTCGTAGCTAATTAAAAAAAAAGCCATGCCATTTTTTGTCAAACAAGAAAGAGCAACTCGGTTAGATAGAAAAGGTGGGCGGCGATCCTAGTTCTTTTCTGAAACATGACAGTTTTTTTGTTTACGTTAAGATAATAATCCATGGATGGAAGGAGTGTTCTTGAAAAAAGAAATACCTCTCATGGTAAACGGACATGAATTCAGCCAAACGACAACATTGATCACAAGGCTACGTCCAACGACACTAAGCGTGTACATATGTATCATCGTAGGCACCAAATCCGCGTCCTAAGAACTATACCTTGTGTACATCTACAAAATCCACACTTAATTTATATGTCTTATACTTTGGAAAAAAAGGACACGCTTGCTCATTTTTGTAGCAACTATGCATACATCGTGTTAATTAGTTAGCCTTTGTAGCATAGCCATGGGTACTAACTTGATTAGTTAGTTAGTCTTACGGATTATGATTCTTCTTATGTGAACTGAAAGATCTATTTGGTCTCTCCTCTTGAGTTCTGTTTAGAAGCTCAACATTTTCCTGTTTTTATTTTGGAAAGAAGCATATATTAAAATCGCGAATATATCAATTACACTTAGTCTCTGTAACAACGAATTACTCTATTGCCATTACAGATGCACACAATCGCAACAAAGGGAATTACAAAAATTAAAAGTTCTGCTACAACGATCAGATCCTTAGCAGCAGTGACACTAACAGTACCAAAAACAACACATGAAGTCCAACCACTTCAAAAACGATGCCTCTAAGAAAGAAACGGTGCTCAAGCGCTGTCGTCGTCCAATCAAAGATTCTAGGTTTTCACCCTGAAGAAAGTCATCGCTCGCAAAACAATGCCTTCTGCAATGCAGTTTTCATGCACAACCAATGAAGGCCAGACCTTAGGTTTTCATCCTGTAAAGTAAGACTGTGAACTTCTCCTTTGTTGCCACCCCCTCTAACAGATGTTGCTGTGAGTCACAGATCATCGAGCCAGATCCTTATTGCCACAAACACAAACCACCATAGCTAGCCCTTATGTCTCTGTCTTCATGGCCTTCTCTGCATTTGACTTCTCTATGGATCGTTATGGATATGACACGTGATAATAACAGATAACGGAGCTTCACGCTGTGCACTCTGAAACCAAATGGCTAGAAGAAAAACACGAATGTGCATGACCATTCGGTCGAACAAACTTCAGGCACGATTCATCCATTGGAGATCGGCAACAGAGCACGTCACCTAGGTCAGCTCAAAGAAAACCAGCATAAAGTAGATCACTGTCTTAGCGCAAGAATAATCCTAGAACCACCACCTGCGGTGCCCAAGCGACCGGCCACGTAGGACCACTTTTATTCCATCAAGGGCACTGTCAGGAATATGCAACAAATATTCCTCTGGGGCCAAAGGCCACAATATATAGTACAGGTACAGGGCAAATATGCAGGAAGCCCCCTAACATATGAGGGAAATACAATATACAGATATATACATCTAACACCCCCTCAAACTCATGGTGGATCCACAACACTGAGTTTGGAGAGTAAGAAATCATCTTTGCGCTCAGTCCATGCCTTCGTGAAGAAATCCATGGCAGTAAATCTGAAGGCACATCTTTGAAGCACAACAACTGAGCTCACACTGAGCACGTGTATAGAAAGCATCAACACCAATATGCTTGGTAAGCTCATGCTTGACGGATCACGTGCAACACTAATAGCTTTGTCTTGTCGGACAAACCAGGTGGGTGTGGTAATGGAGACCCCAAAATCCAAGTAACCACCGTAACGGGTCACCTCAGCGATCAACAAGGCCATAGCACGCAACTCAGCCTCAACACTCGAGCGGAAACCGTACATTTCTTCGTCTTCCAAGCAATGAGCGAACCACCAAGAAACACGATGGCGGAAAGGAGCAGCGATCCGAAGGATCACTCGCCCAATAGCGTCCGAGTAGCACCGAGCTGGAGAGGCTGGAACGAGGAAAGAAAAGGCGACGGTGATCGTACCACGAAGATAACGAAGAACACGAAGAAGATGACTATAGTGAACCGTGGTGGGAGCGAAACAAAGACTCGTAATATGAACAGAATAAGAGATGTCGGGGAGTGACGACAAGATAAACAAGGCTCCCAACAAGATGACGATAACGCTCGGATCGAAGAGGATCACCATCGGTGAGTTGAAGCTTAACATTAAGCTCCATAGGGGTCTCTACAAGATCGCTCATCCCCAAGAGCAAGACGGCAAGAAGATCCTGAATATACTTTTCCTGAGAGATGTAAAAGCCATCAGAAGTGGAGGAGACCTCAATCCCAAGAAAGTATCGAAGAGGACCAAGATCAGTCATAAGAAACTGATCACGAAGACGAGCCTTAACAAAGGCAATATACTCAGGATCATCACCAGTAATGATCATATCATCAACATAGAGGAGAAGAAGAGTGCGTCCACGAGGAGAAGTGTGAACAAACAACGCTGGATCATGAGCACTATGGGAGAAACCAGCAGCAGTCACTACAGAAGCAAAGCGCTCAAACCAAGCACGAGGGGCCTGTTTGAGGCCATAAAGAGAACGTCGAAGACGACAAACCATCCCCTCGGGAACATAATACCCAGGAGGAGGCTGCATATAAACCTCCTCACTCAACTCACCATTGAGAAAGGCATTCTGAACATCAAGGGGACCACGGACGGTGACGCAAGCAACAACAAGAAGAGTACGCATAGTGGTCATATGAGCCACAGGAGCAAAGGTCTCATCATAGTCACGACCATGCTCCTGCTGAAAACCACGAGCCACAAGACGCGCTTTATAGCGCTCAAGAGATCCATCAGAGCGAGTCTTAATCTTATAAACCCACTTACATGTGATGGGACGAATACGGGAGGGGAGAAACAAGTTCCCGGTGCGGTCGCTCAAGCGCAGCGATCTCCTCGGCCATGGCCAGTGCCATTCGTGATGATGCTCGGCATCCCGATAAGAAGTCGGCTCGAGGCAAATGAAAGACCATCTTGACTAGGAGAGTAGCGGTCGGGGCACGGCGACGAATAGGGGCAGTAGATGGAAGATCATCGAGAGGAAGGCGACGCAGGAGACGATGAAGAAGAGGGAATAGTAGAGGAAGACTCCGGAGAACGAGGAGAACTAGGAAAACTAGACGGAGCAGAGGAGGGCGGCGTCGAAGAGGGGAAATCAGGGGGAGGAGAGCCGGAAGAAGACACAATAGGTGTAGAAGGAGGTGTGTCGGAAAGAAGAAAAGAGATATCTTCCACGGGTAAGTGCCGAGGTGGGGACGAGGATAGAAAGGACGCGTCTCATCAAAAGTAACATCACGAGATACGCATCCGACGACAACAGGGTCCCAACAGCGATAGCCCTTATGCTCATCACTGTATCCAAGGAAGACACACTCAACCGACTGAGCGGTCAGTTTGGTGCGTTCGCGAGGAGCAAGGAGAACATAGCAAACACAACCAAACAAGCGAAGCAGGGAGTAGTCTGGAGACTGTCCAGAGAGGCTCAAGAGGATACCACCTGCAAGGCAGCGGAAGGCTGAATATTGATGAGATAAGCCGACGTGGCAGCGACCTCGGCCAGAAATGCGGCGAGAGAAGAAGCAATCATCATAGCGCAGTGGTCTCAAGAAGATGGCGATGCTTGCGCTCGGCAACGCCATTCCGGGCATGTCGCCAGACAAGAAGCGAGCAAGGGTGCCTGCTCCAAGAAGAACACCTCGCAACATCCGGGAGATATACTCACCAAAGAATCAACCTGAAATACACGAATGGGGGTAGAATCACGAGTACGGACCATGGCAAAACGCTGATATATGGAGAGCACTTCACTGCGAGCGCATAAAATACAACCAAGTGTACCGAGAAAATCATCGATGAATAAAATATAGTAGCGATGGCCCCTTTCGAGCGAAAGGAGCCGGACCCCAAACATCGGAATGAACTAAATCAAAAGGTCGCTGAGATACAGACGCGCTAGTAGGATAGGGAAGCTGAATCTGTTTACCCAACCTACAGCCCTGACAATGTAAAGACCCATCTCCTGAGACAGACCCCAGAAGACCACGATGAACTAATGACGACAGGCGGGAGTCACAAAGGTGACCAAGACGATGATGCCAGTGCTGAAAAGAGCTGGTAGCAGAGGCGACGACCGGAGAAGAACTGGCAGATGAAGTGGCAGCGGAAGGAACACGAAGCCAGTCTAACTCCCAAAGTCCTGAAGAGTCACGACTGCGAGGGCTAGCTCCAACCAGGGACTGTGTGCGACGGTCCTGGATAACACAAGAATCAGCATCAAGAATGACACGACAACCAGAGTCAGTAAGCTGGCTAGCAGAGAACAGATTCAGCTTAAGAAGGGGGACATGAGAAATATCAGGAACAGAGAAAGAAGAAGTAGAAAGGGTGCCCCGACTAGAAACAGGAAGAGAGGTACCATCAGCCGTAAAGACACGGACAGGAGAAGGGAGAGAACGAAGCGACAGTAAAAGAAGACTCGGATGTCATATGAAAGGAAGCTCGAATCCGGATACCAGGGCGTGCACGACTATGTAGAAGGTGGTGGTGTCGCGCGTGCGAAGAGTCAGTCACAGAACCAGCAGTGCCCGTCGAAGAAGAGCCTATAGCAGCAAGCAGACCGCGAAGACTCCTGATAATGTCCTGATCAGAGAGAGCAACTGCTGAAGACCCGAAAGGAGCTGACTGCCCACGAGCCAGGTGCTGCTGACGTAAACTGGGGTCCCGTGTATAACAGATGGCCCAAGTGTGGCCATCCCTGTTGCAGTAAGAGCAGTGACAAAGAGAACCACGGCGACCCTGACCACGAGCCTGCTGGTGCGGACTCTGACCCTGAGACTGCGGAAGCTGACCCTGACCCTGACCCTGACCTGGAGGAGTGGGTAGTATCGGCGGCAAGAGGGGCAGCGGTGAGTCGAGGGACGACGGCATAGGAGGACCACGAGTAGCAAGCACGGATAGAACCGCAAGAAGACCGGAACCACGGAGGCGGGTCTCCTCGGCCGGCTCGAACACCTCGAGGCGGAACACGACCACGAGCATTCAGCTGAGCACGCGGGCTCAAACTCTGGCGGGCCGAGACAGAAACTCATAGATGCGGTGAAACTCCAAATCCGGCGCACTGCAACACGAGCATGTGCCACAAACAGCGATCGAAGAGAGTCAAGGCGGCGCCAGATAGCAGCACTCGAGTATAGAACTCATCAATAGTAGAATCACCTGCTAGAGAGCATGCTCTGGCGAACCACGAACAGTAAAGAGCATCCCAGACGGTGATAAGCGGCGAAGATGGGCCCACTGAGTGGCAACAGTAGGAAGACTCATGAACTCAGCAGCATACTGGGGCAGAACACTGGAGGTGAGAACAGCAGCAGCACGAGCATCCTCATCAACCCACTGAGTGTAAGCAGTCAAAGCGTGTCGATAGGCCTCGAGATCAGAAGAGCACTGCTTGAACTTCATGTCATAAGCAGCAACAGCAGTATCATCAGCACTCTGAGCAGCATCCTTGGCCTCCTGAGAAGCATCAGCACCGAGAACAATCGGCGTCGGCGGAAGAGGAGCCCGGGAGGCGAGGGGCAGCGGACACGAGACCTCGCGGAGAGCACACCCCAAAGACGGAGACCGCGCGTGAGCAACGCGCATAAAGGCAGCGAAATCAGGGTAATTCGTGCCATCAAAGATCACCGGGCAGCGAGGAATCGCAACATAACCTGACGTAGAAGACATTTTTTTTTGACACAGATCAGATCAGATCAGATCTAGGTCTAGCTGATGGAATCCGTGCGACGGGCGGGCGAAGCGGGCGGGAGAGGCAGCGGCCGTCGCGTCGAGAGGTTCGCGCCCAGCGGCGTCACGTCGTCGCGTCGGGCGAGGCGGCGTCCTGAAGCGGTGAGCGGCGAGGAATCGGCGGGGGCCAGGTACCACGTGATCAGCAGAAGGAGGCGGGGCCGGTGTCCCGCGTTGTCGACGTGAAGACCGAGACCAGGAATCGAGGAGGGCGCCAGGTACCGCGTGGTCAGCAGAAGGAGGCGGGGCCGGTGTCCCGCGTGGTCGACGTGAAGACCGAGGATGACCAGGAACCGATTTGGAGTCTTCGGCGGTCAATCCAGGGCGTGGAGATCGATCCAGGGAGGAATCCAGGGCGTGGAGATCGATCCACGCGCGGTCAATCCAGGTAGGAATCGATCCGATCTACAGGACCAGAAACAGAGGTAACCGGCGGCGGCGACGTCGGATAAACAACGGCGACAGGGACGGTGACGGCTGTGACGATGTTGCAGAAAAATTTGTCTAACTTGGCTCTGATACCATGTCAGGAATATGCAACAAACATTCCTCTGGGGGCCAAAGGCCACAATATATAGTACAGGTACAGGGCAAATATGCAGGAAGCCCCCTAACATATGAGGGAAATACAATATACAGATATATACATCTATCAGGCACAACATCTCACGTCAACCCGCATGCCGGATAGGCCCGGCGCCGGCTGTGGCACATCATCTTCATGTTAGATAACCATTTCTTGCACGGGTTAGATTATGCAGTTAATCGTCCATGATTTGTGACTGATACAAACTAATGATCTCCAATGAGTATATGAACAAGTGAGATTCGGTCAGACCATCAACTTCCAAATTTGCAAATTTTCTAATCCATGCATGATAGATGCCCGGGAACCCTAACAGACCATCTCCATGTTCCACTGCCAAGTGCGATCATATATCATTTCCGCTCTTGTTTAAAACACATTGAATATTATTCTTTGATTCTTCTACTGACCGATAGCTGAGCAACCACCGTCTAACATAATCACTTTTCTAAATGCTATTTCAAAGTAATGCACGTGAGTTAGTTAGCTTGGAGTCCAGATCTGGACGCGGTTTCGCGTAAGAATACTCGAAGTGAACCAGAAACTATGGCGTAGTCAGAACAATGTATCCAATGCAATCAAGCTAGCGACTTTCCAAGAAAGTACTCCTACTATATATTGAAGTATGGGCCTTTGGTTAAGTAAACGCCCACATATGCAAATACTCTCTTAGTTTAGAAATAAGTAAACTAGATTTGTCTAGATTCGTATATATCTAGACATATTTTAATGTGTATATATGAATCTAGTTATCTAGATAAATCTAAGTCACTTATTTCTATACTTCTGGACAGAGAGAGTACTATAATTAGAGCTCGTAATAATGGAGGTGGAGGTGGTTGATAAATGAAGAACTAATTAACTAAGGAATCAAGACTTCAAGATGGGGTTAATTGATCGACCGAACTGTAACACACTTGACCAGCTCCGTCGACCGCACCGATCGATTGCCGTGGAAATGTGCAATCAATACGTGCAGAGGGAGTAACATGCACTGCTAAGTTAGGAGTACAACATTGATCGATGGGCTGTTATACGACTTTGAGTCTCACATGCAGCAGACATCAGCGAAAAATCTGCACCGATTCAATCGTATTCTTGCAGTACACAGGGTCACAGGGAGTAACCTGCACTTACTAAGTTAGGAGTACACTGACAGGACGTTATACGACTTTGTGTCTCACATGTATTTCCTTTCAAAATATAATATATTTTAACTTTATGAAAAGAATGTATTTAGACCTTTTTAGGGTGTAGATTTACTCCAAATATACATCAACATACACACTAAAAAGGTCTAGATATACTCTTTTCATAAACCTAAAACATCTTATATTTTAAAACGGAGGGAGGGGTGGCGGCGCCCCCTTTTGTCTTGGGGGACACCAGCGTCTGATCTGCAAACATTCATATTCTTACGGTGCATGTGAGTTACTTGGAATGTAAGATTGACTAGTTTTCATATGAAGGGCACGATGGCACCCGTCACTGGCAGCCGCTAAGAAGAGGAGAAAAAACTTCCCCGACCCCCGAGCGCTCCTCTTGCCCCCTCCCCCTCCCCCCTCCCCAGGCAAAAGGGGGCGCCGCCACCCCTCCTCCGGATAGCACCCCTCTCCCTCCTCCTTCCTCGTTGCCACCGTCGGGCGAGGCCTGGGTGGCATCGGCGGCGGCGAGAAGCTTCTTCCGCCGCCCATGGAGGTGGGGTCGGGCCCCCCATCTTGCCGGTGATGGTGTTCCAAGGGCGCATAGGTTCGGATAGGCGGTGACAGCGGTGGCGCGGGCGTGCTTCTGCGAAGCAGCACAGGCGGTTGGCGTCGGGCAGTGTCAGACAGACTCGTTCGGCCTAGATCTAGGCCCATAAGGCTCCATCTGGACGGGGCAGGCGGGCCTTGCATGTACACCATATGTTATGCCAGGCGACGGTGATGTAGCTGATGCAGGGGTTATCTGCAAGGGCGACCGGTCAATTCTAGTGTGGAGATAGACTTTACATGCTCGGTCTGGACCTGATCGGACCCTCTTGGGACAGGTGTGCTCCCTTGGGGGCTTTGCGGGCTTGTTGGGCTTGGCCAGACACAACAGGGACTGTGTGCCTACGGCCACATCCGGCCGACTACCTCCTTTGACGACGGAGGTAGTTCCATCCCACGCGTTTGTGGTACTACTGGCCATGATTCTAGCTACTATTCACCTCTTCCATGTAGGCCTCGTGGCGGTTACCTCAGTGACATGATGATGGTGGCTTGCTGACCGTAGTGGAGCATGTTCATGGGTGAGGTCTCCTATGCTACGAATCACGCCTTGGGTTAAGGATAGGATTTTTTGTTGGAGATATGCCCAAGAGGCAATAATAAAGTGGTTATTATCATATCTTTATACTTATGATAAATGTTTACATACCATGCTATAATTGTATTAACCGGAAACATTAATACTTGTGTGATTTGTAAATATAAAGAGTCCCTAGTAAAGCCTCTTGTTAAACTAGCTTGTTGGTTAATATATGATCATGGTTTCCTGATCATGAACATAGAGATGTTATGAACAACAGGATCATATCATTAGGAGAATGATGTGATGGACATACTCCTATAGATAAGCGTAGCATAAAGATCAAGTCATTTCAATAGTTCAATTGCTATATGCTTTCTGATACATAGTAACCTAATTCCTTCGACCATGAGATCATGCTAATCACCATCACCGGAAGGATGCTTTGATGACATCAAACACCACACCGTAACTGGGTGGCTATAAAGGTGGCATTGAGTGTTCGGAAAGTATGTGTCGAGGCACATGGATCAAGAGTGGGATTTGTCCATCCATATGACGAATAGATATACTCTGGGCCCTCTCGGTGAAATGTCATCCAATTAGCTTGCAAGCATGTGACTGGCTCACAAGGGATCACATATCACGGGAATGAGAAAAGAGTACTTATCGGTAACGAGGTTGAACTAGGTATGCAGAGATACCGACGATCATAACCTCGGATAAGTAAACTATCGTGAGACAAAGGGAAATTGGTGTCGTATGTAAGTGGTTCATTCGATCGCAAAGTAATCGTAGAAATATGTGGGAGCCATATGAATTTCCAGATTCCTATATTGGTTATTGTTCGGAGAAGTGTCTCGATCATGTCCGCATAATTCACGAACCGTAGGGAGACACACTTAAGGATTCAATGTTGTTTAGTAGATATGGAATGTGAGTATGAATACCGAATGTTGTTCGGAGTCTCGGATGGGATCCGGGATATCACGAGGTGATCCAGAATGGTCCGGAGAATAAGATTCATATAAGGAAAGTCCCGTTTCGGAGTTCGGAAATGATTCCGGTGATTTCATCGGGAATGTTCTAGAAGGTTCCGGAATGTCCCAAGACCGGGGGAAGGGGTACATGAATGTGTCATTACATATTGGAATGATTACATCATGTACTAAGTGTTCTTGCTGTTCCAAATAAAGGATTAAATTGAATCCTAAAACAGAAAAGTCAAATGGCCAGTTTGAAAGTCAAACGGCTAAAACAGGAAACTGTGGGAAACAAGCAAGAGGAGGCAAAACCGACTTGGGGGAGGAGTACCTCCTCTCCAAGCTGGCGCGCCACCCAAGGCCGACTTGGGAAGGGACTCCCTCCCCTTGGCCGCCCCTCCCACCTATAAAAGGAGGGGCAGGGCCTCCTCCTCTAGACACACAAGTTCCTATCCTCTAAATCTAAACCCTAGCCACAGCCTCCGGTTTAGAGCCGTTTTGGTTTAGAGCTTCTAATTGCCCTAGCCTTCGGTTTAGAACCTTCTAATTGGTGTATCTAATCCCTAGACCACTAAATCCTCTCTCATACTCCACCATACTCGCTCCGGCTTAAGGCGAAGCCCTGCGAGATCTCCCCTCTACTTCCGGTACCACGCCGTCGTGCTGCCGAAATCGCGAGGAGATTGCTACAACCTCCGCTGCCTGCTGGAACAAGGGAGAGGAAGGTCTTCGTCCGAGCATCGATGTGACCGACTGAAGCGCCGGAACGCAGCGCCGGAAGGATCGTCTACGCGATCTTGAGATCGGAAGTGTACGACTACATCACCCACGAGAATCTGCTCTCGTTAAACACTTTGGAATCTTCGAGGGTAAGTTATTCCATCGACTCGTTGCTACAATCTAGTAGATATATCTTGGCTTGTTTGTTTGTATGCGATAGAAAATTTTTGTTTTCCATGCTCTGAATCCCTCTGATGGTATCGAGCCGTGTCTATATGTAGATCTGCAGACGAGTAGAACACAATGGTCATTGTGGACGTTGATGCTTTTATTGTCGATTGCTTCTTGTGTACTTTGCATCTTGCGGTATGTTGGGATGAAGCGGGCTAACTTTACATGACACCGTTCATGAGACTTGCTCCACGCTTGACATGCAACTTGTATTGCATAAGTGGCTTTGCGGGTGCCTGTTTCTCCTAGCATAGTTAAGATCCAATTTACAACGGGTGATTAACAATACTAGTATCAATGTTGTGGTTCTTGTTCGTAAGTTAGAACGACACTTATTGAAAGCCCCAAACCACGTAAAATATGCAAAGAAAATTAGAGGCGTCTAACTTTGTTTTGCAGGGGTGTGCTGTGATGTGATATGGCCATGATTGTGATTATATATGATGTATGCAATGTTCCTTATTGTAAGTCGGCAACCGGCAGGAGCCATATGGTTGTCTTTAATTTCTGTTAAGACCCGCGTGTCTATTCAAAGTAGTTGTAATAGTTGAATCCGGTGGACGACAACCATGGAGAAGCATCATTGACCTTGATGCAATGTCGGTGATGATGGAGATCATGTTCGTGCTAGAAGATGGAGATCAGAAGCACAAAGAAGAAAGGCCATATCATATCACATATTATGAATTGCATGTGATGTTAATCCTTTATGCATCTTGTATTGCTTAGTAGACGACGGTAGCATTATAAGATGATCCCTCATGCACATGAATTTCAAGTCACAAAGTGTTCACCCTTAGTTAGCACCGTTGCTAAAGCTTGTTGTTTCGAAGCACCACGTGATGATCGGGTGTGTTAGATTCTACAAGTGTATACAACGTGAGCAAGCCAGATTTGCTCATGCGGAAACTAAGGTTTGATCTTGACGAGCCTAGCATGTACAGACATGGCCTCAAGAACACGGATTACCGAAAGGTAGAGCATGAGTCATATAGTAGATATGATGAACATGTTGATTGTTCGCCATTGAAGCTATATCAACTCTCGTGATGATCGGTTTTGATGTGGTGGATTTGGTTCGTGTGATCACTAAAACAATGTGAGGGATATTGTTTTGAGTGGGAGTTCACCTAGATTAATTTAATTATTAATTAGAACTCAATTTATCATAAACTAAATCAAAGTGAATTTGCATAGTTGTTGTAGTCATTGGCATCCGTTTACCACCTTGCGCTTAGTTATAATTGAGATAATGGAACTATAGAATTCTGGTTAGTTACTTTACGAACTGGTATCGTATTGTTTTGAAGTATTAATCTAAAGTTTGAAAGTCCTATTGCAAACTTTCAGTAAGTTCCGGTTACTCCATGAAGTTTAATAATTAGTATTAAATCAAGAGTAACAATTCCAAGTGTTAGTGTATAAGTATCATGTTTGTTTCCATGATTCTTGATATTCAAAGGATTGTCTTAATATCAAAGTTATCTAGGATCTGAAAGAGTTGTTTGAAACCATCTTTGTGTGGAAGATATTGTGATATCTGAAACGAAGTTTTGGTTGCAACATGATAGAGTATAATATGGCAAAAGTCATGTTCTCATATTTGATGAGAATTTGCAAAAGGTTGGAGGCACTAGTTGTCCTAAACTTCCAAAAGGTTTTGGAGAGCAACATTATACTCGCGATTCACCGTTACAAGCTAAAAGTAGCTAGATCATGGATAAATCCATGATGAGGGTGAATATTTGATGTAGGTAAAATGTTTACTACACCAAGAGATTACTAAAGAAAGGAATTTGAAAGAACACCAAATATTTGATAATAGTGATCTACTTCAAAGTGCAAGTCCAAAGACATTGGTATTTAACTATACACGCTTTGGAATATGTATGACTCCACTATTGATGTTAATAGATTCTTTCAAACAGAAAAGGAAATGCTGAAAGAGAATCTCATAAATATATGGCAGAAAAGAAAAGACTAGAATTGTTCAGTTTAAGTATATAGATGATATATGTGTTATGGCTATATTCTTTGCTTATTAAACAATGTGGTTCCTAAGTATTTGATACTGAATTTGTTGGTGTGAATCGTCATACGAAACAACACAATTCATGAACTACAATGGCCTAAGTAACTAGCAAAACAATATGTGATGATATTCATCGAAAACAAATAAAGGGTTGTTGTGTTGCTCGTTAAACATGTAACACCCTCAGAATCGGACCTATGCAAGTTTTAGCGAAACCCGCCAAACCCGCATAGAAACGATTCAAAGGTGCCCACCAGGCACTTTCGTGCGGGTGGAAAACGAAGTAATAACATTACACAACAGTCCTCGATGGGACCCACAGATATATATATAACCCAAAGAGTCAAGAATACGTATATAATATACAAAGATCCAAATCACCTTGAAAGCGATAGGCGTCCAGCTACGGACAAGATGCAAATGGGGCTAAGAGCCACGAAGAATAACCAATGGCGTCCATAACCCCCTGTGCCAAGCGGAAGGGTAACCACATAACGGCGATCTCAAAACCTGCTTAAACAAAAGGGTGCCGACAAAGGGCAAAGGAAAAGAGGCGTCGATGCGAGGCGATTAGGCGAGTCTAGAATTGGCGGTCCTCGCCTACATAGGTATGGTGGATGAGCGGCGGCAAGATGCACTAAACAACCTATAGAGACTCGATACAATGGCGGCTATCGAGAGGGTAAGAAAGACCTATTCGGATCCAACGATACTACCATCAAACAAACCCATCCTGGCGTTTCCCTCGAGACCAAACGAGGAAGTCAACCGAGGAACTCACACCGTTGGCGCTTTACTTATTCGATTATCGTTGCAGCAATTACTAGTCAGGTTTAGATAATCATCACGATAAAGTAAGCGATGGGCACTTTAGTTAACCATTCCATTATAGTTACAACACTTACTAATCGGTCTGAGATAGCATGAGATAACCCAAAACCCAGCAGTTGTTGGTACTTTTATTTAGCCATTCTGTTATTGTTGCAATACTTACTAGTCAGGTACAATGGTCGCAAGCGACACCTAAACAAGCAATTGTTGGCAGTTTTATTTAGCCATTCCATTATAGTGAATCTGCTTACTAGTCATTATAAAGTCAAATTTATAGCACTACTTTAGTTATAGTTGTCTATGATCGAGAATCGTGCTCCAAGTCGTCCATAATGCGGACACGGCTTTCAGAAAGTTTTACCCGGCCGGGGTGCACAAATAGCAACACACACTCGATCAGCCTCGGAAAAACCAAATCAAAACCCAACGAGGCCTTCACGACAAAGCAATCACAGGATTCAGAAATATTTCCGGGGGCCACCCCATTGAGTAGACCAAGAACGGTTAGCGACTCGAGACGGACTCAAGGTTTGCGACAATGGTCAGAAAGCGGGAACCCAAAATCGGGCTTGTCGACATCGAAAACATTCCGCTTACCTAAGCAGTGTGCTCCTCGCACAATCGTAAAGAAAGCAGTAAAGCATGGCATAAGTACAGGATAGTAAATAAAACCTCAAACTAGTTTGTGGCCCCAAGAAATAAGAATGAATCAAGCTCTGGCTCAGGGGGGTCCCATAATCCTCCCGGATGTGGATAGCGCGATAAATCAAGGAACAGGTATCAAGTACTCGGGGTCCTACGGGACACAAGTGGGCTGTCGGAAACCAAATATTATCTATCACCCACCGATGCCTCTGCTTACTTACTTCAATTTTAGTTGTTAAACATGAATTAAAGTGAGCGATAAATAAAACCATGATCATCTCCAACATCAAACATGTGGCAATACACCAACAACTGTGGTACTTGACGATAAGCAATAGCACTTGAGCAAGCGACTACGACGCGCAAGTCCAACCATCTACCAAACAACAGGTAATAGGAGGTGTCCAAGGCAATATAAGGCTGCGAGGGATATCACGGGTACGAAAACTAGAGCATCGCAACACAGATAGCAATAGATCAACAGGAGGGAAATAAACACTATAAAAGTAAGATAGGTAGAAAGGGGGAGATGCTCGCCTGAAAACATTGCCGAAGGTTCATCCGAAGATCGGGTCGGCACTCGCATCAACTCAACGGCCTTATCCGCGAAGAAGCAAAACACTAAAAGAAACACCGGATGCAATATTTAATACTACGGCAAAAGATCGGGCATGATGCATGCATGATGTATGGCATGGTAAAGATGCGATGCAATTAGGTCATATTAAGCGGAACCGGGGTCCCGACAATAATTAGATGGTTCATGTTATTTATCTACCCCGCAAATTAAATGTTGTTTGGACATGGCAAAAGATGGTACCGGTTCGCTACACGATTTTAAATGAGGCCAATATGAGACTAGATTTGCCCGCATATGGGCCCCATATTTAGTTATAAGGTGAATCATCATAAGGCCCCCAAACCACACAAATATGTATGCGAGTATGACAATTTTAATATGCAACAGGTTTTATATTTAGCATTTATAAAATAGGGCTCGGGAAAGGGGTCACACATTAGGGTTCGGCAGATCTTGGGGTTCCGGGGTTCGGGGTCGGCCTCAGGGTCCAGGGTTCGACGGGTTCGTTCTCGGCGGAAACATTCTCGATCAATGGGTAGATCTTGTCGCATCCGGGTTCTCGGCGAGCTCGGCGTCCGGGAAGGAGAACTTGTCGTCCAGGGTCTCGGTGTCCGGGGTGAAGTACTTGGCGTTAAACGATCTGTCGCATCCGCGCTCGTCGGTTCGTGTCGACGGTCTTGTCGTCTCACGGCGGAGATCTTGGGATCCGGGGTCTTGGCGTCTTCGGGTCCGAGAGGGAGAACTTGGGTCGGCATCGGATCGGTCTTGTGGATCGAGCCTCGGGTCCGAGAAGATCTTGTCGCACGGTGCTCAGGTAGGCGAACTTGTCGGTTCCGCGGTTTCGATTGCCGGTACCGGACTCGGGTCTCGGCACTGGGCAATCTTGGTGTTCCGTGCCGATGATCTTTGGGAGAGTCAGATCCGCATTGGAGAACTCGGCCGTTGGTACTTGAACCCCACACATTCTAGCACCCGATCGACATCAGTATGGGCGAGCGCCGCGAGGACAGGTGCCCCCTTGCCACAGGGAACTCGTGAAGTGGGGACGGCTTCGGATCGAGCACGAGGATGGCACCACATGGAGTGACGAGAAGACGACGGCGGGGCAGACCTTGGCGGGCGCGCTCGACGTGGGGCTTGTGGGGCGAGCTTGGCGACAGGCGAATGTGGCGCTTGCTTGAAGCGAGGCGAGAGGAGCTGCCGGGAGGCAGGGAGAAGGACCGCCTGGCGACGCCAGCGAGAGGCGACCGCGTTGCTCTTGACGGACGCCGGCGGCATCAGCGCAGCCAGAGCTTGGCAATGCGAGGGGCAGCGTCTGTGGCGGAAGGCAGCCAGGGACGGAGGGAGGTTGGCGGCGACGAGCGGAGGAGGAGGAGCGGTCGGGCTGGGGCTGGGGTGGGAGCGGGGCTCTGCAGGCAGGCGGAGAAGAGGCGGGTCGACGGAGAATGGCGGCTAGAGGACCCGAGGTGGCGGACGGAGGAGGGCGTCTGGCGGCCAGCAGCGCCACGGTGGAGAAGCTGGCGGACCACGGTCGCGGCGGGCCGGGAGGCGTTGGAGGAGGGTGGACTGGGCGGCGGGTTCAAGGGAGGCGGGAGGAGAGGGCAGGTCGGAGAAGCGGGAGAAGACTGCGCGGAGGAGCGGGAGGCGATCGGCGGTGGGGGAGGCGAGCGGGCCGGAGGCGGGGAGGCGCTCGGGAGGAGGAGAGGGGGAGGCGGTGGCAGCGGGTGGTCAGTGAGCGGAGGCTGAGGTGGCTGGCCGGCAGACAGGGAGCGCCGGGGTGGAGCGGCGTGTCGGGAGGTGGGCGTCGGGTGGGGAAGAAGGAGCGGGAGAGAGGGAGTGGGGAGGCTGGGTGGGCCAGGAGAGAGAGGTGTGGGGCTGGCAAGGTGGGGCCTGGGGTCGGGTGGGACCAGGCGTGAGGGTGTGTGTGTGTGTGGCCAGTGGGTGGTGTGCAAGTGCGTCGTGCAGGTGTGTCTTGGGGTGGGTCCCGAGAGAGAGAGGGGAGAGAGAGAGGAAAGAGGGCTGTGAGGTGGCAGCTTTTGATTGGAGGGATGGCCAAGGGTGATGTGGCTGGGATAGGTGGGGTGATGTGGCTGGTTGGGTGGGTAGATTAAGTTGGGTAGCTTTAGGATTATGGGTGGACCGATTTTTATCGGGGTGGTCGTTGGTCGATTCGCCCGTTCATGCCCCACTAAAAATAATTCAGAATTTTATTTATTTTAAATGCACCGTTTGCAAACCGATAGCAGACAGAGACCCGGGGTTTGCGTTTGAACAAAGACGGGGCGTTTAGAAAACAAATTAGGTTTTCCCGAAAATAGTTTTATGCGAACAAATGCAAGATGATGACGATGCTCAAATGCAATGTGGCATGATGACATGAGCCTGCGGTCATGATGATGCAATGCACACAATCAACGCGATTTTCTAGTAGTGGTTTTGCGGGATGCCACAAAACATCAAAACTTGCCTTCAGGATTTGTTTTATCAGGTATTATGAGAACAAAAGGGTTGTTCAAATAATTTCCGTAATCCATAAAAGATGGATGATTCACAAATCTCGTTGGAGAAATCACATCCATAAAATTAGTGCTAAAAATGTCAAAAGACAAATTGATTGAAAGATCGCTTAGGAAGTGACATCGCCGTTTAAATTATGATGGAAAGAAAACATGAAGAAACTCCATGTGGATGGAATTTTGGAGTCTTTGATTTTTGATCACATGACGCTTGTGAAACTTTCCTAGAGATAATTAAAACTTTGTTCATAGGCCAAAAAGGAACGAATGACTAGCTTATTGGAACTTGTACATATTGTTGTACGAAATCCATTATGTGTAGTCAAAAGCGATGGATTTCAACTTCATATGCTTTCTCCAAAAATTTGAGTGAATATATGAATATTTACTTAATAAGGATGAAGTGTGAAATATTTGAAAAGTTCAAAGATTTTCAAGATGAAGTGCAAAATCATTGTAACAAGAATATAAATAGTTTATGATAAGATCATAAAGGAAGATATTTGAGTTACAAGCTTAGCATAATACCTAAGATTTAAGGAATCGTTCCGTGGATTTGCATTTTCCCGAAACACCATAAAGAGTATGGAGCGTTCGAGATATGTAATTAAACCTTGTTTGACATGGTAAGATCGAAGGTGTAATTCATAAAACTGCCATTGTATTTTAAAGATTAAAAGCTTAAGAGATTACCGTTTTTTCCACTGAAAAGAGCTTCATCATAATTCGTTGAAATGACACCATATAAAGTTATGGTTTGGGATAAAACCCAAGTTGTCCTTTCTTAAACATTGGCATGCTATGCATAAAAAGGATGTTTGCAACCAAAGTCGGATGAACCTGTCTTTGTATGTTATTTCGAATAAGTGTTAAGTATTCCTCCATAAACACCAGAGACAAAAGTGTTTGTCGCTTAGAACATCAAGTTTCTTTGAGAAGGAATTTTTCGTGAAAAGATAAGTGGGAGGACAATAGAACTTTGATAAGGTTAAAAGAACCTTAGCTATATGTGCAGAGTTGCGCAGTGCCGAAAAGTGTTCCGGAGGCAGCAACAATGCTCATGGCTCACGTGCCTCAAAGGTTGTGGTCACGGAGATCTAAGTTCCTATTGAAACAAGTAGGTCGAGTAAACAATCAAATACCAAGATTTGAGGGTTGAATCATTATTTGATAATAATGAACGGACTACATGCAAAGAAGTGATGATGGGCCCTGACTCCGTAAAATGGCTTGAAGCCATAAAATCCGTGATAGTTCCATACACGAGAAATCAAGTTTTGAACTTGAAGGACCCTCGAGAAAGGTGTAAGACCTTACAGTTGTGTTTGGATCTATAAAGAAATAGACATGGATGTTTCACATCTATGAAGTAGTCGACATGTCGGGAAAGAGTTCACAACAATGTCCGAAGGTTGACTATGACAAGATTTGATCTTTCATAGCGATATTTAGTCTAGACGGATTAATGTAGCAACCACTACATATAATTTTGTTATATGGTAGTTGAATAAACAAAACAAGTTCTTCTAATAGAATCGTTACCTAGGACATGTGCATAACACTGTCCATAGGGTTTTGTTAATTCAAAAGATGCTAAAAGCATATGCAAACTTCAATGGTTGAAGTGAGCATTGCGGAGTTGGAATCTTCACTATGATGAAACTGTTAAAGGAGTTTAAAAGTTCATTAGAGACAATGAAGATGCTTGCATTTGCAAGAAATTAAGTGGGAGCGCTAAGACATGTTTCTAATACATTATGTGAAAGACATATTGTTGATTGGAAATAATGTATCTTTTATTAACACATATTAAGAATTTCATCCTGATGAAAGACTTAGGCAAAACCCAAATATTTGGCATCAATAGATGCTAATATGGTTGTGCCAGAAGTACATAGACGAGATATTGAATGAGTTCAATATAGAAACTACAAGAAAGGTTCTTGTCGCACAGAAAGGATTGAATAAAATTAATGATATATTCAAGTGTATTGACATTTGGTAAGTGAAACAAAGATTCAAGTATAGATTGATACTTGATGTATGAAATCACAAAGAGTGTTTATATCAATCATACTGTGATATGTACAAATCCAGATATGTCCTATGCTCTAAATGTTGTGAGCATATACCAGAATAATTCATAAGATGATCATTGGACAATAGTAAGGATATTCTTATGATCTTTTGGAAGAACTAAGAGTATATTATTTGTAGAAGTGACAAATAGATGGTTAGTTCATTGTAAAAGTACTACATTGATACTAGTTTTGTCACAAAATACAAATTAATTTTATCTCAATCTAAACTAAGGGTGGCACAATATAATGGAAAGTAAGTTCCATAATGGATTTGGATGAGTTCCAAAGTGAAGACATTGTGACAGATACTACAACAAAAGGCTAAGTATATGACTGCTATAATAGCAGCTAAAGAGGGCATTTGTGTCAAGTAGTTTGTTATCAAACTAGGTGTAGTTCACAACGGGATAATACTATGAAAATATATTGTACGACAATATTATCTACATGTCTTAACCCCAAAGAACTAAAGGTCTCACCAAAGGACCAAAATTATACAAAGCCATCTCTTTAGAGAATGAGTGATGCGTAGAGACGCAAAGACATGCAATTACACACGGACCTGGAAGTGACAGATCCGGAGATCAGTTGACCACTAGCAATCGTGTACATACAACACCAGAAATCCATAGGTGTTGAATACACAAAGGTTTGAAACTAGATTATTGACTCTAGTGCAAGTGGGAGACTGTTGGAGATATGCCCAAGAGGCAATAATAAAGTGGTTATTATCATATCTTTATACTTATGATAAATGTTTACATACCATGCTATAATTGTATTAACCAGAAACATTAATACTTGTGTGATTTGTAAATATAAAGAGTCCCCAGTAAAGCCTCTTGTTAAACTAGCTTGTTGGTTAATATATGATCATGGTTTCCTGATCATGAACATAGAGATGTTATTAACAACAGGATCATATCATTAGGAGAATGATGTGATGGACATACTCCTATAGATAAGCGTAGCATAAAGATCAAGTCATTTCAATAGCTCAATTGCTATATGCTTTCTGATACATAGTAACCTAATTCCTTCGACCATGAGATCATGCTAATCACCATCACCGGAAGGATGCTTTGATGACATCAAACACCACACCGTAACTGGGTGGCTATAAAGGTGGCATTGAGTGTTCGGAAAGTATGTGTTGAGGCACATGGATCAAGAGTGGGATTTGTCCATCCATATGACGGATAGATATACTCTGGGCCCTCTCGGTGAAATGTCATTCAATTAGCTTGCAAGCATGTGACTGGCTCACAAGGGATCACATATCACGGGAACGAGAAAAGAGTACTTATCAGTAACGAGGTTGAACTAGGTATGCAGAGATACCGACGATCATAACCTCGGATAAGTAAACTATCGTGAGATAAAGGGAAATTGGTGTCGTATGTAAGTGGTTCATTCGATCGCAAAGTAATCGTAGAAATATGTGGGAGCCATATGAATTTCCAGATTCCTCTATTGGTTATTGTTCGGAGAAGTGTCTCGATCATGTCCGCATAATTCACAAACCGTAGGGAGACACACTTAAGGATTCGACGTTGTTTGAGTAGTTATGGAATGATGAGAAGGAGACCGAATGTTATTCGGAGTCTCGGATGGGATCCGGGATATCACGAGGTGATCCGGAATGGTCCGGAGAATAAGATTCATATAAGGAAAGTCCCGTTTCGGAGTTCGGAAATGATTCCGGTGATTTCATCGGGAATGTTCTAGAAGGTTCCGGAATGTCCGACACTCCGGGGGGGAAGGGGTACATGAATGTGTCATTACATATTGGAATGATTACATCATGTACTAAGTGTTCTTGCTGTTCCAAATAAAGGATTAAATTGAATCCTAAAACAGAAAAGTCAAATGGCCAGTTTAAAAGTCAAACGCTAAAACAGGAAACTGTGGGAAACAAGCAAGAGGAGGCAAAACCGACTTGGGGAGGAGTCCTCTCTCCAAGCCAGCGCCACCAAGGCCGACTTGGGAGGGACTCCTCCCTTGGCCGCCCTCCCACCTATAAAAGGAGGCAGGGCCTCCTCCTCTAGACACACAAGTTCCTATCCTCTAAATCTGAACCTTAGCCACAGCCTCCGGTTTAGAGCCGTTTTGGTTTAGAGCTTCTAATTGCCCTAGCCTTCGGTTTAGAACCTTCTAATTGGTGTGTCTAATCCCTAGACCACTAAAGCCTCTCTCATACTCCACCATACTGCCCGGCTTAAGGCGAAGCCTGCGAGATCTCCCTCTACTTCGGTACCATGCGTCGTCTTTGGAATCGCGAGGAGAGTGCTACAACCTCCGCCTGCTAGAACAAGGAGAGGAAGGTCTTCGTCGAGTACCGAACGTGTGACCGATTGCGGAAGCGCCGCTTAACGCAATGGGAAGGATCGTCTACGCGATCTTGAGATCGGAAGTGTACGACTACATCACCCACGAGAATCTGCTCTCGTTAAACACTTTGGAATCTTCGAGGGTAAGTTATTCCATCGACTCGTTGCTACAATCTAGTAGATAGATCTTGGCTTGTTTGTTTGTATGCGATAGAAAATTTTTGTTTTCCATGCTACGAATCCCTACATTTTTTAGGACAAATCCTTGTTGGTTTATCCGACACCGATGCGGTGCCGCCCTTGGGTTGCACCATTCCTTCCTGGAGGGCGTTGTGGCTATCCTAACATCCACTTCCGAATGTGTTTAGAGAAAACCCTAGGACCAGAGACTGGTCCGGGCAACAACATAGTCGCTTTCCTTCTTGAAGGTGACTCTTGGTACTTGACTTTGATGCTAGGAGCGTGGTGGTTTTTTTCCAAGAGGGTGCATCGGTTACGGGTCACCGTCATTTATTAGTTGATCTGCCTCTGTCTCCATTGTGTTTTATTTTTGTGTGTATGTGTGTGTTTGATGTTTCCTAGCATTTTCTTTCATTTTGAGACTCTCTTGGTTGTATCATGTGGTTGCTATATTAATAAAGTAGAGCAAAAGTCTGTTTCGAAGAGTTTCCATATGAATATTATGGAGCCATCTCATGACGCTCTGCATATATGCCTTACACAGAAGGAGTAGAAATCTAGGTGTGAAACTATGGATCCCGGCTCTATTTCTTCTCCCCTCCTTATCCTTTCGAACCGTTTATTATCTTCCTCTGGCCCTCTCAGATCCTGACCGTTTGGCCTCCCCACCAGCGTTCGTCGGCATCAAGCTGGGAGAGGGACCCGTCCATGTAAAGTTGTAGGTAGGTTTTGGCCTTCGTGCCTATGTTACCTCCATGGTAGTTTGCCGTCATGCCGAAAGGAACACGCTAGATTCCTTGGGCCGGATCATGTGGTTGCTAGTGGTTCCTCTAGTCTCGGCGCTCCATCAATAAGCCTAGAGTCGTGTTGCTGCTTTGGACTAGTTCAATGACGAGGTTCGATTTCTCTTATGGGTCGGCCTGGGGGCGACATTGGGAGGAAGCATGCTTCTCCTAGAGATTAACGTGAATGATGACATTGGAGGATATTTTCAAACTCAGGCAGGGTTTGAGGCATGGATATCCACTTTCTCCTATTTTATTTATCCTCGATGCTGATATATTGGCAGTTCTTATTGCACGTGCAAGATAAGATGGCCAAGTTGATGTTCTCATATGTCATATAGTTGAGGGTGCAGTGTCCATTCTTCAATATGCATATGATACAATCATTTTCATGGAACACGATACTGAGAAAGCTTTCAATATGAAACTCATCTTATGCATACTTGAACAATTCTCAGGTTACAAACTTAATTTCCACAAGAGTGAAGTTTTCTATTTTGATAGAGCCAAGGATGTGGAAGATGAATATATAAACTTGTTTGGTTGGAGGCAGGTATTTTCACATTTAGATACTTGGAAATACCTATTCACTTTAAAAAACTTAAAAATGGTCAGTGAAAGCCGGTGGAAGATCATTTTGAGAGAAAACTCACAAGTTGGGTGGGCAAACTCTTACCTTATGGGGACTATCTTTGTTCTTATTAATTCCGCTTTAACTAGTCTGTCTATGTTCATGTTATACATCTTTGAAATACAAAAGGTAGTATGAAAAAGAATGCGTAATTTCTTTAGATTGCGATGTGTTTTGGCAGAGTGATGGCCATAAGAAAAGGCACCGACTTGCTAAACGGAACATCATTTGTAGGCCAAAGGGTTAAGGAGGCTTGGTGTGGAGGTGTTAGATATTGAAAACACATGTTTTTTGAGTAAGTGGCTCTTTAAACTTTTGTCAAAGCAAGGTGTATGGCAAGAGCTAATACAAAACAAATACCTTCACTCAAAATCCTTGCCTTAGGTTAAGGCAAACCGTATGTGCTCTCCTTTCTAAAAATGCCTACTAATAAAGGTCAAATATGCTTTCTTTGAGAGAGGTTTCTTTAAGTTATGAACAGAGAGGATACTAGGTTTTGTAAGGAACAGAGGGGTGGTGGTGGTTAGTTATCGCTGCTGAAAACTCATCTAGTCTACGTATAACAAAGGTACAATGTGAAAATTGGTGGATTCCACACAACGGCTCCCCACACAAAAGGATAGCACGCATCACCATGAATCGATCCTAGGCAGCGTGAACGATGTAGAGGGCGAGTCGACAGTCGACAATAGAGGAGAGCGAGCGGGCGAAGCGCGTCCGTGTGTACGTTGCCCTGTCCTCCACACCACAGCTGCTTGTTCGGTTTTCAGACACGCCCACAAGTGTACGCATACACGCTAAGCTCGATCTCAGTGCCCCGGCCTGCGCTAGTGTATCGGAGTATCGACCCTTCCTTGTATTTGTTTAACAGCTAGAGTCCACGGATGCATATGGCCAAGTCCATCTTCTCTATCAATCAGTCCGGCCCTGCGCTGATCAACGAGTCCCTTGTTTTATCATATCTATCTTTGTGGTGACGCACGTCACCTCTCCTAATTCTCTCTCGAGTCAGTCATGGTCTATATACATCAATGGAAGTATATATCTTCTGAGTGATTATCTTTGCAATATAATCAGCAACCATGTTGAAATGTTCACACACTGTTTTAAAAAATAAAGAAAATACGACACGCAGTCTTTGGTTGCGGCGCATAGAGATGACCAAACAGAAGAGGGGTTAGTAGTAGTATATTGTTCAATGTACTGTCTGTCCGTGTGCTCTCGTTGTTTCGCTCTTTGTTATTACGGTCTGAACTCTTGTAAGATTCTCGAGGTAAGTGTGGTATGGACTGCAATTGCCACCAGGCGATTACCAGTATCACTAGCTAATCCGTAGCCGCACGTGCTAAAATGCAGCGTATATGTTCATCCATATGACCATGTTTTGCCGGTAAAGCGAAAAGGCGTCCGGCCGGGTAACTTTTGGCTCGATTTTCTCAGGTGTGATAGTCTAACTCTGCTGCTTACGTATCGTACATACTTTCACACCTAACGTGGCACCGTACGTCATTCTAATTTCTAGACGTTCTGGGCACCGACCCGAAATTGGGCAGAAGATCGAGAAGGGCGTCGATCGACAATCGGGTATACTCCGTATGTTGGAAACCGTTGGCGGATTGTTTCTGGAATAGAGCTGGTTGGTATAGCCGCCGTTGCTTAGTGCAAATTAGTGACGGAAGTTGTAGACCTGTACAACTAATCATGCTGAAACCGCGAAAAGGTGGATGCGGTCTTGTAATAATAATACCACCCTCGATCGAGAGACAAAGTCACGGAACCTAGCTCGCTAGAGGTTTTTTTTTTTATTTTAAAAAAAGGTTAGGAGTCCTGGATCCGTCGAATCAGCTCGGTCGGTCTCTGTTGATCCACGGACCGGATCCTGCTCTATGCGTGCCTTGATTCTACTTTTCGTCTCCCGGATGTCCATTCCTCCTCCGCCCAACAACCGAACCGCCGAGTGTGACGCCGCCTGGCGCGCCCGTCGGAATGGGCACAAGCCTAGAGCTCTGCGTCTCGGCCGGGACCAAGCCGGTCGTCAGAGGGGCATGTCCTACTCCTACGGCTAGCAAACCCAACGACGAGACGGCATGCAAGCAGCGGGACGGCATGGTCCATTCCTCCGCTTACCAACCGAACCGCCGAGCGTGACACCGCCTGGCGCGCGCCCATCGAACTGGGCATGCCATGTGCACGAGATGTGTTTCTGAGCTCTGGTTGCTCGCGCCGTCACGTCCAGTTATGATTTGCATGCATGCTGCATGCACGGTCTCCACCAACATGTGGGCATGCATGTCGTCGGTATCGGATCGATGCAATTACGCTACTACTAGCTACTGTACGTGCAGGCCAGGACACAGGCGCGCGGTGCCGCTCCTTGCATGCAATTCAAGGCCGGCCGCAACAGCCGACATGTGTGCGAGTTGTTCAGCTGCTGCCATACTATCTCTCTGCCTACAGTATTTTGTTTCTTCGGATTTGGTTGTTGCTGGGTTGTGTCTTTTGCTTTCTATCTAGGCGCGGCCGGGCTGCTGCATGCACGCGTGAGAGTGTGAGACGATCAGACGAGTCACCAATGCACCTAATCCTTTACACCCATCTTGCACGTAATGTTTGTTGTCAGATCGTACAACATCTATCCTTGCGCAGCCCTACGCAAGTAGGCAACTGCGTTTTCTTGCGACACGCCCGATCGATTCAATCCTGCGGGCACTCGATTCATGCATACTAGTCCGTCACACGGACCTACATGTACATGTAGCCAGCCAGTCAAAAAGCCAACCAAATGTTCCTGCAAGTCCTCCTTGAAGTTGCCAGGCATGTACCGTCGCAGCTTTGTTATTTTCACCGGTCCACCTTCGTCAACGGTGCATGCATGTAGTACCTGCATGCCGAGACTGACATGCACGTTGCATGCGTTGATTGATCATTTGCTCCAAATGTTTTTTTTGCCTTGTTTCCTCGCTGAATATTCTTCGCCCATGCCACATGCATGTGTGCTAGTGCTAACCAATCAGCGAAATTGTACTGCTATCTATCATCATCATCATCATGGCTAGCCTTTTGCCCTAGTTATAAGAGCACGATGCTTGCTTACGACTATGGGGAAAGCGATTTACCAATTACAATAGGGTTCAACAGTCCTGGACGTATTCGCCTGGCATTTTGGAGCTCTCGTGCTAAAGGATAGGCACATCTCACACGGTAAAAATGCCCATCACCAAGGGTTACTAATCCGTTAAGACCCCGTCTTTTGTTTTCGGTCAGATTATCACATGAGAGAGATAATTGTCCGTAACGTTTGCACCTTTGTTGCTCCGTTGCGACTTTAGGATCGCAAAACTTATGTTGGAGTATGATTTAAATTCAATTAAAGAGGCTAACATTGATGATATTGTTATTCAACACTCATATATTGTTTTGTAACAGCCACATGAGTCCATTGCTGTTGATAGACCGACTCGTAATTGTGGTTCTCGTCCTTATTTAATTGAAGAGTATAATCTCGTTCATTATGTTTTGAGTTATGCTGAACATGTGGAGACTAATACTGAGCCTGCTACATATACTGAAGGTGCTGCATCTGTTAACGGCGAGAAGTGAATTTTTACTATGCAAGAAGATGCGCAATCACTTGAGAAAAATGCACATGGTATATTGTGCGTTTGCCAAAACAAAAGAAGGCAGTCAACTGCAAATGGATCTTCAAGAAAAAGGAACGTTTGTCTCCTAAAAAGCTTTCAGGTATAAGGTAAGGTTAGCAGCAAAAGGGTTCAGCCATATTCCAAGTATTGATTATAACGATGTGTTCTCTCCAGTTGTAAAGCACAGTTTTATTCACACTTTTCTTAGTATTATGGCTATACGTGATCTTGAGCTTGAGCAGTTAGATGTCAAGACTGCTTTTCTGCATGGAGAGCTTGATGAGGAAATATACATGGACGAACCAAAAGGGTTCATAGTGCCTGGTAAAGAGGATTTTGTGTGCAAGTTAAAGAAGTGTCTTTATGGCTTAAAGAAATCTTCAAGACAGTGGTATAAAAGTTTGATTCCTTTATGATCTCACGTAGTTTTGAGAGGTCTTAATATAATAGTTGTGTTTACATTAAGTTTATTGGTGAATCACCCATATACTTATTATTATATGTTGATGATATGTTAATTGTTGCCAAGAGCATGAAATAAAAAACCTACTTTGAAGGCACACCTAATTAGTGAGTTTGAGATGAAGGATCTTGGAGTTGCTAAGAAGATCTTAGGTATGGAGATTACCCGAGATAGAGAAGTTGGTTTGTTATTTATTAGTCAGCCAAATTACATTAAGAAAGTTCTTCATCGCTTTAATATGGATGGTGCCAAGTCAGTTAGTACTCCTATTGCTTCTCATTTTAAATTGCCAGTTTCACAATGTCCTACTACTGATGAAGAGTTTGAGTACATGTCAAAGATGTCATATTCTAGTGTTGTTGGTTCTTTGATGTATGCCATGATTTGTTCTCGTCCTAATGTATCATATGATATGCGTTTGATAAGTAGATACATGGCTAATCCTGGTAAATAATATTGGAAGGTTGTTCGGTGGGTTCTCAGGTACCTTCTTGGCACTTCGAATGCTTGTTTGAATTTTGGCGTGACTGGCGAGGGACTCGTTGGCTATGTGGATTCAGATTTTGCTGTCGATTTGGATAAGAGAAGATCCCTCATATGTTATGTGTTTAATGTTGGTGGTTGTGCTGTTATCTGAAAGGCTACGTTGCAGGTTGTTGTTGCACAATCCACTACTAAAGCTAAATACATGGCTATTGCTGAAGCTTGCAAAGAATCCGTTTGGTTGAAAGGTTTCTTTGCTGAGCTTTGTGGAGATAATTTTTGCATTACTTTATTTTTTGACAGTCAAATTGCCATATACCTTACAAAAGATTAGATGTTTCATGAGAGGATTAAGCACATTGATGTCAAGTACCATTTTGTTAAAGACATTGTTGCTCAAGGTAAACTAAAGGTATGCAATGCTGATATGATGACTAAACCTGTTCCAGTTGCTAAGTTGGAGCTTTGCTCGAACTTAGTTGGTTTAACTAATTAGCCCAAATGGCTATTGGCGCCGAAAGTATTTGCTTTGTTTGTTCAAGGAGATGATCGTTGTTGATGCTACAAGAAGGAATTTGTCTCAAGGTGGAGTTTTTTCAAGTATGATCCAAATTCAATTAAGGAGGCTAACTTCCGACGAGCGGAGAAAGGCCCGTCGCCGGAAATATATGTCCCCTTGCTGCAATTTATTTTTCGTTCTTTATTATTTGCTTGTCGCTATTCACCCTAGTCGCCTCTGAACACCTCTCCTCTTCCTCTATCCTCGTCGGTGACATTGATAGAGCCTCTCCTATGTTGTCCGCTCGCGATTATTGTTATCTCCTTAGTCCTCGCGGGTCTTACTCCGTAGTCCGACGAGCATTTGCACCATCGTCACAGGTGTCGTCGGCATTCTCTTGTGGATCAGGCACTTCCCACCTCCTCCACTATGGTGGTGGATCCCGTGATCTCAGGAAGCTTCTCCCGACGGTTGTAGTGTCCCTGACATTCTCTCTGCATCACTTTCCAAATCTTGTGCCTGTCAGGTTTGTGCGCCTGGCTTTCTTTTTCCAGCCGATAGGCGGCTAGGCTGGTTCATCATTAGAGACCTTGCATCAGATTTGTGATGTGGAGTAGAAGGGGACGATGACGGATGTACTCTTGGGGAGAATCATCCACATTTTTCTCATCCATGGTGATGCATGCGCCCAGTTATAATTTTTATCCTTACATCTCGGTTGCTAGATCCCTCGATAATAATGTCCTTGTTTGTTTTGTCGTCTCAAGGCGCAACATGACGTGGAAAGTTAGTGTAGGTCCTTCACTTGTATGTGTTGATGTAATGGATGGTGTCATCTCCTTGGTAGATGATATCTAAGTTAGCTCTTGTGTCTAGTCTCCAAGGGAGATGGGTTGGCGGTTGTGGGTCATTGGGAAACTTTGAGGTTGTTTAGATGCTAGATGCAAGGTTGATGGGTTCGAGGGGAATCCTTGCCCAACCTGTTTGGTGCTAACACCCTTGGTGTTGTTTCCTTCCCTGGAGGTCGTGAAGCCTTCACTTTTTCCTCATCCTTATCTTGTGTTTAGGTGAAAACATATACCCTTTGACCATGTTATGGTAATTTGGTGTCATATCCTCCTTAGAGGCGCTGCTTTGGAGTTATTAACTTGCATTAGTTTATTGGTTTTGTATTATTCTATCTTTTTTGTTGGTACCTTCAAAGTCCCCGGGAGTCTATCATATGATCATTTGTAATGATATTGCCATAGACTCAGATTTAAACCAAATACTATTGACAAGTATTTGAAATCACAAAATTAAAATATTGGTTGCTAATAGTTGTTCTTGGTGCATTTATCCATTGCATGTACCAACAATCACCTGTGTGCGAAGGGAGAGTGTCTCTTGTGGCATGGACCAAGCGAAATTGAGAAATAGTTAGAGCTTGTGGAGGCTTTAATTTAAGGCTAGATTTTGCCATACCTGGTCGGCTCATATACTAGCCAGAGAACCACCAAAACCCATGGGTATCGTCTTTACGTATGGGTCCGAAAACTAGTATGTGATGTACATTAGGATAGAGTCCATCTCGGATGTCTATTTATTAGATATAATTTCGGTTTCTGTTAGTGATCACCTATGGAATTAATGCGGTAGTTAACAACTTTGTTGTCGCCGTTTTGCTTTAGTTTTCACCCATCATCAAGTGAAGCAATATGGCCAAGAGAAACCCGTTAACTCCAACCTTTACTGCAAAACATAAGGCGTGTGAATTTTGGCATAAGACAAACTTCAAAAGTTTGACGAACGTCTTAGAACAAAGTTATCAACGTCTACAATACCAAATACCAAATACGAAGAAAATGAAGATAAAGTTAATGGTGGACCCAGTGATTCATGGATTAATATACTTTCTATTAGAATACATATCCTAGACGTGTTTGTATAGGTGTAGGATATGTATGCGTGTGTATTCCTTGTGTATAGTCCGCGTTGTATGCAACCGGGACTCCTTGTAATCCTCCTATTTAATGAGCAATACAAGGCCACCTAACGTGTGGTTTCCCTATCTCACATGGTATCAGACGCAAACCCTAGCTAGGACCTGCGTCGATGCCGACTTCCGCTGCCTCTCCGAAACCGCCCAACCCTACCCCCTTCTTCCCTACCGTCGACGCCATGATGACCTCCGACGACGAGCGCGACGCCGCTGCTGCCAGGCAGCGTGACATCGACGCAGCCAAGGCGCACGATGATGCCCTAGCGATCTCGCAGGCCGCCGCCAACAAGGAGATCTCCCCCGCCGCCACTTCGGTCGCCGCCGGGCAATTCTCCCTCACCTCGCTGCACGCTCAGGCCGTTGGCCTCTCAAGCATCAAGGGGCACGTACCCGTGGAACTTGCGCTCGACACCGGCGTCCATCGCCAGTGGCGCACGTTTTTTGGGGCCGCCGTCCGCAAGTAAGCGCTCCTCGATCACCTCGACGTCGCCTCTTCGTCCTCTCCAACTCCGGAGTGGAACCTCCTCGACGCCACGGTGGTGTCATGGATCTACGACTCAGTCTCCTTGCCGATCCTCGACGTCGTCATGACCCCGGGCGAAGATCCTTCCGCCGCCGAGCTTTGGGTCGCCATCAACAGCCTCTTCAATGATCACAAGACCAAACGCGAGCTCCTCCTCTCCGCCGAACTCGCCGAAATCAGCATGGGCGACATGACCATGACGGACTATCTGCAGAAGCTCAAGTCCATCGCTGACGGCCTCGCCGATCTCGGATCACTGATCAACGACGCCAAGCTCGTCATCCATTGCCTCAATGGCCTCAACGGCAAGTACGAGGGCGCCTTCGATCTCATCTCCCTTATGATCCCTACACCGACCTTCGCCCAATGCCGCTCTATGCTCCAGATGCAGGAGATGAAGAAGAAGAGTAGCCGCGACCGCGCTACCGACTCCGCCTTCTATTCCAACAACACAGGCAATGGCCGCGGCAACTGTCGAGGCAAGAAAAAGCAAGCCAAGGAGGATGCTACCAAGGACGCTGCCCCCGCCAAAACTGAGACGACCCCCGCTGGTCCTGCCCCCGCGGCACCAGCACCTGCTGCGCCGCCTCTCACGTGGCCCTCGCCGCAGCACCCATTGAACGACGCCATCCAAATGTGGCCGTACGGCTCAGCCGGCTACGCCGGCGCACGTCAGCCCTACTACGCCATGTGGCCGTCCGCCCCGTCTCATGCATTTTACACGCAAGGCCCCTACGGCGTCTCTCCGCCTCCACCGCCGTCGCCCTATGGCTATGCGCCGTACGGCTACAGCGACTATGTGCCGATGGCGACACCAACACCGGCTGCATCATGGGACAAGCGGCGCTACTTCAGCAATTCCAGACCATGGGCCTGCAGGCGGCCCCCCGCGAGTGGGTCATGGACACCGGCGCGTCATCTCACCTCGCCTCCGATCCCGGTATGCTAACTTCCGTGTCTCCTTCCTTTTCTAATCGTGTTGTTGTTGTCGGTAACGGTTCCACCCTTCCCATCACCACCACCGGACATGCACGTTTTGTTTCTCCCAACTTGTATCGTCCCCTTTATCTTTGTAATGTTTTGGTAGCTCCTAATATCATAAAAAATCTCATGTCAGTTCGTCGCTTAACCACCGATAATAATGTTTCCGTCGAATTTGACCCGCTTGGTTTTTCTGTGAAGGATCTTCCAACCAAGACCGAGATTCTCAGATCCAATAGTTCGGGTCCCCTCTACTCGGTTCAGTCTTCTTTGAGTCTTCCACAAGCACATGTCGTCGTCGATCAATCGCTTTGGGATCGCCGTCTTGGGCACCCCGGACGGCCTGTCATGGAGTCTCTAGTTCGCGCCAAAGTAGTTCCTTTAGAAAAGAATAAAGTCAAATCTAGTTTATGTCATGCTTGTCAATTAGGTCATCATGTTCGTCTTCCTTTTTACTCGTCTTCTCGTGTAACCACCAAAGTGTTTCAACTTATTTATTGTGACTTGTGGACATCACCCGTTGAGAGTGTTTCTGGTTTCAAGTATTATCTTGTCTGTCTTGATGATTTTACGCAATATGCTTAGGTCTATATTCTTCGACGTAAATCTGAAACTTTCTCTCACTTGTCCGCCCTTCACATGCTTGCCCGAACTCAATTTGATACGTGTCTCAAATCTATCCAATGTGATAATGGTCGTGAGTTTGATAATTCCCTTCTCCACTCGTTTGCCCAACAACATGGAATAGCACTCCGCTTTTCGTGTCCATATACATCGCAGCAAAACGGGAAAGCTGAACGCATTATTAGAACTCTCAACAATATTACCTGTACTCTTTTGGTATAGTCTAGCATGCCCCCGCATTATTGGGCCGAGGCTCTCAACACTGTCGTTGTTCTTCATAATCGGCTACCATCCAAGGCCATAGATAAGCACGTTCCGTTCCGTGCTCTCCATGGTTTTGATACCTCATATGCTGATCTTCGTGTTTTTGGTTGCTTGTGCTATCCCAACACCGCCGCAACCGCGCCGCGTAAACTTGCTCCGCGCTCCGTCGCCTGCGTGTTCCTTGGATACCCTTCCAACCATCGTGGATATCGTTGCCTTGATCGGTCCACTCAGAAGATCATCATCTCTCGACACGTTGTGTTCGATGAGTCCAGCTTCCCATTCGCGTCCACGGGTGCATCGTCGTCTACTCCTGTATCTATGCAACACTATGATTTTTTGCAGGACTTGGTACCGCCGCACCCCCTCGCCACGCCATTCACCACGCCATGCTCGGATTTGCAGGCCCCCTCGTCGGGTCTCTCTGCCGCTGGCGCACGGCAGCCCCAGCCTGCCACGGCTGCCTCACCTTCCGTGGCTGCCTCCCCTGCCAGGCCCCCGACACCACCGATGCCCACGACTGCCACATCGCCTGCGTCTGCACCATCGTCTGCCTCGCTATCCGACACGTCTGCTGGGGAGTTATCCTCGCCACGTGCGGCCGCTGCACCGACTCCTCCACCGCCGCCACCACCTCCGATCCGCCGATCGCGACTTCCGCCTCCACCACCGTCGCATCGCATGCTCACGGGTGCGAAGACCGGAGTGGTGCAGCCGAAGACCATATTCGATCTTCATGTTGAGGGTCTCTCTCCTCTTCCGAAGACGTACCGTGGAGCGCTCAAGGATCCGAATTGGCACGCTGCGATGATCGATGAGTACAGTGCACTTCTCTCAAATAACACTTGGGACCTCGCTGATCCACCTCGCAATGCAAATATAGTCACAGTCAAGTGGATTTTTTGTCACAAGTTGAAGTCTGATGGTTCTCTTGATCGATACAAGGCACGGTGGGTCTTGCGAGGATTCACGCAACGTGAAGGTATTGACTTTGATGAAACTTTTAGCCCGGTGGTCAAACCCGCCACAATCCGAACAGTTTTGTCGGTTGCTCTTTCCAGTGATTGGCCTATTCATCAATTGGACGTCAAGAATGCTTTTCTGAATGGCACACTTGATGAGACAGTATATGCTCGACAGCCCTCAGGTTTTATTGATCCCAATGCTCCTGAGAAGGTGTGCCGCCTGAACAGGTCTTTGTATGGTTTGAAGCAGGCTCCCTGGGCATGGTTTCAGCGATTTGCCTCGTATATTGCATCACTTGGGTTCTTGAGTGCCAAGACCGACAGCTCTTTGTTCGTCTATCGCCGTGGTCCTGATATGGCTTATCTTCTGCTCTATGTGGATGACATAATTTTGACTGCGTCTTCCTCGACACTGCTGCCGAGTTTAATTGGTTCACTCTGTTCTGAGTTCACTATGACGGATATGGGTGACTTACATTATTTTCTGGGCATCTCAGTCAGGCGCACCGAGGATTGTCTCTCTCTATCGCAGGAGAAGTATGTTCTGGAGCTCCTTGAGCGCACGGGCATGTTGCAGTGTAAATCTATCTCCACACCAGTTGATACAGCTTCTAAGCTTGCAGCTCAGTCTAGTGATCCCGTGGCTGATCCTACAGAGTATCGAAGTATTGCAGGAGGTCTCCAATACCTTACTTTCACTTGGCCAGATATCTCCTATGCAGTACAACATATATGTCTTCATATGCATGATCCACGGGTTAATCACTTGCTCCTTGTGAAGCGTGTTCTACGCTACATCCATGGCACCACCGACTATGGTCTCACTTTGTATCGACGTATATCGAACAAATTGCTGGCCTATTCTAACGCTGACTGGGCAGATTGTCTAGACACTCGACGGTCTACTTCAGGCTAGTGTGTGTTCCTCGGTGCGAACTTGGTGTCTTGGTCGGCTAAGCGGCATCACACTGTTTCTAGATCGAGTGCAGAGGCAGAGTATCGGGAAGTAGAAAATGTGGTGGCCGAGTCATGTTGGCTTCGACGGCTACTTTTGGAGCTTCATCAGCCGGTGCATGATGCTTCCGTGGTCTTCTGTGACAATGTGAGCTATGTTTACATGACACAGAATCCGGTACATCACCAGCGCACCAAGCATGTGGAGATTGATCTACACTTTGTCAGAGATCGCGTGACCACTGGCGAGGTTAAGGTGCTACACGTTCCCAGTTCATCTCATTTCGTGGACATCTTCACCAAAGGACTACCATCGCCTCTCTTCCTAGACTTTCGGGACAGTCTCAACATTCGTAAGACGTCTAGTTTCGACTGAGGGAGGGTGTTAGAATACATATCCTAGACGTGTTTGTATAGGTGTAGGATATGTATGCGTGTGTATTCCTTATGTATAGTCCACGTTGTATGCAACCGGAACTCCTTGTAATCCTCCTATTTAATGAGCAATACAAGGCCACCTAACGTGTGGTTTCCCCTATCTCACACTTCCGTAAACTTTTTTTATGAAAGTTCCACCAATATATTAATAATCATCAACAATAGTGAAAAATCACTAAAAATAATAAAAATATCAACATGTCACTAGACCACCTAATCACGGCTATATACACCAGCACAAGCCGAAGGTGCGTCACTGTCCGCGCCCCTCCATAACCGGAGGTAGGCAAAGACGGTCGTAGCTGGGCTTATCGTAGTAGATAGACGGAAAGTTGTCGTTCTAAGACCCCAAAGGACTAGCGCGCAAAAGTAATAACCATCGCCAATGATAACAATCGTAAATTGAAAGGTACTGACCTGAAACCACGCAAACAAAGAAAAAAAATCGATGAGATCCCGGAAGGAGCGCCGAACACACAAGTACACGCACCCTCCGTCAATGCTAGCACTAGTGGAAAACAGGCCTTGAGTCCCGATTCGAGAGGGCCTTTAGTCCCGGTTACCCAACCAGGACTGCCGAATCGGGACTAAAGGCCCGATTGCCTTACGAACCGGTACTAATGGCTCTTCACATGGCCCCTGT
This sequence comes from Avena longiglumis, assembly GCA_030063025.1. Lineage (NCBI taxonomy): Eukaryota > Viridiplantae > Streptophyta > Magnoliopsida > Poales > Poaceae > Avena > Avena longiglumis. Next base: position 333,621,628 of record CP125978.1, read on the forward strand.
CCGGAGCGGGGGACAGAGGACCTTTGGTTTCTTTTTGATTATTTTTTTCAATTTTTTTGAACTTTTCAATTGTTTAAATCGTTAATCTTTCACTTATAATATTTTTAACACTAACTATACTTAATATTAGGTCAAATTACACTCGTGGTCAAACTTTTCGGCCAGTCACTCATTCTAGCACTATTTCACCCCAGCACGCTTAACTTCTTCGTCCATCAGGATGTCCTTGCACGAAGGACATTGTACCTTATTGTCAAGACTAGCATATCAATCGTATTAACTCATATCAATATGTCACATGTCTTTATTTTTCGAAATTACAAACAACTATTTTAGTAAACAATAATAAATAAGTAATAATACTATTTTATTCCAAAGAAAATAAAAAACAAACTAAAAATAATATTTTATTCATTTTGCCATTTATTCATTTAATATGGTGTAAATATATTTTTTAGTCTCTAAATCGAAATTCGACAAAAAATAAATTCATTATTATCAGAAAAATTTGTGCAATCCAAATATGACAAAAAAATTGCTAAGTAAAATTAATTTTTTAAATAACTTTCTTTCCTTATTGGATTTTAAAAATCTAAAAGATTTTTTCCGTATGTTTTGATAGGTTGTATATTTTTTCCGACATCGTACGCAAAAGTTATAGCCATTTGAAGTTTTTATGACTTTTTTGGCAAAATATATCAAAATTCATGTTGTTAATTTTTGTAATAACTAAATCACTTAATATATCTACATTTTGAAGGATTTTATTTTTGGAAAATTTTAACTTTGTGCTTTTGAAACTAGAAAACGTGTTCTACCCGGGGGAGGGGCGTAGACATAAATCTCCTGCAGCGGAAGAACCATCCAAAAAAATTAGCCCATTTTTTTAGTTCCGGTTGATGTCTTAAACCGCAACTAAAGTCTATCTTTAGTCCCGGTTAAAGACTCCAACCAGGAATACAATGTGTTGCCCGTACCCGCACCCGCATCCACCCTTTAGTTCTGGTTGGTGTCTCCAACAGGACAAACGGGCCCGTTCGAATCGGGGCTGTAGGTTGTCGGCGTCCTAGCCGTAGTGCTAGTTCCAAACACATCCGGGACTACTCCAAAGGGCTCTGAACGAAATGTCATTTTTTTACTAGTATAGATGCACCATTGAAGCGCGAAGAGGACCTTATTCTCACACCAGAATATAATCGTCGCTTCACCATCCCGATAAAGACACAAAAGCTTGCTAAAACAATAAAAGTGCACCCCCTCACCGACGAGAGCATGAAATCTGCCACCTCTCCAAGGCCAGGGAGGCCATCGGATGTGGGACTGACTGGCGTCACCACCGACAGGTGGCCCATAAAACCTAGCCGTCTTGTGGGTATTGCATGCTCTTATCCTTGTCCTCATACCCGTTCAGTTCCTTGCACCTAGGCGAGTTAGTATATACTTATAACATCCCAAAAATATTGATGAAGGTTATCCATTTCAATCACCAAATTTAGGGTTAACAAAAACTTTTGTTAATCAAAATAATTATGAATGCATGTGTGTATATGATGATTGTATGAATGCATGAATGGACTTGTGTGATTGTTGTGAATAGCAATGAATGATTTAAAGATGAAAACAATATCATCTAAATCATATCCAAGCAGAAATAAATCAAGAGAAATTCAAAAACAAACAAAACAAGCAAATGGTCATTTTTCCCAATCTTGCTCAGTAGACCACTTTGAGTGTTTCTAGTCCAAGATTTCAAACAGAAATAAATTCATTTCTTTTCACCCCTTGCTATACCAAGTGAAACTGAACCCACGCCCACCTTTCAAACCCACAAAAAATTTTGGCAACTTGATTCAAATGACAATTCAAAATTGAATCTATATCATATGTGAAGATCACCATTTCTCAAAACCCAACCAAACCAGTGCACCTTGGCAAATCCAAGCAACCATATACTACCTAGTATGTGACTAGTACACCCACCGAGTTTCATCCAAAAATTCAAATTCAAATCTCTTGCGACCATTTCATCAAACACCTTGTAAACACAAAGCAAATAAAACATCAAATACTATAATGAGCAGTGTTGTGCCTAACTTGTCTCCTCTCTAGCTCACAGCACACTCTCAATAGATCATCAAACTAATTTACCTAGCCCTAGCTTACTGTAAACTTGACAATGCCATCAATGGTGACCATTGCCGAGCTCAAACTGCCATCCCATTGTCGACAACAAGCTATGAGCCTCTCTAGCCTCGTCAATCTTGTCTCGAACACAAGCCACCATCCAACGTCACCCCCTGTCCAGTTCCCAAGCCTTGCCAGCCACTGAACCACTCAGAACGAGCGCGCATAGTCTCTCTGCAAGCAATTCCGAGAGCGCGCCAGAGTTCCGCGCTCGACACGCTCGCACAGACCGCGCCCTGCCTTCGCCAGTCGCGTGCGTGATCACCACCGCCCCAGGAACCGCTCGAACATGCCCGTTTGTTGTTGCGTGACCAGGAGTGCCCGTGCGCCATTAAATTTCCCGTCGGACCCGCCCAGAGCTGTTGGAGATATGCCCAAGAGGCAATAATAAAGTGGTTATTATCATATCTTCACACTTATGATAAATGTTTAAATACCATGCTATAATTGTATTAACCGGAAACATTAATACTTGTGTGATTTGTAAACTAAAATAAGAGTCCCTAGTAAAGCCTCTTGTTAAACTAGCTTGTTGGTTAATATATGATCATGGTTTCCTGATCATGAACATAGAGATGTTATTAACAACAGGATCATATCATTAGGAGAATGATGTGATGGACATACTCCTATAGATAAGCGTAGCATAAAGATCAAGTCATTTCAATAGTTTCAATTGCTATATGCTTTCTGATACATAGTAACCTAATTTCTTCGACCATGAGATCATGCATATCACCTTTTCCGGATGGATGCTTTGATGTCATCAAACACCACACCGTAACATGGTGGCTATAAAGGTGGCATTGAGTGTTCAGAAAGTATTGGTTGAAACACATGGATCAAGAGTGGGATTTGTCCATCCATATGACGGATAGATATACTCTGGGCCCTCTCGGTGGAATGTCATACAATTAGCTTGGAAGCATGTGACTGGCTCACAAGGGATCACATATCACGGGAACGAGAAAAGAGTACTTATCGGTAACGAGGTTGAACTAGGTATGCAGAGATACCGACGATCATAACCTCGGATAAGTAAACTATCGTGAGACAAAGGGAAATTGGTATCGTATGTAAGTGGTTCATTCGATCACAAAGTAATCGTAGAAATATGTGGGAGACATATGAATTTCCAGATTCCTCTATTGGTTATTGATCGGAGAAGTGTCTCGATCATGTCCGCATAATTCACGAACCGTAGGGAGACACACTTAAGGATTCGACGTTGTTTGAGTAGTTATGGTATTATGAGAAAGAGGCCGAATGTTGTTCGGAGTCTCGGATGGGATCCGGGATATCACGAGGTGATCCGGAATGGTCCGGAGAATAAGATTCATATAAGGAAAGTCCGTTTGAGTTCGGGAATGATTCCGGTGTTTTCATCGGGAATGTTCTAGAAGGTTCTGAATTGTCCGGCACTCCGGGAGGGAGGGTACATGAATGTGTCATTACATATTGAATGATTGCATCATGTACTAAGTGTTCTTGCTGTTCCAAATAAAGGATTAAATTGAATCCTAAAACAGAAAAGTCAAATGGCCAGTTTAAAAGTCAAACGGCTAAAACAGGAAACTGTGGGAAACAAGCAAGAGGTGGTTAGAACCGACTTGGGGGAGGAGTCCCTCCAAGCCGGCGCGCCAACCAGGCGACTTGGGAGGGACTCCCTCCTGGCCGCCCTCCCTATAAAAGGAGGCAGGGCCTCCTCCTCTAGACACACAAGTTCCTATCCTCTAATCTCGGTTTAGAGCCGTTTTGGTTTAGAGCTTCTAATTTCCCTAGCCTTGGTTTAGAGCCTTCTAATTGGTGTGTATAATCTCTAGACCACTAATAGCTCTCTCATACTCCACCATACTCGCTCGGCTTAAGCGAAGCCTGGGATCTCCCTCTACTTCAGGTACCACGCGTTGTCTTGCCGTAATCACGAGGAGAGTGCTACAACCTCCATTTTCTTTGGAACAAGGAGAGGAAGGTCTTCGTCAATCGAACGTGTGACCGATCGGGGGCGCTGCAAACGTGGCGCCGAAGGATCGCTCTACGATCTTGAGATCGGAAGAGTACGACTACATCACCCACGAGAATCTGCTCTCGTTAACCGCTGGAATCTTCGAGGGTAAGTTATTCCATCGACTGTTGCTACAATCTAGTAGATAGATCTTGGCTTGTTTGTTTGTATGCTATAGAAAATTTTTGTTTTCCATGCTACGAACCCCTACAAGGGTATCGAGCCGTGTCTATATGTAGATCTGTTACATTGCAGTAGAACACAATGGTCATTGTGGGCGTTGATGCTTTATTGTCGATTGCTTCTTGTGTACTTTGCATCTTGCGGTATGTTGGGATGAAGCGGCCGGGCTAACCTTACATGACATCGTTCATGAGACTTGCTCCACGCTTGACATGCAACTTGTATTGCATACGTGGCTTTGCGGGTGCCTGTTTCTCCTAGCATAGTTAAGATCCAATTTACAATGGGTGATCAACAATGCTAGTATCAATGTTTTGGTTCTTGTTCGTGTAAGTTAGAACGACACTTATTGAAAGCCCCAAACCACGTAAAATATGCAAAGGTAAGTAGGCGTCTAACTTTGTTTTGCGGGGGTGTCGATGATGTGATATGGCCATGATTGTGATTATATATGATGTATGCAATGTTCCTTATTGTAAGTCGGCAACCGGCAGGAGCCATATGGTTGTCTTTAATTTCTGTTAAGACCCGCGTGTCTATTCAAAGTAGTTGTAATAGTTGAAGCCGGTGGAAGACAACCATGGAGCAGCGTCATTGACCTTGATGCAATGCCGGTAATGATGAAGATCATGTTCGTGCTTGAAGATGGAGATCGGAAGCACAAAGAAGAAAGGCCATATCATATCACATATTATGAATTGCATGTGATGTTAATCCTTTATGCATCTTGTATTGCTCAGTAGATGACAGTAGCATTATAAGATGATCCCTCATGCACATGAATTTCAAGTCATAAAGTGTTCACCCTTAGTTAGCACCGTTGCTAAAGCTTGTTGTTTCGAAGCACCACGTGATGATCGGGTGTGTTAGATTCTACAAGTGTATACAACGTGAGCAAGCCATATTTGCTCATGCGGAAACTAAGGTTTGATCTTGACGAGCCTAGCATGTATGCACATGGCCTCGGGAACACGGATTACCGAAGGTAGAGCATGAGTCATATAGTAGATATGATGAACATGTTGATTGTTCGCCATTGAAGCTATATCAACTCTCGTGATGATCGGTTTTGATGTGGTGGATTTGGTTCGTGTGATCACTAAAACAATGTGAGGGATATTGTTTTGAGTGGGAGTTCACCTAGATTAATTTAATTATTAATTAGAACTCAATTTATCATAAACTAAATCAAAGTGAATTTGCATAGTTGTTGTAGTCATTGGCATCCGTTTACCACCTTGCGCTTAGTTATAATTGAGATGATAGAACTATAGAATTCTGGTTAGTTACTTTACGAAATGGTATCGTATTGTTTTGAAGTGTTAATCTAAAGTTTAAAAGTCCTATTGCAAACTTTCAGTAAGTTCCGGTTACTCCATGAAGTTTAATAATTAGTATTAAATCGAGAGTAACAATTCCAAGTGTTAGTATATAAGTATCATGTTTGTCTCCATGATTCTTGATATTCGAAGGATTCTCTTAATATCAAGGTTATCTAGGATCTGAAAGAGTTGTTTCAGAAACCATGATGTGTGAAAGATATTGTGATATATGAAACGAAGTATTGGTTACAACATGATAGAGTATAATATGGCAAAAGTCATGTTCTCATATTTGATGAGAATTTGCAAAAGGTTGGAGACACTTGTTGTCCTAATCCTTCAAAAGGTTTTGGATAGCAACATTATACTCATAATTCATCGTTATAAGCTAACAATAGCTTGATCATGGACGATTCCATGATAAGGGTGAATATTTGATGTAGGTAAAATGTTTACTACACCAAGAGATTACTAAAGAAAGGAATTTGAAAGAACACCAAACATTTGATGATGGTGATCTAATTCAAAGTGCAAGTCCAAAGACATTGGTATTTAATTATACACGCTTTGGACTATATGTCATATGTATGACTCCACTATTGATGTTGATAGATTCTTTCAAACAGAAAAGGAAATACTGAAAGAGAATCTCATAAATATATGGCAGAAAGGAAAAGACTAGAATTGTTCAGCTTAAGTATATAGATGATATACATGTTATGGCTATATTATTTGCTTATTAAACAATGTGGTTCTCAAGTATTTGATACTGAATTTGTTGGTATGAATCGTCATACGAAACAACACAATTCATGAACTACAATGGCCTAAGTAACTAGCAAAAGAATATGTGATGATGTTCATCGAGAACAAATAAAGGGTTATTGTGTTGCTTGTTAAACATCAAAGCTTGCCTTCAAAGATTTGTTTTATCAGGTATTATGAGAACAAAAGGGTTGTTCAAATAATTGCCGTAATCCATAAAAGATGGATTCGCAAATCTCGTTGGAGACATCACATCCATAAAACTAGTGCTAAAGATGTCGAAAGACAAATTGATTGAAAGATCACTTAGGAAGTGACATCGCCATTTAAATTATACTGGAAAGAAAACATGAAGAAACTTCATGTGGATGGAATTTTGGAGTCTTTTGATTTTTGATCAAATGACACTTGTGAAACTTTCCTAGAGATAATTGAAATTTCGTTCATAGGCCAAAAGGGAACGAAAGACTAGCTTATTGGAATTTGTACATATTGTTGTACGAAGTCCATTATGTGTAGTCAAGAGCGATGGATTTTAACTTCATTTGCTTTTTCCGAAATTTTGAGTGAATATATGAATATTTACTTAATAAGGATGAAGTATGAAACATTTGAAAAGTTCAAAGACTTTCAAGATGAAGTGCAAAATCATTGTAACAAGAATATAAACAGTTTATGATAAAGATCATAAAGGAAGATATTTGAGTTACAGAGTTTAGCATAATACCTAAGATTTAAGGAATAGTTCCGTGGATTTGCATTTCCCGAAACACCATAAGGGTATGGAGCGTTCGAGATATGTAATTAAACCTTGTTTTACATGGTAAGATCAAAGGTATAATTCATAAAACAGCCATTATATTTTAAAGATTAAAAGCTTTAGAGATTACAGTTTTTCCACTGAAAAGAGCTCCATCATAATCCGTTGAAATGACACCATATAAAGTTATGGTTTGGGATAAAACCCAAGTTGTCCTTTCTTAAACATTGGTTTGCTATGCATAAGAAAGATGTTTGCAACCAAAGTCGGATGAACCTGTCTTTGTATAACTGTTGAGTATTCCTCCATAACACCAGAGACAAAAGTGTTTGTCGCTTAGAACGTCAAGTTTCTTTGGGAAGGAATTTTTCGTGAAAAGAAAAGTGGGAGGACAATAGAACTTTGATAAGGTTAAAGGAACCTTAGCTATATGTGCAAAGTTGCGCAGCGCCGAAAAGTGTTCCGGAGGCAGCAACAATGCTCATGGCTCACGTGCCTCAAAGGTTGTGGTCACGGAGATCTAAGTTCCTATTGAAACAAGTAGATCGGGTAAACAATCAAATACCAAGATTTGAGGGTTGAATCATTATTTGAGAATAATGAACTGACTACATGCAAAGAAGCGATGATGGGCCCTGACTCCGTCAAATGGCTTGAAGCCATAAAATCCGTGATAGTTCCATACACGAGAAATCAAGTTTTGAACTTGAAGGACCCTCGAGAAAGGTGTAAGACCTTACAGTTGTGTTTGGATCTATAAATAAATAGACATGGATGTTGCACATCTATGAAATAGTCGACATGTTGGGAAAGAGTTCACAACAATGTTCAAAGGTTGACTATGACAAGATCTGATCTTTCATAGCGATATTTAGTCTAGACGGATTAGTGTAGCAACCACTACATATAATTTTATTATATGGTAGTTGAATAAACAAAACAAGTTCTTCTAATAGAATGGTTACCTAGGACGTGTGCATGACACAGTCCAAAGGGTTTTTTGTTAAAATTCAACGGATGCTAAAAACATATGCAAACTTCAATGGTTGAAGTAAGCATAGCGGAGTTGGAATCTTCACTATGATGAAACTGTTAAAAGAGTTTAATTTCATCAGAGACAATGAAGATGCTTGCATTTGCAAGAAATTAAGTGGGAGCGCTAAGACATGTTTCTACTACATTATGTGGAAGACATATTGTTGATTGGAAATGATGTATATTTTATTAACACATATTAAGAATTTCATCCCGATGAAAGACTTAGGCAAAACCCAAATATTTGGCATCAATAGACGCTAATATGGTTGTGCCAAAAGTACATAGATGATATATTGAATGAGTTCAATATAAAAACTACAAGAAAGGTTCTCGTCGCACAGAAAGGATTGAATGAGTTCAATATTGATGATATATTTAAATGTACTGACATTTGGTAAATGAAACAAAGATTCAAGTATAGATTGATACTTGATGTATGAGATCACAAAGAGTATTTATATCAATCATACTGTGATATGTACAAATCCAGATATGTCCTATGCTCTAAATATTATGAGCATATACCAGAATGATTCGTAAGATGATCATTGGACAATAGTAAGGATATTCTTATGATCTTTTGGAAGAACTAAGAGTATAATATTTGTAGAAGTGACAAATAGATGGTTAGTTCATTGTAAAAGTACTACATTGATACTAGCTTTGTCACAAAGTACAAATTAAGTTTATCTCAATCTAAACTAAAGGTGGCACAATATAATGGAAAGTGAGTTCCATAATGGATTTGGATGAGTTCCAAAGTTAAAGACATTGTGACAAATACTACAACAAAAGGCTAAGTATATGACTGCTATAATAGCAGCTAAAGAGGGCATTTGTGTCAAGTAGTTTGTTATCAAACTAGGTGTAGTTCACAGCGGGATAATACTATGAAGATATATTGTACGACAATATTATCAACATGTTTTAACCCCAAAAGAACTAAAGGTCACACCAAAGGACCAAATTTGTACGAAGCCATCTCATTAGAGAATGAGTGATGCGTAGGGACGCAAAGACATGCAATTACACACGGACTGGAAGTGTCGATCCGGAGATCGATTGACCACTAGCAATCGTGTACATACAACACCGAAAGCCATAGGTGTTGAATACACAAAGGTTTGAAACTAGATTATTGACTCTAGTGCAAGTGGGAGACTGTTGGAGATATGCCCAAGAGGCAATAATAAAGTGGTTATTATCATATCTTCACACTTATGATAAATGTTTACATACCATGCTATAATTGTATTAACCGTAAACATTAATACTTGTGTGATTTGTAAACTAAAATAAGAGTCCCTAGTAAAGCCTCTTGTTAAACTAGCTTGTTGGTTAATATATGATCATGGTTTCCTGATCATGAACATAGAGATGTTATTAACAACAGGATCATATCATTAGGAGAATGATGTGATGGACATACTCCTATAGATAAGCGTAGCATAAAGATCAAGTCATTTCAATAGTTCAATTGCTATATGCTTTCTGATACATAGTAACCTAATTCCTTCGACCATGAGATCATGCATATCACCTTTTAGGATGGATGCTTTGATGTCATCAAACACCACCGTAACGGGGTGGCTATAAAGGTGGCATTGAGTGTTCGGAAAGTATTGGTTGAAACACATGGATCAAAAGTGGGATTTGTCCATCCATATGACGGATAGATATACTCTGGGCCCTCTCGGTGGAATGTCATCCAATTAGCTTGCAAGCATGTGACTGGCTCACAAGGGATCACATATCACGGAGCGAGAAAGAGTACTTATCGGTAACGAGGTTGAACTAGGTATGCGGAGATACCGGCGATCATAACCTCGGATAAGTAAATTATCGTGAGACAAAGGGAAATTGGTATCGTATGTAAGTGGTTCATTCGATCGCAAAGTAATCGTAGAAATATGTAGAGCCATATGAATTTCCAGATTCCTCTATTGGTTATTGATCGGAGAAGTGTCTCGATCATGTCCACATAATTCACGAACCGTAGGAGACACACTTAAGGATTCGACGTTGTTTGAGTAGTTATGGTATTATGAGAAAGAGACCTAATGTTGTTCGGAGTCTCGGATGGGATCCGGGATATCACGAGGTGATCCGGAATGGTCGAGAATAAGATTCATATAAGGAAAGTCCGTTTGAGTTCGGAATGATTCGGTGTTTTCATCGGGAATGTTCTAGAAGGTTCTGGATTGTCCGGCACTCGGGGGAGGTACATGAATGTGTCATTACATATTGAATGATTGCATCATGTACTAAGTGTTCTTGATGTTCCAAATAAAGGATTAAATTGAATCCTAAAGCAGAAAAGTCAAATGGCGGTTTAAAAGTCAAGCGGCTAAAGCGAAACTATGGGAAACAAGCAAGAGGTGGTTGGAACCGACTTGGGAGGAGTCCGCCAAGCCTCGCCACCACCAAGGCCGACTTGGGAGGGAATCCCTCCCTTGGCCGCCCTCCACCTATAAAAGGAGGCGGGGCCTCCTCCTCTAGACACACAAGTTCCTATCCTCTAATCTCCGGTTTAGAGTCGTTTTGGTTTAGAGCTTCTAATTGCCCTAGCCTTGGTTTAGAACCTTCTAATTGGTGTGTCTAATCTCTAGACCACTAATATCTCTCTCTCATACTCCACCATACTCGCTCGGCTTAAGGCGAAGCCTGCGGATCTCCCTCTACTTCCGGTACCACGCCCGTTGTCTTTGCGGAATCACGAGGAGAGTGCTACAACCTCCGCCTCTTTGGAACAAGGGAGAGGAAGGTCTTCGTCAGTACCGAGCGTGTGACCGATTGCGGGAGCGCTGCGAATGTGGCGTAGGAAGGATCGTCTGCGATCTTGAGATCGGAAAATGCGACATCACCCACGAGAATCTACTCTCGTTAACCGCTTTGGAATCTTCAAGGGTAAGTTATTCCATCGACTCGTTGCTACAATCTAGTAGATAGATCTTGGCTTGTTTGTTTGTATGCGATAGAAAATTTTTGTTTTCCATGCTACGAACCCCTACAAGAGCATCGCAGTGTTCCGACCAATTCGCATCGCCCCACGCCTCGCCACCATGCCGTTGAGCTTCGCCAGGAGGCAGCGTACCGTCCCCTACCCCCAGCCATGACGTTAGCTCGTTGTGCAGACGACCACGACGATCTCCACCCGCAACCTTCGGTCCCTCTTCGCACTATAAATAGAGTGAAAGTACAAAGGAAGTCGCCTAGAGGGGGTGAATAGGCTTTTAAAAATATTATGGTTTAGGCTTAAGTAAATGCGGGATAAAACTAACGTTTAATTTATTGAGCACAAAACGTAGCCACTAAGTTTAGCTAAGTGCACCAACAACCTATGCTAAGCAATACAAGCAACAAGGTGATAGCAAGATATAAATACTTCAAGCACGATGGCTATCACAATGTAAATTGCATAAGTAAAGGGCTCGGTAAAGAGATAACCGATGGATGCGGAGATGAAGATTTGTTTCCCAAAGTTGACTTCCAAAGAAGCTACGTCTCCGTTGGAGAGGTGCGATTGCGAAATGCTCTCCGAACGCCACAAATGGCTCACCTCGAGGTGTGGTGGCTTGATGTTCACCCAACGCCACACAAGGCCTCACCCCGGATGCGGAAGCACGAAACTCACCGACGCCACAAAAGGCTCACCCTATTCTCCCAAGTGCGCACCACAAAAGGCGGGCACTTGCTCCACTATGGGACGCTTGAGGGCGGTCACCGAACCCGTACAAGATTGGGGCTAACTCCACAACTCAATTGGAGGCTCCCAACAACAAAGCCACAAAAGGTTACAATGCCACAAAAGGCCAACAAAGCCACAAAAGGCTACAAGACCACAAAAGGTCAACAAGACCACAAAAGGTCCACAACCCAACCACATGACCGTCTAGGGTTCCAAGGAACCCAAGAGAAACAAGCCCACAAGCTTGAACTCGCCGAGTCTCCGAGGAGAACTCAAACCTATGCACCAAATGCAAGGGCAAGTCCTTCTCTCACAAATTCCAACAAAGCTACAAAAGCTATTGGGGGAATAAGGGAGGAAGAACCCAAGAGGAGAACACAAAACTCTCCAAGATCTAGATCCCAATGATTCCTTCACAACGAAGGGATTTAGCTTGGGGAAATTGTAGATCTAGATCTTCTCTCTCAAATCCCTCAAAAAGATGCAAGAATCATAGGAAGGGAAAGGGGAGAGCGAAAGCTTCTTCAAGTTCAACAATGGAGGAGAGAGAGAAAGCCAAGAACCAAGAAAAGAGTTGTAACACACGAAGGGGAAGAGGAGCCCCTTTTAAAGGGCTCCCAGATCTGCCTGTTATGGGCATTCGCGACTCGTGGCCGGAACTTCCGGTGGGAGGCCGGAAGTTCCGGTGGCACATAGACAACGGTCAAAAAATGCTGAGCGAGAAACTGAAAAAACGAGTCCTGGTCGAAACTTCCGCCGGTTCACCAGAACTTCCGGTGGGAGCGAAACTTCCGATGGAAGTTCCGACAGAAGATCCGCCAAATAGACAAAACCAACACAGAAGGTTACTGAATCGTGAGCGGAAAAAGAGCCGGAAATTCAACCGGAACTTTCGGCGGCAACTAGGCCGGAGCGGAACTTCTGGTCCCTGGCCGGAATTTCCGGTGGGAGCGGAACTTCCGGTGGAAATTCCGACTGAAGTTCCGTCAAATAGCACATCCAAAACAGAAGGTTACTGAATGTGAGCGGAAGAAGACCCAGAACTTCCACCGGAACTTTCGGCGGCAAAGATGCCCTAGCGGAACTTCAGGTGGGAAGCCAGAACTTCCGGTCAGGGAAATTCCAGAAACCAGAAAACCAGAAACGCAATAACTTTTGCATCTGAACTCCAAACGGGATGAAACTAATTTTGTTGGAAAGATAACAACGAATATAATATTGGGTATCACCTTGGGAGAAAATACCATGAACATATATGTGAAGTATCCCCCAAGGTGTGGAGCCGGAAAACTCGCAAGATCAAAAACCGCAGTAAGATATGCAAGTGAAATCCTTAGATGATGAACTAGAGCTTGTTAAGATGATGACCACAAGCTCGAGATCCTCTCATGGACAAGAACCAAATAACAACCAAGAAATATAATGCTATGAATGCAAAGTTTTGAGCTTTCTCCAAAGGATGCAAACGAGACACCCACTTGAGAGCCCCTCTTGATAGAACGGCTATCTATCCTAAACCCGGTCTCCCAACTAACAATACGAGACCGACAAAAGAAAATCCCTATCAAGAACATACCTTTGCCTTGAGCATCTCACTTGAACTTGATGTAGACCGTCTTGTTCTTCTATAGTGGGAACACCTTTCTTGGATGCTCTTGCTTGATGAAGATGAAGACTTGCAAATTGCTCCCCCATACTCCATCGGGAAACCTCTTCTTTGAACTTGTCTTCATCATTCCATGAGAACGAGGATGGCAAGCTTCAAGCATGAGATCTTCTAGAGATGGCACATATTGAGCTCGCCCTTCTTCATCCCTACTTGAGGTTGATCTATCTTGATGCAACTCTTTGCACATGTCTTGATCAACCTTCAATATCCTTCTTTCTTCATCTTCCAACCTTGAGACCAACATATGGCCCAAGCGATGTCAATGGACAAACCTACAAGTGAAACTCAATTTACACATTAGTCCATAGAGATTGTCATTAGTTACAAAACCACACATGGGGGCATACATGCCCTTTCATAGAGGCCTCCCCCATTTGAATCCAGCACACCATCTCACTACCCTGTCTCTCAGAACCACCCCACCTCATTCCCGGAGCAAGGCGAGCACCAGGTTGCTGGAATTTCGCCAGAGCTTGCCGCTGCTGGAGGAGAAGGGCGCCATTGATTGGAGCCGCCACAGGAGGAGCCACCGGTACCAGGAGGATCGCCGTCATCGACTTCATCGTTCGCCCCCATCGTCGACCATCGCCGGAGCCCTGGTGAGCCGCCACTGACCCCCACTGACCGCGCTAGGGTTCGACCTCGCCGCGTTCTATTCAGACGTGGACGATGAACCTCAGCCATAGATCTAGCTTCTAATCCTACGGCCCAAATCACCCCGTACCCCTTCGCCACTCTCTGTCTCGCTGGCTAGTGGGGACAACCACTTAAACCCACCCCTGCGCGTGTTGTGCGCAGTGGGATGGCCCAGTTACACTCCCGCGCGACCCAGTAATTCAAACTTAGGTTTTTCCATTTAGTTTCAAACGTAGTTCTGTCTCTAGATTCAAAAATCAATCCATGGAGATTCACTAAACCAAATTGCATGAAACTAATTTTTCTAGAAAGGTACTGAAATTCTTAATCTAAGCCCATTGGATTCAAATCATTTGGAATTGTAGATCACCTATAGTAAAAATAACAAGGCAAAGACTTTTCTGCATTCAAACATTTCTAAAAATTCAACCACAAAAGCTTTTGGGTTGATTCCAACTCTCAAAAATCACATTTGATAAGACCTTTCTGAATATATAAAAATATCTAGGTTTACTTGCAAAAATAATGGACAAGCAATAAAAGAATGCCCCATAGGCATTTGTAGTTACTTTATTTAATTAAAATAAAAAGGTTAAACCTTACTAAAATAATGACACCACTTTAAATCACATTCTGAAGTACTGAAATGTGTGGTGATGACATGTGTCAACATGATCCCATGTTTTAGTTGGAGAATATTAAATCTTGAGTAGTTTTTCAATGAGTAGAAATTACTTTTCTAAAATAAAATAAATAAAACAAGTGCTTTAATCCTTGTGATAATAGTGATGATGCTAGATCATCTAGTGTGAACCTTGGTGTGAGAAATAGAATTAGTTAAGTATTGTTTGGTGATTGTGTATCTCGTATTTATTTATAGACGCTAGTACCGACCAAGGATACGAGGAGGAAGGAGATTACTATGAGGAAGAAGATGAGGAGAACTTCAACCACTGCATTGCACAAGGCAAGCTACTATCTTAGCAAGCTTCACAAAACAAGTGAACCTTGCAAGCTAACACTTGCAAGTGTGAAAACTATATAAGCTATGCAATGCATTAGGCATGTCTTGAGTATACCAATTGATGATACCAATCCTAGTTTTACTTGCAAGCTTAGTTATTTTATTTCTTTATCAAAGCTTCATGTTTGTGTTTACTTAGTGACTTGTAGATTTTAGAAGGGTTATTAAAGGTAGCATAAAGAGTATAAAATTTGGCCTAAGTTAGATAATCTTGATGTCATCCTGAGGCATGCGATTGAACTTAGATCATTCATACTTGTTTACCACCCCTCATTAGTGTTTACCCTCACTTGTAGATGCTAGTGCTAAGCATAAAACTTGATCACTTTAGATGGAAATACTTGGTGAAAATGGTTATGAAAACCTTAGAATGATGAGTCATTCTGATGAAATGTTTTGACCTGTGTTCTTGAACACCAGAAGATTTTGATGATGAAAATGTTGATGCATGAGCCTTAGCCCTTTATAAAACTAATGGTTGTCTGGATGCGATACCATTCCAATTTTACCGTACAACCACAATACCCAAAATTTGGGTAGGGATTGACTAAAAGTTTATATACCTTAGCATGGGTTCCCTTGCGGCCAAGGTTTGAGTTGATGCTACCTTGTGAAGATTGTCCACCTGTGCAGTTTTCAAGATGACAGTTGGTCATGTTTGGGAGGCCAAACTCATAGCAGAGGTGCCTATACTAGGGCGTGTAATTGAAAGGTTAGGATTAATTATCCGCATACTGAGTATGGTGAATTCAGAATTGTTCCCTGACGGATGTACCGAATATTGTGGTGAAAGTGTACCACATCTGCAGAGTGTCAAACTATTCGATTAGCCGCGTCCGTGGTTATGGACAGTTGGAGTGGCCATACTGTTTCATCGTTAGATATTTTCAAAATGACTTATGAAATGAATCGTGACTTTGACTTGACCACAACAGGGTTGTGATATGAAAACTCAAGTTCCCACTTAGGTGTTATAAAACTTTCAACTAGCTTTCTTTGCTTCTGAACTCAGTTAGAGATAAATCTGGCTTTTTGCAAAACAACCTAAAGCTTAGTATTCCTACTCAAAACCACTTTACTTGTTAGTCTTAGTTTGCGAGTGCTTAAAGAGTACTCATGGCTTTGTCCCTGGCTATTCCCGTGGCCAGATTATGAAGAGGACTATCAAAAGGATGGACCGCAGGAAGGTTACGACAACTAGGATCATCTCCCATCGTCAGCATTGCCTATGACCATGAAGATGGAGCCTCGTCCACGCTATCGTTATTATATTATTCCGCTGCTTTGATTGTATTAAGACTGGATCATGAGATCCTTTATTTGTTGTAAGACCTTATCTATGGTTTGTAATGGATGATGTACTGTGATATCCAATCTGTTATGTCTTATAAAAATGGTAATCCTGGGATTGCGATGTATGACATAACATACATCTAGGATTAAAAATCCGGGTGTTGACAATACTCCCTCCATTTTAAAATATAAGATGTTTTAGCTTTGTAAAAAGAGTGTATCTAAACTTATTTTAGTGTGTCGATTCACTTCAAATCTACACAAACCTACACACTAAAATTGGTCCAGATACACTTCTTTCACAAAACTAAAACATCTTATATTTTGAAACGGAGGAAGTACTTCGGTAAACTTGATGGACCATGGAACAAATTCACTTAGGACAAAATTTATATGCCTTACACCTTGGAACAAATGGGGACCGTATTGTTCCTTTTTTGCAGCACCATGCATACATCATGTTAGTTGGGTCTTGCACCATGCGCCGTGATTCGTTAGTTAGTTTCATGGATTCTGATTCTTTTGATGTGAACTGAAAGCTCTATTTGGTCTCCTCCTTTCGAGTTTTGTTGAGAAGCTCCGTCGTCTTTCAGTTAGACGATAACCACCCAAAAATGTCTTTCTTGCTTGGATTAGATTAAGCAGCTAATCGTCAATGATTTGCAACAGGTACGAACTAATGATCTCCAATGATGCATCAACAGTTCCCCCCTGTATGTATGTACAAGTGAGATTCGGTCAACTTCCAAATTTGCTTTTTTTAATCCATGCATGATAGATGTCCGGGAACCTTAACTGACCATCTTCGTGTTCCGCTGCCAACTGCGATCATATATATTCCTCCCTTATTTGAATATTCTTTGATTCTCCTACTGACCGATCGCTGAGCAACCACTGTCTAGTGTATATGATCACATTTCTAAATGCTATTACAAAGTAATGCACGTGAGTTTGCTAGGAGTCCAGATCTGGAGTATGGTCGAAAAATATAATGTATCCCATGCAGCAATCAGACTAGTGGCTTTTCCAAGAAAGTACTCCAACTATATATGGGGAGCATGGGCTAGTTTGGTTAAGTAAACGCTCGAGAATCAGGAGTAGGAATACGCATATTACATGCAAATAATTGGAGCTAGTAGGAAATAATAGAGCCAGGTGGTTGATAAATGAATAACTAAGTAACAAATCAAGAATTCAAGATCCGATTGATCGAGGGAACTGTAACACTTGACCAACTTTGGCGACCACACCGATCGTTGGACGTGGACATGTGCAATCAATACGCACACAGGACTAACATGCACTCACTGCTCGGTCTCACATGTAGTCAGTCAGACATCAACGCGTCTGATTTGCACCGATTCATATTCTTGCAGCGCATGAGCCACTTGGAATGTGAGAGTGGCTAGTTTCCATCTCAAGACTTTGGAGCCAATCTCATGAGGCTCTCCGCACGTATACTATTGACATGTAGCAGAACTTCCCGTGTTTAAGCACTGACAGCTCTGATTAAGCTGCTGGTTCTGGCAAGTAGAGATGCAAGTTTTGAACCTTTGGGATATCTTTTATTTTAGTCTAGTACAAACAAATGAATTAGTTTCTCAAAAAGTTGAGATTTATAAAAAAATAGTTTATTTTTTTGTACTAAAGACTAAGGAGGGTAAATGATACCCTAAAAAGGTTCCTTTTTGCATCCTTATTGTCAAGGAGCCAGCTGAAACACGTACTGAGGACGTGCATGCATTCTCCGGTGAGATTGTGTGGCTGAAAGAGGTCATTCATGCATGTGGCTCGAACGTCTCCGCCCCGCTAGCTGGTCATGATCAGCCGGCGGTGGGGGAAGTTAATCCTAGGTCACATGCATGTAGACTGTCACCACACACTCGTTTGACAAGCTCCCGTACGTGTTTCTTTTCACTTCTTTCGAAAAGATGGCACGTAACATTGATGGATCTAGAGCGAACTTTAGTCGGGGCAAAATGTAATACGAATTAATTTACAGCGTGCAGATGACTGTAGCGGGAAGGATCAGGATACCAGGACGCGTCCTTGTCATCGGTCATCATCGGCTAGCGGGCCGGAGACGACGGATTGGAATGCTCGCGAAATTTCGACAAGAAGACACGGCACAGTTCTGGGGCCACATATTTTATCTCAAACGGGTAACTGGAGAAGATCCGCACGGATCGATCAATGTTACGTGCCAGGAAGTACAGTGACTAATGGCAACTGTTGATCCATGCATGACGTCGGCTACGACGGTCAATGTTTGAGGAATGCGTTTGACTGACGGGATTTTCCCTCAGGATCGGAGGAGGTCCTTGCCATCATCAAAAGCATGCTGCTGGACAAGTGCCCAAGATCGGACGGGTTCTCTAAACGTTTTTTTTGTCTCGTGTTGGGACATTATCAACACTGGCGTTATGTATGTCTTTCGTTCGCTTTTTAGGCTGAATTGTCTTGGATTTAGGGCAGTAAATAATGCGTTGGTCACACTGCTGCCCAAAAAGATAGATGCGGGAATTCCGACCAATCAGCCTTATTCATGGGATCGCCAAATGTCGGCAGGAGGAGTTGTTGTCGACCACGCCAAGATTAAGGATGTTGAAGAATGGAAATTCCCAATTACTCAAATCAAAGTTCGCGCATTTCTTGGATTAACGGAATATTACCGAAAGTCGTTGAAAGATTTTCCAGCATCACAAGGCCGATGACCCGGCTGTTGAAGAAAGACAAGAAGTTTGAATGGATGGACAAATGTGAATCAAGAGTTCAAAAGCTCAAGAAAAGATTGATTTCAGCCCTAATTTTGATCATGTCGGATATCACGAAGCCTTTTGACGTATATTGTGATGCATCCAAGATTGGTCTCGGATGTGTTTTGATGTAGGAAGGCAAAGTAATATCATATATGTCCAGACAACTGAAGCAACATGAGTAGAATTATTTCACCCATGACTTAGAATTGGCAGCCGTAGTGTTAGCCTTGAAGACATTGTAGGGTTCGCATCATAGAAAACAAAAAATTCCTACGATGGAAACAACTATATACCAAGATCTATCTACTAGATACAAGCAACAAGTGGATATACATCCCTATAATACATACCCTCGAAGACCGAATAGCGTTAACGAGGTTGTACTCATGGATGATGTATACGAACGCTTGCCGATCTCAAGATCGTGATGAATTCCATCTGGTCCAGTCGGTCCAGCACCATAGGGTCCAGCACCGCAAAGAAGTGGTGCATCCGTGATCGCACACACGTCCGGATACCCCGACAACCTTCGCGCCCTCGCTCCAACGAAGCAGCGGAAGCAAAAAATCCTTCTAGAAAAATCCATCGAAAACATGTATCTCGCTGATCCGAGACCATGGGGGAATTCTAAAGGAGGAGAGAGATCCTTCGCGAGGAGGTGTGCTTTGAGAGGATGAGAGGGGGCCTTTTATAGGGAGAGGGGGGCACCCAAGAGGCTATGCGCCCAACCATGGTGGGCTTCCCCCACCTCTTCCACATTCATGTGGGTAGAGCTCCCACTCAAAATGAAAAGCCTCCACTCACATAAACATGCATCCACTCAAAAATCCACTCACATGCATTAAATTTCCACTAAATTTAATGCAAGATCTCATTTAAATAAAACTCTTTTATTTATTTATTCAGAATTTTGTTAATTACTCTAATTAACAAACATTCACATAAAACCCCTTACAACATTTCAATTTCACATGCAGAACCAGTTTCGGCAATTTCAACCGAAACAGTTTCGGTGTCTAGTGAAATAAATTTCAGCGCTTTCCTTTTTCTTTGTCTGGCATATTATTATTTGCTCCAAATGGTGTTGGTATCCCTTAAGTGTGTCACCCTAAGATTCACGAATAATGTAGACATGACCGAGACCCCTCTCCGATCAATATTTAGCAGCGGGACCTAGAGATCCGTACTGACTCCCACATATTCAACGATGACTTCTATGATCGTGTGAACCTTATACGCATGTAACACAATTCCTTTGTCTCGCAATATATTACATGTCCGAGATTTGATCATCGGTATCTCCATACCTAGTTTGATCTCGTTACCGATATGTACTTTTTTCTTGTTCCCATGATATAACATTCTAGTGATCAAATCACTTGCTTGTAAGCTAACTAATGTGATATCACCGAGAGGGCCCTAATTATATCTATCCGTCCTCGGGATGGACAAATTCCACTCATGATCCATGAGCCTCAACATAACACCTTCGTAGCACTGAACCCATCTTTATAATCACCCTATTACGGTGTGACGTTTGATGTTATTAAGATACTCTTCCGGTGTTAGTGATTGACATGATCTGATGGTCTAAGGACTAAGATTACTTCATATGATGTTATAGCAATATAAAAACAATGACCTTGATTGTAATTCTATACTTCGGATGAATGTTCATCACACCATTCCAATAATGTTGTGACCTCGTTATTAACAACATCCACTATCCATGATCAGGAAACCTTTGATCATCTTGTTAATCAACGAGCTAGTTTATAAGAGAGGCATAACTAGGAACTTCCTTTTTTGTTTATTAAACACACATGTATTAACGTTTCCGTATTAATACAATTATAGCATGCAAAATAAACATTTATCATAAACAACGTATACGATAATAACCACTTTATTATTGCCTCTCGGGCATATTCCCTCCAGTCTCCCACTTTCACTAGAGACAATTATCTAGTTTGAAAAATTTGTGTATTGAACTGTTGGAATTATGCCCTAGAGGCAATAATAAAGTTGTTATTATTATAATTCTTGTTCATGATAAAGTTTATATTCCATGCTAGAATTGTATAATGACTTTATACTGTGTGATTTCAACACCGTGTCCCTAGTATGCCTCTATGGACTAGCTCATTGTTTAATGATGGTTAAGGTTTCCTAACCATAGACATGAGTTGTCGATTGATAATGAGATCATATCATTGGGAGAATGATATGATGGACAGACCCAAACTAAGCGAAGCAATTAGATCGTGTCATCGTGTTCATCTTTGCGAAGCTTTTCTTATGTCAAATATTGTATTCCTTAGACCATGAGATAATACAACTCCCTGGTATCGGAAGAAAGCTTTGAGGTCATCAAACGCCATCCTATGCGGAAAGTGATTGGGTTGTATGTATCGAGATGGGATTTGTCCTCCCAAGTCGAGAGATATACTTGGGCCCACTCGTGTCGATATCAACACCGCTTGCAAGCATGTGGTTAAGGAGTTAATCACAAAGTGATATCGGATTACGGAACGAGTAAAGTACTTGCTGTGAACGAGATTGAACTAGGTATGACGGTACTGACGATCAAATCTCGGGCAAGTAAAATATCGCGAGACGAAGGGAATATATTGATGGGTTTCGCGGCATAGTAAATCAAAATTTTCTACGGATGCGAACAGAGGGAAGCCAAGATCTAATCTAGGAGATTCAAACAACGAGAGAGATTGGATTAGATCTTCATACCCTTGAAGATTCGCACAGCGGAACGTTCGTTGGAACGTGGGTGATGTAGTCGTACTCGCTTCTCCTCCTCGCGATCCGATCCGATCTAGCACCACAAGTGGCGATGTCTCCGTGAGATGCACACGTGCGGCACCTCGATGTCTCCTCCTTCCTTGGTCCAGCAAGTATGGTGGAGAGATGGGTTCAACGCGACGGCGCGGTGCAATTGGTGGATAATTTCTGCAGTAGGGCTTCGCCTAAAAGTAGTCGGGAGGGAGAGAGGAGGGCAGCAGGGCGGCTAGGGTTGGAGGGGAAGGTGTACGGGGTTGGTGCGCCCCTAGCCCTCTATATATAGAGGGGTGGGCGCAGCCCTAGACCCTCCCCCAAGCCAAGGCCGGCGGCCCCAAGGAGGAAGAGTGGGGGGCAAGGAAACCCCCCCTTCTAGAAGCTCTATCTAGAGTTTAAACCTCTCTTGGCCGGCTGGGCCCTATGGGGCCTTGTGCCCCTGGCCCAATGCGGCCAGGGCACTCCCTCATAGGCCCATGCCCCCTCCCGGAAGGTGGGTCCACGTTGGTCCCCTTCCGGAAGGTTCTAGAAGCTTCCGGTACAATACCGATTAACCCGGAACAATTCAACTCCAAAAACTGCACTGCCTTTTATAAATCTTATTCTCCGGACCACTCCGGAACCTCTCGTGATGTCCCGGATCCCATCCGAGACTCCGAACAAAAACTCATAAACCAATTATCCAATCTATCCTAGCGTCGAGACACGTTAAGTGTGTGACCCTGCGGGTTCGAGAATATGCAGACATGATCTTCTATCAATAATCAACAGTGGGGTTTGGAAACCCATATTGACTGCCACACATTCATCGATGATCATATCGGATGAACCACGATGCCAGGATTCAATCAATCCCATATATATATTCCCTTCGTCTCGCGATATTTTTACTTGCCCGAGATTTGATCGTCGGTACCGTCATACCTAGTTCAATCTCGTTCACAGCAAGTACTTTACTCGTTCCGTAATCCGATATCACTTTGTGATTAACTCCTTAACCACATGCTTGCACGGTGTTGATATCGATTACCGAGTGGGCCCAAAGTATATCTCTACGACTTGGGAGGGACAAATCCCATCTCGATACATGCAACCCAACAGATACTTTCTGATCACCTGAGAGACACCTTTATGATCACCCTCTCATAGGATGACGTTTGATGACCTCAAAGCTTTCTTCCGATACCAGGGAGTTGTATTATCTCATGGTCTAAGGAATACAATATTTGACATAAGAAAAGCAAAGAAAGGCGAACACGATGACACGATCTAATTGCTTAGTTTAGTCTTACATCATATCATTCTACCAATGATATGATCTCATTATCAATTGACAACTAATGTCTATGGTTAGGAAACCTTAACCATCATTGATCAATGAGCTAGTCCATAGAGGCGTACTAGGGACACGGTGTTGTTCACAAACCACACAAGTATTAAAGTTTCCGCTTAATACAATTCTAGCATGGAATATAAACATTATCATGAACAAGAATTATAATAATAACATCTTTATTATTGCCTCTAGGGCATAATTCCAATCTCCCACTTGCACTAGAGTCAATAATCTAGTTTACATTTGGCAACAATCTCACACCCATGGCATTGAGGTGCTGATCATGTTTTACACGGAAGAGGTTTAGTCAGCGGATCGACATTCGGATCTGTATGTACTTTGCTAATCTTCGATCTCCATCGCTATATAATCTCGGATTATATGAAACTTGCAGTTGATATGCTTGGTCTTTGGATGATATCTTGGTTCCTTAGCGAGTGCTATGGCGCCAGATGTTGTCACACAATATCTCCAGTGGGTCCAATGCACTTGGAACCACGCCAAGCTCGATGATGAAGTTCTGATCCAAACTCCTTCACTTGACGCTGCAGCGACCATGCATTCCGCTTGTCTTCAGATCCCGCGATCACGCTTTGCTTGCTTTCTCCACAGCTCCTCCATTCAAAATATACACGTATCCCGTCTCGAGATTTGGAATCATCCTTGTCGGTGTCGAAACTAGTGTCGACGTAACCTTTACTGACAGTGTTCATCACCCCCATAGACTAAGAACATTTCTTTAGTCCTATTTAGGTACTTTAGGATGTTCTTCACGGCTGTCCAGTGTTCCACTCCTGGATCACTTTGATACCTGCTCGTCAAACTAAGAGCATTGGACACATTCGGTCTAGTACATAGCATGGCATACATGATAGAACCTATGGCCGAGGCATAAGGCACTTTGATCATAGCTTCCCTATCATTTACCGTAGCTGGACACTGAGCCTTGCTCAATATCTTACCTGACAACATAGGCACTGAACCTTTCTTTGCCTTATCCATTCTGAACCTTTTCAGAACTTTCTCTAGGTATGTACTCCGGCTTAAAGCTATCGTGCGTCTTTGTCTATCTCTATAGATCTTGATGCCCAATATATAAGCAGCTTCACCTAGGTATTTCATTGAAAAACACTTGTTCAAATAACTCTTCACATCGTTAAGCATGTTAATGTCATTTCCAATAATCAATATGTCATCCACATATAGTACCAGAAATGTCACCGAGCTCCCACTCACTTTCTTGTAGATACAAGCTTCGTAGCAATTTGGAACAAATCCAAAGCTCTTGATCACTTGATCAAAATGAAGGTTCCAACTCCGAGATGCTTGCTTTAGTCCATAAATGGAACGCTCAAGCTTGCATACTTTATCAGCATCCTTAGGATCGACAAAACCTTCGGGTTGCATCATATACAACTCTTCATCAATGTTGCCATTGAGGAACGCAGTCTTGACATCCATCTGCCATATTTCATAATCATGAAACGCAGCAATTGCTAATAAAATCCGAATGGACTTAAACATCGCTACGGGAGAGAAAGTCTCATCGTAGTCAACACCTTGAAATTGTCGAAAACCTTTCGCGACAAGTCGTGCTTTATAGACGGTAACATTACCATCCGCGTCCGTTTTCTTCTTGAAGATCCATTTGCACTCAACGGCCTTTCGGTCGCTAGGAGGGTCCACCAAAGTCCATACTTGGTTTTCGCTCATGGATCCCAATTCGGATTTCATGGCCTCTAGCCATTTCTCAGAGTCTGGGCTCATCATCGCTTCCTCATAGTTCGAAGGCTCACTGTCATCTACTAACAAGACAGTTAAGATAGGGTTGTTGTACCACTCAGGAGGGGCACGCGACCCTGTCGACCTGCGACGTTCAGTAGCAGCATCGTCCGAAGCTTCATGATCCTTATCATTAGCTTCCTCTATTGTTGGTGCAAGCGGCACTAGAACAATTTCAGGTGCTGCTCTACTCTCCAACTCAAGAGAAGGTTCAACAACCTCGTCTAGCTCTACTTTCCTCCCACTCACTTCTTTCGAGAGAAACTCCTTCTCAAGAAAGGAACCGTTCTTTGCGACAAACACTTTGCCTTCGGTTCTGTGATAGAAGGTATACCCAATAGTTTCCTTAGGGTATCCTATGAAGTCGCATTTCTCCGCATTGGGTTCGAGCTTGTCCGGCATCAACTTCTTGACGTACGCTTCACATCCCCAAACTTTAAGAAATGACAACTTAGGTTTAGCAGCAAACCACAGTTCATACGGTGTCGTCTCAACGGATTTAGATGGTGCCCTATTTAAAGTGAATGCAGCGGTTTCTAATGCATAACCCCAAAATGATAACGGCAAATCAGTAAGAGACATCATCGATCAGACCATATCTAATACGGTTCGATTCCGGCGTTCAGACACACAATTGCGCTGTGGTGTTCCGGGTGGCGTGAGTTGCTAAACGATTCCGCTTGCTTTAAGATGCGTGAGAAAATCATAACTCAAATATTCACCTCCACGATCGGATCATAGAAACTTAATCTTTCTGTTACGATGGTTCTCCACTTCATTCTGAAATTCTTTGAACTTTTCAAACGTTTCAGATTTATGTTTCATTAAATAGATATACCCATATCTACTTAAGTCATCGGTAAAAGTGCGAAAATAGCTATATCCACCGCGCGTCGAAACACTCATCGGTCCGCATACATCGGTATGTATGATTTCCAACAAGTCCGTTGCTCGCTCCATCATACTGGAGAACGGGGTTTTGATCATCTTTCCCATGAGGCATGGTTCGCATGTGTCAAATGATTCAAAATCAAGAGACCTCAAAAGTCCATCAGAATGGAGTTTTTTCATGCGCTTTACACCAATATGACCTAGACGACAGTGCCACAAATAAGTAGTATTATCACTATCTACTTTGCATCTCTTAGCCTCAATATTATGGATGTGTGTTTCATCCCTTTCGAGATTTAGAAGAAATAAACCATTCACAATAGGTGCATGACCATAAAAGATGTTACTCATATAAATAGAACAACCATTATTCTCCGATTTAAATGAATAACCGTCTTGCAATAAACAAGATCCAGAAATAATGTTCATGCTCAACGCAGGCACATAATTTATTAAGGTTTAAAACTAATCCTGAAGGTAAAACTAAGGAGAGCGTGCCGACGGCCATCACATCAACTCTTGATCCGTTGCCAACGCGCATCGTCACCTCATCCCTCGCAGTCGCCTATTCAGTAGCTCCTGTTTGAGTTACAAATATTAGCAATCAACCGGTATCAAATACCCGGGCACTACAACGAGGGCTAGTAAGGAAAACATCAATCACATGTATATCAAATATACCTTTGATGGTGCCCGCCTTCTTGTCCGCTAAGTACTTGGACGATTGCCCAAAGTGACCCTTGTCCTTGCAATAGAAGCACTCGATTGTCCGGTTTAGGACCAGACTTGAGCTTCTTCTCAGGGCAACAGCGCTTACGCCGCCTTTCTTGAAGGGCTTCCTTGCACCCTTACCTTTCTTGAAGGTGGGGGGCTTGTTGACCATCAACACATGATTATTCTTTTTGATGTTCACCTCTGCTACTTTCATCTTAGCAAAGAGCTCAGTGATCATATCAGTGGAACCAATCTGATTGTGATCAACTACAAAACTTTTGTAGCTAGGAGTGTCAATCTTGAGCTCCTCTGGAATCTTGCAGTCCAGTTGGTCAAGGCGTTGAGTGTAGCCCGTCATCTCAATGGCGTGCTCACTAACGGAACTCACTTCCTCCATCTTGTAGTTAAAGAATTTCTTAGAGATCTCATATCTCTCAGAACGGGATTGAGTCTGAAACATGTTTTTCTGCTCCTCGAGAATCTCAAAGGGCCCGGCGAACTCCTCAAAACGATTTTGAAGATCCGATTCCATAGCATACAACATGGCGATCTTAATCAAATCATAATCATCCTTGCGCGACTGATAAACAGCTTTTTCATCTGCCGGCGCATCTATAGCAGGGGCGTCACCTAGCGCTTTCTCAAGGACATAGTCCTTTTGTCCGCCAGCGAGAATGATTCTCAGAATGCGGAACCATTTGGTGAAGTTAGACCCATTGTTTCTAAACTTTTCTATCTCAGCAAAAATGTTGAAGTTGAAGTTGGACTTGGCCATGTGATCTACAGTATTTGCAACTTAATCACCACACCTCTCAACATCTCTAGACTATGTTCATGATAAATAGTTCAACTTAATCAAATTACTAGATGAACTCCCACTAAATTCAACATCTCTCAAGTTGTTAGTGAACACGATCCAAATTCACCACACCTAATCCGATCTTCACGAGAAGAGATGTGGTTTCAATGGTGGACAACGAAGTGTCGATCATATCATTCATATGACTCATGCTTAACCTTTCGGTTCATGTGTTCCGAGGTCATGTCTGTACATGCTAGGATCGTCAAGTTAGACCCAAGTATTTCCGCGTGTGCAAAACTGGCTTGCACCCGTTGTATGTGAGCGTAGAGTCTATAGCACCCGATCATCACGTGATGCTTGGACACGACGAACTTTCGCAACGGTGCATACTTGGGGAGAACACAGTTTTTATCTTGATCTTTAAGTGAGGAATCATCTTATAATGCTACCGTCGCGATCTAAGCATGATAAGATACATAAAAGGATAAACATCACATGCATATAACTTTATGTGACATGGTATAGCCAATCTTCGCGCAATGATCTCCATCTTGTGCGTTCCGGCATGATCTCCATCACTCCACCATGATTGTCTCCACCACCTGTCACATCCCAAGATTTTCCAAATCTTGTAATGTGAAAAATAAATGAATAAAATAAAACTTTGTTGATTTTCAGAGTGAGAAGAAACTTTTTGAATCCAATTGGAAACCTTCAAACCAATTTGGATCAAATAAAATCCTAAAGGGATTTAAAAAGATAAAACATTTATTAAAGGAAAATAAAAATATTTAGAATTACTACTTTGAAATCTTCTTATAAAAAAATTTGGTTTTGAAAATAATTAGATTTCAAAAGGAGTATTTAAATAAAACAAATCCTATTTGATTTAATAACAATGGTCTATTTATTTAATTAATAATAGACCCTAAAATAAAATTATTATTTTGGTTTTGGAATTTTGGTTTATGTTACTGAACAGAACCAAATTCAAAGTTGTATAGTGTGGTGATTGTTTGAATTGATTTGAGTTTTTTTTGGTTGTTTGAATTTCAACACAGAAATTAGAAATAGAAAAAGAAAAAGGTTTTAAGAAGAAAAAAATGGTTTTGGACTCAGCTTACCGACCAAGCCAGAAGCCCAAACAACCAGCCCAGTCGCTCATCCATGAAAACGCACCCGCTCCCTGACCCGCAGAGTGACTGACTTGTGGACCCCAACCCTCTCTCTCGCTCCACTAACGAAACGGCCCCACACCCGAGCCTTCTTCCTCACCCGCGCGACTTCTTCTCCCCAAACCTCGTCGTCGTTTCTGCTGTTTGAATGCGCGCTTGATTCCTCCTTAACCACGCATTGATTCAGCCCGTGACTGCGTGCACTTAAGAGTCTCTCTTACCTCTCCATTTCCCCTCGCTCAATCCTCTCTCTCGGCCACAAGGCTGCCACGATTTCACGCGTAAACCCACTCTGCTCCGACGAGCTGCAGCACAAATTCCGGCCGAGCCTCGCCACCTCCTGCCTCCCCAAGCACACGAACTTACTCCCCACTCCCACGGCGCTCCTGCCAGTACCTTCCATTCAACCGCGGGCACCCTGAGCATCGACTTCGACGATCTCTGAACGCCGCCGTGTCTGCAAGCAACTTCGGCAACCCTTCTGGTAATCACCTGACCGCCCCTCTTCCTCTCATTCACGCACGCAAGTTCGCCTTGATCTAGCGCATCTAACTGCGTCTTCCTTTATCCTCGGGGAAAACCACAGCACCATCCTCGACGAGCACCAGGACCGCCTGACGTCGTTCTCCACTCCAGCGAGCAATCGCTACTGTTCCAGTGCGCCCCTCCGTCTGCAAAAAGCACGTCGATCTTCACCACGTCCTTGCAATCACGGTGAGCCTCTCCTCCTCTTCTCGCTTCACCTTTGCCGCCACCGTCGATCAGCCGCCACGCCATCACGAGCGCCGCCAGTTCTTGGCAAGATAGATAAGAGCCGTTCGATTTAGATCGAAGAGACATGATAGATCCACTTAACAGCGAAAGGGTACGGAGCCAGTGCCGTGCGATGCAACTTGATCCAACGGCCTGCAGCACGTGATCCACCCGAACCGGTACCAGCAAATAGCGTTGCGCCGCATGTCACCAGACGTTTAGAAAATAGAATTTGAATCAGATTTACATGCCATTTTGAAACCCTTGTAACTTTTGATCAACACGTCCAAAAATTGCAAACGTTATATCGTTGGAATCAGTGGAACAAGACCTAGCCAACCATGGAATATTTTTAGTAAATAGTATCTGTTAGATTGTTTGTTTTTGCAGAAACATTTGTATGCTTGTGTAGATTAGAAAATTTGTTCAAAAATGTTTTTGAGGTTCAAATCTTGGAAAATTAGTTTGTGATGAACTTACTGACCCTAGGAACCAACCTATGGTTTTTAAAATGAATTTGGTGAAGTTTAGGATGGACTAATGGATTTAGCCCATTTCTAGACAAATAAAAATATTGTTTTGTTATGAAAATGTTTTGGAGTAAAAGCTTTGGTAAAATGATTTGGATCAAAACCTACTGACCCTAAACACCAAGTTTTGAGAAACAACAACTTATTTGGTGAACAACATAAAGTTGTTGCTTTGATAAAAATTTCCACCACATAAAATAAGGATTGGATTTAAAAATGGTTTATGGACAAAACCCTTTGCAAATGACTTTGCCACTTTGGAAAATGACCACCTTGAACCTTACAAAGTTTAGAAACCTAGTGGAGACCATCTTTGCAAATAAAACTATCTCTTGCATGCTTACATGCATGACTTAGATCCCATTGTTTTATGTGTGTGAATTGTTTGATTGATTATTGGTTTGGAATGCTAGTTGATATTGTGTTTGCTTGATTAATTGTAGTGAAGCTAGAAAAGTGTGAGACTAGCAAGATCAAGGAGTGAACCAACATTCCCTACCAAAAGGCAAGTGACACTATCATCTAAAGTCCTACTATTTTCATTATACTTAGTGGATTTTGAAACATGCATGAAAAGAATTTTTATACTTATGCTATGCTAAATCCTAATAGGATTCCCTATACATTACTTAGTGAAAACAATGTAGTTGTTACATGCTTACATGCTATATTTTGAAAAGAGATACATGTTGAGATTTTATGAAGTTGAGAAAAGAACTTGTGATTTTATATAATAAAACAAGGACTCAATGAACCACCTGGGTGGCCAAGGATACTTTGAATTTTGGAGAAGGTGGCAACAAAAGGAACCATGTCTATGGCAATCTCTTTGTGTTGTGGTCCAAAGGAAACCACCCAGGAAACTTAGAGATTGAACATGTTTCTCCAATTGTGGCTTTCGTGTGCAACCACATGCTATTTATGGCTCTGGCTTAGTCAACTACATTGGGAAGACCCATGCATTGTCTTCAGTTTACTGGACATGGGGACCTGGAATCCTACATGGGTGCTGAAGACAAGCTAGCAATGGTGTATGGGAGGACCCTCTGGAAAGACTTCATCACATTCTCAATCTGCCGGTACTCCATCTTGGTGAGCACCAATCCAGTGGCCGCTGGTGGCAACAAGATGGGATTGTGACATGTGGGTAAAGTGTACTACTTCTGCAGAAGATAATAAAATCTAAGTACTTAGCCGTGTCCCCGGTTATGGACAATACTGAGCAACTAAAGTTTGAAGCTATGGGAAATCTCGACATTCTAATTTCTAAAAGAAAACCTTTAAAGTCTTGATGCACTTGGGGGTACCAAGGAGCTCAAGAGATTTTGATAAAACTTGATGCACTTGGGGGTACCAAGGAGCTCAAGAGATTTTGATTAAACTTGATGCACTTGGGGGTACCAAGGAGCTCAAGAGATTTTGGTAAAACTTGATGCACTTGGGGTTACCAAGGAGCTCAAGGGATTTTTGACAAGGACTTGAACACTTGGGAATTTACCAAGGAGTTCAAGGAATTTTGAAAAGGAGATTTGACAAAAGACCAAAACCATTTTGAAAAGATAGGATAAATTATTGCTTTATGCAAATGAGCCTAAAACTCTACTTAGCCAAATATGCATGTAGTGATAGAATCCACTTATATTCCACATAGTAGTGAAACTTGCCAATACAATTCAAATGTATTGACCCTTGTGGCTGTAACTTGTAATGTTGCAGGTTTGATTGTTTTAGAGAAGATTGATTGATTGATTGATTAGGATTACAAAGTCTACAACCAACATGTCTGCCTGTGGCACTTTGAAGATGAAGGACCCCATGCTTATAGTTATTCCGCTGCAATGTAATGTAATAGCCAAATGAGCTATGTAAGATGTAATAAAATTATGTTATTCCTGGTTATAAAGTTATATTATGACCCTTGTTTCTTGATATTACATCTCAACTGTGGATGCTAACTATTGATCCAGGGACTAGCATTGTAAACACAGGGGACTCCACCTTATATTGTTGTAAGGTTGGGACACTCCCTCTACAGATGGTATCAGAGCATTGTGTTGCCTGTAGGATTTGTAAACCTAGGATTGGACAAAAACTCTTAGAAAAATAGGAGTTGTATTTGTTCCAAAACTTATTTACAAACAATCTTGTAAACTCTTTCCTCAACCATTTTGGTTTCAACTCTACATCTCTTCTATTTCAACTTGATGGAAAAACCTACCCCATGGCCAAAGACTACACCATGTGCAAAGGATTTCTTCAACTTCTTCAACTATAATGACTGCAACTTCTTCAACTCTAATGACTTCAACATCTTCAGCATATTCACCAAGGACTTCCACCATGGATACCACTAAGGACTACAAGTGAAACAAGGAAATCTTACTCAAGATTTAGAGACTGAGGGAATGCAAAAGTTAGAAGGAACCTACATCATTTGAAGTCTTGTGACCAAGAATTTCTCCTAAGGAAACCATGATCTCATGCAAAAAGAATCAACCAAGAAGGAAGGAAAGATCACAAGTGAACCATATAGATGGACCACCATATTATAGTTAAGTCAAACCCACCAACTTATGTGGTGTAACAAAAATATTTTGTTGCCTAAGTATGTGCTTGAACTTTGTTGTTTGAGTGAAAAGTTGATTGTGAATGCTTGCACATTGCTTGAGTGAATTGTGATGTGTGTGATTAGAATTGATTCCTTAGAAAATCTTTTGCCTATTCTAATCTCCCTTCAACCCAAACAGATGACTACTCCGAGAGACTCCAACATCAAGGTTGATGACACCAACACCAACCAAGAGAACAGCATGAAAGAGCTCATAGCAACCCAGAACCAGTTGAACCAAGTGACAGCTCAATTCATAGCCAACACCAGTGGAGAAGATCCAACACTACAAGGATTTTTGGAAACTCAAGGCCAACTGATGCTCAAGGTGACTGATCAAATGATCAAAATGGAAGAAATCTATTCCAAAAGATTTTGTGACAACAAGGATGACAGAAATGTTATTCTAGATGGAGCCCCAGCTTGCATTATTGTAGGAGACAAGGACCATACTTCCAAGGATCATGGAGATCAATGCCCCAACTGTGAAGAGAAACATCCTGTTGGCCAATGTCCCACCTCTCAAGCTACTTACTACCTATGTGAAGGAAATAACCATGTCCCTATCCAATGCCCCATCTATTCCATTATGGAACAAAGGAAACAAGGTGGAGTGCAACAAATGATTCCAAACCATCAAGAAGGATCCAAGTCTACCAAGAAGGTTGATGACAAAGGAAAAGGTCCACTTATACCTCCAAACAAAACAACCCAATTCAAGGGATCAAGTAAGAGGAATGTGAAATTTCTAAAGAGCAATAAAAGGTCCAATAAACATGTAGACATTCCTACCTACCAGATAACATATGAACAACATGAACTGGATGCACTCCTAGCTTTGGAGAAACCCAAGAAGCAAAATAAGGACAAAAGCCATGTGCAATGTCATAAATGTAAAGAAATGGGACACTATTCCAGTGAATGCCCAGAGAACTAGAAGAATAAAGAGATTGGCCAAGTGGTGTGCAACAACTGCAAAGAACTAGGCCACTATGTAGCAACTTGTCCACAAGAGCTACGTAAAGAACTCAAAGACATCAACTGTTTCAATTGCAAGAACCCAGGACATTATGCAAGCAACTGTCCAGAAAAGATGAAGAACAAGTTGAACAAGCCTATGGAGAAACTCAACCTTGGCCCATGAGTCAAGTGTGGAAACCAAGGACACAATGCAAATGTTTGCCCAGAGAATTTTTCCCAGGATTCCAAGAAGGCCAACATGTAATTTAGTTTGAAAATTTTTAAGGGTGGTAGTACCCTAGATGTTTTGAGCCTACTTGTAACCCTAGCTTTCCCAAATCTCGGGACAAGATTTATTTTAAGGGTGGTAGCCTGTCACATCCCAAGATTTTCCAAATCTTGTAATGTGAAAAATAAATGAATAAAATAAAAACTTTGTTGATTTTCAGAGTGAGAAGAAACTTTTTGAATCCAATTGGAAACCTTCAAACCAATTTGGATCAAATAAAATCGTAAAGGGATTTAAAAAATAAAACATTTATTAAAGGAAAATAAAAATATTTAGAATTACTACTTTGAAATCTTCTTATAAAAAAAATTTGGTTTTGAAAATAATTAGATTTCAAAAGGAGTATTTAAATAAAACAAATCCTATTTGATTTAATAACAATGGTCTATTTATTTAATTAATAATGGACCCTAAAATAAAATTATTATTTTGGTTTTGGAATTTTGGTTTATGTGACTGAACATAACCAAATTCAAAGTTGTATAGTGTGGTGATTGTTTGAATTGATTTGAGTTTTGTTTGATTGTTTGAATTTCAAAACAGAAATTAGAAATAGAAAAAGAAAAAGGTTTTAGGAAGAAAAAATGGTTTTGGACTCAGCCCAACCGACCAAGCCCAGGAAGCCCAAACAACCAGCCCAGTTTCCCTCATCCGCAGAAAAACGCTTCGCACCCACTCCCTGACCCGCAGAGTGACTGACTTGTGGACCCCAACCCTCTCTCTCGCTCCACTGACGAAACGGCCCCACACCCGAGCCTTCTTCCTCACCCGCGCGACTTCTTCTCCCCAAACCTCGTCGCCGTTTCTGCTGTTTGAATGCGCGCTTGATTCCTCCTTAACCATGCATTGATTCAGCCCATGACTGCGTGCACTTAAGCGTCTCTCTTCCCTCTCCATTTCCCCTCGCTCACTCCTCTCTCCTGGCCACAAGGCTGCCACGATTTCACGCGTAAACCCACTCTGCTCCGACGAGCTGCAGCACAAATTCCGGCCGAGCCTCGCCACCTCCTGCCTCCCCGAGCACACGAACTTACTCCCCACTCCCAGGCGCTCTTGCCAGTACCTTCCATTCAACCGCGGGCACCCTGAGCATCGACTTCGACGATCTCTGAACGCCTCCATGTCTGCAAGCAACTCCGGCAACCCTTCTAGTAATCACCTGACCGCCCCTCTTCCTCTCATTCACGCACGCAAGTTCGCCTTGATCTAGAGCATCTAACTGCGTCTTCCTTTATCCTCGGGGAAAACCACAACACCATCCTCGACGAGCACCAGGACCGCCTGACGCCGTTCTCCACTCCAGCGAGCAATCGCTCTCGTTCTCCAAGGCGCCCTCGCAACAAAGACGCCGAGCTTCACCACGTCCTTGAGATCATGGTGATCCCCTCCTCCTCTTCTCTCGCTTCCTGCTTCGCCAACTCCGCCACCGTCTGACCGTCGCCGCCGCGCGCCACCGTCGAGCGCCGCCAGTTCTTGGCAAGATAGATAAGAGCCGTTCGATTTAGATCGAAGAGACACGATAGATCCACTTAACAGCGAAAGGGTACGCAGCCAGTGCCGTGCGATGCAACTTGATCCAACGGCCTACAGCATGTGATCCACCCGAACCGGTACCAGCAAATAGCGTTGCGCCGCGTGTCACCAGACGTTTAGAAAATAGAATTTGAATCAGATTTAGATGCCATTTTGAAACCCTTGTAACTTTTGATCCACACGTCCAAAAATTGCAAACGTTATATCGTTGGTATCAGTGGAACAAGCCCTAGCCAACCATGGAATATTTTTAGTAAATAGTATCTGTTAGATTGTTTGTTTTTGCAGAAACATTTGTATGCTTGTATAGATTAGAAAATTTGTTCAAAAATGTTTTTAAGGTTGAAATCTTGGCAAATTAGTTTGTGATGAACTTACTGACCCTAGGAACCAACCTATGGTTTTTAAAATGAATTTGGTGAAGTTTAGGATGGACTAATGGATTTAGCCCATTTCTAGCCAAATAAAAATATTGTTTTGTTATGAAAATGTTTTGGAGTAAAAGCTTTGGGAAAATGATTTGGATCAAAACCTACTGACCCTAAACACCAAGTTTTGAGAAACAACAACTTATTTGGTGAACAACATAAAGTTGTTGCTTTGATAAAAATATTTTCCACCACATAAAATAAGGATTGGATTTAAAAATGGTTTATGGACAAAACCCTTTGCAAATGACTTTGCCACTTTGGAAAATGACCACCTTGAACCTTAAAAAGTTTAGAAACCTAGTGGAGACCATCTTTGCAAATAAAACTATCTCTTGCATGCTTACATGCATGACTTAGATCCCATTGTTTTATGTGTGTGAATTGTTTGATTGATTATTGGTTTGGAATGCTAGTTGATATTGTGTTTGCTTGATTGATTGTAGTGAAGCTAGAAAAGTGTGAGACTAGCAAGATCAAGGATTGAACCAACATTCCCTACCAAAAGGCAAGTGACACTATCATCTAAAGTCCTACTATTTTCATTATACTTAGTGGATTTTGAAACATGCATGAAAAGAATTTTTATACTTATGCTATGCTAAATCCTAATAGGATTCCCTATACATTACTTAGTGAAAACAATGTAGTTGTTACATGCTTAGCCATGCTATATTTTGAAAAGAGATACATGTTGAGATTTTATGAAGTTGAGAAAAGAACTTGTG
Organism: Avena longiglumis; assembly: GCA_030063025.1. Classification (NCBI taxonomy): domain Eukaryota; kingdom Viridiplantae; phylum Streptophyta; class Magnoliopsida; order Poales; family Poaceae; genus Avena; species Avena longiglumis. The sequence goes on from CP125978.1 coordinate 333,658,273, forward strand.
ATTTTATATAATAAAACAAGGACTCAATGAACCACCTGGGTGGCCAAGGATACTTTGAATTTTGGAGAAGGTGGCAACAAAAGGAACCATGTCTATGGCAATCTCTTTGTGTTGTGCTCCAAAGGAAACCACCCAGGAAACTTAGAGATTGAACATGTTTCTCCAATTGTGGCTTTCGTGTGCAACCACATGCTATTTATGGCTATGGCTTAGTCAACTACATTGGGAAGACCCATGCATTGTCTTCAGTTTACTGGACATGGGGACCTAGAATCCTACATGGGTGCTGAAGACAAGCTAGCAATGGTGTATGGGAGGACCCTCTGGAAAGACTTCGTCACATTCTCAATCTGCCGGTACTCCATCTTGGTGAGCACCAATCCAGTGGCCACTGGTGGCAACAAGATGGGATTGTGACATGTGGGTAAAGTGTACTACTTCTGCAGAAGATAATAAAATCTAAGTACTTAGCCGTGTCCCCGGTTATGGACAATACTGAGCAACTAAAGTTTGAAGCTATGGGAAATCTCGACATTCTAATTTCTAAAAGAAAACCTTTAAAGACTTGATGCACTTGGGGGTACCAAGGAGCTCAAGAGATTTCGATAAAACTTGATGCACTTGGGGGTACCAAGGAGCTCAAGAGATTTTGATTAAACTTGATGCACTTGGGGGTACCAAGGAGCTCAAGAGATTTTGATAAAACTTGATGCACTTGGGGTTACCAAGGAGCTCAAGGGATTTTTGACAAGGACTTGAACACTTGGGAATTTACCAAGGAGTTCAAGGAATTTTGAAAAGGAGATTTGACAAAAGACCAAAACCATTTTGAAAATATAGGATAAATTATTGCTTTGTGCAAATGAGCCTAAAACTCTACTTAGCCAAATATGCATGTAGTGATAGAATCCACTTATATTCCACATAGTAGTGAAACTTGCCAATACAATTCAAATGTATTGACCCTTGTGGCTGTAACTTGTAATGTTGCAGGTTTGATTGTTTTAGAGAAGATTGATTGATTGATTGATTAGGATTACAAAGTCTACAACCAACATGTCTGCCTGTGGCACTTTGAAGATGAAGGACCCCATGCTTATAGTTATTCCGCTGCAATGTAATGTAATAGCCAAATGAGCTATGTAAGATGTAATAAAATTATGTTATTCCTGGTTATAAAGTTATATTATGACCCTTGTTTCTTGATATTACATCTCAACTGTGGATGCTAACTATTGATCCAGGGACTAGCATTGTAAACACAGGGGACTCCACCTTATATTGTTGTAAGGTTGGGACACTCCCTCTACACCACGAATAGCAACTACAACTATTGCTAACTACTTAGCGATAAAGTAAAGCTATTACATGGTGTATAAGAAGTTGACTCGCAGGTCATACACAATTATAAAGACAACCATATGGCTCCTGCCGGTTGTGTACTCATCGACATGCAAGTCATGAAACATTACAAAACATGATCATCGCATACAATATACACATCACATCTTGGGCCATACCATATCACAGAAAACACTCCCTGCAAAAACAAGTTAGACGCCTCTACTTTGTTGTTGCATGTTTTACGTGGCTTATGGGAGTAGATGCTAAGAACGATTCTTACCTACGGAAAGCCACAACGGTGATATTATGGTTGCCAAACTCCGGTGTTAATCCCATGCCAACTATAGTGAGAGAAACTGACATCCACCAGCCGCATGTGTGGAACAAGCCACACGTCAAGTGCGGATCCGGTCTCGCGAACGACGTCGCGTAAGGTTGGCCTGGACCGCTTCAATCTCACTATCCAGTGTCATAAGAAGAACACAAACAAGAGGCTTGCAACATAAAACATCAACGCCCGCAACAACCATGTTGTGTTCTACTCGTGAAACACATCAACGCATAGATCTAGCTCTGATACCACTGATGGGTTCCGCGGCATAGTAAATCAAAATTTTCTACGGATGCGAACAGAGGGAAGCCAAGATCTAATCTAGGAGATGCAAACAACGAGATAGATTGGATTAGATCTTCATACCCTTGAAGATTCGCAGCGAGCGTCGAACGCGTGGGTGATGTAGTCACTCGCTTCTACTCCTCGCGATCCGATCCGATCTAGCACCACAAGTGGCGATGCCTCCGTGAGATGCACACGGAACCTCGACGTCTCCTCCTCCTTGGTCCAGCAAGTATGGTGGAGAGATGGGTTGGATCTACAGCGACGGGCGGTGCAATTGGTGGAGAATTTCTGCAGCAGGTCGGGAGGGAGGGAGAGAGGCTAGGGTTGGAGGGGAAGGTGGATGGGGTTGGTGCGCCCCTATCCCTCTATATATAGAGGGGTGGGTGCAGCCCTAGCCTCTCCCCCAAGCCAAGGCCGGCGGCCCCAAGGAGGAAGAGTGGGGGGCAAGGAAACCCCCCCTTCTAGAAGCTCTATCTAGAGTTTAAACCTCTCTTGGCGGCTGGGCCCTATAGCTTGTGCCCTGTCCCAATGCGGCCAGGAACTCCCTCATAGGCCCATGCCCCTCCGGAAGGTGGGGCCACGTTGGTCCCCTTCCGGAAGGTTCTAAGCTTAGGTACAATACCGATTAACCCTAACATTCCGAACTCCAAAAGCATCGCCTTATATGAATCTTATTCTCCGGACCACTCCGGAACCTCTCATGATGTCCCGGATCCCATCCGAGACTCATAACAAAAACTCATAAACCAATTATCCAATCTATCCTAGCGTCGAGACACGTTAAGTGTGTGACCCTGCGGGTTCGAGAATATGCAGACATGATCTTCTATCAATAATCAACAGCGGGGTCTAGAAACCCATATTGACTCCCAAACATTCATCGATGATCATATCGGATGAAACACGATGCCAGGATTCAATCAATCCCATATATATATTCCCTTCGTCTCGCGATATTTTTACTTGCCCGAGATTTGATCGTCGGTACCGTCATACCTAGTTCAATCTCGTTCACACCAAGTACTTTACTCGTTCCGTAATCCGATATTACTTTGTGATTAACTCCTTAACCACATGCTTGCAAGCGGTGTTGATATCGATTACCGAGTGGGCCCGTATATCTCTCCAACTTGGGAGGGACAAATCCCATCTCGATACATACAACCCAATGATACTTTCCGATCACCTGAGAGACACCTTTATGATCACCCTCTCATAGGATGACGTTTGATGACCTCAAAGCTTTCTTCCGATACCAGGGAGTTGTATTATCTCATGGTCTAAGGAATACAATATTTGATATAAGAAAAGCTTCGCAAAGACGAACACGATGACACGATCTAATTGCTTCGCTTAGTTTGGGTCTGTCCATCATATCATTCTCCCAATGATATGATCTCATTATCAATTGATAACTCATGTGTATGGTTAGGAAACCTTAACCATCATTGATCAATGAGATAGTCCATAGAGGCGTACTAGGGACACGGTGTTGTTCACAAACCACACAAGTATTAAAGTTTCCGCTTAATACAATTCTAGCATGGAATTTAAACATTATCATGAACAAGAATTATAATAATAACATCTTTATTATTGCCTCTAGGGCATAATTCCAACATACATATATGGGATTGAATGAATCCTAGCATCGTGGTTCATCCGATATGATCATCGATGAATGTGTGGGAGTCAATATGGGTTTCCAGACCCCGCTGTTGATTATTGATATAAGATCATGTCTACACATTCTCGAACCCGAAGGGTCACACACTTAACGTGTCTCGACGCTAGGATAGATTGGATAATTGGTTTATGAGTTTTTGTTCGGAGTATCGGATGTGATCCGGGACATCACGAGAGGTTCCGGAATGGTCCGGAGAATAAGATTCATATAAGACAATGCAGTTTTTTGGAGTTCAGAATTGTTTCGGGTTAATCGGTATTGTACCGAAAGCTTCTAGAACCTTCCGGAGAGGGACCAACGTGGCCCCACCTTCTGGGAGGGGGCATGGGCCTATGAGGGAGTGCCCTGGCCGCATTGGGCCAGGGGCACAAGGCCCCATAGGGCCCAGCCGGCCAAACAAGGGGAAACCCTAATTGGAGATTCTAGAAGGAGGGGGGGGGACTTGCCCCCCACTATTCCCTCCTTGGCCGCCGGCCTAGGCTTGGGGGAGTGGCTAGGGTTGCCGCCCACCCCTCTATATAAAGGGGGCTGGGGGGACGCACCACCCCCCACACCTTCCCCTCAAGCCTAGCCGCCCTGCTGCCCTCCTCTCTCACTCCCGATCGCGTAGGCGAAGCCTGCCGTAAACTCTCCACCACTTGCACCGCGCCGTCGCGTTGTAGATCCAATCCGTCTCTCCACCATACTTGCTGGACCGAGGAAGGAGGAGACGTCGAGGTACCGCACGTGTGCATCTCTCGGAGGCATCGCCACTTGCGGTGTTAGATCGGAGCGGATCGCGAGGAGGAGAAGCGAGTACGACTACATCACCCACGTTCCGACGAACGTTCTGCTGTGCGAATCTTCAAGGGTATGAATATCTCATCTAATATCTCTCGTTGTTTGCATCTCCTATATTAGATCTTGGTTTTCTGTTCGCATCCGTAGAATTTTTTTAATTTACTATGCTGTGAAACCCTTTAGTGGTATCAGAGCTAGATCTATGCGTAGATGTGTTTCACGAGTAGAACGCAACATGGTTGTTGCGGGCGTTGATGTTTTCTGTTGCAAGCCTCTTGTTTGTTGTAACTACCTCGGTGAATTACGCTCCTAGTTACAAGCCTGGATGAGCGGAAATGGTTAAAATAGTACGGTGGGGCCCAAATGCCACTCACAGGTAGACCTTTCGGCCGTCCTAACCATTTCCAAACATCGGGACAAGAACGGGCGGCATAATCGGCAGGCAAAGGGATCAACTACATACACAAATGAGTATGTATGCAAGCCACCATACAGCAGTCCTCAGAGCCATTCCATCTAAAAGAAATAGAAATATTGCAACGCCATACGGCAAGATCCAAATGTCCTAGATAGATATAATAGTTTAGGATATCTCCTCATACATCAAACATCGTGTATCAAAGGTAAGCGACAAACAAGATCCGAGTACGGATAAGAAGCAAATCGGCATAAGATTCCCCATAAATAAACACATCCCGCCCACAGATCTCACGGATCCCCGTTCCCGGAATCTCTACACCGAATGATCGTTGCCCACATCGTCCGTATCCTCCACCCAGTATCCATCTTGTGAGTGTACCTGTTCATCTAAATCAAATAATTTATCGTGTGAGACCCTAGGGGTACTCAACAAGTCTTTATGCCTCTAAAGGGAACACAACCTGGGGTGACGCAATTGCAGCAAAAGATAAACCCTAACAATTCTATAGATACTCGCTAACCATCCGCTAACCAAAGATAGACGGATGTCCGTGAATTAATAACAGCAGTTATAACAGTAATATTAACAGATCCATCCTCCTCCTCGCTTACCAACGAGGAAGCGGACGAACAACCCCCCATCCGTTGGCAGTTTTATTATCCATTCCATGAGTATTGCACTATTTACTAGTCAGGTACTTAGTCAAATTAAAAGCGGTAATTTAGTTATACTTGTCTATGATCAAGAAACTATGCTCCAAGTCGTCCATAACCGCGGACACGGCTTTCAGAAAGTTTTACCCTGCAGGGGTGCACAAATAGCAACACACACTCGATCAACCTCGGAAAAACCAAATCAAAACCCAACGAGGCATTCACGACAAAGCAATCACCAGATTCAGAAATATTTCAGGGGGCCACCCCATTAAGCTACCCGCAACGAAGTTAGCTGACTTCGAGACGGACTCAAGGTTTGTGGGGACGGCTGTAAATGACTGGGAACCCGAAAGTGTGACTGGATACAGCGAAAACGTGTCACGGCCCTAAACAGTACAGGTGCAGTACCTCGCACAATTTAAATAAAGCAGTAAAGCATGGCATAAGTACAGGATAGTAAATAAAACCTCAAACTAGTTTGTGGCCCCAAGAAATAAGAATGAATCAAGCTCTGGCTCAGGGGGGGTCCCATAATCCTCTCGGATGTGGATAGCGCGAATATTCAAGGAACAGGAATCAAGTACTCGGGGTCCTACGGGACACAAGTGAGCATAAAAAACCAAATAGCAGATATTGCTCACCGGTGCCACTTTCATTAGTTATCCCATTACTACTCAGGTTAAGTTGTTTAGGTACCTCGTTATCCATCAGACACTCACATACCCTACACATGCTGTTCTACGACTCGCATGGCTCAAACAACTCCTGTAGTAATGGCTCATGGGATGGAGGAACAAGCTTCGGTGGGGTTTTAAAAGTAAAGGCTATGCAATACTTGGGATTCAATTTAATGCAATCGCGACTCAATGATGCAAGAATAAGATAAAGGCAATAGGTACTATATGTATGCAAGCATGTGGTAGTGCTTGCCTGGCAGCTCAGTTGAAGCGAGAGAAGGATCTGGGTAGTGCTCCTGGGTTTCTTGATATATCCCCTGCTCAGCGTCTATTCGAAGAAGAACCAAACAAACAAGGGCCAACATAAATAAAGTGCACAAGCATAAGAATAAAATGCGACAAGCAACCAATCTTTCCATGATGAATGATGCACAATTTGCATGGCAATAAAGTAGCATGGCATGGGTGAGGTGAGAAAACAATATTAAAACACTTGGTTAATGTATTTAGGCATGTTTTACTCCCATGAACAGTTCTGGTTTTGCAATATTTATGCGATGCATGCTTCAATTCATATCATGGAATGCATAAACAGAAAGTTCTCGTCGAGCTAATCATTTTAGACATATCATTTGTCAAATTTGGAGTTATAAAACAAAAGTTATTAAATAATTAAGGCAAAAGGGCATTTTATTGTAATTTTAAACAACTTGAAATTTAAAGTGTCCAAAATATATTTTGGATGGAAGATTTGAATTCCTCACATTTTTCTAATTTCAAAACATATATCATTTGTATTATTTGGATTTGTATTTTAAAAGTTATTATAAAACTGATTTGAATTGAATTTGAAATAATTTTAAAAGATTTGAATCAAAACAGAAATCAGAATTACTTCTGTCACCCAGTCCAGTCCTAGCCACAGTCATAGACAAGTGGACCAGCTGCTGACTGGGCGACACAGTGGCAGAACAGGGTTTTCTTCACTGAGAGCTAAGCCAGCCTCAGCGAATGACATGTGGGACCCGCTGGCTAGGGCCCAGGTGCCAGTGGTGAACCGGACGAGGCTGACAGGTGGGCTGGGCTGGAGCGCGGGTTACGGCCTGAGAAAACAGAGGGACCTCTCTGCAAAAGAGTTAGCGCGGCTGACAGCGGTCCACGAGGGATCGCGGGTTGAGGCGAAACAAAAAGGAGGGGCTATACGTAAAACTACCACAGGCCCCTGTACTGTTGTTCTTCTCTGCATCTGACGGAAAAGACAGAGAACGGCGCGGCGAGGCGGGGTTCCAACGCGCGACTTGTTGCTCGCGCAGAGGGGCGGAACCACTGCGGTGGATGGTGGTTGGTGTTAGGAACCGCAGGCGTGGCCAGATAAGGCGTATACGGCGAGAGGAAGGTCCTCGACGACGGCGAGCGCGGTGCACTGAAGGCGCTCGTCCGGTGGCGTGGCGCGTACAGGAAACGGTGAACGGAGGGAGGTTGTCTGGGAGGGAGAGAGGCTCACCGCGGGTGCGTCGGTGGAGGTGGTTCGGGCTGGGGAGCAGCCGATCGACGGCGAGGCAGAAGCCGGTGGAGCTAGGGTTTCGCGTCGGGGCGGCGTCGGCCTGGGGCTTCTGGTCCTCCTCCTCCTCGCTGGAGCGTACAGGGCTGCTGCAGAGGACCTCCCCGACCTCGCCGACAGCCTCCTGCGCGCCTGCGCCTCTAGGATCGTCGAGGCTGGTGGAGTCCGACGGATCGCCGGCGATGGGGTAGATGGTGGCGGCGGAGAAGAGAGGGGAGAGGGCAAGGCCCTAGGGCGGATCTGGGGACGAAAGAGGAGCCGTGGAGAGGGAGATATAGCAGAGAGGGAGAGGGAGGTGCCGTGGGGAGGTGGTGAAGGGAAAAAGGTGGCTCGAGTGCCACCTTTCCCTCCTCCCTCACGTGCTCGAGCCGAGAGGACAGGGCAGGCACGGGGACGTACAGGTGGGGCAGGGTGAGGCCAGAGAGGGGTAGGCTCGGGTGGGGCTGCTGTGGCAGGGAGAGAGCTAGAGAGAGAGGAGGGTGGCATGGAGCTAGGGTTTGGAGAGAGGGGTATGGATCGGGTTAGGGTTGGTGCTAGGGTTGGGGAGGGTGGTCAGGTGGGTCCAGCATGAGGAGGCTCGGCATAGGTGAAGAGGAGAGGGGAGGCTCGGTTAGAGCTAGGGTTAGCTAGGGAGGAAGCTCGGTTTAGGTTAGAGAGGGACTAGGGTTTAGGGGAGAGGATAAAGTGAGAGGGGGTGGTGTGGTAGATAGGTTTTGAAACAAGACCAAAACAAGAGGTGACAAAAAGAGAGGAGAGAGGGATAGGGAGAGGGATTAGGGTTTAGATTAGATGGGAAGGATAGTTTAGGTTTCTTTTATTTCTTTTCATTTATTTATTTTTGTTTTAATGACTTAAACAAACTCTTGAATAAGATACAAAAGGATATCAAGAACAAGTGGAAACCAAAATGAACATAGATGGGACAATAGATGGTCTATTGAGATTGCAATTAAATTTGATCAAACTTGAGTGAATTTAAATCACCAAGCATCTCACAAATTTGAAAGGAACTTAATAGCAGGAGGATGGTGCAAGCTTGCATGGTCCATGCATAAGCATTAAATGCCCTCTTGATAATTGTGAAAACAATTATAACTTCACATGGGCATTTATATCATGCATGCACTCAAATTTGAATACTACCATGCAATATGGAAAATATTGAACCTATGCACATATATGGAGCTATATGACCATACTAGTGTGTGTTTCTCCACTAGATCATCACATGGCTAAATTATAGCTTCATGCATGTACACATATAGAATAATTCCCACATAGAAGCTAGTAGAGGCAAATCTACAACATAGCATGCAAAGGTGGACATGTGGCTCTCCACATATCAATAATGTGAAAACCACATGATGCTAAGATGAGAGCATGTGGAGATAGAATTGGATCCATCCCAACCCACATGACCTAGAGGTAAAACCAAATAAAGTGCAAAGCTCATATTTAGTTGGATGGTGGAATTATAAGGTGGTGACAGAGAAAGGTGATGGAGTTGAATAAAAGATATGCCCCCAACTCAACTTGGGCATTTAAACAATATATCAAGAACCAAATACAATATCAAGAGACAAATACAATTTACAATGCATATGAGAGAACAACCAACACAAAAAGGGTTTTATATGATGCTCAAAATGCAAGGTGGCATGATGACATGAGCATGATATAATGATGATGCAACAATTATATATATGAAGTAGCCATTATATTACTAGACCAAGTAGCATTACAGTTGTTAGACAATTGGGATGCTACAACTCTCCCCCACTAAACAGGAATCTCGCCCCGAGATTCTAGGAAGAAGAAGAAGACTCAAAGAGGGTAGGATAGCTTGCACGGAGCTCATCTTCACGTTCCCAGGTGGCTTCGTCAACAGAATGGTGCGACCACTGCACCTTGCAGAACTTGATGGACTTGTTGCGAGTCCTTCTTTCTGCGATCTCAAGGATTTTTGTGGGGTGTTCTTGATAAGACAGGTCTTCTTGGAGATTGATTAGCTCATGATCCACGGTCCTGCCGGGATCCTTGAAGCACTTCTTGAGTTGAGAGATGTGGAAAACATGATGGACCTTGAGTTTTTCCGGGAGCTCAAGAGCATAAGCAACTTCTCCTCTTCTTCCACGAATTTTGAAAGGACCGATGTATCTAGGAGCCAGCTTTCCTTTGATACCAAAACGGTGCGTGCCTCTCATGGGAGTGACACGAAGGTAAACGAGATCACCAGGGACGTACTCCATGTCCGAGTGCTTTCTGTCATAATTGCTCTTCTGGCGACTTTGAGCAATCTTCAGATTTTCAAGAATGATGTGCACCTTCTCCTCCGCTTGAGTTACAATGTCAGGGCCAAACCATATTCTTTCTCCTGCACCCGACCAACCAATCAGAGTTCTGCATTTGCGGCCATAGAGAGCCTCAAATGGTGCCATCTTTAGACTTTTCTGGAAGCTGTTGTTGTAAGAGAATTCAGCATAAGGAATACATTCTTCCCACTTCATGCCAAAAGAGATGACGCAAGCACGAAGCATATCCTCCAGAATCTGGTTGATCCTTTCAACTTGTCCTTGCGACTGAGGGTGGTAAGCTGTGCTGAAGTTCAATTTTGTTCCCAAAGCATTTTGGAAACTTCCCCAGAACATGGAAGTGAAGATACTCCCACGGTCTGAACTGATCTCAAGCGGAACCCCATACAGAGAGACAATTCTGTTGATATAGAGCTCAGCCAACCGAATTCGAAATTGTTTCCTTGACGGGGAAGAAGTGAGCCACTTTAGAAAGCCTGTCAATGACAACAAAGATTGCATTGTTGCCCTTCTGCGACCTTGGAAAACCAGTGATGAAGTCCATCTCTACTTTCTCCCATTTCCATTCCGGGGTTTTCAATGGCTGTAGAAGACCGTAAGGTTTCTGATGGACAGCTTTCACTCTGCGGCAGACATCACACTCCGAGACATACTTGGCACAATATCGTTTCAATCCCAGCCACCAATATTGTGTTTTCAAGTCCATGTACATCTTTGTGCTGCCAGGGTGGATAGAAAGAACAGAGTCATGCGCCTCCTTGAGAACTTGCTCTCTCAAACCCGGGTAGTTCGGAACAAACATCCGGTGTTCAAAGAAAAGCGTTCCTTGATCATCGACGTGGAAGGACTCATACTTCGGAAGCTGAAGTTTGGAGATGATCTTTCTGGTGTGCGGATCACCAAGCTGAAATGAGCGAACCTTCTCTTCCAAGAGAGGAGTAGCCAGAAGGTTCAGGAGATACCCTTGTTCCACAATTTCAAGGTTGAGCTGACGGAATTCCTCGCACAAGAGAGGTTGTTGTTCTTCCATCATGAGGTTGTTGACATAAGCTTTGCGGCTGAGAGCATCGGCCATGAAATTAGCTTTGCCCGGAGTGTAGTTGATGGTCAAATCGAAGTCATTGATTGCTTCAATCCACCTCCTTTGCCGAAGGTTGAGATCAGGCTGAGTGAAGATATACTTCAGACTCTTGTGATCAGAAAAGATTTCACAACGGTTGCCCAGCAAGTAATGCCTCCATAGTTTCAAAGCAAAGACAACTGCTGCGAGCTCGAGGTCATGTGTAGGATAGTTGATCTCATGCGTCTTCAACTGTCGAGAGGCATAAGCAACAACTTGTTTTTCTTGCATAAGGACCGCACCCAATCCTTGCAAAGAGGCGTCACAGAATATCTGGAAAGGCTTAGATGTATCCGGAGGAACCAAGACTGGTGTGGAAGTGAGCTTCTCTTTGAGTGTCTCAAAGCTTACTTGACATGCAGGGGTCCAAAGGTATTTCTTGCCTTTCTTGAGGAGATCGGTAAGAGGCTTCGCTATCTTCGAAAAGTTCTGAACGAAGCGACGGCAATAACTAGCCAAACCAAGGAAACTCCGCACTTCTTTGACATTAACAGGAGGAAGCCATTCAACAATTGTCTTCACAGTTTCCGGGTTGACGGCAATGCCCTTGGCAGAGATGACGTGACCAAGATATGTTACTTGAGGCAGCCAAAACTCACACTTTGAGAACTTTGCATACAAGCGGTTCTCACGAAGCTTGTTTAGGACACACCGAAGGTGTTCTTCATGTTCTTCCTTTGACTTAGAATAGACTAGGATGTCGTCCAGATAGACCACAACGAACTTATCAAGATACTCCATGAAAACCGAGTTCATGAGCCTCGAGAAGGTGGAAGGTGTGTTGGTGAGACCGAAAGACATGACCGTGTACTCATACAGGCCATACCGGGTGGTGAAAGCTGTTTTAGGAACATCTTCCTTGCGAATCTTGATTTGGTGATAACCACTTCTCAAGTCAAGCTTAGAGAACACCACAGCTCCAGCTAGCTGATCGAAGAGATCATTAATCCGCGGAAGGGGATATTTATTCTTGATGGTTTTAGCATTGAGAGCCCGATAGTCAACACAAAGTCTATCAGTCCTGTCTCGCTTCTTCACAAAGATTGTTGGGCTACCCCAAGAAGAAGTACTGTGTTGAATGAAACCCAACTTCTCTTGTTCATCAAGCTGACGTTTGAGTTGAGCCAACTTAGCAGGACCCATTTTATAAGGCCGCTTGGAGATAGGAGCCGTTCCAGGTTCAAGCTCAATTACAAACTCAACCTCACGATCCGGAGGCATACCTGACAACTCTTCAGGAAAGACATCTGGGAACTCACATACCACCGGAACACTCTGAATAGCTTCCATAGCATCATCATTCAGAGCCGCCAAAGAGAAAAGCTGGATAGCAGGAGTCAGACTTGGAGAAAAGACTATATGGACTTCAGGAATCTTCAGAGAAACCGAGTGTTCAGCACAATCAATCACAGCTGCGTTTGCTGTCAACCAATCCATGCCCAAGATGACATCAATGTCAGAATTGCCCAGAAGAATTAAGGATGCCGAGAACGAAGAGCCACCAATCTCAATTTGATTGCCATGGCTGATATGAGCAGCCCTCATGTTTGAACCAGGAGATTGTACCACCAGACGACGTGATAAAGGAACCCTATCCAGATCCTGCTCTTGCGCAAACTTATGCGAAACAAAAGAATGCGAAGCACCAGAATCAAACAAAACTCGTGCAGGGACTGAGTTAACGGGAAGCATACCCATCACAACTCCAGGTGTATGCTCAGCTTGAGCGGCGTTGACACAGTTGGCACGAGCAACAGTAGACCCGGGCTTGGTGTTGATGTTGAGAGCCCGCGGTGGTGGTGCACGAACCAAAGGAGAGCTTGCCGCAGATCTTGGAGGTGGTGGAGGAAGAGCTTTGTTTTTCATCGGACAGTTCCAGTACTGATGCCCAGTGTCTCCACAAGTGAAACAAGCACCAGGTGGACGTGGAGCAACGTAGCCAGGGACTCCGCCAGGCGCTCCAGGGTAGTGGTGGTTGTAGCCCCTGGGAGCAGCAGTGAGGAAGTTTGGTGGCCTTGCCGCGTAGCTTGCAGGTCTTGGTGGAGCCGGGAGCGACGGTGGGGTGTTAGGAACCCAAACACGACGCTTAGAAGGAGTTGACATAGCTGAAGAGCTTGCTGCATCACGGTTGTGTTTTTTTGACTCCTCAAACACTTGCTTACTTGCTTCTTCCTGCAGAGCTGTATGCTGAAGTTCCAGAAAAGACGCCGGCCTTGCATGTGTGGTTGCATATTTAATCTATGCATTGAGCCCTTGCCGGATCCTCTTTTGCTTCTTCTTGTCATCGGAGATCTCATCGCCACCATAACGAGAAAGGTTCATGAAGTTCCTGATGTAGGTATTGACATTGTCATTTCCCTGCTTGAGGTTGAGAAACACTTCCTTCATCCTTTCCATGACAATTTCTGACAGATACTGCTCTTTGAACGCTCCAGTGAACTGTCCCCAAGTAGGCTGAAAATCAGTGCGGTTTGCCTTAAGGTAATTCTCCCACCAGAGAGCTGCATCTCCCTTCAGAAGGTGAGTGGCACACTTTACCCATTCTTGCTCAGGAACATCAGCAGTCACCAGTATCCTTGACATCTCATGCAACCAATCATCAGCCTCAAGTGGTTGATCAGAAACATCAAATTGGTGTGGGTTGAACTTCAGGAAGCTTTTGATGTCTCCTCGCTTGGGAGGTGGAGGTAGCGGAGCAAACTCATTCCTCCGAACACTTTCTTCAAAACGCTGCTGGTTCTGCTGCATTGCTGCCAAGGCATTGGCGATGCTTGACAACGCGGCCCCCAGTTCAGGTTGAATGTCCTCATCAGAACGGCGTGGTGGTGCCATCCTGTGATTGATATAAAACACAAGTCAGTACTATAATGGAGAATAATAATAATCCAAAATAGTACCAAGATGGAATTACTCAAGATTAAAGGATACAATTTACTAAGATGATATTAAAATATCAACAAAGTTCAAAGAACCTAGAAGATATTAAGCATATCACACACGACTGAAAAGGAGTGTGGTACACAGATATATCAAAGAAAAATTTTCCGCAAATTTCGGCATTAAAATACCAGTAGATGCGCAAAATCACTTAACGAATCAAGATTAGTGACTCTACCAATTCAATATACAAGAGCGAATGATAAGAGTAGTGGTATGGTCGCGACTCCATCCCGCACTCAAATCATTACTCCGCACATGAATAAGTAGAACACATATCCTAACCCCTTCTTCTCACGACGAACCTAAAGATTAGTAACTACGGAAACGAACACCCCAAACAAGATAACGTCGGATAACAAAGAGTAAGACAGATCGCGGCGGTGTACAACGAATCAGATAGATCGCGTCGGTTTGCAAAAGCACATCGGTATGGAATGTACCAGCGATTGATAACCAAAAGGCCGATTGTGATAACAACTTGGATGCAACAGATAGACAAGGAATTACACACACACACACACACAACCTATGGTACTACGGAAACCCAGAACACGTGAATCCTAGTTTGAACTTTTTAGAAAAGGATTGAAAACGTTACACTTCCTTACCAGAAAAGGGTGGGTGGGTGGGTAAGAAGAAAAGTGGAAGCAGTCCTACTCTCGCGTTTTGTTTTTCCCTAGTAAACATAGCTACCAAAAATATTTGCTAGACTGACAACGACCATTTGGCTGAGACCCTGAAGGCGGGATGGCTCGATACCAATTGTAACTACCTCGGTGAATTACGCCCTAGTTACAATCTGGATGAGCGGAAATGGTTAAAATAGTACGGTGGGGCCCAAATGCCACTCACAGGTAGACCTTTCGGCCGTCCTAACCATTTCCAAACATCGGGACAAGAACGGGCGGCGCAATCGGCAGGCGAAGGGATCAACTACATACACAAATGAGTATGTATGCAATCCACCATACAACAGTCCTCAGAGCCATTCCATCTAAAAGAAATAGAAATATTGCAACGCCATACGGCAAGATCCAAATGTCCTAGATAGATATAATAGTTTAGGATATCTCCTCATACATCAAACATCGAGTATCGGTGAGCGGCAAACAAGATCCGAGTACGGATAAGAAGCAAATCGGCATAAGATTCCCCATGAATAAACACATCCCGCCCACAGATCTCACGGATCCCCGTTCCCGGAATCTCTACACCGAATGATCGTTGCCCACATCGTCCGTCTCCTCCACCCAGTATCCATCTTGTGAGTGTACCAGTTCATCTGAATCAAATAATTTATCGTGTGAGACCCTAGGGGTACTCAGCAAGTCTTTATGCCTCTAAAGGGAACACAACCTGGGGTGACGCAATTGCTGCAAAAGATAAACCCTAACAATTCTATAGATACTCGCTAACCATCCGCTAACCAAAGATAGACGGATGTCCGTGAATTAATAACAGCAGTTATAATAGTAATATTAACAGATCCATCGTCCTCCTCGCTTACCAACGAGGAAGCGGACGAACAACGCCCCATCCGTTGGCAGTTTTATTATCCATTCCATGAGTATTGCACTATTTACTAGTCAGTTACTTAGTCAAATTAAAAGCGGTACTTTAGTTATACTTGTCTATGATCAAGAAACTGTGCTCCAAGTCGTCCATAACCGCGGACACGTCTTTCAGAAAGTTTTACCCTGCAGGGGTGCACAAATAGCAACACACACTCGATCAACCTCGGAAAAACCAAATCAAAACCCAACGAGGCATTCACGACAAAGCAATCACCAGATTCAGAAATATTTCAGGGGGCCACCCCATTAAGCTACCCGCAATGAAGTTAGCTGACTTCGAGACGGACTCAAGGTTCGTGGGGACGGCTGTAAACGACTGGGAACCCGAAAGTGTGACTGGGCTTGTCGATACAGCGAAAACGTGTCACGGCCCTAAACAGTACATGTGCAGTACCTCGCACAATTTAAATAAAGCAGTAAAGCATGGCATAAGTACAGGATAGTAAATAAAACCTCAAACTAGTTTGTGGCCCCAAGAAATAAGAATGAATCAAGCTCTGGCTCAGGGGGTCCCATAATCCTCCCGGATGTGGATAGCGCGAATATTCAAGGAACAGGAATCAAGTACTCGGGGTCCTACGGGACACAAGTGAGCATAAAAAACCAAATAGCAGATATTGCTCACCGGTGCCACTTTAATTAGTTATCCCATTACTACTCAGGTTAAGTTCTTTAGGTACCTCGTTATCCATCAGACACTCACGTACCCTACACATGCTATTCTGCGACTCGCATGGCTCAAACAACTCCTATAGTAATGGCTCATGGGATGGAGGAACAAGCTTCGGTGGGGTTTTAAAAGTAAAGGCTATGCAATACTTGGGATTCAATTTAATGCAATCGCGACTCAATGATGCAAGAATAAGATAAAGGCAATAGGTACTATATGTATGCAAGCATGTGGTAGTGCTTTCCTGGCAGCTCAGTTGAAGCGAGAGAAGGATCTGGGTAGTGCTCCTGGGTTTCTTGATATATCCCCTGCTCAGCGTCTATTCGAAGAAGAACCAAACAAACAAGGGCCAACATAAATAAAGTGCACAAGCATAATAATAAAATGCGACAAGCAACCAATCATGCCATGATGAATGATGCACAATTTGCATGGCAATAAAGTAGCATGGCATGGGTGAGGTGAGAAAACAATATTAAAACACTTGGTTAATGTATTTAGGCATGTTTTACTCCCATGAACAGTTCTGGTTTTGCAATATTTATGTGATGCATGCTTCAATTCAGATCATGGAATGCATAAACATAAAGGTCTCGTCGAGCTAATCATTTTATACATATCATTTGTCAAATTTGGAGTTATAAAACAAAAGTTATTAAATAATTAAGGCAAAAGGGCATTTTATTGTAATTTTAAACAACTTGAAATTTAAAGTGTCCAAAATATATTTTGGATGGAAGATTTGAATTCCTCACATTTTTCTGATTTCAAAACATATATCATTTGTATTATTTGGATTTGTATTTTAAAAGTTATTATAAAACTGATTTGAATTGAATTTGAAATAATTTTAAAAGATTTGAATCAAAACAGAATCAATTATCATCACCCAGCCCAGTCCTAGCCACAGACAAGTGGGCGGTGGCACCGATCAGGCGACACGGCGTAACAGGGTTTTCTCACTGAGAGCTAAGCCAGCCTCAGCGAATGACATGTGGGACCCATCTGGGGCCCAAAGTGCAGGTGAACCGCCGAGGCCGACAGTGGGCTGGGCTGGAGCGGGTTCTGACTGAGAAAACAGAGGGACCTCTCTGCAAAAGAGTTAGCGCGGCTGACAGCGGTCCACGAGGGATCGCGGGTTGAGGCGAAACAAAAAGGAGGGGCTATACGTAAAACTACCACAGGCCCCTGTACTGTTGTTCTTCTCTGCATCTGATGGAAAAGACAGAGAACGGCGCGGCGAGGCGGGGTTCCAACGCGCGACTTGTTGCTCGCGCAGAGGGGCGGAACCACTGCGGTGGATGGTGGTTGGTGTTAGGAACCGCAGGCGTGGCCAGATAAGGCGTATACGGCGAGAGGAAGGTCCTCGACGACGGCGGTGCATCAAGGCGCTCGTGGCGTGGCGTCAGACAGGAAACGGTGAACGGAGGGAGGTTGTCTGGGAGGGAGAGAGGCTCACCGCGGGTGCGTCGGTGGAGGTGGTTCGGGCTGGGGAGCAGCCGATCGACGGCGAGGCAGAAGCCGGTGGAGCTAGGGTTTCGCGTCGGGGCGGCGTCGGCCTGGGGCTTCTGGTCCTCCTCCTCCTCGCTGGAGCGTACAGGGCTGCTGCAGAGGACCTCGCCGACAGCCTCCTGCGCGCCTGCGCCTCTAGGATCGTCGAGGCTGGTGGAGTCCGACGGATCGCCGGCGATGGGGTAGATGGTGGCGGCGGAGAAGAGAGGGGAGAGGGCAAGGCCCTGGGGCGGATCTGGGGATGAAAGAGGAGCCGTGGAGAGGGAGATATAGCAGAGAGGGAGAGGGAGGTGCCGGAGGGAGGTGGTGAAGGGAAAAAGGTGGCTCGGGTGCCACCTTTCCCTCCTCCCTCACGTGCTCGAGCCGGGAAGACAGGGCAGGCACGGGGACGTCCAGGTGGGGCAGGGTGAGGCCAGAGAGGGGTAGGCTCGGGTGGGGCTACGGTGGCAGGGAGAGAGCTAGAGAGAGAGAGAGGAGGGTGGCATGGAGCTAGGGTTTGGAGAGAGGGGTATGGCTCGGGTTAGGGTTGGTGCTAGGGTTGGGGAGGGTGGTCAGGTGGGTCCAGCATGGGGAGGCTCGGCATAGGTGAAAGGAGAGGGGAGGCTCGGGTTAGAGCTAGGGTTAGCTAGGGAGGAAGCTCGAGTTAGGTTAGAGAGGGACTAGGGTTTAGGGGAGTGGATAAAGTGAGAGGGGGTGGTGTGGTAGATAGGTTTTGAAACAAGACCAAAACAAGAGGTGACAAAAAGAGAGGAGAGAGGGATAGGGAGAGGGATTAGGGTTTAGATTAGATGGGAAGGATAGTTTAGGTTTCTTTTATTTCTTTTCATTTATTTATTTTTGTTTTAATGACTTAAACAAACTCTTGACTAAGATACAAAAGGATATCAAGAACAAGTGGAAACCAAAAGGAACATAGATGGGACAATAGATGGTCTATTGAGATTGCAATTAAATTTGATCAAACTTGAGTGAATTTAAATCACCAAGCATCTCACAAATTTGAAAGGAACTTAATAGCAGGAGGATGGTGCAAGCTTGCATGGGCCATGCATAAGCATTAAATTCCCTCTTGATAATTGTGAAAACAATTATAACTTCACATGGGCATTTATATCATGCATGCACTCAAATTTGAATACTACCATGCAATATGGAAAATATTGAACCTATGTACATATATGGAGCTATATGACCATACTAGTGTGTGTTTCTCCACTAGATCATCACATGGCTAAATTATAGCTTCATGCATGTACACATATAGAATAATTTCCACATAGAAGCTAGTAGAGGCAAATCTACAACATAGCATTCAAAGGTGGACATGTGGCTCTCCACATATCAATAATTTGAAAACCACATGATGCTAAGATGAGAGCATGTGGAGATAGAATTGGATCCATCCCAACCCACATGAGCTAGAGGTAAAACCAAATAAAGAGCAAAGCTCATATTTAGTTGGATGGTGGAATTATAAGGTGGTGACAGAGAAAGGTGATGGAGTTGAATAAAAGATATGCCCCCAACTCAACTTGGGCATTTAAAAAATATATCAAGAACCAAATACAATATCAAGAGACAAATACAATTTACAATGCATATGAGAGAAGAACCAACACAAAAAGGGTTTTATATGATGCTCAAAATGCAAGGTGGCATGATGACATGAGCATGATATAATGATGATGCAACAATTATATATATGAAGTAGCCATTATATTACTAGACAAAGTAGCATTACAGTTGTTAGACAATTGGGATGCTACATTTGTGTTCTTCTTATGACACGGGATAGTGAGATTGAAGCGGTCCAAGCCAACCTTACGCGACATCGTTCGTGAGACCGGCTCCGCACTTGACATGTGGCTTGTTCCACACATGCGGCTGGTGGATGCCAGTTTCTCTCACTATAGTTGTCATGGGATTTACACCGGAGTTTGACAACCATAATATCACCGTTGTGGTTTTCCGTAGGTAAGAATCGTTCTTAGCTTGCTACTCCCATAAGCCACGTAAAACATGCAACAACAAAGTAGAGGCGTCTAACTTGTTTTTGCAGGGAGTGTTTTCTGTGATATGGTATGACCCAAGATGTGATGTGTATATTGTATGCGACGATCATGTTTTGTAATGTTTCACGACTTGCATGTCGATGAGTACACAACCGGCAGGAGCCATATGGTTGTCTTTATAATTGTGTATGACCTGTGTGTCAACTTCTTATACGCCATGTAATAGTTTCACTTTATTGCTAAGTAGTTAGCAATAGTTGTAGTTTCTATTCGTGGTGGAGGCGATCATGGTGGAGTGATGGAGATCATGCCGGTACGCACAAGATGGAGATCATTGCGCGAAGATTGGCTATACCATGTCACAAAAATTTATATGCATGTGATGTTTATCCTTTTATGTATCTTATTATGCTTAGATCGCGACGGTAGCATTATAAGATGATTCCTCACTTAAAGATCAAGATAAAACCGTGTTCTCCCCATGTATGCACCGTTGCGAAAGTTCTTCGTGTCCAAGCTTCACGTAATGATCGGGTGCTATAGACTCTACGTTCACATACAACGGGTGCAAGCCAGTTTTGCACACGCGGAAATATTTGGGTTTGACTTGACGAGCCTAGCATGTACAGACATGCCCTCGGAACACATGAACCGAAAGGTTAAACATGAGTCATATGAATGATATGATCGAAACTTCGTTGTCCACCATTGAAACCACATCTCTTATCGTGAAGATCGGATTAGGTGTGGTGAATTTGGATCATGTTCACTAAACAACTTGAGGGATGTTGAATTTAGTGGGAGTTCATCTAGTAATTTGATTAAAAGTTTAACTAGTTATCATGAACATAGTCTAATTTGTACTTGCAAATATTGTAGATCAAATGGCTAAGTCCAACTTCAACTTCAACATTTTTTCTGAGAAGGAAAAGCTTAGAAACAATGGGTCTAACTTCACCAATTGGTTCCGCAATCTGAGAATCATTCTCTATGGCGGTCAAAAGGACTATGTCCTTGAAAATGCGCTAGGTGACGCCCCTGCTGTAGATGCGCCGGCTGATGAGAAAGCTGTCTATCAGTCGCGCAAAGATGATTATGGTGTGATTAAGAGCACCATGTTGTTTTCTATGGAATTGGACCTTCAAAATTGTTTTGAAGACTATCCCGGGCCCTTTGAGATTCTTGAGGAGCTGAAAACTATGTTTCAGACTCAGGCCCGTTCTGAGAGATATGAGATCTCTGAGAAATTCTTTAACTGCAAGATGGAGGAAGGGAGTTCCGTTAGTGAGCACGCTGTGAGCTGGTTTCGACACCGACAAGGATGATTCTAAATCTCAGACAGGATACGTTTATATTTTGAATGGAGGAGCTGTGAGCTGGAGAAGCTGCAAGCAAAGCGTGATCGCAGGATCTACAGTAGAAGCGGAATACATGGCTGCTACAGAAGCGTCAAGTGAAGGAGTTTGGATCAGGAACTTCATCACTGAGCTTGGCGTGGTTCCAAGTGCATTGGACCCACTGGAGATATTGTGTGACAACACTGGCGCCATAGCACTCGCTAAGGAACCAACATATCATCCAAAGACCAAGCATAATTCTTGGAATTATGCCCTAGAGGCAATAATAAAGATGTTATTATTATAATTCTTGTTCATGATAAAGTTTATGTTCCATGCTAGAATTGTATTAAGCGGAAACTTTAATACTTGTGTGGTTTGTAAACAACACCGTGTCCCTAGTACGACTCTATGGACTAGCTCATTGATCAATGATGGTTAAGGTTTCCTAACCATAGACATGAGTTGTCAATTGATAATGAGATCATATCATTGGGAGAATGATATGATGGACAAACCCAAACTAAGCGAAGCAATTAGATCGTTTCATCGTGTTCATCTTTGCGAAGCTTTTCCTATGTCAAATATTGTATTCCTTAGACCATGAGATAATATAACTCCCTGGTATCGGATGAAAGCTTTGAGGTCATCAAACGTCATCCTATGACAGGGTGATCATAAAGGTGTCTCTCAGGTGATCGGAAAGTACCTGTTGGGTTGTATGTATCGAGATGGGATTTGTCCCTCCCAAGTAGGAGAGATATACTTCGGGCCCACTCGATAATCGATATCAACACCGCTTGCAAGCATGTGGTTAAGGAGTTAATCACAAAGTGATATCGGATTACCGAACGAGTAAAGTACTTGCTGTGAACGAGATTGAACTAGGTATGACGGTACCGACGATCAAATCTCGGGCAAGTAAAATATCGCGAGACGAAGGGAATATATATATATATATGGGATTGAATGAATCCTAGAATCGTGGTTCATCCGATATGATCATCGATGAATGTGTGGGAGTCAATATGGGTTTCCAGACCCCGCTGTTGATTATTGATATAAGATCATGTCTGCACATTCTCGAACCCGAAGGGTCACACACTTAACGTGTCTCGACGCTAGGATATATTGGATAATTGGTTTATGATTTTTTGTTCGGAGTCTCGGATGTGATCCGGGACATCACGAGAGGTTCCGGAATGGTCCGGAGAATAAGATTCATATAAGGCAATGCAGTTTTTTGGAGTTCGAAATTGTTTCGGGTTAATCGGTATTGTACCGGAAGCTTCTAGAACCTTCCGGAGGGGGACAAACGTGGCCCCACCTTCCGGGAGGGGGCATGGGCCTATGAGGGAGTGCCCTGGCCGCATTGGGCCCGGGGCACAAGGCCCCATAGGGCCCAGCCGGCCAAACAAGGGGAAACCCTAATTGGAGCTTCTAGAAGGAGGGGGGAAACTTGCCCCCCACTCTTCCCTCCTTGGCCGCCGGCCTAGGCTTGGGGGAGGGGCTAGGGTTGCCGCACACCCCTCTATATAAAGAGGGATGGGAGCGCACCACCCCCACACCTTCCCCTCAAGCCTAGCCGCCCTGCTGCCCTCCTCTCTCTCTCCCTCCCGACTGCGTGTAGGCGAAGCCCTGCTGCAGAAACTCTCCACCACTTGCACCGCGCCGTCGCGTTGTAGATCCAATCCATCTCTCCACCATACTTGCTGGACCGAGGAAGGAGGAGACGTCGAGGTGCCGCACGTGTGCATCTCTCGGAGGCATCGCCACTTGCGGTGTTAGATCAGAGCGGATCGCGAGGAGGAGAAGCGAGTACGACTACATCACCCACGTTCCGACGAACGTTCCTTTGTGTGAATCTTCAAGGGTATGAAGATCTCATCTAATCTCTCTCATTGTTTGCATCTCCTAGATTAGATCTTGGTTTTCCGTTCGCATCCGTAGAAATTTTTTGATTTACTATGCTGTGAAACCCTTTATGAACACCTATGGCTTTCTGATGTTCCATATACGCAATTGCAAGTAACATAATCTACGGATCTGACACTTTTAGGTCCGTGTGTATTTGCATGTCTTCACGTCTCCACGCATCACTTATTATCTAATGAGATGACATTGTATAAATTTGATCTTTTGGTGAGACCTTTAGTTCCTTGGGGTTAAATCATGTCGATACTATTGTCGTACAATATATCTTTAGTGTTAGCCCGTTGGAACCACACCTTAGTTTGATAACAAACTACTTGACACAAATGCCATCCTTTGCTGCTATTATAGCAGTCATATACATAGACTTTTTTTGTAGTATCCGTCACAATGTCTTAACTTTGGAATTCATCCAAATCCATCATGGAAACTTTCTTTCCATTTCAGTGTGCCACCCATAGTTTAAATTGAGATAAAATTATTTTGTATCCTGTGACAAAACTAGTATCAATGTAACACTTTACAATGAACTATTTGTAATTGTTTGTCACCTCTACACAAATATAATCTTAGTTCTTCCAAAGGATCATAAGAATATCCTTACTATCGTCCAATGATCATTTTATGATTCATTCTGGCATATGCTTATAACACTTAGAGCATAGGACATATCTGGATGTGTACATATCATGGTATGATTGATCAAAACATTCTTGTGATTTCACTCATCAAGTGTCAAAGCACTTGAATCTTGTTTCACTTATCAATTGTCGATACACTTGAATCTTGATTCAATTCTTTTCCATGCGACAAGAAACTTTTCCTGTCGTTTCTATATTGAACTCCTTCAATATCTCATATATGTACGTTTGGCACAACCATATTAGCATCATAGTCTATCCATGCAGACATTCATGCTAAATATTCGGGTTTTGCCTAAGTCTTTCATCGAAATGAAATTCTTAACCTTTGTCAATAAAACATACATCATTTCCAATCAACAAGATGTCCTCCACATATTGTATTAGAAATATGTCTCAGCGCTCTCACTTAATTTCTTGCAAATGCAAGCATCTTCACCGTCTCCTGATGAAAACTCCTTTTTCATCACGGTGAAGATTCCAACTCCGTGATGCTTACTTCAACCATTGAAGTTTGCATGCCCTTTTAGCATCCTTTGAATTTAAAAAAAACCTTTGGACTGTGTCTTGTACACGTCCTAGGTAACCATTCTAATAGAAGAATTTTGTTTTGTTTATTCATATACCATATTCCAAATTATATGTAGTGGTTGCTACTTTAATCCGTCCAGACTAAATATCTCTATAAAAGATCAAATCTTGTCATAGTCAACTCCTTGGACATTGTCGTAAAATACTTTACGACATGTCGACTATTTTATAGATGTGAAACATCCATGTATGTTTCTTTATAGATCCAAATACGACCGATAGGTTTTTACACCTTTCCGGAGGGTCTTCCAAGTTCAAAAAAAATGATTTCTCGTGTATGGAACTATCACGGATTTTATGGCTTCAAGCCACTTGACGGAGTCGGGGCCCATCATCGCTTCTTTGCATGTAGTCGGTCCATCATTGTCAAACAATAGTGATTTACTCTCAAATATCAGCATTTGATTGTTTATCCGACCTACTTGGTTCAATAAGAACTTTCAACTCCGTGACCACAACCTTTCAGGCACATAAGCTATGAGCATTATGGCAGCCTCCGGAACAATTTCCGGCGCTGCGCAACTTAGAACATTTAGCTAAGGTTCGTTAACCTTATCAAAGTTCTATTGTCCCCCCCACTTAACTTTACGAAAAAATCTATTTTCAAGAAACTTGATGTTTCAAGCGACAAGCCCTTTTGTCCTCGGTGTTATGGAGGAATACCCAATGGTTATTCGAAATAACCTACAAAAACATGCTCATCCGACTTTGGTTGTAAACATCTTACTTATGCTTAGTATACCAAAATTTAAGAAAGGACAACTTGGGGTTTACCCCAAACCATAACCTACATGGTGTCATTTCAACGGATCAAGATGGAGCTCTTTTCAGTTTAAAAGCGGTAGTCTCTAAAGTTTTTAATCTTTTAAAAACATAATGGCAGTTTTATAAATAACACCTTTGATCCAACCATGTCAAAGAAGGTTTCATTACAAATCTCAAACACTCCATATTCCTATGGTGTTTCGGGAGATGTAAATCTAGGTGTTTTGCTAAACTTGCAACTCAAATAAATCCCTTTATGATAAAATCATAAATCATTTATT
Source organism: Avena longiglumis (assembly GCA_030063025.1). Classification (NCBI taxonomy): domain Eukaryota; kingdom Viridiplantae; phylum Streptophyta; class Magnoliopsida; order Poales; family Poaceae; genus Avena; species Avena longiglumis. Next base: position 333,683,705 of record CP125978.1, read on the forward strand.
TTCTTGTTACACTTGCAACTCAAATAATTCCCTTTATGATAAAATCATAAATCATTTATTTTCTTGTTACAATGATTTCCACTTCATCTTGAAAGTCTTTGAACATTTTCAAATATTTCATACTTCTTTCTCATTAAGTGAATATTCACTCAAATTTCTGGAGAAAGCATATGAATTTGAAATCCATTGCTTGCGACTATACATAATAGACTACATACATCGATATGTATAAATTCCAATAATTTAGTCGATCGTTCTTCTTTGGCCTTTGAACGAAGTTTTAATTATCCCGAGGAAAGTCTCACAAGCGTCACTTGATCAAATCAAAGGCTCCAAAATCCATGAATATGGAGATTCTTCATTTTTCTTTCTAATATAATTTAAATGGCGATGTCACTTGGTAAGCGATCTTTCAATCATTTGTCTTGCGACATTTTAGCATTAGGTTTTATGGATGTGATTTATCCAACTAGATTTGTAAATCATCCATCTTATATGGAATACGGTAATTATTGGAACAATATTTGTTCTCATAATACCTAATTTAAATAATGATTATTAAAACAAATATTGAAGGCAAGCTTTGATGTTAATAAGAAATACAAACAACGGTTTGTTTGTTTTCGATGAACATCATCACATATTCTCTTACTAGTTACTTAGGCCATTGTAGTTCATGAATTGCATCGTTTTGTATGAAATTTCATACCGACCAATTTGGTACCCAATACCCAAGAACCACATTGTTTAACAAGCAAATAATACAACCATAACATGTATATCATCCATATACCTAAATTGGATATTTCCAATCTTTTCTTTTCTGCCAAATATATTTTATAAATTCTCTTTCAGTATTTCCTTTTCCTTTTTAAAAGAATCTATCAACATCAACAATGGCACCATATACATGACAAATAGTTCAAAGCGTGTATATTCAAATACAAATACCTTTGGACTTGCAATTTGAAGTAGATCACCATCATCAATGATCGATGTTCTTTCAAAGTCCATTCTTTAGTAATCTTTTAGTGTAGTAAACACTTTACATACATCTACTATTCATCCGTATGATGATGACTTTCAAGATCAAGCTAGTCTAGCTTATAAGGGCGAATCGTGAGTATAACGTTACTTTCCAAAACCCTTTAGGATGATTAGGATGTCTATCATCTCCAACCTTTGTAAATTCTCATCCAATATGAGAACATATATTATACTATATCATATTGCAACCAAAAAATTGTTTCAGGTATCATTATATCTGCCACACATGATGGTTTCAGAAACAATTCTTTCAGCTCCTAGATAACCTTGATATTTAAAAACAATCAAGAATCATGGAGGCAAACATGATACTTGAGATACTAACACTAGAATTGTTACTCTCGATTTAATACTAACTATTAAATTTCACGAAGTAAATAGAGTTTGCTGAAAGTTTGCAATAGGACTTTAAACTTTAGATTGACACTCAACACAATACGATACCAGTTCGTAAAGTAAATATCCAGAATTCTATAGTTCTATTATCTTAATTACAACTATGCATAAGGTGGTGAATGAATTCCAATGACTAGAACAAATTATGAAAATTCACTTTGATTTAATTTATGATAAATTGTGTTCTACTAATCCAAATTAGAAATGAACTCCCACTCAAAAACGACATCCCTCGTTCCTTTTTGGTGATTACATGAACCAAATCCACTACACCAAGTCCGATCATCACGTGAGTCAGTGTAGCTTCAAAGGCGAGCATCAAATGGGCATCATATCTTCTATATGACTCATGCTTAATCTTTCGGTCCGTGTTCCGAGGCCATGTCTGTACGTGATAGGCTCTCCAAGTAAGAACCTTAGTATTCGCGTGTGTAACTGTCTTACACCTGAAATATGATCGTGGATCCCAGAACACCCGATCATCACGTGATGTCTTGAAGCGACAAAACATAATTGGTGCATACTTAAAGAAGAACACATTTTTATCTTGATATCTAAATGAGGGATCATCTTATTATGCTAATAAAAATCCAAACAAGCAATATAAGATGCAACAAACATCACATGTTAATAAGTGAAATGATATGGTTCTTGCACTTGATCTCCATCATGTGCATCATGGTATGATCGCCATCATACCTCTATGGCCAAGGTTTATGGAACTTACACGTTATGTGTGTTGTAAGAGTATCGACTTATACTTCTACTTACAACATCACCATATCATGACACTAGCCCAGCAACAATCTAAACTAGACGCCTCTAATTTATCCATTGCAAGTTTTTACGTAGCTTAGGGCTTTCGAAGATAGAACCGTTCTTACCTACGAACATGAACCACAACGAGGATAACCAAATTGTTGATAATTATTTCAATTTAGATATTGACTATAGTAGGAAAGACAGACACCCGCTAGCCACTTATGCAAAACTAGTTGCATGTCAAGCGTGGAACAGGTCTCATGTGCGAGGACATGTAAAGTTTGTCCGGGCCGCTTCATCCCACTATGCCACCCATATCCAAAGTACAACTAAGAATCAATAAAATGATCATCATCGCCCACATACTCATATGTGTACTACTTGTGCAAAGCATCTACACATAGATCCGGCTCTGATACCACTGTAGGGTTCGCAGCATAAAAAACAAAAAATTCCTACGATGGGAATAACTATATACCAAGATCTATCTACTAGATACAAGCATGGGTGGATATACATCCATAAAATACATACCCTTGAAGACCGAATAGCGTTAACGTGGATGATGTAGACGAACTCTTGCCGACCTCAAGATCGTGATGAAGTCCATCTGGTCTAGCCGGTCCAGCACCATCAAGTCTAGCACCGCAAAGCAATGGTGCATCCGTGATCGCACACACGTCCGGGTACCCCGACAACCTCCTCGCCCCGCTCTAGCGAAGCAGCGGAACCAACAAATCCTTCCAAAAAAACCACTATGAACATGTATCTCGCTGATCCGAGACCATGGGGGAATTCTAAAGGGGGGAGAAAGATCCTTCGCGAGGAAGTGTGCTTTGAGAGGATGAGAGGGGGCATTTTATAGGGAGACTTGTGTTGTAATTATGCCCTAGAGGCAATAATAAAGATGTTATTATTATAATTCTTGTTCATGATAAAGTTTATGTTCCATGCTAGAATTGTATTAAGCGGAAACTTTAATACTTGTGTGGTTTGTAAACAACACCGTGTCCCTAGTACGCCTCTATGGACTAGCTCATTGATCAATGATGGTTAAGGTTTCCTAACCATAGACATAAGTTATCAATTGATAATGAGATCATATCATTGGGAGAATGATATGATGGACAGACCCAAACTAAGCGAAGCAATTAGATCGTTTCATCGTGTTCATCTTTGCGAAGCTTTTCCTATGTCAAATATTGTATTCCTTAGACCATGAGATAATGCAACTCCCTGGTACCGGAAGAAAGCTTTGAGGTCATCAAACGTCATCCTATGAGAGGGTGATCATAAAGGTGTCTCTCAGGTGATCGGAAAGTATCATTGGGTTGTATGTATCGAGATGGAATTTGTCCCTCCCAAGTCGGAGAGATATACTTGGGCCCACTCGTGTCGATATCAACACGCTTGCAAGCATGTGGTTAAGGAGTTAATCACAAAGTGATATCGGATTACGGAACGAGTAAAGTACTTGCTGTGAACGAGATTGAACTAGGTATGACTGCAAGCGATCGAATCTCGAGCAAGTAAAATATCGAGACAAAGGGAATATATATGGGATTGATTGAATCCTGGCATCGTGGTTCATCCAATATGATCATCGATGAATGTGTGGAGTCAATATGGGTGCCTGCCAGACCCATTGATTATTGATAGAAGATCATGTACGCATATTCTCGAACCCGTAGGGTCACACACTTAACGTATCTCGCTAGGATAGATTGGATAATTGGTTTATGAATTTTTGTTGAGTCTCGGATGGGATCCGGGATATCACGAGAGGTTCGGAATGGTCCGGAGAATAAGATTCATATAAGGCGGTGCAGTTTTGGAGTTCGAATTGTTAGGGTTAATCGGTATTGTCTAAGCTTCTAGAACCTTCCGGAAGGGACCAACGTGGCCCCACCTTCCGGGAGGGGCATGGGCCTATGAGGGAGTGTCCTGGCCGCATTGGGCACAAGGCCCCATAGGGCCCAGCCGATTCTAGAGAGATTTGACTCGTTTAAATCTCGGGATAGAATTTCTAGATAAGGGAGAGTTTAAATCGTTTAAACTAGAGATAGGATTTCTAGATAAGGAGAGTTTAAATTGTTTAAACTAGAGATAGGCTTGGAGGAGGGGCAGGGCTGGCCGCCCCCTCTATATATAGAGGGTGGTGCCCCTTCCCCGACACACACCTTCCTCCAAGCCCTAGCGCCTTGCTATCTCCCTCTCCCTCCCATTTGTTTGTAGGCGAAGCCTGCAGTGAAATTCTCCACCATATACACCATGCCGTCGTGTTGTAGATCCAATCTATCTCTCCACCATACTCGCTGGTCCGAGGAAGGAGGAGACGTCGAGGTGCTGCACGGTGCATCTCACGGAGGCACCGCCACTTGTGGTGCTAGATCGGATCGGATCGCGAGGAGGAGAAGCGAAATCGACTACATCACCCACGTTCGACGAGGCGTTCACGTGCGAATCTTCAAGGGTATGAAGATCTAATCCAATCTCTCTCGTTGTTTGCATCTCCTAGATTAGATCTTGGCTTTCCCTCTGTTCGCTCCGTAGAAAATTTTGATTTACTATGCCGCGAAACCCTTCAGTGGTATCAGAGCTAGATCTATGCGTAGATGTGATTCATGAGTAGAACGCAACATGGTTGTTGTGGGCGTTGATGTTTTCTGTTGCAAGCCTCTTGTTTGTGTTCTTCTTATGACGCGGGATAGTGAGATTGAAGCGGTCCTGGCCAACCTTACGCGACGTCGTTCGCGAGACCGGCTCCGCACTTGACATGTGGCTTGTTCCACATATGCGGCTAGTGGATGCCTGTTTCTCTCACTATAGTTGTCATGGGATTAACACCGGAGTTTGGCAACCATAATATCACCGTTGTGGCTTTCCGTAGGTAAGAATAGTTCTTAGCATCTACTCCCATAAGCCACGTAAAACATGCAACAACAAAGTAGAGGCGTCTAACTTGTTTTTGCAGGGAGTGTTTTCTGTGATATGGTATGGCCCAAGATGTGATGTGTATATTGTATGCGATGATCATGTTTTGTAATGTTTCACGACTTGCATGTCGATGAGTACACAACCGGCAGGAGCCATATGGTTGTCTTTATAATTGTGTATGACCTGCGAGTCAACTTCTTATACGCCATGTAATAGCTTTACTTTATCGCTAAGTAGTTAGCAATAGTTGTAGTTGCTATTCGTGGTGGAGGCAATCATGGTGGAGTGATGGAGATCATGCCGAGCACAAGATGGAGGTCATTGCTTGAAGATTGGCTATACCATGTCACATAAAGTTATATGCATGTGATGTTTATCCTTTTATGTATCTTATTATGCTTAGATCGACGGTAGCATTATAAGATGATTCCTCACTTAAAGATCAAGATAAAAATTGTGTTCTCCCCAAGTATGCACCGTTGCGAAAGTTCGTCGTGTCCAAGCATCACGTGATGATCGGGTGCTATAGACTCTACGCTCACATACAACGGGTGCAAGCCAGTTTTTGCACACACGGAAATACTTGGGTCTAGCTTGACGAGCCTAGCATGTACAGACATGGCCTCGGAACACAAGAACCGAAAGGTTAAGCATGAGTCATATGAATGATATGATCGACACTTTGTTGTCCACCATTGAAACCACATCTCTTCTCGTGATGATCGGATTAGGTGTGGTGAATTTGGATCGTGTTCACTAAACAACTTGAGGGATGTTGAATTTAGTGGGAGTTCATCTAGTAATTTGATTAAGTTGAACTATTTATCATGAACATAGTCTAAATTGTACTTGCAAATACTGTAGATCACATGGCCAAATCCAACTTCAAATTCAACGTTTTTGCTGAGAAGGAAAAGCTTAGAAACAATGGGTCTAACTTCACCAATTGGTTCCGCAATCTAAGAATCATTCTGCTCAGGACAAAAGGACTATGTCCTTGGTAAAGCGTTAGGTGACCCCTGCTGCAATCGCTACCGATGAGAAAGCTGTCTATCGATCAAGCAAAGATGGTTATGGTGTGATTAAGAGCACCATGTTGTTTGCTATGGAACCAGAGCTTCAAAATCGTTTTGAAACCTATCCCGGGCCCTTTGAGATTCTCGAGGAGCTGAAAACCATGTTTCAGACTCAAGCCCGTTCTGAGAGATATGAGATCTCTGAGAAGTTCTTTAACTGCAAGATGGAGGAAGGGAGTTCCGTTAGTGAGCACGCCATAAAGATGTCGGGATACACTCAACGCCTTGAGCAACTGGAATGCACGATTCCAGAGGAGTTCAAGATTGACAGGGTTCTGTAATTACTCCCTCCCAACTACAAAAGTTTTGTAGTGACTCATAATCAGATTGGTTCCACTGATACGATCACCGAGCTCTTCGCAAAGCTGAAGGCTGCGGAAGTGGACATCAAGAAGGGTAATCATGTGTTGATGGTCAACAAGCCCTCCTTTAAGAAAGGTAACGGAGCAAAGAATCCCTTCAAGAAGGGCGGCGGCAAGCGCAATGCCCCTGCTGAGAAGAAGCTCAGGTCTGGTCCTAAGCTTGGACCGAGTGCTTCTATTGCAAGGCAGGGTCCTTGAAGCAATCGTCCGAAGTACTTAGCGGACAAGAAGGTGGCACCATCAAAGGTATATTTGATATACATGTTATTGATGTTTTCCTTACTAGCCCTCGTTGTAGTGCACAGGTATTTGATACCGGTTCGGTTGCTAATATTTGTAACTCAAACAGAGCTACGGAATAGACGGCTTTGCGAGGATGAGGTGACGATGCTGGCGTTACGGATCAAGAGTTGATGTGATGGCGTTGCACGCTCTCCTTAGTTTTACCTTCGGGATTAGTTTTAAACCTTAATAAGTGTTATTATGTGCTGCGTTGAGCATGAACATTATTTCGGATCATGTTTATTGCGGCGGTTATTCATTTAAATCGGAGAATAATGGTTGTTCTATTTATATGAGTAACATCTTTTATGGTCATGCACCTCTTGTAAATGGTTTATTTCTTCTAAATCTCGAAAGGGATGAAACACACATCCCTAACATTGAGGCTAAGAGATGCAAAGTAGATAGTGATAATACTACTTATTTGTGGCACTGTCGTCTAGGTCATATTGGTGTAAAGCGCATGAAGAAACTCCATTCTGATGGACTTTTGGAGTCTCTTGATTTTGAATCATTTGACACATGCGAACCATGCCTCATGGGCAAGATGATCAAAACCCGTTCTCGGTATGATGGAGCAACGGACTTGTTGGAAATCATACATACCGATGTATGCGGACCGATGAGTGTTTTGACGGTGGATATCGCTATTTTCTCACTTTTACCGATGACTTAAGTAGATATGGGTATATCTATTTAATGAAACATAAATCTGAAACATTTGAAAAGTTCAAGGAATTTCAGAATGAAGTGGAGAACCATCGTATGTAAAGATTAAGTTTCTACGATCCGATCGTGAGGCGAATATTTGAGTTATGATTTTCTCACGCATCTTAAAGCAAGTGGAATCGTTTCATAACTCACGCCACCCGAACACCACACAAGCAATGGTGTGTCGAGCGGAATCGAACCCTATTAGATATGGTCCGATCAATGATGTCTCTTCTTGATTTGCCGTTATCATTTTGGGGTTATGCATTAGAAACCGCTGCATTCACTTTAAATAGGGCTCCATCTAAATCCGTTGAGACGACACCGTATGAACTGTGTTTTGGTGCTAAACCTAAGTTGTCGTTTATTAAAGTTTGGGGATGCGAAGCTTCGTCAAGAAGTTGATGCGGACAAGCTCGAACCCAAAGCGAGAAATGCATCTTCATAGGATACCCTAAGGAAACTATTGGGTATACCTTCTATCACGAACCGAAGGCAAAGTGTTTTGTCGAAGAACGGTTCCTTTCTTGAGAAGGAGTTTCTCTCGAAAGAAGTGAGTGGGAGGAAAGTAGAGCTTGACGAGGTTATTGAACCTTCTCTTGAATTGGAGAGTAGCGCAGACTGAAATTGTTCGATGCACGCTGCAACAATAGAGGAAGCTAATGACAAGGATCATGAAGCTTGGACGATCTGCTCTTGAGCGTCGTGGTCGACAAGGTCGCGTGCCCCTCTGAGTGGTACGGCAACCCTCTTGTTGTCTTGTTGGTAGAAGACGGTGAACCTCTGAACTATGAGGAAGCGATGATGAGCCCGGACTCTGAGAAATGGCTGGAAGCCATGAAATCCGAATTGGGATCCATGAGCGAAAACCAAGTATGGACTTTGGTGGATCCTCCTAGCGACCGAAAGTCCGTTGAGTGCAAATGGATATTCAAGAAGAAAACGGACGCGGATGGTAATGTTACCGTCTATAAAGCACGGCTTGTCGCAAAAGGTTTTCGACAAGTTCAAGGTGTTGACTACGATGAGACTTTCTCTCCCGTAGCGATGTTTAAGTCCATTCGGATTTTATTAGCAATTGTTGTGTTTCATGATTATGAAATATGGCAGATGGATGACAAGACTGCTTTCCTCAATGGCAACATTGATGAAGGGTTGTATATGATGCAACCCGAAGGTTTTGTCGATCCTAAGGATGCTGATAAAGTATGCAAACTTCAGCGTTCCATTTATGGACTAAAGCAAGCATCTCGGAGTTGGAACCTTCGTTTTGATCAAGTGATCAAGAGCTTTGGATTTGTTCCAAATTGCTCTGAGCTTGCATCTACAAGAAAGTGAGTGGGAGCTCGGTGACGTTTCTGGTACTGTATGTGGATGACATATTGATTATCGGAAATGACATCAACATGCTTAACGATGTTAAGAGTTATTTGAACAAGTGTTTTTCAATGAAAGACCTAGGTGAAGCTGCTTATATATTGGGCATCAAAATCTATAGAGATAGACAAAGACGCTGATAGCTTTAAGCCGGTACATACCTAGACAAAGTTCGAAAAGGTTCGTAACGGATAAGTCAAAGAAAGGTGCAGTGCCTATGGTGTCAGGTAAGATATTGAGCAAGGCTCAGTGTCCAGTTACGGTAAATGATAGGGAAGCTATGAGCAAAGTGCCTTATGCCTCGGCCATAGGTTCCATCATGTATGCCATCTTGTGTACTAGACGGATGTGTCCAATGCTCTTAGTTTGACGAGCAGATATCAAAGTGATCCGAGTGGAACCTTTGGACAGCCGTGAAGAACATCCTAAAGTACCTAAATAGAACTAAAGAAATGTTCTTAGTCTATGGGGGTGATGAACAGCTTGTCGTAAAAGGTTACGTCGACGCTAGTTTTGACACCGACAAGGATGATTCCAAATCTCATACGGGATACGTTTATATTTTGAATGGACGAGCTGTGAGCTGGAGAAGCTGCAAGCAAAGCGTGATCGCGGGATCTGATGAAAGCGGAATACATGGCTGCTGCGAGCGTCAAGTGAAGGAGTTTGGATCGAAACTTCATCATCGAGCTTGGCGTGGTTCAAGTGCATTGGACCCACGAGATATTGTGTGACAACATGGCGCCATAGCACTCGCTAAGGAACCAAGATATCATCCAAAGACCAAGCATATCAACTGCAAGTTTCATATAATCCGAGATTATATAGCGTATGGAGATCAAGATTAGCAAAGTACATACGGATCGAATGTCGCAGATCCATTGACTAAACCTCTTCCACGTGTAAAACATGATCAACACCTCGATTGCCATGGGTGTGAGATTGTTGCCGGATGTAAACTAGATTATTGACTCTAGTGCAAGTGGGAGATGTTGGAATTATGCCCTAGAGGCAATAATAAAGATGTTATTATTATAATTCTTGTTCATGATAAAGTTTATGTTCCATGCTAGAATTGTATTAAGCGGAAACTTTAATACTTGTGTGGTTTGTAAACAACACCGTGTCCCTAGTACGACTCTATGGACTAGCTCATTGATCAATGATGGTTAAGGTTTCCTAACCATAGACATGAGTTGTCAATTGATAATGAGATCATATCATTGGGAGAATGATATGATGGACAAACCCAAACTAAGCGAAGCAATTAGATCGTTTCATCGTGTTCATCTTTGCGAAGATTTTCCTATGTCAAATATTGTATTCCTTAGACCATGAGATAATGCAACTCCCTGGTACCGGAAGAAATCTTTGAGGTCATCAAACGTCATCCTATGAGAGGGTGATCATAAAGGTGTCTCTCAGGTGATCGGAAAGTATCTGTTGGGTTGTATGTATCGAGATGGAATTTGTCCCTCCCAAGTCGGAGAGATATACTTCGGTCCCACTCGGTAATCGATATCAACACCGCTTGCAAGCATGTGGTTAAGGAGTTAATCACAAAGTGATATCGGATTACAGAACGAGTAAAGTACTTGCTGTGAATGAGATTGAACTAGGTATGATGCATCGACGATCGAATCTCGGGCAAGTAAAATATCGCGAGACGAAGGGAATATATATGGGATTGATTGAATCACGGCATCGTGGTTCATCCGATATGATCATCGATGAATGTGTGGAGTCAATATGGGTGCCTGCACCCGTTAATTATTGATAGAAGATCATGTACGCATCTTCTCGAACCGCAGGTCACACATAATGTATCTCGGCTAGGATAGATTGGATAATTGGTTTATGAATTTTTGTTGAGTCTCGGATGGGATCCGGGATATCACGAGAGGTTCGGAATGGTCCGGAGAATAAGATTCATATAAGGCGGTGCAGTTTTGGAGTTCGGGTTAATATTGTCGGTGTACCGGAAGCTTCTAGAACCTTCCGGAAGGGGACCAACGTGGCCCCACCTTCCGGGAGGGGGCATGGGCCTATGAGGGAGTGTCCTGGACACATTGGGCCAGGGGCACAAGGCCCCATAGGGCCCAGCCGATTCTAGAGAGATTTGACTCGTTTAAATCTCGGGATAGAATTTCTAGATAAGGGAGAGTTTAAATCGTTTAAACTAGAGATAGGATTTCTAGATAAGGGAGAGTTTAAATTGTTTAAACTAGAGATAGGCTTGGAGGAGGGGCAAGGGCTGGCCGCCCCCCCCCCTCTATATATAGAGGGGTGGTGCGCCCCCTTCCCCCGACACACACCTTCCTCCAAGCCCTAGCAGCCTTGCTATCTCCCTCTCTCCCTCCCGACTGTTTGTAGGCGAAGCCCTGCAGCAGAAATTCTCCACCATATACACCATGCCGTCGTGTTGTAGATCCAATCTATCTCTCCACCATACTCGCTGGTCCGAGGAGGAGGCGTCGAGTCTTTGCCGTGTGCATCTTCTTACGGAGGCACCGCCACTTGTGGTGCTAGATCGGATCGGATCGCGAGGAGGAGAAGCGAGTCGACTACATCACCCACGTTCCGACGAGCGTTCATCTTGCGAATCTTCAAGGGTATGAAGATCTAATCCAATCTCTCTCGTTGTTTGCATCTCCTAGATTAGATCTTGGCTTTCCCTCTGTTAGCTCCGTAGAAAATTTTGATTTACTATGCCGCGAAACCCTTCAACTTGGCACCCAAGGGGATATGCTCCCAGCCATGTTGGGCTGCCCCCACCTCTTCCACATTCATGTGGGTGGAGCCCCCAGTCAAAATGAAAAGCCTCCACTCACATAAACATGCATCCACTCAAAAATCCACTCACATCCATTAAATTTACACCAAATTTAATGCATGCTCTCATTTAAATAAAACTCTTTTATTTATGTATTCAGAATTTTGTTAATTACTCTAACATTCAGATAAAACCCCTTACAACATTTCAATTTCACATGCAGAACCAGTTTCAGCAATTTCAACCGAAACAATTTCGGTGTCTAGTGAAATAAATTCTTGGGCTTTCCTTTTTCTTTCTCTGGCATATTATTTGCTCCAAATGGTGTCGGTATCCCTTAAGTGTGTCACCCTATGGTTCGCGAATAATGTAGACACGATCGAGACCCCTCTCCGATCAATAATCAGCAGCGGGACCTGGAGATCCGTATTGACTCCCACATATTCAACGATTACTTCTGTGATCGTGTGAACCTTATACACATGTAACTCAATCCCTTTGTCTCGCGATATATTACATGTCCAAGATTCGATCATCAGTATCTCCATACCTAGTTTGATATCATTACCGACATGTACTCTTTTATTGTTCCCGTGATATAACATTCTAGTGACCAAATCACTTGCTTGCAAGCTAACTAATATGATATCATCGAGAGGGCCCTGAGTATATCTATCCGTCATCGGGATGGACAAATTCCACTCTTGATCCATGAGCCTCAACATAACACCTTTGTAGAACTGAACCCATATTTATAATCACCCTGTTACGGTCTGACATTTGATGTTATCAAGATACTCTTTCGGTGTTAGTGATTGACATGATCTCGTGGTCTAAGGACTAAGATTACTTCGTATGATGTTATAGCAATATAAACACATTGACCTTGATCGTAATGCTATACTTCAGATGAATGTTCATCACACCATTCCAATAATGTTGTGACCTCGTTATTAACAACATCCAATGTCCATGATCAGGAAACCTTTGATCATCTTGTTAATCAACGAGCTAGTTTCTAAGAGAGGCATAACTAGGAACTTCCTTTTTGTTTATTAAACACACATGTATTAATGTTTCCGTATTAATACAATTATAGCATGCAAAATAAACATTTATCATAAACAAGGAATACGATAATAACCACTTTATTATTGCCTCTCGGGCATATTCCCTTCAGACATGGCGTCATTACCTCATGGGTAACCGTTGTGAGATTTATTCAGATCACAAGAGTTTGAAGTATATTTTCATCCAGAAGGAGCTGAATATGAGACAACGGATATGGATAGAGTTAATCAAGGATTATGACCTTGACATTCACTACCACCCCGGCAAGGCCAATGTGGTAGCGGATGCTCTTAGTAGACAGCTATGTGGATTAAACACCATGATTAAAAAATATCAGCCAAGTTTGGATGAGGAGTTGGAGAATTTTAGAATGGAGCTAGTTAGCGAAGGATTTCTAGCCAGTATTGAACTTCAACCCACTTTGATCAGTCAGATAAAGGAAGCTTAGAAAGGAAATGTCAGTATTGATGGAATTAAGCGTCGTATCGGTATAGGGAAGGTACCCGGATTCATGGAAGATGAAGGAGTTTTGTGGTATAAAGGACGCATCTGTGTGCCAGCAGATTCAGAGTTGAAGCAAGTCATTTTGCAGAAAGCCCATGATACTCTTTATTCTATTCACCTAGGAGAAACGAAGATGTATCAGGATTTGAAGGAGCAATTTTGGTGGCACAAGATGAAGAGAGAAGTCGGAAGCTATATCACCAAGTGTGATATCAGTTAGAGAGTCAAAGCGGAACACCAACAACCCACATGAGTGTTGCAGCCATTGCAAATTCCAGAATAGAAATGGGATTCAATTGGAATGGATTTCATCACTAGTTTGCCTACATCTAGTAGAATAAATGATAGAGTATCCAAAGTATCTCATTTCATACTCGTCAAGACTACTTATCAAAGCTCAAACCTGGCAGAGTTGTATATTAATAGAATAGTCAGTCTGCACGGAACCTCCAAAACAATTGTGTCAGATCGAGGAACCTAGTTTACCTCAAGGTTTGGGAAGAAATTCCAAGAAGGATTAGGAACCAAACTGAACTTCAGCACAGCTTATCACCCGTAGACCGACGGACAAATAGAAAGAGTAAACCAGATACTAGAAGATATGTTGAGAGCTTGTGTACTAGAATATGGATCTAAACGGGAAGACTGCATGCCTTTTGCATAATTCTCATACAACAACAGTTATCACGCCAGTTTGCAAATGTCCTGATTTGAGTTTTTGTATGGAAGGAAGTGTCGTACCCTCCTGAATTGGTCGCAAGTACGAGAGAGTCAGATATTCGTACCAGACATACTACGAGAAGCAGAAGAGAAGGTTCACAAGATCTATGAACACCTCAAGACTGCTCAATCCAGACAGAAAAGTTATGCTGACAAGAGACGTCGAGACCTGACCTTCAATATCGGAGACTTTTTGTATCTCAAAGTATCACCCTTGAAAGGAATGCATCGTTTTCAACTCAAAGGGAAACTTGCCCCCAGATATATCGAACCCTTCAAGATTTTAAGTCGCCAAGGATAAGTATCCTATCAGATAGAACTTCCTGAAGGGATGTCAGCCGTACATAATGTGTTTCATATATCATTACTTCCAAAATGCTTAGAAGTTCCGAAGAAGACCGGAGTTTTCAAGAACATCGATCACAGAGCCGTGGATATAAAAAAGGATTTAACTTATCATGAAGTACCCATTAGTATCTTGGAAGAAGCCTTCAGAACCACCCAGACCAGGAGTATTAAGTTTCTCAAAATCCAGTGGAGCAACCATACTGAATAAGAAGCCATCTGGGAGCGGGAAGATTATATTAGGACTAAGTTTCCAAATCTCTTTAGTTCCTAGTTTTTCCCGAATCTCGGGACGAGATTCTGTTTAAGGGGGGAAGGTTTGTAACATCTCAAAAATGTTATAATGAAAATATCAATTTCCAATCAACTAAAATTTGGATTAACAAAATCTTTTACTATTAAACAATGCATGCATGTTTATGAATGATGGTAAATGCTTGATATGCCATGATTTGTTTGTTGTAAATGATGAGGTTTGGTTTAAATACCAAAGCAATATCATCTAGTTCCAATCCAAACTAAATCAAATCAAAATAAAATCAAATGGTGAAGCATATGACCTAATGGTCATTTTTGCCAAAGTTAACACCTAGCCCACTTTGGGCATCTCTATTAAATGATTTCAAACAGAAGCAATTCCATTTGTTTTCTCACCTTGCTAGACCAAGTGACAATGAACACAAGTGAGCTTTCAAAACTTACAGAATCAAATTCAAATTCATTTGAGGGACTTTTAAAAATTGAATCTATCATAGGCATCAAGATGGCCACTTCTCAAAAACCATCCAAACTTTCTCCAATTGACCAATTCTTGAAACTAGAGACTCCCAAGCATATGATCAACCAACCCACTAAATAGAATTTGAAAATTTAAATATTTTTATCTTGCGGCCATTTGGTCGAACACTTACTGAGCATAGTATGTAACTACCTACTCCCCATTGTTTGGAGCAATCTTGTGATTATCTTGGTACCACACACAGCCTCCAATACTCGCCCACACTTGCCTCAGTACCAGCCCGTGCAGGTGAGCCTCTCTCGCTCGACCAATTGACAAGTGCAAACTCGTACCCGAGCTCTCCCATGTCACCTCGACATGGACTCACTGCTACAAACCTCGCCGCCCTCACCCATGATGTCTAGAAGCTAGCCATAACCTCACCGCAACTGCCTGTACGCCTCAACCAACGCTAGGACGTGAGACGCTAGCACAGCCGCGCCCACTTCTCTGTCCGCCATGTCGAGCACCGCGCCAGAGTGCCGAGGAATTCCACATGACCACATCGCGCCTCGCTCTCCCCTTGCATAAATACCCTCGCCGCGACGCCAGTGACCTCCTAGACATGCCCGCTTGACGTCGCACGCCCTGTGAACACCATACACCATGACGAACACCGCAGTGCCTGAGTGGAGCATCGACGTCCCCGTCCGATTAAGACCGTGCCTCGCTGTACGACTGTGCGCATGACGATCGCCAAGGAGCCCCGTGCTGGCCTACAACCTCCACCATGCCCATAGCATTCTATAACGACGTCGCCGACGAGCCCGCGCCATGCCCCGATGCTCCACTCGGTGGGGTATAAATAGACCTTGCCCCTTGCCTCAAAACACACCCCACTCGACTCACCTCTCCCCAGCACTCCCTCTAACCCATCCCCGGAGCAAGGCAAGCACTACATCACCGGAATTTCACCGGAGCCCGCCGTTGCTATGGTGGACAGGAGCCATCGCTAGGAGCCACCCCAAGAACTGCTGTGACCACCGTTCGAACCGCCGTCGCCGTCCAGTTCATCTGCTCGCCTCGCCTTGCCTAGCTGGAGCCCTGGTAAGCCCCCGAAGACCCCCGTCGTAGAGCTAGGGTTGATTCCAGCGTGCGCCGGGCAAGGGAGACGATGACGCTGAGCCGTTGATCATGCTCTAATCCTGCGGCTAGGATTAGCGCATACCGCTTCGCGTTAGAATAGCCCCTGGCGTGTGGGGCCAGTGCAAGTGCAGCCTGCTGCGTGCAAGCCATGTAGTTGGGCCGGTCCAGTATCGTTCCCGGGCACGCCCAACAATTCAAATGTAGATTTTTATTTTAATTCAAAAACCTATTCTATAGGCGACTTTGAAATTGAATTCAAGAAGATTCACCAAACCAAATTGCATAATTCCAATTTTGTTAGAAAGGAAATGAAAATCTCTAAACACTCCCGTTGGATTCAAACATTTTAAAATTATAGATCATCCCTAGTGAAAATAAAAAGGCAGAGACTTTTACAACTTCAAACATTTCTCTAAAATCGACCATAAATTCTTTTGAGTTGATTCCAATTCTCAAAAATCAAATTTTCCATGACATATATGAATATGTAAAAATATATAATTTTACATACAGTAGTCATGGACTAAGATTAAAAGAATGTTATATAGTCATTTCTAGTCTTTCTTAATTATTTTAAATAGCAATATTAAACTTTGTAATATATTTCATCCACTTTAAATCACATTCCCAAGTATTGGAATATGTGGTGATGACATGTGTCAACATGATCCCATATTTTATAATTGGAGAATATTAAATCTTAAATATTTTTCAATGAGTAGAAATTGCATTTCTAAAACAAGATAAATAAGGCCATGTCAATATTTCATGTAGTGATTGAGATGATGCTAGATCATCTAGTGTGGATCTTTGTGTGCTAAATAGAAGTAGTTAAATATTATTTGGTGATTTTTTACCTCGTATTTATTTATAGACGCTAGTATCTACCCGGGGTACGAGGAAGAGGAGTTCTACGACGAAGAAGAGGAGAACTTCGACAACTACACCAACCAAGGCAAGCTAAAACTATGCAAGCTATTGTGCTGCAACCTTTATTACACCAATCCCAAGTTTTACCTACAAGCTTTGTCTTTTCTTCCTTTTATCAAACTTTCTCAATTAGCTAATTAATTCGTGATTAGTGGAGAAATAGGAAAGATGCCATCAAGAGCATATAACTAGGTGTAGGTAGTTACACTTGATTAGTACCCCTCAATAGTGACACCCTCATTGATAGATGCTAGTGCTAAACTAATCTTGATCACTGTAGATGGGAACACTTGGAGAAAATGATTATGAAATACTTGGGATGATGAGTCATTCGATTGAAATGTTTTGACATGTGTTATGGAACTCAATGAGTTGAAGATGATACTGAATGAAGAATGTGCCCTGACTTTAATAAAAACTGATGGTTGGGTTTGGATGCGATACCACTCCAACTTTACCGTACAACCACAATACATGAGTTGGGTAGGGATTAACTGGATGTTTATGTGTCTTAGTATGGGTTCCCTCGCGGAAAGAGGTTAAGCTGAGGATACCTCGTGAGTATGAATGTCCACCTATGTAGTGCCCGGGATGGTGGATGGCCATGGCTGGGAGGCCAAACTTATAGGGGAGGTGCCTATACTAGGGTGTGTAATTGAAAGGTTATGATTGATTATCCGCATACCAACTATGATGATTTAGAGTTATCCCTGAAGGATGTATCAAATGTTGTGGTGAAAGTGTACCACCTCTGCAGAGTGTAAAACTATTCGAATAGCCGCATCTGCGGTCATAGACAGTTGGATGGCCATAATGTTCCGTTGTCAGATATTTTCAAAATGACTTGTGACTTTAAATATGACTTGGACTTGACCACACAGGTTTGTGGACATGAAACTAGGGTCCCTCTAGAGTAATCTAGATAACTAAAATAGGTCTTTACTACTAAGTACCTCTGAAATAAAACTATATTATGGCAAACAAACCTAGAGCTAAGAATTCCTACAAGAATTGTCTTACTTACATTGGTGATAGTTTGTGAGTACTTTAAAAGTACTCATGGCTTTGTCCCTGGCTATTCCCATGGCCAGACTATGAAGAGAAGTATCTGGAGGACGGACAGCAGGATGTCTACGATAAATAGGATCATCTCCCATCGTTAGCATTGCCTGTGACAATGAAGCTAGAGCCTCTACTACGTTATTTTCCGTTGCTCTGATGTGTATTAATACTTGATCATGTGATCAACTATTTGTAAGACTATTATGGTTTATAATGGATGAAGTACTGTGCTACTAATTTTGTTATGTCTCGCAAAAATGGTAATACTGGGATTGCAATGTACGGCATAACAGGCATCTGGACATAAAAATCCGAATGTTGACAAGTTGGTCTCAGAGCCATCCTGACCATAGGAGACCCTAGTTAGAATGGACGTGTGAAAAACTTAGTTTCAAAATAAATAAAGTGAGTATTTATGAAAACCTATTCTCACTCTGATCCTTTAGATTGTTTCCAAAAGTGATTCATACGTTCCTCAAAGTTTTTGCAATCCTACATAAAATTTGACACACTTGATCACCTCACTAACTTACAGATACGTCGGAAACGTATCTATAATTTTTGATGTTCCATGCCTATTTAGTATCTACTTTGCTTTGCTTTGTCTACACTTTGAGGTGTTTTTATATGTTTTCTGGTACTAACCTATTAACAAGATGCCACAGTGCAGTTGCATGTTTTCTTCTGTTTTTGGTTCTAGAAAGGCAAAAAATCAATATTCTCGGAATTGGACGGGACAAAAGCCAAAGTCAATATTTTACCGTGGGGAACACGAAGCCAGAGTATGAGACGGAGGGGAGACACTAGGGAGGCCACACCCCCGGGTGGCGTGGGCTAGGGCTAGCTGCGCCTAGGGGGGTGACCACCCTGGACGCCCCCTGCCTCGCCTCTTCGCCTATAAAGACCCCTCGATGCAGAAAACCTAAGTACCCGATCAATATTCCACGAAACCTTCTGTAGCCGCTGCCACCATCGTCCCTAGATCGGGGGATCTGAAGCTCTTCCCAGCACCCTGTTAGAGGGGAGATCATCCCGGAGGCCTTCTTCTTCATCATGCCAGCCTCCGGTATGAAGTGTGAGTAGTTCCACCTTGGACTGCGGGTCCATGTAGTAGCTAGATGGTTGTATCTCCTCCTTTGTGCTACCATGTGTAGATCTTGTGAGCTCCGTTCATGATGAAGATCATCTATTTGTAATCATGCATGTTGTGTTTGCGGGGATCCGATGGATATTGAGATTACTATGTCAGATTGATTAATGGTTTTGTCTTATTGATTCTATCATGTCTGTGTTGTTTGTGATCTTGCATGCTCTCCGTTTCTAGTAGATATCTTGGAAAAGTAGATGCTAGTGACTCCAAGAGGGGGTATTTATGCTAGATAGTGGGTTCATGCCTCTATTTAATCTAAGGGAAATGATAGAAATCTCTAAGGTTGTAGATGTGTTGTTGCCACTAGGGATAAAAAATGGTCTCTTGTTCATGGAACAAGTGGATTGTTTACCTTACACACTTCGCTTAAATCAGTTATCCGTTGCTTGCAACTTAATACTGGAGGGGGTTCGGATGATAACCTGAAGGTGGATTACTAGTCATATATGTAGTTGGATGGCGGTCTATGTATCTTGTTGTATTTCCCAATCGAAACTCATAGGATCATGAATGTCTAGTATTGCATTGTTATGCCCTGCTCAGTCCTGTCAATTGCCCTGCTATAATTTGTTTACCCAGCATGCCATGTTTGTTTATCTTAAGGAGGACACCTCTAGTGAACTATGGACCCCGGTCCAATCCTTACCATTGATACATCTTCCACTGTTACTGTTTACTTTCTGCAAACCACTATTACCTTCCACACCATATAGTTAAT
This sequence comes from Avena longiglumis, assembly GCA_030063025.1. Classification (NCBI taxonomy): domain Eukaryota; kingdom Viridiplantae; phylum Streptophyta; class Magnoliopsida; order Poales; family Poaceae; genus Avena; species Avena longiglumis. Next base: position 333,703,792 of record CP125978.1, read on the forward strand.
CCTTTGTTTTCAGCAAACCGGTAAGATTGACAACCTCAGTGTTTGTTGGGGCAAATTATTGAGTTTGTGTTGTGCAGGTTTCCAAGTTGCTAGCAACACCTTTGAGTCGTTTCCTTCCTCCTGCTGGTTCGATAACCTTGGTTTCTTACTAAGGAAAAAATTACTGTTGTGCTCATCATACCTTCCTCTTGGGGTCTCCCAACGAAGATTTCGTGCACCATCACTTACTCATCCTAATTTCTTATAGATGGAAGTCAAGTAAAACAAGTTCTACCAGCTTGGCAATGGAGGGGAACTCATCTTCGAGAGGGACTTGGTTCTGCTCGCGAAGTTTCTTGGACGACCGCACCCGGAGTTCTTTGTTGCGCAGCTCAATGACCAGCCAGGAGGAGAACTAAAGTGGTTGATTGTTGCCAATCTGAGAGGCAAGATGGATCCATCTGATGGTGCTGGGAAGCACTTCATAGGGAACCCCAAGAGCAAGGTGTGAAGCAGCATAGTAGCAAGTTTTCCGTCAGTAAGAAACCGAGGTTATCGAACCAGTAGGAGGAAGGAAACGTCACACAGGTGTTGGAAGCAACGCGGAGACCTGCACAACACAAAATCAAGACTTTGCCCCAACGAATCAGTGAGGTTGTCAAGCTCACCGATTTGCTATAATAAAGGATTAAACGTATGGTGTGGAAGGTAATGGTTTGCAGCAAGTAAACAAGTAACAGTGGAAGATGTATCAATGGTAAATATTGGACCGGGGTCCATAGTTCACTAAAGGTGCTCTCCTTAGATAAACAACATGGCATGAAGGGTAAACAAATTATAGCAGGGCAATTGACAGGAACTGAGCAAGGCATAACAATGCAATACCAGACAAAAAGATCCTATGAGATTCGATTGGACAATACAACAAGATACATATAACGCCATCCAACTGCATATATGACTAGAAGTCCACCTTCAGATTATCATCCGAACCCCCTCCAGTATTAAGTTGCAAGCTTAAGACAACTACTTTAAGAAAAGTGTGTAAGGTAAACAATCCACTTGTTCCATGAACAAGAGACCGTTGTTTTCTCCCTAGTGGCAACAGCACATCTACAACCAAAGAGATTTATGTCACTTCCCTTGGAAACTAGAGGCATGAACCCACTATCGAGCATAAATACACCCTCTTGGAGTCACTAGCAACTACTCGACCAAGATAGCTACTAACAACGGAGAGCATGCAAGATCACAAACAACATAGACATGATAGAATTATAAAGACAAAACCATTAATTAATTTGACATAGTAATCTCAATATCCATCGGATCCCCGCAAACACAACACGCATGATTACAAATAGATTAGATCTTGATCATGAAAGGAGCTCACAAGAACTATACATGAAAGCACAAAGGAGGAGACACAACCATCTAGATACTACATGTACCCATAGTCCAAGGTGGAACTACTCACGCATCATACCGGAGAGAAGGCCTCCGGGATGATCTCCCCCCGGCAGGGTGCCATGAAGAAATTTAGATCCCCCCGATCTAGGGACGACGGTGGCGGCGGCTATAGAAGGTTTCGTGGAATATTGATCGGGTCCCTAGGGTTTCTGCATCGGGGGCTTCTTATAGGCGAAGAGGCAAGGCCGGGAGGCGACCAGGGGGGCCACACCTTTCCCAGGCGTGGGCCCACCCTTGGCCGCTCCTAGGAGGGTTTGGTCGCCCTGGCTCACGTCTCCGTCTCATCTTAGGGATTCGTGTCCCTCACGGTAAAATATTGACTTTGGCTTTTGTCCCGTCCAATTCCAAGAATATTGATTTTCTGCCTTTCTAGAACCAAAAACAGAAGAAAACAGGCAACTGGCACTGTGGCAACTTGTTAATAGGTTAGTTCCAGAAAAGATATAAAAACACCTCAAAGTGTAGACAAAGCAAAGAAAAGTAGATACTAAACAAGCATGGAGAATCAAAAATTATAGATTCGTTTCCGACGTATCAAGCATCCCCAAGCTTAACTCCTGCTCGTCCTTGAGTACGTAAGTGATAAAAGAATAATTTTTTAGGGGACATGCACCATTAAAACCAAGATCAAACCATTTGCAAGCATTGAAATATGGGATCAAAGAACTCTAAACATGTGCATAAAAGATGGAGTTCTAACAATACGAGTTAGTAACTATGCATGCAGCATGAAAGGCTACAAAAAAAGATCATGAATAACATGCATTGAAAAACGTTTGTTTGTTTCACATACAGAAAACATGGCATAGTGGAATTCATCTTGTCCCTCATAGAGTAGCAAATACATGCATAGGACACCTTCAAAGTTCACAAGGGTGACTAGAAATAAATAGCACAAGAACAAGTAATATCACAATATGCATCAATCAATAAGCTTTGGGACACTGCACACAGAATGACAACTATGCTCTCTTAATGGTGCCTAAAGGTAGAAGGTGGAGACTCAAATAATGGTGGAAGAAAGGCCTTTCATAAGGGAAGCAGGGATTTCAAGTTTCAAAAAGAGCTTGCAAAAAGTATGGTACTTGTTAGCTTTCAGCCCTCATTGCCAGTGGCATCCCGCAAAAACCACTACTAGAAAATCGCTTGGTATTTTTGTTTTGTGCAGCATCATGACATCATCATGCATATTATTTTACTTGAAACTATGTTGCGAAAGACTATTGTTTTCTGAAACTAGCCCTCCTTCTATTTCAAATTAAACCCCCGGATGTTTCTGGATATTTTGTTTGTCTAAAACTAATTACAAAATCATTTACTAAAATTAAAATAAACAATATTTTTAAAATAAAACTGTTTTGATCGGGGGAGGCAGCCCGGCCCGAAAAGCCAGGCCGCCTACCACCCCGATCGGCCCAACCCAATCTCACCAAAACCTAATCTATTCCTACCTAATCCTAGTCTACCCAGCCCCCTCCACCTCACCCCGACCAATCCCCTCCCTCCACCTCACCGTTCCCTCCACCTCATCCTCCACACAGCCACCTCACCAATCCCTGCTCCACCCCTCTCCCTTACACCCCGGCCCCACCTCCTGCACCCGGTCCCACCCCGCAGCCCTCACTCCCTCACCTGCCCACGCCACCACCTCCCACGCCCCTGGGCCCCACCACGCACACACGCACGCCACTCACGCGCCCTCCCCGCTCGTGGCCCCACTCCCCCACCCACGCGACGCGGCCCAGCCCCGCCTCCTCTCTCTCCCTCCGCCGCACGCCCTCCCTGCCTTCTCTCCTCGCAACTTCTCTCCCCAACCACCGCTCCCCTCCGCTCGTCGACCGCCACCGCCTCCTTCCCTGGCGCCACCCGAAGCTTGCCGGCGACCGCCGCCGCCGCTCCGCCTCCTCGCCTGACGCCCGCTTCTTCCCGAGCTCCGCCCGCGGCGTCCCTCGAGCCGAGCACACCGCCCGCCAGCCCGCCCGGCCGCCTCGACCTCTCGCGTGCTCCGGCCGCGATCGCCGCCTCGCAGCCAGGGCACCTCGCGCTGCCCGCGACGCCTCCCCACTCGCCGAGCCTGCTGCACTCGCCGCCGGCCCCTCCACCACCGCCGCCTCCTCGCCGCTCGTTTTCCGCCTTTGAGCCCCTGCCGCCTATCTCCCGAGCCGCCGACCATCTCCGCAGCGGCGCAATACCGCTTCCCGAGGACGCCCGCCTCGTGCTCCGCCTCGCTGCCGCCTCCCTTTGCAACGATGGACGGTGTCCGCCAGGACTTGCCTGCTCCTGCTAGACACGAGCCGCCCGCGCATGGCGCTTTCCGCAATGTTCTGTTTCAGGGCTCTGTAACCGTGGTGTTGTATCACCCAATCATTCCTAGCTTCAACCATAGGATGGAAGTGCAACCGTAGGTCTCCTACAACGGTGCTTGAGCCCGTGAACCCGCGCGAATCTGAAGCCCGATCCGGAGGCCCCAATCCGCGCGATGGCCGAGACCCCCAAGACCGATCCCGACGCCCGAAGCCAAGAACCCCGACAAGAACCACGACACGGATACACCGAGTTATCCATCAAGGACACCAAGGCCGTTGACATGGAACCGAAGGACGTCAAGCACTGCACCCCGAACGCCAAGACCGTCCCGATACACGGACCCGACAAGAGCTTCGCAACGACAAGAGCGACACCGACCAGGACGAATCCGATGTGCCCCCGACACCAACCAAGTCCTTCTTGGATGCGCCGAGATCTACTCCGTTATCCGAGAATGATTCCGCCGAGACGAACCCCAGATCCAGACCCTGAGACCGACCCCGAACCCCGGAACCCCAAGTTCGCCGAACCCCAAAGTGTGACCTCTTTTTCGTGACCTATATTTTATAAATAATATAACTTGTTGTATTAAATTGTCATACTCGCATTCATATTGTGTGGTTTGGGGGCATTATGCCGATTCACCTCATAATTAAATATGGGGCCCATATGCGGGCGAATCTAGTCTTATATTGGCCTCATTTAAATTTGTGTAGCGAAACGATACTATGTCTTGCCCTGTTAATACAACATTTAAAATACAGGGTAGTTAAATAACTTGAACCATCCGAATAATTGTAGGGACCCTGGTTCCACTTAATATTGCCCAATTGCATCGCACCTTGCCATGTCATACATCATACATGCATCATGCCCGAATTTCTACCGTAGTATTAAATAGTGCATCCGGTGTTTATTCTAGTGTTTTGCTTCTTCGCGGATAAGGCCGTTGAGTTGATGCGAGTGTCGACCCGATCTTCAGTTGAACCTTCGACAATGTTTTTAGGCGAGCATATCCCCCTTTCTACCTATCTTACTTTTATAGTATTCATTCCCTCCTGTCGATCTATTGCTATCTGTGTTGCGATGCTCTAGTTTTCGTACCCGTGTTATCCCTTGCAGCCTTATATTGCCTTGGACACCTCCTATTACCTGTTGTTTGGTAGATAGATGGACCTGCGCGTCGTAGTCGCTTGCTCAAGTGCTGTTGCGTGTCGCCAAGTACCACGGTTGTTGGAGTATTGCCGCATGTTTATTGTTGGAGATGATCAATACTTTAATTACTGTTTAACAACTAAAATTGAAGTAAGTAAGCAGAGGCACAGGTGGGCAATAGATGTTATTTGGTTGTTAACCGTCCACTTGTGTCCCGTAGGACCCCGAGTACTTGATACCTGTTCCTTGAATTTTCGCGCTATCCACATACGGGAGGATTATGGGACCCCCCTGAGCCAGAGCTTGATTCATTCTTATTTCTTGGGGCTACAAACTAGTTTGAGGTTTTATTTACTATCCTGTACTTATGCCATGCTTTACTGCTTTATTTACGATTGTGCGAGGAGCACCTGTACTGTTTAGGATCGTGACCCGTTTACGCGGTATCGACAAGCTCAGCTTTGGGTTCCCAGTCGTTTACAGCCGGCCCCACAAACCTTGAGTCCGTCTCGAAGTCAGCTAACTTTGTTGTGGGTATACTTAATGGGGTGGCCCCCTGAAATATTTCTGAATCCTGTGATTGCTTTGTCGTGAAAGCCTCGTTGGGTTTTGATTTGGTTTTTCCGAGGTTGATCGAGTGTGTGTTTCTATTTATGCACCCCTGCAGGGTAAAACTTTGTGAAAGCCGTGTCCGCGGTTATGGACGACTTGGAGCACAGTATCTCGATCATAGACAACTATAACTAAAGTAGTGCTATAAATTTGACTTTATAATGACTAGTAATCAGCTTCACTATAATGGAATGGCTAAATAAAACTGCCAACAATTGCTTGTTTGGGTTGTCGCTTGCGACCATTGTATCTGACTAGTAAGTATTGCAACTACAACGGAATGGCTAAATAAAAGTACCAACAACTGCTGGGTTTTGGGATATCTCATGCTAATTGTATTTGACTAGTAAGTGTTGCAACTACAACGGAATGGTTAACTAAAATGGCCCACTGCTTATTTTTATCAGGATGATTATCTATACCTGACTAGTAATTGCTGCAACGATAACTGAATAAATAAAACTACCAACTGTGTGAGTTCCTCGGTTGACTTCCTCGTTTGGTCTCGAGGGGGAAACACCAGGATGGGTTTGTTTGATGGTAGCATCAGGTTGGTTCCGAATAGGTCTTTCTTATCCCTCTCTGATTGCCGACAGTTCTATCGAGTCTCTATAGGTTGTTTAGTGCACGTTGCGCTGCCACTCATTCCACCATACCTATGTAGGCGAGGACCGCCGAATTCTAGCCTCGCCGTGTACTGGCCTCAGTACTGAACGCTCTCTCTTTTTCCCTTGCCCTTTGTCGGCACCCCTTTTGTTTAAGCAGTTTTGAGATCGACGTCGTTAGCAGGGTTACCCTTCCGGCTTGGCCTGGGCAGGGTTATGGACGCCATTGGTTATTCTTCAGGGCTCTTAGCCCCATTTGCATCTTGTCCGTAGCTGGACGCTCTATCATTTTTAAGGTGATTTGGATCTTTGTTCCGTATATCTGTATTCTTGACTCATGGAGTCGTGTTGTATATATATCTGTTCTGTGGGTCCCATCGAGGACTGTTGTGTAATGTTATTACTTCGTTTTCCACCCGCACGAAAGTGCCTGGTGGGCACCTTTGAATCATTTCTATGCGGGTTTTGGCGGGAAGCGCTGAAACTTGCATAGGGTCGATTCTGAGGGTGTTACATTGCCCCTATCATAAGCATCTTGAAGTGATTAAGGTTAAAGTAAACAAACTATGGAGTATATGCTTGACAAAGTATAAGTTGGCAATCTCAAGTCCCTTGAATACGAGGGCCACACCTCATGCTACTCAACTTCAGTCACCTGTAAGTTCTTGTAATTGTAAGTACTTGCGTACCATAGAGAACCGCCAATGGGGTACCCCTTCCACATGTTACAGGAGCTTTCCCATAACCAAAATGACAAGGCAAGCTGACAATGAGCATCTCAGCGATCTTTTTATTTACTATGTGCATAGCTTTTTATTGAGGATGCTTCATAGATAGCTCACTATGGTGATGCTGCAAGTTTCCACCATGATTAGGCATGGCTTAGGCTAGCGTCCCAGGTGTTTCTCTAACACAAAATACAAACTCCATGGACTTACAAGCTCCCTCTTTATTTCACACCGGTGACATCCATAGACAAAAGAGCATGATATCAACTGAGTACAAAGTACAAGCATATACAACATAGACGACACAATGGTTCAATTTTATTAGTGGAAAAGAATATAAAGTGTGCCATCAAGTTCGTGAGGTCTTTAATCACTAAGTTTTCACATAACAAAATAGTTTTAATTGGAAGATAACTGAAAACAAGAATATACTTGGGATGGTGTAACACACCATGCATAGTAATTTATAGTGGACACTTTGGAATAACTTGGTTTCTTGGGAGGTGGAAGCATGAGTAGAGCTTACTCATACAAGTGGAGGCTAGCAAAAGACTGGGAGCAACCAACTAAGAGAGCATAATGGCCATAATCATGCAGAGCAACAAAGCATTACTAATCAAAGCATAGTGTTTTACTACAAGTCAAGGACTAAATGATCATAGAGGCTATGGTGACTTGTCATAGTCATAACATGGTGTGAGCATGTGCCAAGTCAACCCAAACAAAGCATCGAAGGAGAATACCACAATACTATGCTTTCGCATGCTAAAACAACGCATAATTTCTTCAAGAAACACTAAGAAATCCCAATTGTTTGGAACAAGCAATTCTACAATAATAATAACTAAGAATAAGGTCAAAACAACACCTAGAATGTCATGCTAAAGTCTAAGTCACAGTCAACGCGAGATCCTCTAGCACTTTCAAGCAGGAACTTCCTACTCCTTTCCAACACCAAGCAACTTATTTGAAACAACACAGCGAGAAACGGGGGTCCAAACTAATTTATTCAAGCAAACTAAACAACCTAAGAAAAGCAAACAAAAACTAAGACGCTCCAAGAACAACACAACAGTGCATGAAATAATAAAAACGAAGTGTCTAGACAGACCTGAGCTTTTTATTGATGAAGAAGGGGATGCCTTGGGCATCCCCAAGCTTTGACGCTTGTAATTATTGGATATTTCTTGGGGTGACACCGGGGTGGCATCCCCAAGATTGAGATTTTGTTCATTCTTCATCTCATTACATCATTCTCTCTCTACACCTGAATTTTTTTCCTTCATACAAAACTTCACACAATCTTCATTAGCAACATTAGTGTATTTAAAAGATATTAGACCTTTGGCAAAGCTTTGGAAAAAACAAGACTTTTTACTAAAAACACAAGCTACTATAGCCACTCCTTCAAAAAGCTCAATTCCCCAAAAGAGAACTCAAAAATGAATCAATAAGAAGCAAATGCAAATAATGGCAGAAATCTATCAAAACAGACCAGCAGGTAGAAACCGTTTTTTTAGAAAATATTCTGTTGCTCAAATCAAAAAGTGTTAAACTAATGAAAGTTATCTAACATACTGGGGGATTTATTCGTAAATTATAAGCTCAATCTGAGTTACAAAGACTCCTCACGAAATTTTATGGTGGAGCACATAAATCTGTTTCGGGACAGCAACTCCCCAAATCTTACTTCCCTCTCATTAGAGGTCATTCTTGGCACAAAAAGCAAACAAAAAGGATACTGAGAGGTCATTTCTGAAGTAATAACTTTCAAGACTCAAGGAAACTCTTGGGTTATCTCCCAACAAGTACTTTTCTTTAACACCTTTAAGATAGGCACAAGAAGCAAGAATAATCAAGTATTTTTAAATGAGGAAGCAATAACATCAATACTTGCAGAATCTTCAACTATAAAAGGTATCTCATCCAAATGGGTTTTGGAGGATAACTTCTCATCTCTCTGTGGTCTACTACTTTCATCAAAAAGATTTTCAGGAGCGATCCAATCAAAATTCTTTTCAAAGGCTTCATGCATTCCAACAAGCTTAAAGGGTATGGGTATCTTAAATTCCTCTCTAGGCTTAGTTTTATCAGAAGTACCAACAACATCTACACTTGAACCTAGCATATTAAAACGCTCAAAGAAATTTTTGGCTTCCTTAGCAACATCATGCAACTCTTTTAGTAAAGTTTCAAGAATGAATTCTCTATTTTTAGCATTATTTTCTTCTTTCAGTTTTAGGAACAAGAATTGCATGAAGGGGTTAAGGCTAACAAACCTATCCTCCAACATATGAACTAAAGAAGTTGTAGCAATCTCATAATTAGGAGCAAGCTCTGATATAGATTTATCCTCAATATCATCATGCTTGCTAACATGATTAAAGAATTCTTCAATATTATCTTTCCCAATTATGGAGCCACTACCTATTGCAAGATCCTTCAGGGTGAACTTGGGGAGCAACATGGTGAGATAGAGCAAGGTGGCAACTAGAGTAGGGACTAATTTTTTTGTGTTTTTGAATAAAGCAAGAAAACCAAACTAGACTAATTTTTTTGGGTTTTTTGAAAAGAGGCAAACAAAACCAAGCAAAAGAAACTAAGCAAACTAAAAACAAAGTAAAGAGAAAGGAAGTGGAGGACTCCCCTCGTGAAGACGTCCTTAGCCTCCCCAGCAACGGCACCAGAAAATCTTGATGGTGCTGGGAAGCACTTCCCGGCAATGGTTTGCAACAAGTAAACAAGTAAAAGTGGAAGATGTATCAATGGTAAAGATTGGACCGGGGTCCATAGTTCACTAGAGGTGCTCTCCATTGGTAAACAACATGGCATGAAGGGTAAACAAATTACAGCAGGGCAATTGATAGGAACTGAGCAAGGCATAACAATGCAATACAAGATAAAAATATCCTATGAGATTCGATTGGGCAATACAACAAGATACATCTATGACTAGAAGTCCACCTTCAGGTTATCATCCAAACCCCCTCCAGTATTAAGTTGCAAGCAACAGACAACTGCTTTAAGCAAAGTGTGTAAGGTAAACAATCCACTTGTTCCATGAACAATACACCATTGTTTTCTCCCTAGTGGCAACAACACATCTACAACCGAAGAGATTTCTGTCACTTCCCTTGGAAACTAGAGGCATGAACCCACTATCGAGCATAAATACCCCCTCTTGGAGTCACTAGCAACAACTCGGCCAAGATAGCTACTAACAACAGAGAGCATGCACGATCACAAACAATACAGACATGATAGAATCATAAACACAAAATCGTTAATCAATTTGACATAGTAATCTCAATATCCATCAGATCCCCGCAAACACAACACGCCTGATTACAAATAGATTAGATCTTGATCATGAACGGAGCTCGCAAGATCTATACATGAAAGCACAAAGGAGGAGATACAACCATCTAGCTACTACATGGACCCATAGTCCAAGGTGGAACTACTCACGCATCATACCGGAGAGAAGGCCTCCGGGATGATCTCCCCTCCGGCAGGGTGCCAGGAAGAACTTCAAATCCCCAGCGATCTAGGGACGACGGTGGCGGCGGCTACAGAAGGTTTCGTGTAATATTGATCGGGTCCCCAGGGTTTTTGCATTGGGGGTTTCTTATAGGCGAAGAGGCGAGGCCGGGAGGCGACCAGGGGGGCACACCCTGCCCAGGCGCGCATAGGGTGGTTTCGCTGCCCTAGTTCGCATCTCTATATCGTCTTCTAGATTCGTGTCCCTCATGTTAAAATATTGACTTTGGCTTTTGTCCCGTCCAATTCCGGTAATATTGATTTTCTGCCTTTCTGGAACCAAAAACAGAAGAAAACAGGCAACTGGCACTGTGGAAACTTGTTAATAGGTTAGTTCCAGAAAAGATATAAAAACGCCTCAAAGTGTAGACAAAGGAAAGAAAAGCAAAGTAAATACTAAACAAGCATGGAGCATCAAAAATTATAGATACGTTTCCGACATATCACCACCCACCTCGGAGAACATACAGTTCAGCTTGAGGGAGAACAACTGGCTGGATGGACTAGCTAGAGCCATGCAAGAGGCGCTTGACCGTCTGTGTGGGCAGAACATCAACCAAATCATTGGCACCCTCTTCGGTCACTATGCAACACGTGACTCCATGGGACAGCTCTTGGCCATGCCAGGACATACGGAGCTGAAGCATCACGTGGATCACCTCGCCTTCATGCTACACGAGACCCAGAAGGATTTGGACAACGCCCGTGCCTAAGCCAATCTGAAGCATCTTGTTGCAATCAAGAAGAACCAAACCCTCGCCATCCTAGCTAAAGAGCGCAAGTCACTTCGTCACCAGCATAACAAGAAGGACCGCATCATCGCTCGCCTCCGCGAGAAGGTGGCAACCCTTGAAGAAACCATCCATGACCAGAAGATTCAGCTCGAGGAGAAGGAAGAAAAAGGTGAAGATATTTGTGGGGATATCACTTTGTACCTCAGTGATGATGACGACTAGCTTGAGGACATCAACATGGAGTTCCACACTAACGAGGAGGACGCCGATTTCCTGGATGACGAAGAGCCCACCAGTTCCGAAGATGAGTTGTATCACTAGATCAGTGTCGTAGGTGTGAGTTTGTATCCGGCCCCACTATATCATAGCCTGACAGAATGGTTCTTAAAACCATCTTCTTCGTAGTTGTGATGTGTTGTTTGCAATGTGTGGTTTGTATGTTTTGTTTGGAATGAATTAAAAAGAGTTGTTGGTTTTCAAAACTTAGCCATACTCAAAGTTTAAAGCTTTTGAACCATACCCATAAGCCATAGAAATTTCCCTCTTGTCTTATGATCTACCTCAATCTTCAGATGACTCGTGACAACCCTGGTGGAAGCAACTCATGCCAGGACCCGATGGTTCAGATTCTGCAAATACTAGTGGCAGATCGACAAGCCGGTAGAACCGAGCGTCAAGCCAATCTCGCCACTCTTCAGCAGATCGCCCAAATGGCGCATAACAACCAAGGCCATGGAAATTAGGATCACCATGGATCTAAGCTCAAGAACTTCCAAAACACCAATCCTCCTATGTGTAGCAAATCTCAAGAGCCCTTAGATGCTGATGACTGGCTGCAATCAATGGAGAACAACTTAGAAGTTGCAGGAGTAGATGATGCTGTTATCACCGTATTTTGGCCAAAGACGGAGATGGGCCGTGATCAAGATGGGCTTGGAAGATACATTTATTCAACGTGTTGTTGGATCGGCCTAGTGCGTAGATTTGGGCTGAATTGCCCGTGTATCCTGTATCATAGTAGGATTCGTGTTTGTTTAGGTTCCGTTTATGTTTAGGTAAAGATAGAGTTGTAGAGTTATTCCAAAAGTAGAGAGTCTCCGGACTATAAATATGTACCTAGGGGTATTGAGAAAAGAAGGACAATCACGTTCACAACCAACAACAATCTCGGCGCATCGCCACCCCTTGTTCTAGGGTTTTTTCTCGGGTAAGTGCCATGCTGCCTAGATCGCATCTTGCGATCTAGGCAGTATTTACTTATGCGTTATCCGGTGTTACTCGTACTGAAGCCTTGTTGATGGCGAGTAACACCTTTACCACAGATTGTTAGAGCTAGCATCGATACTCTTACTATGATTGCTTGCTTGTGCTACCTCTAGCTATCTCGCCATCTTTGCACCTTCTCCCGGGTGTGAGGGTGGCACCTTGCTTGATTTCTATTTAGTCGAGTTGATCTGTTATAGTTGTGCCTTGTTCATCAAGGTTTAGTTTAATATCCACGTGATTAGGCCTCACAAACGGGTTGAACGATCCGTGTCGTAAAATATGGTTTATTGGTCTTAGAGGGACGTCGGAATTGACGTTGTGTTGGTTTTAGGCCTCCTCTAGGATCGGTTTTCTACTATTTTTCGTATCTATTAGGCTCAACTACGCGTGGACGTTCCGGTATGTGGTGAAAACACTAAACTATCGTAGATCGATTTAACTTGTAGTAATTAAGCAAAACCCCATGTTATCATAGATCCAATGCAAAACCATGGGGATAATCGGCTCGAAAGCCGATTTACTGGAAACTGGGAGCCGATCACGGCTCGAATTTTACTGAATACTTGTTTACCGTGCAGAAACCAATCGAACAATCCATCACCTTCGGCCAGTATAGGTCAGTGGCACTCGAACCAAGACAGACGCGTGCGTCTTGGAAGATTTGCGGCCGTTGACCGAGGGACTAGGGCCCACCAGCCTCTGGGAGCCTCCCGCTTCGTGTTGCTAGTCACCGCCGCCGGTGAGTTTTGACAGCAACACATTCTCGCACGCCGGTGGGACACTCAACAACGTCTACATCAATGTCCGACGCCACGATGGAGAACAGGCCGGTCACGCACGACGAGCTTCTGCCGAGCACAAAGCGGTATGACGAGATCAAGGAGCTCTTGAAGCCGACCTCATCGGCTCTTCGAGAGGACCCGCCGCGTGGCATCGGTGGAAGGGATTCTCCCGAGGGTGCTCTCGATGAAGTGGATCCGTCTGCTCGGAGGAACGCCCAGGCTCTACGACGGAGGTCAACTACATGGTGGCTCATTCTCTACACCGCCACTCGAGAGCCCGTGAACGCTTTTCGGCGGTCGGTTCGCGTGGTCCAGAAATCATGAAACATCGCGATTTCCATCGGGGCCCACTTTAGGAACCCACCAAGGAGAAAGATCGCTCCACACCAGGCCGCAAATCGCCATTCACACTCGCGGCTCCAGAGCCGCCAGATCAGCGATACGTTGTCTACAAGGCCGAGGCGATCCAGGTGATTGCCAATTCCTGTTCGAGCCACCCAAGGAGATCCCGCATGGGTACATATGTGCCTACGTGCCGGACTGCAACAACTTGACGCGCACCAGCCAGATCGCAACCGCAGGAGTGCCCGCGGCAGGGGTTCCTACCGCAGGATCTTCGTGAGCGGCGTTCGGAGCAACGATGTGCAGGATAGACGACAAACAGGCGTGGCTAGCCAAGTATGCCACCGAACAAGCCATGAGAGTCTAGCCTGCAGCTCAAACGATGGACCAAATCACTACCATCTTGAGAGATCGGTTAAACCGTGCGAAAAGGCGACGATCGGCTACTCAAAGCCGTACCACAACGAGTTTGACCCGATTCCACTACCGCCCAAATATAAGCTCCCTGAGTTCTCAAGATTCAGCGGGTCAGAAGGGTCAAGCTCGATCGAGCACGTAAGCCGATACCTGGCGCAGCTAGGTATGATTTCGGCATCGGATCAAATGCGCGTGATTTTTGCACAATCTCTAACAGACCAGCTTTTGGGTGGTACACCGCCGCCACCGATTCAATTCGCACTGGAAGCAACTAGAAGAATGCCCACATCCAAGATTACCATTCGAGGCGACCGAGGCTGGCATTGCGACCTGGCGCAAGTACGATAAGCGGGAGAACTGTAGAATACATCCAGCTTGTAACCATCAAGAACAGATGTTATTCGGCTCGTTTAACCGAGAAGGAAGCAATCGACTGGCGTGGTGGGGCTCTTAGCACCGTCAAGGATCCGGCTTTCGGTGGAGTACAACTCACCGCACACATGGCCCGAACCGATGTATGAACAGCGCCACCGAGTTATACCAAGACAGTTCAAGCGGCCCGTAAGCCTGGTAGGTACGGAAGAAGATGATCCTACACAAGACCAGGAGGTGGCCGTGGCCGAGTGGGCTCGGGGGGCAGACCCTGTGTCCTGCAAATGGGTGAAGCAGCAGGGGCCTTTGAAAGGGTTTGACTTCGACGTGAGCAAAGCCGAGCAGATATTCGATTTACTGCTGAAAGAGAAACAGTTGAGGTTACCTGAAGGCCACAAGATCCCCACCGCTCAGGAGATGAACGGGAGACCATACTGCAAGTGGCATCATTCGTTCACCCACACCACCAATGATTGCAAAGAGCTGCGGCGCCAGATCCAAATGGCAATAGAACAAGGCACCGATCCTCGGCCAGCTCGCCATGAAGGTGGACACGAACCCGTTCCCGTGTCAACATGATAGAGCTCGATCGCTCCGAGACGCCAATCGGACTTTTCGTTTGATGTCAACATGGCTGGGTCTGGGTACCACCATGACACGATAAGGAAGGAGGTGATCTCGAGCAAAGACAGAGAGAAGGCTGGTCCACGCGACGGCCCAAACGATAACGGGCGATACTTAACAGAGGAACAAGTGAGGAGAGTGCGATATCGAAGCCACATTCCACGCATCTCCTTAATAAGTATGAGCGCCAAGATGACCAACGCCGCCAAGACGACAGACGACGGAAGATATGAGCACCTTGCGGGGACCGTCGAAAGAGAAGGAAGGCGCAGACAAACATTGGGATTGCCCTTTTTCAAGCATTGCTGGACGTGGAATGAGCCGATTGCCTACAGCGACAACCGCCTGAATGTGGACAACAAAAGAAGGGCACAAGGCCGATGTCGGTGTTCGAACGTCTAGGACCTATCCAACCTCGAGCCGTCTAAGGAGTCCGCCGAGCGAAGGGTCTTGAGAG
The DNA here is from genome assembly GCA_030063025.1 of Avena longiglumis. Classification (NCBI taxonomy): domain Eukaryota; kingdom Viridiplantae; phylum Streptophyta; class Magnoliopsida; order Poales; family Poaceae; genus Avena; species Avena longiglumis. The sequence continues at coordinate 333,719,182 of CP125978.1, forward strand.
GCCCGGATGACAAAGAAGAAGACAGTGTCACCGCCCAAGGTGGTGCCCGATGGACTCAGACACCCGTAAGCGAGGGTGCAGCGGCTGCGTAACTTAGAAGAGGCAAGCGCAGATCTCCACGCTAAAGAAAGCACCTGATCCGCCGTCAAAGTAAGGCGACTACGGAGACGGAGGGCGCGACAAGGAAAGAGTGGCGAACTGTTAATAAAAGCCGATGCAGCATCGGCTGGCACAAACATGGTGTTCGTGCTCCGGCAGTTCTCGCGCCACAAACCAATATGCTATCGGTGGCTTGATCGCGCCCACGGCCAGTTATCTTTGAGAAGCCACGAGAGAAGGGTTACAAACATCTGAAAGCACTGTACCTGCGGGGCTACATCAATGGACAACCCGTCAGCAAGATGTTGGTGGACACCGGAGCGGCAGTTAACATCATGCCATACTCCATGCTACGACGTTTGGGACGCTCCACGGCGGACCTGATCAAAACCAACGTCACGTTAAGCGACTTCAACGGCCAGTCTTCAGAAACGCAAGGTGTTCTTAACGTGGATCTGACGGTGGGCAGGAAAACTATACCCACGTCATTTTTCGTCGTGAACAGCAAAAGTACCTACGCCGTCTTGCTAGGAAGGGATTGGATCCACGCTAACTGCTGCATTCCATCCACGATGCACCAGTGCCTGATACAGTGGGACGGAGATGAAGTGGAGGTCGTCCATGCAGACGATACTATCGAGGTTTCCATTGCTGGCACGAACATCTGGGAAGCAGAAGACCAAGAGCCGATCTCTGGAATCAGTTTGGACGGCTGTGAGCGCATTGAAGCTTCAAAAAACGGGGTGAGGCTGGTCTTATCCATCGCCAGAATAGAAAGGTCCACGATCATATTGGTACGCCGATCATCACGATCGGCCACAAAAAATAAAAAGCAACGACCATACGACAAGCAGATCACGTAGTCGTAGCAGGGAGACGCCCTGCCATTGTAAAACCGTGAGGTGTAAACCGCCCTTGACGAGCATAATCAAGAAGGGGGCCGATTCAGGCAATCGCCCAAATTATTTTTGTTGTCCTCACCTACCGCTTTCTGTGTTTAGCATCGACCGACAGTGACAAGCTAGGGTATGGGTTTACATCCGCCGATGAGCTAGAAGAGATTGACATTGGTCCCGGGATAAGCCACGACCAACATTTATCGAAGAAATTAGATCCAGATCTGCGAGGCCCAATGATCGCCTGTTGAAACAATACCGATCGCTTCACTGGGACTACAGAATGCCTGGTTTAGACAGAGCATCATCGAACATCGGCTCGCTCAAAAAGGATTTCGCCATTTCAACAAAGCACGACAAATGAAGGCCAAATTTTGGAAGAAGTCAAGAAAGAGGTCGAGAAAATGTGGCCAAGTTGATCGTACCATGCGGTATCTTGAATGGATTTCTAGCATCGTGCTGAGAGAAGAAGGGCGGCCAATGGCGTGTTGCTATAGATTTTCGAGATCTCAACAGAGCTACCCCAAAGGATGAATATCCGATGCCGGTGGCGTAAACATTGATCAATGCAAAGCTGGTCATAAAATTTTGAGCTTCATGGACGGCAATGCCGGGTACAACCAGATCTTCATGGCTCCGAAGACATACACAAGATGCATTGAGTCCCGTGGTCCGTGGGGTTGTTTGAATATGTAGTCATGACGTTTGGATCAAGAATCTTTGGCGCCACATACGAGGGCCATGAATTATATTTTCCACGACCTGATCGGCCAGGTGGAAATCTACATTGACGACGTGGTGGTCAAATCTGCTTGGCGCAAAGGGCACTTGGCGATCTACAACGCCGTCTGGACCGAACAAGAAAGTTCGCCTGCGGATGAATCCAAAGAAGTGTGCTTCGGAGTGACGGCGGCCGCCTGGGTTTCTTGGTCCATGAGCTGGATTGAGATCGGCCTGAAGAGTAAGGAGGCGGCGAACAATGAAGCCACCCACTACAAAGAAAGAGCTGCAGTCTCATCGGCAAGATCAACTTCGGACGATTCATCTCTAACCGTCAGAAGGATAGAGCCGTTCATGGGCTCAGAAAATTAAAGTCGACGAGAATTCCGGCAAGCGAACAACAACGGGCCTTCGACGAGATCAAAGAATATTTGACAAAGCCGCCAGTGTTAGTTCCACCCCAGCCAGACAAACCATTCTACATTTCCTTGTCAGTGGCTGACACGTCCATCGCCTCAGTGGTGGTACAAGTGCATGATGGGCTAGAGCGAGTCGTATTCTACATAAGCAGGAGGATGCTAGACGCAGAGACAAGGTATCCAGATATCGACAAGTTGTGCCTCTGTTTGTTCTTTACATGTACCAAGCTGCGCCACATTTGCTATCAGCAGAGGTCATCATCATATGCAAGTCGGACGTCATAAAGCACATGCTATCGGCTCCTATGTTAAAAGGCCGATTGGGCAAATGGATGTTTGCATTATCAGAGTTTGACATCCGGTATCAACCCGCAAAGCTGTTAAGGGACAAAGGCTGATCTTATTGCCGAGAGGATCAACACTAACATAGCAACACTATCCATAAAAGCATGGGCTATGTTTTTCGACGGATCGTTTGTGACGATGGCTGCGGCATCGGCATTTTGCTCGTGTCGCCTGGGCAACATTTTCCTTCTCCATCAGATTGTCTACCTCCCACTAACAATGTAGCCGAGCACGAGGCAATACGCAAGGATGGAGTTACTCCTCGGAGCGGAAGCGATGGAAATTTTGGAGACTCCAAGTTGGTGATTTCCCAGCTCACGGAGGACTACAAGTGCGGAGCGAGTCCCTCTTCCCATTATGGCTTCACCGCGAGCTGATGACGCAATTCCGGTACATCAACTTCACTTGGATCCCACGTGCGAGAATACCGAGGCGAACGATCTTGCAGATAGCTTCGGGATACAAGGATATGGTGGAAGGAGCCGATGTCCGTACGTTCTTAGAAGCAGACGATCGAGAGCCGATATCTTCAATTACTTGAAAGATTCGACTCGGGGCACCTAAACGGATAAGGTACAAAGCCATGAAGTACGTGCTTATTGGGGATGACATGTTTTACAGACTCGAAGGGCTATTGCTCAAGTGCTCGGGACAGCGAGGCCAATCAGCTCCTACATGAGGTACACGGGAGCTGTGGAACTCACCAATCGGCTCATAAGATGAAATGGTTGATCAGGCGATCAGGGTTTTATTGGCCCACTATGCTGGAGGACTGTTTCAACTACTACAAAGGGTGTCAAGCATGTCAGAAATTTGAAAAAATCCAGATGGTACCGCATCGAATGAAGCCCATCATCAAACCTTGGCCATTCCGAGGTTGGGGCATGGACATGATCGGCAAGATCAATCCTCCATCAAGCAAAGGCCACATGTGGATCTTGGCCATCACAGATTATTTTACCAAGTGGGTGGAAGCCGTCCCTATGAAGTCAGTAAGTTCAAAAGATGTCATCAATTTCGTGAAAGAGCACGTCATTCATAGGTTTGGGATTCCTGACTATCACAACCGATGGAGGTTCGGTTTTGTTTCTCACGAGTTCGTAAAGTTCTGTGACACAGGATTAAGCGATACGGTCATCTCCGTACTACGCTCAAGCAAATGGGCAAGCTGAGGCGTCCAACCATAGCCTTATCAAGCTGATCAAGAGGAAAATCGATGAACACCCGAGGCGTTGGCATGAGGTTTTATCAGAGGCTTTATGGGCTTATCGCATGTCGTGCCATGGGGCGATAAAAACCTCCGCACCATCTGGTCTATGGGCAAGAAGCCGTATTGCCTTGGGAAATTACGCTGGATCGAGACGTGTTACTTTTCGTAATGAGCTAACGACTAAAGAATATGCAACTTTGATGAGTGACAGCGTGGAAGACGTGACTGAGCTTAGGCTGTGGTCGCTTGAGAAAATAAAAGAGAACAAGGCTAAAGTAGCTCGTGCCTACAACAAGAAGGTGAAGCCAAAGGAGTTCCACGTTGGAGATTTGGTGTGGGAAGCTGTGTTGCCCTTGGGTACTAAGGACGCAGCATATGGTAAATGGTCTCCAAATTGGCACGGGCCGTACAAGGTCGACCAAGTTTTAAGAGGGAACGCATACATGCTTGAGCAGTTGGATGGTGAAAATTTTCAAGTGGCAGTCAATGGCCAGCATCTCAAGAAGTATTTTCCAAGCATGTGGGATATTGGACAGTAAAACTGGAGGAGCCGTTACATGAAATCGGTTAGGTAAAATTACGAGAAGTGATGGACGGGTAAGATATGGGGGCCGATGCTGGAAATCGGCCGAGTAAAAAAAAAAAATTTATATATATAGCCGATGCATGGTCATCGATGCTAGAAGATCACACATGTTACAGAAAGGGCCACCTCGACGGTCTGAGCCTTGTCATCTTCATCTTTGCTTGTCACTAGTAGTCTGTGCGGGGCACGTTTTTCGGTGGGCAATTGGAGATTTGGGTCGTTTGTGTTTTAATCCACCGTGTTGAGGAAGGTCGCAGGAGGAGCCGATGGGTGGTCATCGGCTTTGTGCAATTTAACTTGTTTGACTGTATGCATGCAGCATGGTGAAAGCCGATACAGTGTCATCGGCTTCTGGAACATCGACTTGTTTCGGATTATCGGCGAAATTTAAGCAGGAAAAGGAGCAATATTTTGGGAACAAAGTTTCATTCATTCAAAGGATCATTGCTTACAGAAGGATCGACATAAAAGGGGCCTGCTATTGCTACGCCATTACTACTAATTCCTAATCTAAGCCGAGGTCGTTGCCGTCCGCCGTCGCCGCCGCCCTCTTCATCTTTCGGCGCTGCTCGGCGTCGTCCTCCGCTTCTTTGAAGAATCCAGCAGGGACCTCTTCGTCCTCGTCGTCATCTTCAGTATCCTCGCCGGACCTATAGCGGAAGCGCTTCGTCGGCGGATACCCATCGGAGGAGGTGTCCTCCTCTGATTCCTCCTCCTCAGTGGAAGAGTCGACGCCGTCCCACGACCAGTTGTCGTCGCTGCTCTTCGCCTCCAGTTCCCGCTCACGAGGAACTGAGGCTCTTCGCCGTCGTGGACGATCGTCCTCGACCAGATGGCGAAATCGATCCTTCGTCCCACCGTGGGCGTGAAAGTATCAGATGTCGCCGTAGGTGCTCTGAGTTGGTTCTCGCCGCTAATCGAGTTGGAGGCATGGGAGGATGCATCGGAGGAAGCAGGGGAGGCCATGGCAAGAAAGAGGGTTTTTCCGATGAAGAAAGAGGGTTTTCTGGCCACGGGAGGAAGATGAGGACTGCGAACTGTTCAGGCTGATTTAAATAAGAGGAATAATGGACAGACGGTTCGATGCCATGGCGGTTTCCCAGATTGCACTGCCAAAATGGTCAAATCACGCGCTGCGCAGGAGTTGAGAAGACAGGGCATCATGATGAAGGGGTAGCGTGACGGTGCTGTTCTGCCATGCGTTCTGTCGACGCGCAGCCCGATAAAAAAAAAGGGGGAGAAGAAGAGGAAAAAAACGCAGAGTGGTTTTGGAATTATCATTGCCAAAACCAGGGGGGCATGTGTTATCACCGTATTTTGGCCAAAGACGGAGATGGGCCGTGATCAAGATGGGCTTGGAAGATACATTTATTCAACGTGTTGTTGGATCGGCCTAGTGCGTAGATTTGGGCTGAATTGCCCGTGTATCCTGTATCATAGTAGGATTCGTGTTTGTTTAGGTTCCGTTTATGTTTAGGTAAAGATAGAGTTGTAGAGTTATTCCAAAAGTAGAGAGTCTCCGGACTATAAATATGTACCTAGGGGTATTGAGAAAAGGACAATCACGTTCACAACCAACAACAATCTCGGCGCATCGCCACCCCTTGTTCTAGGGTTTTTTCTCGGGTAAGTGCCATGCTGCCTAGATCGCATCTTGCGATCTAGGCAGTATTTACTTATGCGTTATCCGGTGTTACTCGTATTGAAGCCTTGTTGATGGCGAGTAACACCTTTACCACAGATTGTTAGAGCTAGCATCGATACTCTTACTATGATTGCTTGCTTGTGCTACCTCTAGCTATCTCGCCATCTTTGCACCTTCTCCCGGGTGTGAGGGTGGCACCTTGCTTGATTTCTATTTAGTCGAGTTGATCTGTTATAGTTGTGCCTTGTTCATCAAGGTTTAGTTTAATATCCACGTGATTAGGCCTCACAAACGGGTTGAACGATCCGGTAATACGTAAAATATGGTTTATTGGTCTTAGAGGGGACGTTCCGGGAATTGACGTTGTGTTGGTTTTTAGGCCTCCTCTAGGATCGGTTTTCTACTATTTTTCGTATCTATTAGGCTCAACTACGCGTGGGACGTTCCGGTTGCGTGGTGAAAACACTAAACTATCGTAGATCGATTTAACTTGTAGTAATTAAGCAAAACCCCATGTTATCATAGATCCAATGCAAAACCATGGGGATAATCGGCTCTGAAAGCCGATTTACAGGGAAACCTGGGAGCCGATCACGGCTCGAATTTTACGAATACTTGTTTACCGTGCAGGAAACCAATCGGAACAATCCATCACCTTCCTGGCCAGGTATAGGTCAGGTGGCACGCCCTCGAACCAAGACAGGACGCGTGCGTGCTGGAAGATTTGCGGGCCGTTGACCGAGGGACTAGGGCCCACCAGCCGCTCTGGGAGCCTCCCGGCTCTTCGTGTTGCTAGTCACTGCCCGCCGGTGAGTTTTGACAGGCAACAGATGCGGAGAAAGTATTGTTTACCACCCACTACCTGGCAGGTTATGCAAGATCATGGTGGAATAGCACTCATACAATGAACGGAGGACAAATGATGACTTGGGAGGAATTCAAGATCAAGTTCAGCAGGACTCATGTGCCCCCAGGTTTGATCAAGAGGATGAGGGATGAATTCAAGGAGTTGAAGCAGGGAAGAATGACTATGGTGGAATACCGTGACAGATTTCTGTCTCTGTCTAGGTATGCCCCCGATGAAATTGACACCGAGGCAAAGAAGAAGGAAAGATTACTGAAATGGCCTGCATGATGAGATGCAGACAGTGTTAGTCAATATTCCTTTTGCCGATCTAGAAGCTCTAGTGGATTCTGCTATCCAGATGGAAGGAAAGATCAATCAAGCCAGTGAGAATCGCAAGCATCATATGATGCACCAGCCTGGACCACACCATACCCCGAAGTACCGCCCCAGCTCGTCTGCAGGATTTGCACCAAGGAACAACATGCCACCTATGTTCCGTTCGAACTTTACCAATCGTGGCGGAGGAAACCCGAGGCTCGGAGGCCACAACAACAACCCCGATAACCCCCATAACTTCAACCGTGCACCGCCATGGTCCACCAATAACAACAATAATACTGCCCCAAGGACTGGAAGCAATACTATGCCTATTGCCGGGAAGGACAAGTCAATGACAACCTGCTTTGAATGTGGGATCACGGGTCACTACTCCAATGAGTGCCCCAAGAAGCTTGTTGCATCACCCAATGTCACTGCGCCTGCCCAGCAGCAGCGTCATGTCCAACCTGGAAAGAGGTTTGCCCCAAGCAACCCGCACAACCGTACCGGCCGTCTGTTCCACATGAATGCAGAAGAAGCCTAGGAAGCGCCAGATGTCATGATGGGTATGTTTTCTGTTAACTCAGTACTTGCAAGAGTGTTGTTTGATTCTGGAGTATCGCACTCGTTTGTTACAGAAGAATTTGCATGCAATAGTAAAATTCAACCAACAAATTTGAAGCATGTTATGAAAGTTCAAATACCTGGGTCAACTACCAAAGCTAGAAAAATTTGTAAGGCCATACCTATTAGAATACATGGAATAGATTTTTATGGCAATTTAATAGTACTTGGAACAAAAGGTTTGGAAGTAGTACTAGGAATGGACTGGATGTCGAAACATCAAGGATGAATAGACTGTGCCAAGAAAGTCATAACCATGACCAGTAGCATAGGAGTATCAGTAGAGCACGTGTCTGAGACGCTGCCCAGTCAATTCAAGTGCAACAAAAGTTTAGTCTAATCAACCCTAGACCAAGTAAGAGTAGTCTGTGAATACCCCGATGTGTTCCCAGATGAATTACCTGGTATGCCCCAGATCAGGATATCGAGTTTATTATTGAACTAATTCCTGGAACTGGACCTATAGCTCAGAGACCCTATAGTATGAACCCAGCCAAATTAGTGGAGCTCAAGAAGCAACTTGATGACATGTTGGGGAGAGGTCTGATACAACCAAGTGCATCGTCGTGGAGATCCCCTGTTTTTTTTGTGGATAAGAAAGATGGTGCCACCCATTTGTGTACGGATTACTAGAAGCTGAATGACGTCACCATCAAGAACAAGTACCCACTACCGAAGATAGAAGATTTTTTTGACCAGCTGACTAGTGCCAAAGTATTTTCTAAAATTGATCTTAGAACTGGTTATCATCAACTGAAGATTCGTGCAACGGATATCCCAAAGACTGCCTTCACTACCCGATATGGATTGTATGAGAACAATTTCATGTCATTTGGATTGACAAATGCCCTCGCTTATTTCATGAATCTCATGAATAAGGTTTTTATGAACTTCTTGGATAAATTTGTCGTTGTTTTTATCAATGACATTCTGATCTATTTGAAGTCGGAAGAAGAACATGAGCAGCACCTAAGAACCATCCTTGAAACCCTTAGAGAGCATCAGTTGTATGCCAAGATTAGCAAATGTGAGTTCTAGTTAAAGGAAGTAGGATTCCTAGTACATATATTGTCCACAGGAGGAGTTGCCGTAGACCCCGCCAAAATTAAAGATGTTGAAGAATGGAAAGACCCAACCACTCCGAAGTCCGTTCATTTCTTGGATTAGCGGGATATTAGCGCAAGTTTATTGAAGGATTTTCCAGCATCGCAAGGCCGATGACCCAGCTATTGAATAAATACAAGAAGTTTGAATGGACGGACAAATGTGAAACAAGTTTTCAAGAGCTTAGGAAGCGATTGATTTCATCCACAATTTTGATCATGTCGGATATCACGAAGCCTTTTGACGTATATTGTGATGCATCCAAGATTGGTCTCAGATGTGTGTTGATGCAGGAAGGCAAAGTAATATCATATATGTCTAGACAATTGAAGCAACATGAGCAGAATTATCCCACCCATGACTTAGAATTGGCAGCCATAGTGTTAGCCTTGAAGACATGGCGTCATTACCTTATGGGTAACCGCTGTGAGATTTATTCAGATCACAAGAGTTTGAAGTATATTTTCACCCATAAGGAGCTGAATATGAGACAACATAGATGGATAGAGTTAATCAAGGATTATGACCTTGAAATTCACCACCACCCCGGCAAGGCCAATGTGGTAGCGGGTGCTCTTAGTAGACTGTAGTGTAGATTAAACACCATGATTAAGAAAGATCAACCAAGTTTGCATGAGGAGTTGGAGAATTTTAGAATGGATCTAGTTAGCAAAGGATTTCTAGCCAGTATTGAACTTCAACCCACTTTGATCAGTCAGATAAAGGAAGCTTAGAAAGAAAATACCACTATTGTTGGAATTAAGCGTCGTATCGGTACAGGGAAGGTACCCGGATTCACGGAAGATGAAGAAGGAATTATGTGGCATAAAGGATACATCTGTGTGCCAGCAGATTCAGAGTTGAAGCAAGTAATTTTGTAGGAAGCCCATGATACTCTTTATTATATTCATCCAGGAGGAACGAAGATGTATCAGGATTTGAAGGAGCAATTTTGGTGGAACAAGATGAAGAGAGAAGTCCAAAGCTATATCGCCAAATGTGATATCTGTCAGAGAGTCAAAGCGGAACACCAGCGACCCACAGGACTGTTGCAGCCATTGCAAATTCCAGAATGGAATGGGATTCGGTTGGAATGGATTTCATCACCGGTTTGCCTACATCTAGTAGAGGAAATGATTCTATTTAGGTCATAGTAGAGAGACTGTCCAAAGTAGTTCATTTTATACCCGTCAAGACCACTTATCAAAGCTCGAAGCTGGTAGAGTTATATATTGCTAGAATAGTCAGTCTGCACGGAACCCCCAAAACAATTGTGTCAGATCAGGAACCCAGTTTACCTTAAGGTTTTGGAAGAAAGTCCAAGAAGGATTAGGAACCAAACTAAACTTCAGCACAGCTTATCACCTGTAGACCGACGGACAAACAGAAAGTGTAAACCAGATACTATAAGATATGCTGAGAGCCTGTCAGGGGTGGATATCGAGCCAGCTCGACTCAACTCGTAAATACTTGTTAGTTAACGAGCTTTCTTGACTCGACTCGTTAACATAACGAGATTACAACCTCAGCTTGGCTCGACTCAATAAATACTCGAGTTGGCTCGATAAGCTTGATAAGCTCATCAAGAAACTTAACAATGTAATAAATTCATCATGAAGTAAGAATATAGGAAGGATAATTCATCATCTATACCTCTTAGTGTATACTTTGATGACTTTAACATGAATACTCATGTTTCTTTGGTATATTAGTATTGATTTTTATTTTATGCTTACTAATCTATGACCTAGCATACAAGTGTAAGGATATTAACGAGTTTACCGAGTACTCACAGCCCGACTCATTAAACTCGTTCTCTTAACAAGCTAAAAATGCTAAGTCAGCTCAACTCATTTTCAAGTCGAGTCGAGCCGAGTTTTCGAGTACTCGTTAAACTCATGAGCTTCGAGTTTTATTTCCACCCCTAAGCCTGTGTACTAAAATATGGATATAATGGGAAGACTAGCTGCCTTTCGCAGAATTCTCATACAACAACTGTTATCAGGCCAGTTTGCAAATGGCCCCATTTGAGTTTTTGTATGGAAGGAAGTGTCGTACCCCCCCTGAATTGTCGCTGGTAGGAGAGAGTCAGATATTCGGACCAGACATCCTACGAGAAGCCAAAGATAAGGTTCACAAGATCCGTGAACACCTCAAACCGGTCAATCCAGACAGAAGAGTTATGCTAACAAGAGACGTCGAGACCTGACCTTCAATATCGAAGACTTTGTGTATCTCAAAGTATCACCCTTGAAAGGAATGCAACGTTTTCAACTCAAAGGGAAGCTTTCCCCTAGATATATCGGACCTTCAATATTTTAAGTCGCTGAGGAGAACTATCTTATCAGATAGAACTGCCTGAAGAGATGTCAGCCGTACATAATGTGTTTCATATCTTTTTACTTAAAAAATGCTTAGAAGTTTCGGAGAAGACCGAAGTTTTCAAGAACATCGATCGCAGAGCCGTGGATATCAACAAGGATTTAACTTATTGTGAAGTACCCATTCATATTTTGTAAGAAGCCTTCAGAACCACCCGGACCAGGAGTATCAAGTTTTTCAAAATCCAGTGGAGCAACCATACTGAAGAAGAAGCCACCTGGGAGCGGGAATATTATATTAGGACTGAGTTTCTAAATATCTTTAGTTCCTAGTTTTTCCTGAATCTCCGGACGAGATTCTGTTTAAGGGGGAATGTTTATAACATCTCAAAATATTATAATGAAGATATCAATTTCCAATCAACTAAAATTAGGATTAGCAAAACCTTTTACTATTAAACATTATATAAATGCATGTGTGTTTATGAATGATGGTAAATGCTTGATATGCCGTGATTTGTTTGTTGTAAATGATGAGGTTTGGTTTAAAGACCAAAGCAATATCATCTAGGTCAAATCCAAACCAAACCAAATCAAAAGAAAATCAAATGGTGAAGCATATGACCTAATGGTCATTTTTGCCAAAGTTAACACCTAGCCCACTTTGGACATCTCTATTAAATGATTTCAAACATAAACAGTTCCATTTTTTTTCTCACCTTGCAAGACCAAGTGACAATGAACACAAGTGAGCTTTCAAAACTTAAGAAAAAAATTCAAATTCATTTGAGGGACTTTTAAAAATTGAATCATCAAAATGGCCACTTCTCAAAAACCATCCAAACTTTCTCCAATTGAACAATTATTGCAACCAGAGACTCCCAAGCATATGATCAACCAACCCACTAAACAAAATTTGAAAATTTAAATCTTTTTCTCTTGCGGCCATTTGGCCTAACACTTACTGATCACAATATGGAACTACCTACTCCCTACTGTTTGGAGCAATCTTGTGATCATCTTAGTACCACACACAGCCTCTAATACTCGCCCACACTTGCCTTAGTACCAACATGTGTAGCTGATCCTCTCTCACTCGACCAATTGACCAGTGCAAACTCGTACTGGAGCTCGCCCGTGTCACCCCGACATGGACTCGCTGCTGCAAGCCTCGCCACCCTCACCCACGATGTCTAGAAGCTAGCCATAACCTCACCGCAACTGCCTCTGTACGCCTCGACCAACGCCAGGACGTGGAGAGGCTAGCACAGCCGCACCCACTTCTCTATCCGCCATGCCAAGCACGTTCCAGAGCGTCGAGCAATCCCACGCGACCACGTCGCACCTCGTTCTACCCTTGCATGAATGCCCTCGCCGTGACGCCAGCGACCTTCCAGACATGCCCGTTTGACGTTGCGTGTCCTGTGAACACCGTACTCCATGACGAACACCGCGGTACCTGAGCGGAGCATGGACGTCCCCGTCCGATTAAGATATCGCCTCGCCATGCCACTGTGTGCATGACGATCGCCAAGGATCCCTGTGTCGGCCTACACCCTCCACCATGACCATAACACCATGTAATGACGTCGTCGACGAGGCCGAGCCATGCCCCGATGCTCCCCTTGCTAGGGTATAAATAGGCCTCGTCCCTTGCCTCAAAACGCACCCCACTCGACTCACCTCTCCCCCAGCACTCCCTCTGACCCATCCTCGGAGCAAGGCGAGCACTGCATCGCCAGAATTTCACCGGAGCCCGCCACTAATGTGATGGAAAGGAACCATCGCTAGGATACGCCCCAAGAGCTGCCGCGACCACCGTTCGAACCTCCATCATCGTCAAGTTCATCTAACCACCTCGTCATACCTAGATGGAGCCCTGGTAAGCCCTCGACGACCCCCGCCGTAGAGATAGGGTTGATTCCTGTGCGCGCCGTGCGAGGGAGACGATGATGCTGAGCCGTCGATCGTGCTCTAATCGTGTGGCTAGGATTAGCACATACCGCTTCGCGTTAGAACAGCCGCTAGCGTGTGGGCCAGTGCAAGTGCAGCACGCTGCGCGCGAGCCGTGTAGTTGGGCCGGCCCAGTATCGTTCCCGTGCACGCCCAACAATTCAAAGTAGATTTTTCTTTTAATTTAAAAACCTATTCTATAGGCGACTTTGAAATTGATTTCTATAAGATTCACTGAACCAAATTGCATGATTCCAATTTTGTTATAAAGGAAATGAAAATCTCTAAACACTCTTGTTGGATTCAAACAATTTGAAACTATAGATCATCCCTAGTGAAAATAACAAGGAAGAGACTTTTACAACTTCAAACATTTTTCTAAAATCGACCATAAATGCTTTTGAGTTGATTCCTATTCTCAAAAATCACATCTGCCATGACCTATCTGTATATGTAAAAATATATAATTTTACATGCAGTAGTCATGGGCTAAGATTAAAAGAATGCTATATAGTCATTTCTAGTCTTTCTTAATTATTTTAAATAGCAATATTAAACTTTGTAATATATGTCATCCACTTTAAATCACATTCCCAAGGATTGGAATATGTGGTGATGACATGTGTCAACATGATCCCATATTTTATAATTGGAGAATATTAAATCTTAATTATTTTTCAATGAGTAGAAATTTCATTTCTAAAATAAGATAAATAAGGCCATGTCAATATTTCATGTAGTGATTGAGATGATGCTAGATCATCTAGTGTGGATCTTTGTGTGCTAAATAGAAGTAGTTAAGTATTGTTTGGTGATTGTGTACCTCGTATTTATTTATAGACGCTAGTATCAACCCGGGGTACGAGGAAGAGGAGTTCTACGACGAAGAAGAGGAGAACTTCGACAACTTCACCAACCAAGGCAAGCTAAAACTATGCAAGCTATTGTGCTGCAACCTTGATTATACCAATCCCAAGTTTTACCTACAAGCTTTCTCTTTTATTCCTTTTATCAAACTTGCTCAATTAGCTAATTAATTGGTGATTAGTGGAGAAATAGGAAAGATTCCATCAAGAGCATAGAACTAGGTGTAGGTAGTTACACTTGATTAGTACCCCCTCAACAGTGACACCCTCATTGATAGATGCTAGTGCTAAAATAATCTTGATCAGTGTAGATTGGAATACTTGGAGAAAATGATTATGAAAACCTTGGGATGATGAGTCATTCGATTGAAATGTTTTGACATGTGTTATGGAACTCAATGAGTTGAAGATGATACTGAATGAATCATGTGCCCTGACTTTGATAAAAACTGATGGTTGGGTTCGGATGCGATACCACTCCAACTTTACCGTACAACCACAATACCTGAGATGGGTAGGGCTTAACTGGAAGTTTATGTGTCTTAGTATGGGTTCCCTCATGGAAAGAGGCTGAGCTGAGGCTACCTCGTGAGTATGAATGTCCACCTATGCAGATCCCGGGATGGAAGATGGCCATGACTGGGAGGACAAACTCATAGGAGAGGTGCCTATACTAGGGTGTGTAATTGAAAGGTTATGATTGATTATCCGCATACCAAGTATGATGATTCAGAGTTATCCCTAATGGATGTCTCAAATGTTGTGGTGAAAGTGTAACACCTATATAGAGTGTCAAACTATTCGAATATCCACGTCTGCGGTCATGGAGAGTTGGATGGCCATACTGTTCCGTTGTCAGATATTTTCAAAATGACTTGTGACTTGAAATATGACTTGGACTTGACCACACAGGGTTGTGTACATGAAACTAGGTTCCCTCTTGAGTAATATAGATAACTAAAATAGGTCTTTACTACTAAGTACCTCTAAAATAAAACTAGCTTATGACAAACAAACCTAGAGCTGAGGATTCCTACTAGAATTGTCTTACTTACATTGGTGATAGTTTGTGTGTACTTTAAAAGTACTCATGGCTTTGTCCCTGGCTATTCCAATGTCCAGACTATGAAGGGGAGTATGAGGAGGATGGACAACACGACGTCTACGATAACTAGGATCATCTCCCACTGTCAGCATTGCCTATGACAATGAAGCTAGATCCTCTACTACGTTATTTTCCGTTGCTCTGATGTGTATTAAGACCTTATCATGTGATCAACTATTTGTAATACTATTATGGTTTGTAATATATGATGTACTGTGCTACCAATTCTGATATGTCTCGCAAAAATGGTAATCTTAGTATTGCGATGTACGACATAACAGGCATCTGGACTTAAAAATCCGGGTGTTGACAATACTCAATGCAGAGAGTTGCTTGATTTATCAGCAGGGGGATCGATAAATATTTTAACTGCTAAAGCTTGTTTAGAATTGATGTCCACTAGGGATAAGAATGATTCTCTTTACAATCCTGAGTTTGGTACTATGATGGAAAGGGGAATACTTCGTATAACCCCAGATCTTATGCCTGAAGTGCGCAAAACAATTAAAGAAAAAGGTATACCGTCTAAACTTGTTAAGGAAACCAATGTAGATCAGTTATAGATTTTTACTCAAAAATATGAAACTAGGAAAGTTTTTCAAGAATTAAAACATCGACAGGCCAAATCTCATAATAACCTGTATAAGAAATTTCAAAGACATAAGAATATTTTGACAGAACTCACGAAAAATTATGATGAGATTAGCCAAGAAATATAATTATTTCACAAGTACCTTAGTATGATTGAAACACAATGTGAACAAATAGCATCTAGTTATCAAATTTTCTTCAAGGTGATATAAATATTCCTGTTTCTACTAATGTTGTTACAAGGGGAGGTGTAGTTGTTACATGACCATTAGGACCACCAGAATATGAAGATGAAAAAAATCAAAGGGAAAAATCCTTGCTCAAAGCAAGCCAAGAAGATGACACACTGGTGGATCCTCAAGATGAAACTGTTGAAGAAACACAAGACCAAACCTTGGAGGAGCAAAATGATGCACATGATGACCGCTATGACTCTGATGCAGAGACTATTGATCCAAGAAAATAAAAAGAGATAAGTAATGAAGATGAAGTTGTTGTAGTAGAAAAGAAGAAAAGCGATAAGAAGCAACAAAAGAAAACAACTAAAGAGTCTGATCCCACAAAAAAGGTAAAAGACAAGAATAAGAAAGGTGAGAAAAAACTTCCATATCCAGGTAGCAAAAAGAAAGCACCTGATCAGCTAATCTATGATTTTTTTCAAAAAGGCACGTGGTGATCTTCGTCTAGAAATTCCATTTGCGGATGCAATAAAAGTTCCTGCTTATACTAAATTTATCCATGATATTCTTAATAGAAAGAAAGAAATAACTGAAACTGTTGCCATGGTGACTAGTTATCCTGCTAATGGGAGGTTATTGTCTAAGTCGGGGGATCTCGGAATACCAACTTTTTAATGCTCAATTGGAAAAACTGATATTCACAATGCCTTGTGTGATTTAGGTGCAGGAGTTAGTGTAATTCCATATTCCCTCTAGAAAAGGTTAGGATTGGGGGAGTATTCCCCTACTTCTATCACTTTACAGATGGCTGACAAATCCACTAAACAGCCCATTGGTATGATTGAGGATGTTCTACTTAGAATAGATGAACATGTTATTCCCACTTATTTTATTATTCTTGAAATGCCAGAGGATGAAAAAATATCTATAATACTTGGAAGACCTTTTCTTATTAGTGCAGAAGCATCAGTTGATTGTGTTGAGGGAAAAATAATCTTCAACATTTATGATGCTGAAATCATCCGGTATTTTCCAAAGAAGCTAGAAGCAGGAGAGAGGTATAGTCCACGGCAAAACGATTTCAAGTGGTAAGTTCCCTTGATAAGGGGCAACCCAAGGTAAGAATTTGAGAACCGAGAAGGTTGAAATATCCGACCATTCTTAATAAAATGCTTGAAGGGAGTCAACCCATCATATTAATAAAATAGTCAAAGAATAAAATGTTCATCGTATTCCTATAACTTTTTAACATACATCCTTGTAGAAGCACGCCCGTAAAGATACAACTGTCAAAAAGTAGTAAAAATATTGACTGAATAAGCGTAGATTAAGTGTAAAAATTAAGTCTGAGTTTTATCTGCAAAAATAGCCTAAACATATTGTTCAGATTAAATAGTGTATCTGTGAAAAATTTGGGCGAAAAGCATGTTCTGGAGAGTCTAACGACCAACTATACGGTGGGAATATTTTTCCGGTCGTATAGTTTTGGTCGTATAGTTATCGACCCCTTTTTCACGAATTGTATCTCTCGAGGACAATACATTTAATGACCAACTATATGGCGAGAAGTTTTTATCCGCCCGTATAGTTGTGACCGTATAGTTCGGATCTGGCGAAATGAAATCCTAATTTTCGCTGCCGCCCCAACTATACGGCGAGAACTACCTAACCCTCCCGTATAGTTCCCCCCATATAGTGCGTGCGACCACTTAAACACGACGGCAGGGCTAGGGTTCCTCCTCCTCCTCACTTTTTCTCTCATGTTCTCTCTCCAAACTCCTCAAAAGCCACCTAGAATTCTTGATTCTTTGCGGATTTCGTTCATTTGAGTTGGGGAATCAACAGATCGATATGTTCCTCTCCCTATCCATGCTTTATTATCATAATTCCATGGTTGAAACTCTCACATTGATCTAGTGGATGAACTCAAGTTTTTTTGATTTTCCCTTTTGATTTCTCACATTAGGATTAAATTATTCCACGTAAAATCATTCTTATATAATTTAGAAACTATATGCCTAAGGTTTTATGTTGAAATTTTTCAGTACATCAAGATGAACAAGCTTGGTAGACTTTTCCTTAAGAACAAGCGCCAATGTGGTGAGGGCTCGGGACTCCGGGCTGAGCTCGACAACGATGTCGTGGTTTCATCAAGGCGGGTGATGCCCACACGTTGGACCGATGATGCCTTTCTCACCGCTGCAGGGTTGAGATCGGATTTCGACCACATGTGTGCAAGTGCAGGGTTATCGCTCCTCGCTTACGCAAGCCACTACACCTACACTGAGATCACCTTTGAGTTCCTCGGCTCCTTCTACGATGACTACAAGGAGAAAGGTAATGCGTGCACGGTGAGCTTCACCATAAACCAGCAGCCATATCAAATTTCTTTCCAACAATTTTGTGATGCTTTTGAATTCCCTCATGATGGGGAACCAACGGTTACAAATTTATATGGCATGTCAAGCGGAAAAACTTGGGAGGTTATTTCTGTTAACGGTGGCAGGGACTTCTACCAAAAGAAGATGTCCACCATTCAGAATTTGACAATCCGCTACTTCGCCTTGTCCCACACCAACACTCTGTTGGGAAGAGGATATACCGGTTCCATGGCCCACGCAGACATGGCCATGATCACCAAGACACTCTTTCTCAATGCACCGCAGAGCCCCAATCCTGGGGATCTACTCCTATAGCACCTCCGCCACCAGAGCAACAAAAAAAGGTGACATTCGCGTTGGTGGATTGTTAACCCACCTTGTCCAAGCCTGTGAAATTACAATACCTGTTATGCAACCTGTTGACGGCTCCTTTGTTGAGGCCCTCTCGTAAAAGTTTTAAACCGCCTATTCACCCCCTCTCTAGGCGACATCCTTGTACTTTCATTTTCCATATGAAGAATATGGATCCCATCTCATGACGCTCCGCACACATGCCTTATATATAAGCAGTAGGACTCTAGGCAGTGATAGTCCCAGGATTTAGGAAACACGAGGGCTAATTTCTAATGCCCCAAAACTATGAAAAAATTGCCTTCTAATCCCCTCAGTAACATAATGTATTAGCCAAAACATAGTAAAATTGGATAGATGGAGTTCTGATGCAAAACATAATTTCAATGCTTAACCAAATGATAATAAGAAAGGCACAAAAAAGTGTAGTAGCATAATTGCATATTCAAGATGAAATTTTAACCTTAATAATCGAAGCTTTGATCTCATCCTAGTCTACCATTTCCTCGTCAATTATAGGATAAGAAACAGAACCTACAAAGACAACAATTTTTTAAAAAAACCAACTCTTGTAAATGATTTTGTACTAAAAAATTTCTGGTCATGGTTTCTTAAGGAGAAAACAATAAAAATAAAATGCAACACCTTTAGCTATAATATATTCCAACGAGAATTTTGTTCATGTTGAACACTTGCCAAAGAGAATTTTGTTCCCATTGAACACTTGCCAAGATTCTATCCATCTTCTGGTAAGTAGGTGTATCTCTATGATTATCCCATGTGAATTGTCTTCCCGGGAGAAAAATTTCTCTAAGGTATAAACTTTTAATAATTGCCTTAAAAACAAAAGTCTAATAATCATTGAAATTGTCATTATTCTTCCCATCTCTATTATGTATGTTGTTGAAATCTCCACCTACCAATATAGATAAAGGTTTCAATTGGCACATACGAATCAACTCAGAGCGGAACTATGGTTATGTGCATCTTGGGTATGCTACTTAGTGCACTTGACATACAATCTGATGCTCCTTTTTATTTCTTCCATGTGGCCGCATGTTTCTAGAGCGAATCAATTGCACTAATACCATTTTTATTTTGTTGCGGCTTCATCCTAACATATGTTTTTACAATTTTAACATTTTGTACCATATTTTTTAAATAGAGGATAAGACGTTCTGCGTCACAAAGATGCAGACGACCTTCTTTATTAATTTTATTCAACGAAGGACAGACAAAGATTATATATCAAAAACCGGAAGCCACCACAAAACGTCAAAAACCAGACAATGGGTGAATACCATGTCAGCAGGGCCTTATACCTTTAAAACGCAAAATCCACCCATCAAATAAGAAACGGGAATATCGCATACCTTGAGATACCCTCTAGATGAAAAATGAGCGCTCATACGGTCTAACAGACTCATAGTGAGCACCTTATGTACATGCTACAAAAACTGTCACCAACGTCGATAGCGTTGAGCCCACTTGAAGGCAAGATCTATAGCCCTCACTAGGCCTACCATCGACGCCGCCACTGCACCAGACATCGCCTCCACCCTGCGCAAGTCCATCAAAACACGTCCAACACCGAGACTCCATCCTGCCATCTCACGGAGACTCGCTGTCATCAAAGAGGAAGATGTAAACCTCTCCATGTTCTTTCCTCTACCATCCAGCAGCTGCCCCCAAAGCGATGCCCCCAAGAGGGAGAGCGACGACCAAATCACCACCATCATCTGGTACAGAATCTACCTGTCTAAGGTTTTACCCGAAGCAACATGGGTAAGTATATATTAGCCATAGCAACGATGCCTTCAACAAGGTAACGACACGAAGAAGCCGTCGGCATAGCTATTTTCCCTTATTTCCATATTAATACTATAAAAATCATAACTAAATCATTATAATTTAGAAAAATACATATAATATATCAAAATTTGCAGAAAAATAAGATCTATCTAACTAAACTAAAATATTACATATTTTTGTTGAATAAGATATATAAACATTACATATACTTTCATATAACACATTTTCTATTTTCCGAGTCGGGGTGTTTTGTGAAGCAACCACCAAAGGCGTAATTCAAATTTCTACCACCCTATTTTTCAAAAAATACTAGACCACCTTATATGGACAATGTCCTAACCGAGGTATCTCAAACCTTTTCGTCCACCCCTGGTGCAAAAGACGAATGTTTGCCGAATCGGTAGGAAGTGGGTCCGGTTTGAAGTACACGTACATGAACTAGTGCTCATGGTTTTTTTGCAAAAAATCATTTTAGCCTCACAATATTATGTTTTTTCAGAGATCCAATGCAAGTTTAGCGAGGCTCATCCCCTAGTTAAGAATCTTCATACCCGTCGTTTTCACCAAAGTTTGAAACGGGCATAAAAAACTTAAAAACGGTCCAAACAATGTGAAACATTCGCATGGTGTCATATTATGTGACATAGTTGCAAAGAAAATACCAAACTTGGTATATTGGTTGATGATGGGCTCATATCACTTTAGACCTTCGTTGGGAAACCCCAAGAGGAAGGTATGATAAGCACAACAGTAATTTTTGTCTTAGTTATGAAACCAAGGTTATCAAACCAGTAGGAGCAAGGAAACAAATCCAAGGTGTTGCTAACAACTTGGAATCCTACACAACAAAAACTCAAGACTTTGCCCCAACTTACAATGAGGTTGTCAATCTCACTGGTTTGTTGAAAACAAAGGATTAAACGTATAGTATGGAAGGTAATAGTTGCTTGTAAAAGTTAAACAGTAACAGTAGATGATGTAACAGTGGTAAAGATTGGACCGGGGTCCACAGTTCACTAGAGATGTTCTCCTTAAGATAAATAACATGCTGGGTGAATAAATTACAGCGGGCAATTGATAGGACTGAGCAAGGCATAACAATGCAAATACTAGACATCATGATTCATATGAGATTTGATTGTGCATTACAACAATATACATAGACCGCCATCCAACTGTATCTATGACTAATAATCCACCTTCAGGTTATCATCTGAACCCCCTCCAGTATTAAGTTGCAAGCAACGGATAATCGCATTGAGCAATGTGTGTAAAATAAACAATACAATTGTTCCATGAACAAAAGATTGTTGTTTTCTCCCTAGTAGCAACAACACATATACAACCTTAGAGATTCATGTCACTTCCCTAGATTACTAGAGACATGAACCTACTATCGAGCATAAATACTCCCTCTTGGAGTCACTAGCATATACTTGGCCAAGATATCTACTAGCAACGGAGAGCATGCAAGATCACAAAAAACACAGACATGATAGAATCAATAATTAATATGACCTAATAGAATCAATAATCAATCTGACATAGTATCTCAATATCCATCGGATCCCTGCGAACACAATTTATATGATTACAAATAGATGATCTTGATCATGAACGGAGCTCACGAGATCTAAACATGATAGCACAAAGGAGTAGAAACAACCTTCTAGCTACTATATGGACCCATAGTCCAAGGGTGAACTAATCACGCATCATACCGGAGGCTGGCATGGTGATGAAGAAGTCCTCCGGGATGATCTCTCCTCTCTGACAGGGTGCTGGGAAGAGCTTCAGATCCCCCTGATCTAGGGACGATGGTGGCGGCGGCTACAGACTGTTTGGTGGAGATCTGATCAAGTGCTTAGGGTTTCTGCATCAGGGGTCTTTTATAGGTGAAGAGGCAAGGCAGGGGCACCCGAGGCGCCCACACCAGGTGGGGGCGCGCCCTAGGGAGGGACGCGCCACCCTAGGGTGTGGCGGCCTCGTGGCCCCACTTCGTTTGCCCTTCGGTCTCCGTGTTCATTCCGGTAAAATATTGACTTTGGCTTTTGTACCGTCCAATTCCGAGAATATTTCCTTACTAGCTTTTCTGAAATAAAAAACAACAGAAAACATGCAATTGGCACTACGGCATCTTGTTAATAGGTTAGTCCCAGAAAATGTATAAAAATACCTCAAAGTATAGAAAAATCATAGCAAAGTTGATACTAAACAAGCATGGAACATCAAAAATTATAGATACATTTATGATGTATCAAGCATCCCCAAGCTTAACTCATGCTCGTCCTCGAGTAGGTAAGTGATAAAAAGAATATTTTTTGAGGTGACATGCACCATCACAATCTTGATCAAACTATTTGCAAGCATTAAAAACTGGGATCAAAGTGTTGGAGATATGCCCAAGAGGCAATAATAAAGTGATTATTATCATATCTTCACACTTATGATAAATGTTTACATACCATGCTAGAATTGTATTTATCGGAAACATTAATACTTGTGTGATTTGTAAACTAAAATAAGAGTCCCTAGTAAAGCCTCTTGTTAAACTAGCTTGTTGGTTAATATATGATCATGGTTTCCTGATCATGAACATAGAGATGTTATTAACAAAAGGATCATATCATTAGGAGAATGATGTGATGGACATACTCCTATAGATAAGCGTAGCATAAAGATCAAGTCATTTTAATAGTTCAATTGCTATATGCCTTCTGATACATAGTAACCTAATTCCTTCGACCATGAGATCATGCATATCACCTTTTCCGGATGGATGCTTTGATGTCATTAAACACCACACCGTAACAGGGTGGCTATAAAGGTGGCATTGAGTGTTCAGAAAGTATTGGTTGAAACACATGGATCAAGAGTGGGATTTGTCCATCCATATGACAGATAGATATACTCTGGGCCCTCTCGGTGGAATGTCATCCAATTAGCTTGCAAGCATGTGACTGGGTCACAAGGGATCACATATCATGGGAACGAGAAAAGAGTACTTATCGGTAACAAGGTTGAACTAGGTATGCAGAGATACCGACGATCATAACCTCGGATAAGTAAACTACCGTGAGACAAAGGGAAATTGGTATCGTATGTAAGTGGTTCATTCGATCGCAAAGTAATCGAGAAATATGTGGAGCCATATGAATTTCCAGATTCCTCTATTGGTTATTGTTCGAGAAGTGTCTCGATCATGTCCGCATAATTCACGAACCGTAGGGAGACACACTTAAGGATTCGACGTTGTTTGAGTAGTTATGGTATTATGAGAAAGAGACCGAATGTTGTTCGAGTCTCGGATGGGATCCGGATATCACGAGGTGATCCGGAATGGTCCGGAGAATAAGATTCATATAAGGAAAGTCCCGTTTGAGTTCGGGAATGATTCCGTGTTTTCATCGAATGTTCTAGAAGGTTCCAGATTGTCCGGCACTCCGGGGGGGAGGGTACATGAATGTGTCATTGAATGATTGCATCATGTACTAAGTGTTATTGCTGTTCCAAAACTGAAAAGTCAAACTGCCAGTTTGAAAGTCAAACGGCTAAAACAGGAAACTGTGGGAAACAGGAAACTGTGGGAAACAAGCAAGAGGAGGTTGAAACCAACTTGGAGGAGGAGTCCCTCTCCTCCAAGCCGGCGGCCAGCCTAGGCCGAGTTGGGGAGGGACTCCCTCCTTCCTCAAGCGCCAGCCCTCCACCTATAAAAGGAGGGCAGGCCTCCTCTATACACAAGTTCCTATCCTCTAATCTCCGGTTTAGAGCCGCTTTGGTTTAGAGCTTCTAATTGCTCTAGCCTGCGATTTAGAGCCTTCTAATTGGTGTGTCTAATCTCTAGACCACTAATAGCCCTCTCATACTCCACCATACTCGCCTCGGCTTAAGGCCTCGGGATCTCCCTCTACTTCCTACCACGCCCGTTGTCTTTAGGAATCGCGAGGAGAGTGCTACAACCTCCGCTCACTGGAACAAGGGAGAGGAAGGTCTTCGCCGAGTACGGAACGTGTGACCGATCATGGAGCGCCGAACGCAGCCTTGGAAGGATCGTCTACACGATCTTGAGATCAGAAAGAGTACGACTACATCACCCACGAGAATCTGCTCTCGTTAAACACTTTGGAATCTTCGAGGGTAAGTTATTCCATCGACTCGTTGCTACAATCTAGTAGATAGATCTTGGCTTGTTTGTTTGTATGCGATAGAAATTTTTTGTTTTCCATGCTACAAACCCCTACAGTGGTATCAGAGCCGTGTCTATATGTAGATCTGTTGCACGAGTAGAACACAATGGTCATTGTGGGCGTTGATGCTTTTATTGTCGATTGCTTTTTGTGTACTTTGCATCTTGCGGTATGTTGGGATGAAGCGGCCCGGGCTAACCTTACATGACATCGTTCATGAGACTTGCTCCACGCTTGACATGCAACTTGTATTGCATAAGTGGCTTTGCGGGTGCCTGTTTCTCCTAGCATAGTTAAGATTCAATTTACAACGGGTGATTGACAATACTAGTATCAATGTTGTGGTTCTTGTTCGTAAGTTAGAACGACACTTATTGAAAGCCCCAAACCACGTAAAACATGCAAAGAAAATTAGAGGCGTCTAACTTTGTTTTGCAGGGGTATGTTGTGATGTGATATGGCCATGATTGTGATTATATATGATGTATGCAATGTTCCTTATTGTAAGTTGGCAACCGGCAGGAGCCATATGGTTGTCTTTAAATTCTGTTAAGACCCGCGTGTCTATTCAAAGTAGTTGTAATAGTTGAAGCCAGTGGACGACAACCATGGAGAAGCATCATTGACCTTGATGCAATGTCGGTGATGATGGAGATCATGTTCGTGCTAGAAGATGGAGATCGGAAGCACAAAGAAGAAAGGCCATATCATATCACATATTATGAATTGCATGTGATGTTAATCCTTTATGCATCTTGTATTGCTTAGTAGACGACGGTAGCATTATAAGATGATCCCTCATGCACATGAATTTCAAGTCATAAAGTGTTCACCCTTAGTTAGCACCGTTGCTAAAGCTTGTTGTTTCGAAGCACCACGTGATGATCGGGTGTGTTAGATTCTGCAAGTGTATACAACGTGAGCAAGCCAGATTTGCTCATGCGGAAACTAAGGTTTGATCTTGACGAGCCTAGCATGTACAGACATGGCCTCAGGAACACGGATTACCGAAAGGTAGAGCATGAGTCATATAGTAGATATGATGAACATGTTGATTGTTCGCCATTGAAGCTATATCAACTCTCGTGATGATCGGTTTTGATGTGGTGGATTTGGTTCATGTGATCACTAAAACAATGTGAGGGATATTGTTTTGAGTGGGAGTTCACCTAGATTAATTTAATTATTAATTAGAACTCAATTTATCATAAACTAAATCAAAGTGAATTTGCATAGTTGTTGTAGTCATTGGCATCCGTTTACCACCTTACGCTTAGTTATAATTGAGATGATAGAACTATAGAATTCTGGTTAGTTACTTTACGAACTGGTATCGTATTGTTTTGAAGTGTTAATCTAAAGTTTAAAAGTCCTATTGCAAACTTCCAGTAAGTTCCGGTTACTCCATGAAGTTTAATAATTAGTATTAAATCAAGAGTAACAATTCCAAGTGTTAGTATATACGTATCATGTTTGTCTCCATGATTCTTGATATTCAAAGGATTCTCCTAATATCAAGGTTATCTAGGGATCTGAAAGAGTTGTTTCAGAAACCATGATTTGTGGAAGATATTGTGATATCTGAAACAAAGTTTTGGTTGCAACATGATAGAGTATAATATGGCTAAAGTCATGTTCTCATATTTGATGAGAATTTGCAAAAGGTTGGAGACACTAGTTTTCCTAAACCTCCAAAAGTTTTTGGAGAGCAACATTATACTCACGATTCACCGTTACAAGCTAATAGTAGCTTGATCATGGATAATTCCATGATAAGGGTGAATATTTGATGTACGTAAAATATTTACTACACCAAGAGATTACTAAAGAAAGGAATTTGAAAGAACACCAAACATTTGATGATGGTGATCTACTTCAAAGTGCAAGTCCAAAGACATTGGTATTTAACTATACACGCTTTGGACTATGTGTCATATGAATGACTCCACTAATTGATGTTGATAGATTCTTTTAAACAGAAAAGGAAATACTGAAAGAGAATCTCATAAGTATATGGCAGAAAAGAAAAGACTAGAATTGTTCAGTTTAAGTATATAGATGATATACATGTTATGGCTATATTCTTTGCTTATTAAACAATGTGGTTCTTAAGTATTTGATACTGAATTTGTTGGTGTGAATCGTCATACGAAACAACACAATTCATGAACTACAATGGCCTAAGTAACTAGCAAAAGAATATGTGATGATGTTCACCGAGAACAAAATAAAGGGTTATTGTGTTGCTCGTTAAACATCAAAGCTTGCCTTCAAGATTTGTTTTATCAGGTATTATGAGAACAAAAGGGTTGTTCAAATAATTGCCGTGATCTATAAAAGATGGATGATTTGCAAATCTCGTTGGAGATATCACATCCATAAAACTAGTGCTAAAGATGTCGAAAGACAAATTGATTGAAAGATCACTTAGGAAGTGACATCGCCGTTTAAATTATATTGGAAAGAAAACATGAAGAAAATCCATATGGACGGAATTTTGGAGTCTATTTGATTTTGATCAAATGACGCTTGTGAAACTTTCCTAGAGATAATTAAAACTTTGTTCATAGGCCAAAAGGGAACGATAGACTAACTTATTGGAACTTGTACATATTGGTGTATGAAGTCCATTATGTATAGTCAAGAGCGATGGATTTCAACTTCATGTGCTTTCTCCGAAAATTTGAGTGAATATATGAATATTTAGTTAATAAGGATGAAGTGTGAAACATTTGAAAAGTTCAAGGACTTTCAAGATGAAGTGCAAAATCATTGTAACAAGAATATAAATAGTTTATGATAAGATCATAAAGGAAGATATTTGAGTTACAAGTTTATCATAATACCTAAGATTTAAAGGAATCGTTCCGTGGATTTGCATTTTCCCGAAACACCATAAGAGTATGGAGCGTTCGAGATATGTAACTAAACCTTGTTTGACATGGTAAGATCGAAGGTGTAATTCATAAAACTGCCATTATATTTTAAAGATTAAAAGCTTTAGAGATTACCGTTTTTCCACTGAAAAGAGCTTCATCATAATCCGTTGAAATGACACCATATAAGGTTATGGTTTGGGATAAAACCCAAGTTGTCCTTTCTTAAACATTGGTATGCTATGCATAAGAAAGATGTGCAACCAAAGTCGGATGAACTGTCTTTGTATAAAGCATTAAGTATTCCTCCATAAACACCGGAGACAAAAGTGTTTGTTGCTTAGAACGTCAAGTTTCTTTGAGAAGGAATTTTTTCGTGAAAAGTTAAGTGGGAGGACAATAGAACTTTGATAAGGTTAAAAGAACCTTAGCTATATGTGCAGAGTTGCACAGCGCCGAAAAGTGTTTCGGAGGCAACAACAATGCTCATGGCTCACGTGCCTCAAAGGTTGTGGTCACGGAGATCTAAGTTCCTATTGAAACAAGTAGATCGGGTAAACAATCAAATACCAAGATTTGAGGGTTGAATCATTATTTGAGAAAAATGAACCGACTACATGCAAAGAAGCGATGATGGCCCTGACTCCGTCAAATGGCTTGAAGCCATAAAATCCGTGATAGTTCCATACACGAGAAATCAAGTTTTGAACTTGAAGGACCCTCGAGAAAGGTGTAAGACCTTACAGTCGTGTTTGGATCTATAAAGAAATAGACATGGATGTTTCGCATCTATGAAATAGTCGACATGTTGGGAAAGAGTTCACAAAATGTTCAAAGGTTGACTATGACAAGATTTGATCTTTCATAGTGATATTTAGTCTAGACAGATTAGTGTAGCAACCACTACATATAATTTTGTTATATGGTAGTTGAATAAACAAAACAAATTCTTCTAATAGAAGGGTTACCTAGGACGTGTGCATGACACAGTCCAAAGGGTTTTTGTTAAATTTCAAGGGATGCTAAAAACATATGCAAACTTCAATGGTTAAAGTAAGCATAGCGGAGTTGGAATCTTCACTATGATGAAATTGTTAAAAGAGTTTTAATTCATCAGAGACAATGAAGATGCTTGCGTTTGCAAGAAATTAAGTGGGAGCGCTAAGACATGTTTCTAATACATTATGTGGAAGACATATTGTTGATTGGAAATGATGTATCTTTTATTAACACATATTAAGAATTTCATCTCGATGAAAGACTTAGGCAAAACCTAAATATTTGGCATCAATAGATGCTAATATGGTTGTGCCAGAAGTACATAGACGAGATATTTAATGAGTTCAATATAGAAACTATAAGAAAGGTTCTTGTCGCACAGAAAGGATTGAATGAGTTCAATATTGATGATATATTCAAGTGTATTGACATTTGGTAAAGTGAAACAAATAATCAAGTATAGATTGATACTTGATGTATGAAATCACAAAGAATATTTATATCAATCATCTTACCGTGATATGTACAAATCCAGATATGTCCTATGCTCTAAATATTGTGAGCATATACCAGAATGATTCGTAAGATGATCATTGGACAATAGTAAGGATATTCTTATGATCTTTTGGAAGAACTAAGAGTATATTATTTGTAGAAGTGACAAATAGATGGTTAGTTCATTGTAAAAGTACTACATTGATACTAGCTTTGTCGCAAAGTACAAATTAAGTTTATCTCAATCTAAACTAGAGGTGGCACAATATAATGGAAAGTGAGTTCCATAATGGATTTGGATGAGTTCCAAAGTTAAGACATTGTCACTGATACTACAACAAAAGGCTAAGTATATGACTGCTATAATAGCAGCTAAAGAGGGCATTTGTGTCAAGTAGTTTGTTATCAAACTAGGTGTCGTTCACGGATAATAATACTATGAAGATATATTGTGCGACAATATTATCAACATGTTTTAACCCCAAAGAGCTAAAGGTCACACCGAAATACCAAATTTATACAAAGCCATCTCATTAGAGAATGAGTGATGCGTAGAGACGCAAAGACATGCAATTACACACGGACCTGGAAGTGTCAGATCCGGAGATCAGTTGACCACTAGCAATCGTGTACATACAACACCAGAAAGCCATAGGTGTTGAATACACAAAGGTTTGAAACTAGATTATTGACTCTAGTACAAGTGGGAGACTGTTGGAGATATGCCCAAGAGGCAATAATAAAGTGATTATTATCATATCTTCACACTTATGATAAATGTTTACATACCATGCTATAATTGTATTAATCGAAAACATTAATACTTGTGTGATTTGTAAACTAAAATAAGAGTCCCTAGTAAAGCCTCTTGTTAAACTAGCTTGTTGGTTAATATATGATCATGGTTTCCTGATCATGAACATAGAGATGTTATTAACAACAGGATCATATCATTAGGAGAATGATGTGATGGACATACTCCTATAGATAAGCGTAGCATAAAGATCAAGTCATTTTAATAGTTCAATTGCTATATGCTTTCTGATACATAGTAACCTAATTCCTTCGACCATGAAATCATGCATATCACCTTTTCCGGATGGATGCTTTGATGTCATTAAACACCACACCGTAATAGGGTGGCTATAAAGGTGGCATTGAGTGTTTAGAAAGTATTGGTTGAAACACATGGATCAAGAGTGGGATTTGTCCATCCATATGACAGATAGATATACTCTGGGCCCTCTCGGTGGAATGTCATCCAATTAGCTTGCAAGCATGTGACTGGGTCACAAGGGATCACATATCACGGGAACGATAAAAGAGTACTTATCGGTAACAAGGTTGAACTAGGTATGCAGAGATACCGACGATCATAACCTCGGATAAGTAAACTACCGTGAGACAAAGGGAAATTGGTATCGTATGTAAGTGGTTCATTCGATCGCAAAGTAATCGTAGAAATATGTGGGAGCCATATGAATTTCCAGATTCCTCTATTGGTTATTGTTCGGAGAAGTGTCTCGATCATGTCCGCATAATTCACGAACCGTAGGGAGACACACTTAAGGATTCGACGTTGTTTGAGTAGTTATGGTATTATGAGAAAGAGACCGAATGTTGTTCGGAGTCTCGGATGGGATCCGGGATATCACGAGGTGATCCGGAATGGTCCGGAGAATAAGATTCATATAAGGAAAGTCCTGCTTTGAGTTCGGGAATGATTCCGTGTTTTCATGGGAATGTTCTAGAAGGTTCCGGATTGTCCAAGACTCGGGGAGGGTACATGAATGTGTCATTGAATGATTGCATCATGTACTAAGTGTTCTTGCTGTTCCAAAACTGAAAAGTCAAACTGCCAGTTTGAAAGTCAAACGGCTAAAACAGGAAACTGTGGAAAACAGGAAACTGTGGGAAACAGGAAACTGTGGGAAACAAGCAAGAGGAGATTGAAACCAACTTGGAGGAGGAGTACCTCTCCTCCAAGCCGGCGGCCAGCCTAGGCCGAGTTGGGGAGGGACTCCCCTCCCCTTCCCTGGCGCGCCAGCCCCTCCACCTATAAAAGGAGGGGCAGGGCCTCCTCCTCTATACACAAGTTCCTATCCTCTAATCTCCGGTTTAGAGCCGTTTTGGTTTAGAGCTTCTAATTGCTCTAGCCTGCGGTTTAGAGCCTTCTAATTGGTGTGTCTAATCTCTAGACCACTAATAGCCCTCTCTCATACTCCACCATACTCGCTCCGGCTTAAGGCGAAGCCCTGCGGGATCTCCCCTCTACTTCCACCACTGCCAGTTGTCTTGTGAATCGCGAGAGTGCTACAACCTCCGCTGCCTGCTGGAACAAGGGAGAGGAAGGTCTTCGTCGAGTACCGAACGTGTGACCGACTGCGGGAGCGCTGCCGGAACGCAGCGCCGGAAGGATCGTCTACACGATCTTGAGATCGGAAAGAGTACGACTACATCACCCACGAGAATCTGCTCTCGTTAAACACTTTGGAATCTTCGAGGGTAAGTTATTCCATCGACTCGTTGCTACAATCTAGTAGATAGATCTTGGCTTGTTTGTTTGTATGCGATAGAAATTTTTTGTTTTCCATGCTACGAACCCCTACACAAAGTACTCTAAACATGAGCATGAAAGGTGAAGTTCTAACAAGAAGACAAAGCAACTATGTTGCAACATGAAAGGATACAAACAAAGATCATGAATAACGGTGCATTGAAAGACGTTTGTTTGTTTCACGTATAAAAAACATAGCATAGTGGTATTCAGCTTGTCCCTCATATAGTAGCAAAACATAAATGCATAGGAAACCTTGAAAGTTCATAAGGGTGACTAGATACAAATAGTTCAAGAACAAGCAATATCAACATTATGAATCAATCAATAAGTTTTGGGACAATGCACATAAAACTAAGAATGAAAACTATGCTCTCCTAGTTTGTGCATAAAGATAGAAGGTGGAGACTCAATATAAAAGTAGTAAGAAAGGACCTTCACAAGGAAGCAGGGATTTCAAGTTTCATAAAGAGCTTCCAAAAATTATGATACTTGTTAGCTTTCAGCTCTCATTGCCCCTATCATAAGCATCTTGAAGTGATTAAGGTTAAAGTGAACAAAGTATGGAGTATATGCTTGACAAATCATAAGTTGACAATCTCATGTCCCTTGAGTACGAAGGCCGTTCCTCATGCTACTCAACTTTAGTTACCAGTAAGTTCTTGTCATTGTAAGTATATGTGTATCATAGAGAACCGTCAACAGGGTACCCCTTGCCCCATAACACAGGAGATATCCCATATCAAAATGACAAGGCAACAGACAGTGAGCATCTCAGCAATCCTTTTATTTACCATGAGAATGGTGCATATTTTTCCCTCTCTTTTTTCTATATATTTTTTCTAAGGATGCTTCATGGATTGCTCACTATGGTGATGCTGGAAGTTTCCACCATGATTAGGCATGGCTTAGGCTAGCGGCCTAGACGTTTCTCTAACACATATACATAACTCCATTGTAGCATCCCAATTGTCTAACATTTGTAATGCTACTTGGTTTAGTAATAAAATGGCCCCTTCCTACACATAATTGTTGCATCATCATATCATGTTCATGTCATCATGCCACCTTGCAATTTGAGCATCATATAAAACCCTTGGTGTTTTGGTTCTTGTCTCATATACATTATTAATTGTAGTTGCCTCTTGATATTGTATTTGGTTCTTGATATATTGTTCAAATGCCCAAGTTGAGTTGGGGGCATCTCTTTTATTGACTCCACCACCTTTTCTTCACCACCTTATAATTCCACCATCCAATTGATATGAGCTGGCATTTATTTGAGTTTACCTAGCTCATGTGGGTTGGGTGGATCCAATACTAGTCCCTTTTTGCTTGGCATTTTTCCACCTTTTGGTAATGCATGGAATAATGCCATGTGATTTTATGTTGTTTTCACAATACGAATACATGGCATTTATTATTTGCATGGGCCATGCAAGCACCACCTCATCTCTCTCCCTCTGTTTTGTTTTCTATAAGCCTTGGATCCATGTGAAGGTTCCCAAATTTAACAAATGTTTCATCTAATTTGCAAAACCCCATATTTTCATATTCTTGTAAAAGGCCACAATTGGCACATTCATAATTATGTATGTATGCATCAATCACCTCCATTTCTATTGTCTCTCTTTTCTATCCTTTGGCCTTCCCAATTCTCTGTTCAAAATTATCTTCTAGGTTCAAAAGGTTTTGAAATAAAAAGGTTGGTTGAATTTGAAACATACAAAACAAACAAAAATAAAAGAAAAGAGTTTTTGTGAGAGGGAAGCAGCAGCAGCCTACCTGGTCGCAGCCCAGCAGCCCGAGCACCACGACCTTCTTTCCTTTCTTCCTTCCTCTTGTTCTAGGCCGAGTTCCAGCCCACCTGGCCCCGTACCTCTTCGGTGGAGATAACCCCGACGCCGTCGCCCTGTACCTCTTCTCCGTTCGCCCCTCCTCTCTGAAGACACACAGACGGAAAGCAGGTGAGCAGTCCTCGCCATCAGCGTCGCCACCCCCCCTCCTCTTCTTATCCACAAGCCGCGGAGCCCCCTCTCGAACCCTAGCCTCCCTCTTCCCCTCCTCTCCGCCGCCATCCCCTTTTCCCCTGTCCTTCTTCCTCCCGCGGGCAGCAGCAGGCCGAGCAGAACCGCGCTGTCGCCATGGTCGCCGGTGGGCACCGCTGAAGCCGGGGATCACACGCCTTCGTCTGCGCCGCTGTTGGGGTCCCTCGAGAGGAGCTGTCCGTCCCAAGAGCCTCTGCTTCCTCTTCTTCCTGTCCAAGCGCAGAACCCGCCGCCGTCGCCGACATCCCTCCGGCCGCTCCCCTCCTCGATTCCTCTGGGAATCGGTCTAGGTGAGCACCCCTTTCCAATTCCCCTCCTCCTCCTTTGCTGTTGAGCACCGTAGCCTCGCCTCGGTCGTCTCCAAGTTCGCCGCGTCGCCGCGCATTCGTCGGCAGTTCGTCCGACAGATAACGATCGACAGCAGCGGCTGCAGTTTTTCTGCCTCTGTACGTCATCGTGCCCCGCCCGCTGCAGCCAAGATCCGGCGATGACCCCTTGATGAAAGTTGTAGCCCGATCATCCCTTGTCATTTTTTGTTTTTGTGGCATGTCGGATTTCTCGTTGGTTTTGTCACCATCGTCCACCGAAGTTTCTCTCAGCTCGCATTTCTCGAGTGTTGAGTTCAGTTTCGTCAGACAAACCACCTCCCCGAACCTTTTCTAGTTAGGCCCTTCATTTTTGCCAGAACCCAACCCGCAGTCCCCTAGCCCCACAGTCAGCGTCGGAGGTTTTTTGTAAAAAGGCTCCCGAAGTTTTCCAGCTTCAACCCGCGGTCCCGCTGTGTCCACGTGGCACACCCCCGTGGCTTCCACTCGCGCAGTGGGCCGCGCCACCTGTGACCCCACTGGTCAGTGACTTGGGTAGCTCTAGCCCGAGTAAGAAAAGTCCACAGCCATTTTCTTTAATCAATAAAAATTTCAGTAAATGATTATTATCAAATAAATTCATAACTATTTAAATATTTCGAATTTGAATTCAAACCTTATATGAAAAATGTTTTGTTTTTGAATGTTAATTCAAATCTTTAATCAAATAATTTCTGAATTAATTTAATTAGTTAACCTTTGACTTTGACCCTATTTAATAATTTTGACTATAAAATAAATTTAAATTCATAATTCCAAATAATACAAATAATATATGTTTTCAAATCAGAAAAATGTGAGGATTTAAAAAATTCCATTCAAAATATTATTTGAACACTTTAAATTTCAAGTTGAATTAAATTACAACAAAATGCCCCTGGACCTTAATAAATTAATAACTTTTGTTTTAAAACTCCGAATTTGACAAATGATATGTCTAAAATGATCAGCTCGACGAGACCTTTCTGTTTATGCTATCCATGACTTTAATTGCAGCATGCATCATATAAATATAGAGTATATAGCAACTATTATGACAATAAAATGTGACCAAAACCCAATAAAAATGTTATTTCTTGTATTCTACACCTCACCCATGCCATGCTACATTATTGCCATGCAACTTGTGCATCACTCATCATGGCATGATTGTTTGCTTGTCGCATTTTATTCATATGCTTGCGCTCTTTATTTATGTTGGCCCTTGTTTGTTTGGTTCTTCTTCGAATAGACACTGAGCAGGGGATATATCAAGAGAACCAGGAGCACTACCCATCCTCTCGCTTCAACTGAGTTGCCAGGCAAG
The DNA here is from genome assembly GCA_030063025.1 of Avena longiglumis. Lineage (NCBI taxonomy): Eukaryota > Viridiplantae > Streptophyta > Magnoliopsida > Poales > Poaceae > Avena > Avena longiglumis. The sequence goes on from CP125978.1 coordinate 333,754,387, forward strand.
CACTACCACATGCTTGCATACATACAGTACCTATTGCCTCTATCTTATTCTTGCATCATTGAGTCGCGATTGCATTAAACTGAATCCCAAGTATTGCATAACCTTCACTTTTAAACCCCACTAAGCTTGTTCCTCCATCCCATGAGCCATTACTACAGGAGTTGTTTGACCCATGCGAGTCGTAGAACAGCATGTGTAGGGTATGTGAGAGTCTGATGGATAACGAGGTACCTAAACAACCTAACCTGAGTAGTAATGGGATAACTAATGAAAGTGGCACCGGTGAGCAATATGTGCTATTTGGTTTTTCCTGCTCACTTGTGTCCCGTAGGACCCCGAGTACTTGATTCCTGTTCCTTGAATATTCGCGCTATCCACATCCGGGAGGCTTATGGGACCCCCCTGAGCCAGAGCTTGATTCAGTCTTATTTCTTGGGGCCACAAACTAGTTTGAGGTTTTATTTACTATCCTGTACTTATGCCATGCTACTGCTTTATTTACGATTGTGCGAGGAGCACACTGTACTGTTTAGGTAAGCGGAATGTTTTCGCGGTATCGACAATCCCAGTTTTGGGTTCCCAGTCGTTTACAGCCATTGTCGCAAACCTTGAGTCCGTCTCGGAGTCAGCTGGCTTCGTTGCGGGTCTACTCAATGGGGTGGCCCCCTGAAACATTTCTGAATCCTGTGATTGCTTTGTCGTGAAGGCCTCGTTGGGTTTTGATTTGGTTTTTCCGAGGTTGATCGAGTGTGTGTTGCTATTTGTGCACCCCTGCAGGGTAAAACTTTCTGAAAGCCGTGTCCGCGGTTATGGACGACTTGGAGCACAGTTTCTCGATCATAGACAAGCATAACTAAAGTACCGCTTTAATCTGACTAAGTAATTGACTAGTTAATAGTGCAACACTCAGGGAATGGTTAATAAAATTGCCAACGGATGGGGGGTTGTTCGTCCGCTTCCTCGTTGGTAAGCGAGGAGGAGGATGGATCTGATGAAATTACTGTTATAAATGTTGTCATTAATTCACGGACATTCGTCTATCATTGGTTAGGCGGATGGTTAGCGTTTATCTATAGAACTGTTAGGGTTTATCTTTCGCTGCAATTGCGTCACCCCAGGTTGTGTCCCCTTTAGAGGCATAAAGACTTGCTGAGTACCCTTAGGGTCTCACACGATAAATTATTGGTTCAGATGAACAGGTACACTCGCAGGACGGATCTTTGGGTGGAAGAGGCGATGATGGGCAACGATCGTTCGGTGTAGAGATTCCGGAACGGGATCCGTGAGATCTGGGCGGGATGTGCTTATTTCGTGGAATCTTATGCCGATTTGCTTCTTATCCGCACGGACCTTGTTTTGCCGCTTGATACTACGATGTGATGTATGAGGAAATATCCTAAAATATTATATCTATCTAGGTCATTTGAATCTTGCCGTATGGCGTTGCTATATTTCCTTTCTTTCTAGATGGAATGGCTCTGATGTACTTTTGTATGGTGGCTTGCATACATACTCATTTGTGTATGTAGTTGATCCCTTCGCCTGCCGATTACGCCGCCCGTACAGGTCCCGATGAATTGGAAGTGTTTGGGACGGCCGAAAGTTCTACCCGTGAGTGGCTCTTGGGCCCCACCGTACTATTTCAACCACTACCTCTCATCCAGTCTTGTATCTAGGAGCGTAATTCACCGAGGTAGTTACAATTGGTATCAGAGCCATCCCGCCCTTCAGGGTCTCAGCCAAACGGTCGTTGTCAGTCTAGCAAATATTTTGGTAGTTATGTATACTAGGGAAAAACAAAACGTGAGAGTAGGACTGCTTCCACTTTTCTTCTTACCCACCCACCCACCCTTTTTCTGGTAAGGAAGTGCAACGTTTTCAATCCTCTTCTAAAAAATTCAAATTAGGATTCACGTGTTCTGGGTTTCTGTAGTACCATAGGTTGTGTGTTTGTGTGTGTGTGTGTGTGTAATTCCTTGTCTATCTGTTGCATCCAAGTTGTTATCTAATCAGCCTTTGGTTATCAACTGTTGGTACATTCCATACCGACAGGCTTTTGCAAACCGACGCGATCTACCTGATTCGTTGTATACCGACGCGATCTGTCTTACTCTTTGTTACCCAACGTTATCTTGTTGGGGTGTTCGTTTCCGTAGTTACCAATCTTTAGATTCAACGTGAGAAGAAGGGGGTTAGGATATGTGTTCTACTTATTCATGTGCGGAGTAATGATTTGAGTGCGGGATGGAGTCGCGACCATACCACTACTCTTATCATTCGCTTTTGTATATTGAATTGGTAGAGTCACTAATCTTGATTCGTTAAGTAATTTTGCGCATCTATTGGTATTTTAATGCCGAAATTTGTGGAAAATTTTTCTTTGATATTTGTGTACCACACTCCTTTTCAGTCGTGTGCGATATGCTTAATATCTTCTAGGTGCTTTGAACTTTGTTGATATTTTAATATCATCTTAGTAAATTGTATCCTTTAATCTTGGTTAATTCCATCTTGGTACTATTTTGGATTATTATTATTCTCCATTATAGTACTGACTTGTGTTTTATATCAATCACAGGATGGCTCCACCACGCCGTTCTGATGAGGACATACCACCTGAACTGGGCTCCGCGCTGTGAAACATCGCCAATGCCTTGGCAGCAATGCAGCAGAACCAACAGCGCTTTGAGGAAAGTGTTCGGAGGAATGAGTTTGCTCCACTACCTCCACCTCCCAAGCGAGAAGACATCAAAAGCTTCCTGAAATTCAACCCTCCCCAATTTGATGTTTCTGATCGACCACTGGATGCGGATGATTGGTTGCGTGAGATGTCAAGGCTACTCGAGACTGCTGATGTTCCTGAGCAAGAGTGGGTAAAGTGTGCTACTCACCTTCTGAAGGGAGATGCAGCTCTGGTGGGAGAATTACTGAAGGCAACCGACCGGTTTTCAGCCTACTTGGGAACGGTTCACGGGAGCGTTCAAAGAGCAGTATCTGTCAGAAATTGTCATGGAGAGGATGAAGGAAGCTTTTCTCAACCTTAAGCAGGGAAATGATAATGTCAACACCTATATCAGGAACTTCATGAATCTTTCTCGTTATGGTGGTGATGAGTTCTCCGATGACAAGAAGAAGCAAAAGAGGTTCAGGCAAGGGCTCAATGCATCGATCAAATATGCAATTACACATGCAAGGACGGCGTCTTTTCTGGAACTTCAACACACAGCTCTGCAAGAGGAAGCAAGTAGACAAGTGTTTGAGGAGTCCAAGAAACACAACCGTGATGCACCAAGCTCTTCAGCGATGTCAGCTCCTTCTAAGCGGCGTGTCTGGGTTCCTAACACCCCACCGTCGCTCCCGGCTCCACCAAGACCTGCAAGCTACGCGTCAAGGCCACCAAACTTCATCACTGATTCTCCCAGGGGCTACAACCACCACTACCCTGGAGCGCCTGGCGGAGTCCCTGGCTACGTTGCTCCACGTCCACCTGGTGCTTGTTTCACGTGTGGGGACCCAGGCATCTAAACTGGAATCCTGCTGAAAACAAAGCTCTTCCTCCACCCCCGCCAAGATCTGCAGCAAGCTCTCCTTTGGTTCGTGCACCACCACCTCGGGCTCTCAACATCAACACCAAGCCCGGGTCTACTGTTGCTCGTGCCAACTGTGTCAACGCCGCTCAAGCTGAGCATGCACCTGGAGTTGTGATGGGTATGCTTTCCGTTAACTCAGTCCCTGCACGAGTTTTGTTTGATTCTGGTGCATCGCATTCTTTTGTTTCTATCAAGTTTGCAAGTGAGAATGGGTTAGCGGCGGATCCTCTTCTCAAGCGGTTAATGGTTCTTTCTCCTGGAGCAAATATGGTAGCATCTAAAGTCAGCCATGGCAATCAAATTGAGATTGGTGGCTCTTCGTTCTCGGCTTCCTTAATTGTTCTGGGCAATTCTGACATTGATGTCATCTTGGGCATGGATTGGTTGACAGCAAATGTAGCTGTGATTGATTGTGCTGAACGCTCGGTTTCTCTGAAGATTCCTGAAGGCCATATAGTCTTTTCTCCAAGTTTGACTCCTGCTGTTCAGCTTTTCTCTTTGGCGGCTCTGAATGATGATGCTATGGAAGCTATTCAGAGTGTTCCGGTGGTCTGTGAGTTCCCAGATGTTTTCCCTGAAGAGTTGCCGGGTATGCCTCCGGATCGTGAGGTTGAGTTTGTAATTGAGCTTGAACCTGGAACGGCTCCTATCTCCAAGCGGCCTTATAAAATGGGTCCTGCTGAGTTGGCTGAACTCAAACGACAACTTGATGAACAAGAGAAGTTGGGTTTCATTCAACACAGTACCTGTTCTTGGGGTAGCCCAACAATCTTTGTGAAGAAGCGGGACAGGACTGATAGACTTTGTGTTGACTATCGGGCTCTCAATGCTAAAACCATCAAGAACAAATATCCCCTTCCGCGGATTAATGATCTCTTCGATCAGCTAGCTGGAGCTGTGGTGTTCTCTAAGCTTGACTTGAGAAGTGGCTATCACCAAATCAAGATTCGCAAGGAAGATGTGCCCAAAACAGCTTTCACCACCCGCTATGGCCTGTATGAGTACACGGTCATGTCTTTCGGTCTCACCAACGCACCTGCTACCTTCTCGAGGCTTATGAACTCGGTTTTCATGGAGTACATTGATAAGTTCGTTGTGGTATATCTGGATGACATCCTAGTCTATTCCAAGTCCAAGGAAGAGCATGAAGAACACCTTCGGTGTGTCCTAAACAAGCTTCGTGAGAACCGCTTGTATGCAAAGTTCTCAAAGTGTGAGTTTTGGCTGCCTCAAGTAACCTATCTTGGTCATGTCATCTCTGCAAAGGGCATTGCAGTCAACCCGGAAACTGTGAAGACAATTGTTGATTGGATTCCTCCTGTTAATGTCAAAGAAGTGCGGAGTTTCCTTGGTTTGGCTAGTTATTGCCGTCGCTTCGTTCAGAACTTCTCGAAGATAGCGAAGCCTCTTACCGATCTCCTCAAGAAAGGCAAGAAATACCTGTGGACTCCTGCATGTCAAGCAAGCTTTGAGACACTCAAAGAGAAGCTCACTTCCACACCAGTCTTGGTTCCTCCGGATACATCTAAGCCTTTCCAGATATTCTGCGACTCCTCCTTGCAAGGATTGGGTGCGGTCCTTATGCAAGAGAAACAAGTGGTTGCTTATGCCTCTCGACAATTGAAGACACATGAGCTCAACTATCCCACACATGACCTCGATCTCGTAGCAGTTGTCTTTGCTTTGAAGCTATGGAGGCACTACTTGCTTGGCAACCGTTGTGAGATCTTTTCTAACCACAAGAGTTTGAAGTATATCTTCACTCAGCCTGATCTCAACCTTCGGCAGAGGAGATGGATTGAAGCAATCAACGATTTTGATTTGACCATCAACTACACTCCGGGCAAAGCTAATGTCATGGCCGATGCTCTCAGCCGCAAAGCTTATGTCAACAACCTCATGATGGAAGAACAACAGCCTCTCTTGTGCGAGGAATTCCGTCAGCTCAACCTGGAAATTGTGGAACAAGGGCACCTCCTGAACCTTCTGGCTACTCCTCTCTTGGAAGAAAAGATTCGCTCTCGTCAGCTTGGCGATCCGCACACCAAAAAGATCATCTCTAAACTTGAGCTTCCGAAGTATGAGTCCTTCCACGTCGATGATCAAGGCACGCTTTTCTTTGAACACCGGATGTTTGTTCCAAACTACCCGGGTTTGAGAGAGCAAGTTCTCAAGGAGGCGCACGATTCTGTTCTTTCTATCCATCCTGGCAGCACAAAGATGTACATGGACTTGAAAACACAATATTGGTGGCCTGGTTTGAAACGATATTGTGCCAAGTATGTCTCGGAGTGTGATGTCTGCCGCAGAGTGAAAGCTGTCCATCAGAAACCTTTCGGTCTTCTACAGCCATTGAAACCCCCGGAATGGAAATGGGAAAAAGTGGAGATGGACTTCATCACTGGTTTTCCAAGGTTGCGGAAGGGCAACAATGCAATCTTTGTTGTCATTGACAGGCTCTCTAAAGTGGCTCACTTCTTCCCCGTCAAGGAAACAATTTCTGGAATTCAGTTGGCTGAGCTCTATATCAACAGAATTGTCTCTCTGTATGGGGTTCCGCTTGAGATCAGTTCAGACCGTGGGAGCATCTTCACTTCCAAGTTCTGGGAAAGTTTCCAAAATGCTCTGGGAACAAAGTTGAACTTCAGCACTGCTTACCACCCTCAGTCGCAAGGACAAGTTGAAAGGATCAATCAGATTCTGGAGGATATGCTTCGTGCTTGCGTTATCTCTTTTGGCATGAAGTGGGAGGAATGTCTTCCTTATGCTGAATTCTCATACAACAACAGCTTCCAGAAAAGTCTGAAGATGGCACCATTTGAGGCTCTCTATGGTCGCAAGTGCAGAACTCCGATTGGTTGGTCAGGTGCAGGAGAAAGAATTTGGTTTGGCCCTGACATTGTAACTCAAGCGGAGGAGAAGGTGCATATCATTCTTGAGAACCTGAAGAGTGCTCAAAGTTGTCAGAAGAGCAATTATGACAGGAAGCACACGGACATGGTGTATGCCCCTGGTGATCTCGTGTACCTTCGTGTCACTCCCATGAGAGGCACACACCGCTTCGGTATCAAAGGAAAGCTGGCTCCTAGATACATCGGTCCATTCAAAATTCGTGGAAGAAGAGGAGAAGTTGCTTATGCCCTTGAGCTCCCGGAAAAACTCAAAGTCCATGATGTTTTCCACATCTCTCAACTCAAGAAGTGCTTCAAAGATCCCGGCAGGACCGTGGATCACGAGCTAATCGATCTCCAAGAAGACATGTCTTATCAAGAACACCCCACAAAAATCCTTGAGACCGCAGAAAGAAGGACTCGCAACAAGTCCATCAAGTTCTGCAAGGTGCAGTGGTCGCACCATTCTGTTGATGAAGCCACTTGGGAGCGTGAAGATGAACTCCGTGCCAACTATCCTACCCTCTTTGTGTCTTCTTCTTCATAGAATCTCGGGGCGAGATTCCTGTTTAGTGGGGGAGAGTTGTAGCATCCCAATTGTCTAACATTTGTAATGCTACTTGGTTTAGTAATAAAATGGCCCCTTCCTACACATAATTGTTGCATCATCATATCATGTTCATGTCATCATGCCACCTTGAAATTTGAGCGTCATATAAAACCCTTGGTGTTTTGGTTCTTGTCTCATATACATTATTAATTGTAGTTGCCTCTTGATATTGTATTTGGTTCTTGATATATTGTTCAAATGCACAAGTTGAGTTGGGGGCATCTCTTTTATTGACTCCACCACCTTTTCTTCACCACCTTATAATTCCACCATCCAATTGATATGAGCTGGCATTTATTTGAGTTTACCTAGCTCATGTAGGTTGGGTGGATCCAATAGTAGTCCCTTTTTGCTTGGCCTTTTTCCACCTTTTGGTAATGCATGGAATAATGCCATGTGATTTTATGTTGTTTTCACAATACGAATACATGGCATTTATTATTTGCATGGGCCATGCAAGCACCACCTCATCTCTCTCCCTCTATTTGTTTTCTACAAGCCTTGGATCCATGTGAAGGTTCCCAAATTTAACAAATGTTTCATCTAATTTGCAAAACCCCATATCTTCATATTCTTGTAAAAGGCCACAATTGGCACATTCATAATTATGTATGTATGCATCAATCACCTCCATTTCTCTTGTCTCTCTTTTCTATTCTTTGGCCTTCCCAATTCTCTGTTCAAAATTATCTGCTAGGTTCAAAAGGTTTTGAAATAAAAAGGTTGGTTGAATTTGAAACATACAAAACAAACAAAAATAAAAGAAAAGAGTTTTTGTGAGAGGGAAGCAGCAGCAGCCTACCTGGTCGCAGCCCAGCAGCCCGAGCACCGCGGCCTTCTTTCCTTTCTTCCTTCCTCTTGTTCTGGGCCGAGTTCCAGCCCACCTGGCTGTTGGAGATATGCCCTAGAGGCAATAATAAATGTAGTTATTATTATATCTTTGTGTTTATGATAAATATTTACATTCATGCTATAATAGTATTAACAAGGAAACCATTAATACTTGTGTGATTTGTAAACTTAATTTGAAGTCCCTAGTATAGCCTCTATACTTCACTAGCTTGTTGGTTGATGATTGTGGTTTCCCTATCATGAACATTGAGATGTTATCAACAACAAGATCATATCGTTAGGAGAATGATATGGTGGACATACTCCTATAGATAAGCGTAGCATAAAGATCAAGTCATTTCAATAGTTCAATTGCTATATGCTTTCTGATACATAGTAACCTAATTCCTTCGACCATGAGATCATGCATATCACCTTTACCGGATGGATGCTTTGATGACATCAAACACCACACCGTAACTGGGTGGCTATAAAGGTGGCATTAAGTGTTCGGAAAGTATTGGTTGAAACACATGGATCAAGAGTGGGATTTGTCCATCCACATGACGGATAGATATACTCTGGGCCCTCTCGGTGGAATGTCATCCAATTGGCTTGCAACCATGTGACTTGGTCACAAGGGATCACATATCACGGGAACGAGAAAAGAGTACTTATCGGTAACGAGGTTGAACTAGGTATGCAGAGATACCGACGATCATAACCTCGGATAGTTAAACTATCGTGAGACAAAGGGGAATTGGTATCGTATGTAAGTGGTTCATTCGATCGCAAAGTAATCGTAGAAATATGTGGGAGCCATATGAATTTCCAGATTCCTCTATTGGTTATTGTTCGGAGAAGTGTCTCGATCATGTCCGCGTAATTCACGAACCGTAGGGAGACACACTTAAGGATTCGACGTTGTTTGAGTAGTTATGGTATTATGAGAAAGAGACTGAATGTTGTTCGGAGTCTCGGATGGGATCCGGGATATCACGAGGTGATCCGGAATGGTCCGGAGAATAAGATTCATATAAGGAAAGTCCCGCTTTGAGTTCGGGAATGATTCCGTGTTTTCATCGGGAATGTTCTAGAAGGTTCGGATTGTCCAAGACCGGGGAAGGGGTACATGAATGTGTCATTACATATTGGAATGATTGCATCATGTACTAAGTGTTCTTGCTGTCCCAAATAAAGGATTAAATTGAATCCTAAAACAGAAAAGTCAAATGTCCAGTTTGAAAGTCAAACGGCCAAAACAAGAAACTGTGGGAAACAAGAAAGAGGAGTTGGAAACCGACTTGAGGGAGGAGTCTCCTCCCCAAGCCGGCGCGCCACCCAAGGCCGACTTGGGGAGGGACTCCCCTCCCCTGGCCGCGCCTCCCCACCCATAAAAGGAGGGGCAGGGCTCCCCTCCTAGACACACAACTTTCTACCTCTAAATCTCCGGTTTAGAGCCGTTTTGGTTTAGAGCTTCTAATTGCTTTAGCCAGCGGTTTAGAGCCTTCTAATTGGTTTAGAGCCTTCTAATTGGTGTGTCTAATTACTAGACCACTAATAGCCTCTCATAAGCTCCACCATACTGCACCGCTTAAGGCGAAGCCTGCGGGATTTCCCCTCCTTCCATTACCACGCCGTTGCTTAGAATCGCGAGGAGAGTGCTACAACCTCCATTTTCTTTGGAACAAGGGAGAGGAAGGTCTTCGTCGAGTACCGAACGTGTGACCGACTGCGGGAGCGCTGCCGGAACGTGGCGCCGGAAGGATCGTCTACACGATCTTGAGATCGGAAAGAGTACGACTACATCACCCACGAGAATCCGCTCTCGTTAAACGCTTTGGAATCTTCGAGGGTAAGTTATACCATCGACTCGTTGCTACAATCTAGTAGATAGATCTTGGCTTGTTTGTTTGTATGCGATAGAAAATTTTGTTTTCCATGCTACGAACCCCTACAGTGGTATCAGAGCCGTGTCTATATGTAGATCTGTTGCACGAGTAGAACACAATGGTCATTATGGGCGTTGATGCTTTTATTTTCGATTGCTTTTTGTGTACTTTGCATCTTGCGGTATGTTGGGATGAAGCGGCCCGGGCTAACCTTACATGACATCATTCATGAGACTTGCTTCACGCTTGACATGCAACTTGTATTGTATAAGTTGCTTTATGGTGCTGTTTCTCCTAGCATAGTTAAGATCCAATTTACAACGGGTGATCAACAATGCTAGTATCAATGTTGTGGTTCTTGTTCGTAAGTTAGAACGACACTTATTGAAAGCCCCAAACCACGTAAAATATGCAAAGAAAGTAGAGGCGTCTAACTTTGTTTTGGGGTGTGCAATGATGTGATATGGCCATGATTGTGATTATATTTGATGTATGCAATGTTCCTTATTGTAAGTCGGCAACGGCGGGAGCCATATGGTTGTCTTTAATTTATGTTAAGACCGCGTGTCTATTCAAAGTAGTTGTAATAGTTGAAGCGGTGGGCGACAACCATGGAGAAGCGTCATTGACCTTGATGCAATGCGGTGATGATGGAGATCATGTTCGTGCTTGAAGATGGAGATCGGAGGCACAAAGAAGAAAGGCCATATCATATCACATATATATTGAATTGCATGTGATGTTAATCCTTTATGCATCTTGTATTGCTTAGTAGACGACGGTAGCATTATAAGATGATCCCTCATGCACATCAATTTCAAATCATAAAGTGTTCACCCTTAGTTAGCACCGTTGCTAAAGCTTGTTGTTTCGAAGCACCACGTGATGATCGGGTGTTAGATTCGCAAGTGTATACAACGTGAGCAAGCAGATTTGCTCATGCGAAACTAAGGTTTGATCTTGACGAGCCTAGCATGTACGGACATGGTCTCGAACACGGATCACCGAAGGTAAAGCATGAATCATATAGTAGATATGATGAACATGACGATTGTTCGCCATTGAAACTATGTCAACTCTCGTGATGATCGGTGTTGATATGGGTGGTCGCCTTATCGTGATCACTAAAACAATGTGAGGGATATTGTTTTGAGTGGGAGTTCACCTAGTTTAATTTTATTATTAATTTGAACTCAATTTGTCATAAACTTAGTCTAAACTATTGCAAATATGTTGTAGATCAATGGCAGCCCCTACCATCAATTTTAATGCGTTCCTAGAGAAAGAAAAGTTGAAAAACAATGGAAGCAACTTCGCGGATTGGTTCCGCAATTTGAGGATTGTCCTCACAGCTGGTAATTTGACCTATGTGCTGGATGCACCGGGTGACCCACCTGCAGCAACTGCTTCCGATGAAGTAAAGAATGTTTACCTCGCTTGGAAGAATCAAGACTCCATAGTTCAAGGTGCTATCTTGTATGGTTTAGAATCGGAGCTTGAAAAAGGTTTGAGGATTCGACCATATGATATTGTCGAAGATCTCAAATTGATTTTGAGACTCATGCGGCAATTGAAAGCTATGAGGCTTCCGAAAAGTTCTTTAACCGCAAGATGGAAGAGGGCAGCTCGTCGGTGAGCATGTGCTTAAGATGTCCGGCACGCAAACAAACTTCAAAGGTTGGGTATAGTGATTCCTAATGCTTTGGGGATTTACCGTGTCCTCCAATCACTACCACCAAGTTACAAGAACTTTGTGATGAACTACAACATGCAGAACATGAACAAGACGTTGCGAACTCTTTGCCATGTTGAAATGCGAAGTGGAGATCAAGAAAGAGCACCAAGTGTTGTTGGTCAATAAGACCACCAAATTCAAGAAAGGCAAGTCTAAGCAAAAGGGACACTTCAAGAAGGGTGGTAAGAAAGCTACCACGCCGACGAAGAAGACCAGGGCTGGACCTAAGCCTGATACTGAGTGCTTTTACTGCAAGGGAGAAGGTCACTGGAAGCGGAATTGCCCAAAGTACTTGGCGGATTTGAAGAACGGCAACATCAAGAAGAAAGGTATATCTGATATACATGTTATTGATGTGTATCTCACTAGTACTCGTAGTAGTGCCTGGGTATTTGATACTGGTTCGGTTGCTCATATTTGTAACTCGAAACAGGTGCTGCAGAATAAACGGAAGCTAGCGAAGAACGAGGTGATGATGCGCGTGGGAAACGGATCAAAGGTTGATGTGATCGCGGTCGGCACGCTACCCCTTCATCTACCATCGGGATTAGTTTTATACTTAAATAATTGTTATTTGCGCTGCGTTGAGCATGAACATTATATCGGGATCTTGTTTATTGCGAGACGGTTACTTGTTTAAATCTGAGAATAATGGTTGTTCTATTTATATGAGTAATATGTTTTATGCACATGCACCTTTGATAGATGGTCTATTCTTATTGAATCTCGATAGTGGAAATACACATATCAACATTGAGGCTAAACGTTTGAAATCAGCGATAATTCGACCTATATGTGGCAATCGCTGCCTTGGTCACATCGGAGTGAAACGTATGAAGAAACTCCATTCCGATGGACTTCTTGAATCACTTGATTTTGAATCACTTGAACGATGAGAAGCATGTCTGATGGGTAACCTGACTACGACTCCATTTCCCGGTATGATGGAGCGAGCTACAGACTTATTGGAAATCATACATACCGATGTGTGTGGTCCAATGAGTGTAGCATCGCGCGGTGGTTATCGTTATGTTCTTACCTTCATAGATGACTTGAGTAGATATGGGTATATCTATTTCATGAAACATAAGTCCGAAACTTTCGAGAAGTTTAAGGAGTTTCAAAGTGAGGTAGAGAATCAACGTAACAAGAAGATTAAATTTCTACGTTCTGATCGTGGAGGTGAATATCTAAGTTACGAGTTTGGCGAGCATTTAAAGAAGTGCGGAATACTTTCACAATTGACACCGCCAGGAACACCACAGCGTAATGGTGTGTCTGAACGTCGTAATCGAACTCTCTTAGATATGGTTCGTTCTATGATGTCACTTACAGATTTACCGCTATCATTTTGGGGTTATGCATTAGAAACAACCGCATTCACTTTAAATAGGGCACTCTAAATCCGCTGAAACGACACCATATGAATTATGGTTTGGGACGAAACCTAAATTGTCGTTCCTTAAAGTTTGGGGATGAAGCCTATGTAAAGAAGTTACAAACGGACAAGCTTGAACCCAAAGCGGAAAAATGTCTTCATAGGATACCAAGGAAACTATTGGGTATACCTTCTATCATAGATCCGAAGGCAAAATCTTCGCCAAGAATGGATCTTTTCTAGAGAAGGAATTTCTCTCGAAAGAAGTGACTGGAAGGAAAGTAGAACTCGACGAGGTTGTCGAACCTTCTCTCGAAATTGCGAGTAGCGCAAGACCGGAAGAAGTTCCCGTGGTGCCTGACCGATAAGAGAGGAAGCTAATGATGATGATCATGAAACTTCGTTGAAGTTGCTCTGGAACCTCGGAGGTCAACGAGAACTCGTACCTCCAGTTGGTATGATTCCGTTATGAATGTCATGGTGGTGGACAACACCGATGACCCCGAGACATATGAGGAAGCGATGATGAGCCCAGATTCCAATAAATGGCAAGAAGCCATGAAATCCGAGATTGGATCCATGTACGAAAACCAAGTATGGACTTTGGTGGACTTACGGATGGCCGAAGGCTGTCGAGAACAAATGGATTTTCAAGAAGAAAACAGATGTTGATGGTAATGTTATCGTCTATAAAGCTCGACTTGTCGCAAAAGGGTTTGACAAATTCAAGGAGTTGACTACGATGAGACTTTCTCACCGTAGCGAAGCTAAAGTCTGGAGGATTATGTTAGCAATCGCTGCATATTATTATTATGAGATATGGCAGATGGATGTCAAAACAGCATTCCTCAATGGAGACATTGATGAAGAGTTGTATATGATGCAACCCAAAGGTTTTGTCTATCCTAAAGATGCTAACAAGGTATGCAAACTTCAACGGTCCATCTATGGATTGAAGGCATCCCAAGTTGGAATCAACGTTTGATAAGGTAATCAAAGTTTTGGTTTTATACAAACTTATGGAGAAGCTTGTATTTACAAGAAAGTGAGTGGGAGCTCTGAGCATTCTTAATACTATGTGGATGACATATTGTTGATTGGGAATGATGTAGACCTTCTTAATAGTGTCAAGGAATATTTGAATAATAGTTTTTCAATGAAGGATCTTGGCGAAGCAGCTTACATATTAGGCATAAAGATTTATAGAGATAGATGAAACGCCAAATATCATTGTCACAGAGTACATATTTGGACAAAGTTCTAAAGAGGTTTGGAATGGAAGAAAGCAAGAAAGGGTTCATGCCCATGTTGCCCAATACGACCTTGAGTAAAACTCAAAGTCCGACATCGGCGTAAGATAGAGAAAGTATGAGTAAGACTCCTATGCCTCACCATAGGATCTCTAATGTATGCCATGCTATGTACTAGACCCGACATTGCATATGCTGTTAGTTTAACTAGCAGATATCAAAGTGATCCAGAGTGGATCATTGGACAATGTCAAAAACATCCTTAAGTACTTGAGAAGAACTAAGGATATGGTTCTTTCTTATGGAGGTGATGAACACTCGTTGTTAATGGTTACACCGATGCTAGTTGGAACACCGATCCGATGATTCTAAATCACAATCCGGATACGTATTTATTTTGAATGGTGCAACAGTTAATGGAGGAGTGCAAAGCAAAGCGTTGTGGCGAGATCTTCAACGAATCGGAATACATGGTCTTCAAGGCTTCACAAGAAGCGATATGGATGAAAGAGTTCATTACAGCTGGATGTGGTTCCAAGTGCGCTGGACCCAATGTCTATCTATGTGATAACATGGGCGCCATAGCCATGCGCAAGAACCAAGGTCACACAAGAAGTCAAGCATATCAAGCTGCGTTTTCACGCTATTCGAGAACATATCCGGGATGGGGATATAAAGATTTGCAAACTACACACAGATCCGAATGTGGCGGATCCATTGACTAAACCTCTCCCGAGGGCAAAACATGACCAACACCAAACTGCCATGGGTGTTCGGTATATTACCATGTAATCTAGATTAGATGACTCTAGTGCAAGTGGGAGACTGTTGGAGATATGCCCTAGAGGCAATAATAAATGTAGTTATTATTATATCTTTGTGTTTATGATAAATGTTTACATTCATGCTATAATAGTATTAACAAGGAAACCATTAATACTTGTGTGATTTGTAAACTTAATTTGAAGTCCCTAGTATAGCCTCTATACTTCACTAGCTTGTTGGTTGATGATTGTGGTTTCCCTATCATGAACATTGAGATGTTATCAACAACAAGATCATATCGTTAGGAGAATGATATGGTGGACATACTCCTATAGATAAGCGTAGCATAAAGATCAAGTCATTTCAATAGTTCAATTGCTATATGCTTTCTGATACATAGTAACCTAATTCCTTCGACCATGAGATCATGCATATCACCTTTACCGGATGGATGCTTTGATGACATCAAACACCACACCGTAACTGGGTGGCTATAAAGGTGGCATTAAGTGTTCGGAAAGTATTGGTTGAAACACATGGATCAAGAGTGGGATTTGTCCATCCACATGACGGATAGATATACTCTGGGCCCTCTCGGTGGAATGTCATCCAATTGGCTTGCAAGCATGTGACTTGGTCACAAGGGATCACATATCACGGAACGAGAAAGAGTACTTATCGGTAACGAGGTTGAACTAGGTATGCAGAGATACCGACGATCATAACCTCGGATAGGTAAACTATCGTGAGACAAAGGGAATTGGTATCGTATGTAAGTGGTTCATTCGATCGCAAAGTAATCGTAGAAATATGTAGAGCCATATGAATTTCTAGATTCCTCTATTGGTTATTGTTCGGAAGTGTCTCGATCATGTCCGTAATTCACGAACCGTAGGGAGACACACTTAAGGATTCGACGTTGTTTGAGTAGTTATGGTATTATGAGAAAGAGACCGAATGTTGTTCGAGTCTCGGATGGGATCCGGATATCACGAGGTGATCCGGAGAATAAGATTCATATAAGGAAAGTCCTGCTGAGTTCGGGAATGATTCCGTGTTTTCATCGGAATGTTCTAGAAGGTTCCGGATTGTCCGACACCGGGGAGGGTACATGAATGTGTCATTACATATTGGAATGATTGCATCATGTACTAAGTGTTCTTGCTGTCCCAAATAAAGGATTAAATTGAATCCTAAAACAGAAAAGTCAAATGTCCGATTTGAAAGTCAAACCAAAACAAGAAACTGTGGGAAACAAGAAAGAGGAGTTGAACCGACTTGAGGGAGGAGTCTCCTCCCAAGCCGGGCGCCACCCAAGGCCGACTTGGGAGGGACTCCTCCTGGCCGCCTCCTCACCCATAAAAGGAGGGGCAGGCTCCCTCCTAGACACACAACTTTCTACCTCTAAATCTCCGGTTTAGAGCCGCTTTGGTTTAGAGCTTCTAATTGCTTTAGCCGCGGTTTAGAGCCTTCTAATTGGTTTAGAGCCTTCTAATTGGTGTGTCTAATTACTAGACCACTAATAGCCTCTCTCATAAGCTCCACCATACTCGCACCGCTTAAGGCGAAGCCTCATGATTTCCCTCTACTTCCGGTACCACGCCGTTGTCTTGCCGAATCGCGAGGAGAGTGCTACAACCTCCGCCGCCGGAACAAGGGAGAGGAAGGTCTTCGCCGAGTACCGAACGTGACCGATCAGGGAGCGCCGGAACGTGGCGCCGGAAGGATCGTCTACACGATCTTGAGATCAGAAAGAGTACGACTACATCACCCACGAGAATCCGCTCTCGTTAAACGCTTTGGAATCTTCGAGGGTAAGTTATACCATCTACTCGTTGCTACAATCTAGTAGATAGATCTTGGCTTGTTTGTTTGTATGCGATAGAAAAATTTTGTTTTCCATGCTACGAACCCCTACACTGGCCCCGTACCTCTTCGGTGGAGATAACCCCGACGCCGTCGCCCTGTACCTCTTCTCCGTTCGCCCCTCCTCTCTGAAGACACGCAGACGGAAAGCAGCTGCGGAGCAGGTCCCCGTCGCGTTGCCGTCAGCCGCGTCACCCCCCCTCCTCTTCTTATCCACAAGCCGCGGAGCCCCTCTCGAACCCTAGCCTCCCTCTTCCCCTCCTCTCCGCCGCCATCCCCTTTTCCCCTGTCCTTCTTCCTCCCGCGGGCAGCAGCAGGCCGAGTAACTACTGCCGCCATGGTCGCCGTGGGCACCCAAGCCGGGATCACACGCCTGTCTGCTTGCTTGGGGTCCTCGAGGAGCTGTCCGTCCCAAGAGCCTCTGCTTCCTCTTCTTCCTGTCCAAGCGCAGAACCCGCCACCGTCGCCGACATCACCTCCGGTCACTCCCCTCCTCGATTCCTCTGGGAATCGGTCTAGGTGAGCACCCCTTTCCAATTCCCCTCCTCCTCCTTTGCTGTTGAGCACCGTAGCCTTGCCTCGGTCGTCTCCAAGTTCGCCGCGTCGCCACGCATTCACCGGCAGTTCGTCCGACAGATAACGATCCACAGCAGCGGCTGCAGTTTTTCCGCCTCTGTACGTCATCGTGCCCCGCCCGCTGCAGCCAAGATCTGGCGATGACCCCTTGATGAAAGTTGTAGCCCGATCATCCCTTGTCATTTTTTGTTTTTGTGGCATGTCGGATTTCTCGTTGGTTTTGTCACCATCGTCCATCGAAGTGTTGAGTTCAGTTTCGTCAGACAAACCACCTCCCCGAACCTTTTCTAGTTAGGCCCTTCATTTTTGCCAGAACCCAACCCGCAGTCCCCTAGCCCCACAGTCAGCGTCGGAGGTTTTTTGTAAAAAGGCTCCCGAAGTTTTCCAGCTTCAACCCGCGGTCCATTGTGTCCACGTGGCACACCCCGTGGCTTCCACTGTGGGTCAGGCCACTGTGACCCCACCGTCGCTGACTTGGGTAGCTCTAGCCCGAGTAAGAAAAGTCCACAGCCATTTTCTTTAATCAATAAAAATTTCAGTAAATGATTATTATCAAATAAATTCATAACTATTTAAATATTTCGAATTTGAATTCAAACCTTATATGAAAAATGTTTTGTTTTTGAATGTTAATTCAAATCTTTAATCAAATAATTTCTGAATTAATTTAATTAGTCAACCTTTGACTTTGACCCTATTTAATAATTTTGACTATAAAATAAATTTAAATTCATAATTCCAAATAATACAAATAATATATGTTTAAAATCAGAAAAATGTGAGGATTTCAAATATGCCATTCAAAATATTATTTGAACACTTTAAATTTCAAGTTGAATTAAATTACAACAAAATGCCCCTGGACCTTAATAAATTAATAACTTTTGTTTTAAAACTCCGAATTTGACAAATGATATGTATAAAATGATCAGCTCGACGAGACCTTTCTGTTTATGCTATCCATGACTTTAATTGCAGCATGCATCATATAAATATAGAGTATACAGCAACTATTATGACAATAAAATGTGACCAAAACCCAATAAAAATGTTATTTCTTGTATTCTACACCTCACCCATGCCATGCTACATTGTTGCCATGCAACTTGTGCATCACTCATCATGGCATGATTGTTTGCTTGTCGCATTTTATTCATATGCTTGCGCTCTTTATTTATGTTGGAGTCACTAGAATCTACTTGGCCAAGATAGCTACTAGCAAGGGAGAGTATGGAAGATCACAAACAACACAGACATGATAGAATCAATAATCAATATGAAACGATAGAATCAATAACCAATCTGACATAGTATCTCAAAATCCATCGGATCCCCGCAAACACAACACGTATGATTACAAATATATGATCTTGATCATGAACGGAGCTCACAAGATCTAAACATGATAGCACAAAGAAGGAGAAACAACCATCTAGCTACTGTATGGACCCATAGTCCAAGGGTGAACTACTCACGCATCATACCGGAGGCTGGCATGGTGATGAATAAGGCCTTCGGGATGATCTCTCCCCTCTGACAGGGTGCCGGGAAGAGCTTCAGATCCCCCGATCTAGGGACGATGGTGACGGCGGCTACAGAATGTTTCATGGAGATCTGATCGGGTGCTTAGGGTTTCTGTATCGGGGCTTTTATAGGCGAGGCAGGGGGCACCCGACACGCCCACACCAGGTGGTAGCGCGCCCTAGGGGGGGCGCGCCACCCTAGGGTGTGGCGGCCTCGTGGCCCCACTTAGTTTGCCCTTCGGTCTCTCTGTTCGTTCCGGTAAAATATTGACTTTGGAATTTGTCCCGTCCAATTCCGAGAATATTTCCTTACTAGCTTTTCTGAAACCAAAAACAGCAGAAAACAGTAAACTGGCACTACGGCATCGTGTTAATAGGTTAGTCCCAGAAAATGTATAAAAATACCTCAAAGTGTAGACAAAGCATAGCAAAATTGATACTAAAGAAGCATGGAATATAAAAAATTATAGATACGTTTACGACGTATCAATTGAACCTCAAAAAAACCTTCTCAAAATAAGCTATCATGTTTGAGGTTTTATGGCTTTCGGGCTAAATGACCAATGTTATGGCCAGAATCGTGGAATAGTGTCGTGGGAATGACCACGGCAGATGCTGCAATCGGCAGCAAGTAGTAGAACGAAGGGCAAGGGCGGCCAGCCATCTGCGGTGCGAGATAAGGGCGGAGACACAGGGTTTTACCCAGGTTCGGCCCCCCGGAGGGTAAAGACCTACTCCTGCTAGATTGTATTATGATGGAGGTACAATGGGGCGATCTCGACGGCTAGGCGGCGAGTCGCTTGGGTGGATGATAGAACGTACGTTTACACGCCCTGTAGGGAGGTTTATATAGACTCACCCTCCCCTAGGGTTTACATATCTCAACCGAATCAGTTAAGGTTTCGGTACTTGTTTAACCTAATCCGACTGGGCCTATCTACTTTCCTGGGCCTTCAACTTCCAGTCGCTTGGATCCACGCCAGGTCTTGATCTAGTCGCCGTCTTGCAGGCCCACTCGCCAGCTCCTGGGCCAGTCGGAAACGTCCGGCTGGGCATACCCCGGTAGGCATATCCCCATCAGTAGTCCCCAAGGCCATCGTCGATTGGGTGCAGGTGGTCGCTGGCAGTCGGAGCATACGGGTCCAATGCGGACATCCATTTGAATCGGTGGCGGGCTCCTGAATAAAGGATAAAACTAGTCATTCTGGTCGCAGCTTGGCGAACGGGTCGGCGAAATATTTAGTCACTGTTGTAGTGGTCGGGTTGGCGAGCCGAGTGGCTGAAGTTGGACCGTCAAACGTAGTCAAAACTAGCCATTGGGGTAATCCAACGGTAACTTTTGGCGTAATCACCGCGTAGTAACGGCTTCCTGATTTGGTGGGTAACAACCGCTATATAAAGGGAATGGTAGGTGATCGGAGAACCACCTCCTCGTCATTTCCTCCGATTGCGCGCACCTCCGTTTTCCTCCGCATCGCGATCTAGCCGATCCAAAATCCTCCGACCTCCACAAACCTTTCTGCCAATGGCCCCCTCCACCGAACCATGGGGCAGGTACAAGTGTATGAGAGCGCTACTGGCGTCTTTCGAGGAGGTCGGGATCCTGCGCGCCGGCAGGTGGCGCATCCCCGCGGCCGGAGAGGTGACTCCGGACCCGCGCGAGGGAGAATTCGTCTGCTTCACCAGCCACCTGGAACAGGGGCTGGGATTCCCCACATCTCTCTTCTTCCGGCGCTTCTGCTCCTTCTACGGGATCCAGCCATCGGACCTGGGTCCGCACAGCATCGAGCAGCTCGCCATTTTCGTGGCGTTCTGCGAGTGCTACCTGGGATTCAGGCCCTACTTCCCCCTATGGAAAGATCTGTTCCACATGAGGATCAGTCGCGAAGAAGCAGGTGGCCCAATGCTGGCTGCGGGTGGCCTGAGGTTCCAGTTGAAATCAAAGGCCTCCTTTTTCGATCTGATGCTACCTGCCAAGGCGGCAAGCGAATGGAAGAAGTCTTGGTTTTACGTCACCGAGGCGACTCTAGACGGCGAGGTGGCGATCCCAAGATACTCCGCCGACCGGCCCGAACCGCGCCGACTCAGAGTCGACAAACTCCCAATAGACTAGCGGATGGTCGTGGATGAGATGCTTCAGACCATCCGTGTTGGAGATATTCCCAAGAGGCAATAATAAAAGTGGTTATTATCATATCTTCATACTTATGATAAATGTTTACATACCATGCTATAATTGTATTAATCGGAAACATTAATACTTGTGTGATTTGTAAACTAAAATAAGAGTCCCTAGTAAAGCCTCTTGTTAAACTAGCTTGTTGGTTAATATATGATCATGGTTTCCTGATCATGAACATAGAGATGTTATTAACAACAGGATCATATCATTAGGAGAATGATGTGATGGACATACTCCTATAGATAAGCGTAGCATAAAGATCAAGTCATTTTAATAGTTCAATTGCTATATGCTTTCTGATACATAGTAACCTAATTCCTTTGACCATGAGATCATGCATATCACCTTTTCCGGATGGATGCTTTGATGTCATTAAACACCACACCGTAACAGGGTGGCTATAAAGGTGGCATTGAGTGTTCAGAGAGTATGTGTTGAGGCACATGGATCAAGAGTGGGATTTGTCCATCCATATGACGGATAGATATACTCTGGGCCCTCTCGGTGGAATGTCATCCAATTAGCTTGCAAGCATGTGACTGGCTCACAAGGGATCACATACCACGGTAACAAGGTTGAACTAGGTATGCAGAGATACCGACGATCAAAACCTCGGATAAGTAAAATATCATGAGACAAAGGGAAATTGGTATCGTATGTGAGTGGTTCATTCGATCGCAAAGTAATCATAGAAATATGTGGGAGCCATATGAATTTCCAGATTCCTCTATTGGTTATTGATCGGAGAAGTGTCTCGATCATGTCCGCATAATTCACGAACCGTAGGGAGACACACTTAAGGATTCGATGTTGTTGAGTAGTTATGGAATGATGAGTAAGAGACCGAATGTTGTTCGGAGTCTCGGATGGGATCCGGGATATCACGAGGAGATCCGGAATGGTCCGGAGAATAAGATTCATATAAGGAAAGTCCTGTTTCGGGTTGGAGAATGGTTCCGTGTTTTCATCGGAATGTTCTAGAAGGTTCGGAATGTCCGACTGGAGGGAAGGGTACATGAATATGTCATAACAAGTTGGAATGATTGCATCATGTACTAGGTGTCATCGCTGAACAAAATAAAGGGTTTAATCAAATACTAGTTTGAAAAGTAAAACGCCAATTTGAAAAGTCAAACGACTATTTTGTGAAGTGGAGGGAGAGAAGGAAACCTGGGAAGAGAAGGTTTCCCTTCTCTCCTCCAAACCGCCGGCCAGCAAGGGAGTTGGGGGAGGACTCGGCTAGCCCTATCCGCCCCTCCCACCTATAAAAGAAAGGGCACCCTCTCCTACACCTTGTCCTTAGCCACGCCTCTAAACCCTAGGCCAGCCGCCGCACCCCCTCTAGATGCGGCTGCCCTAGAGCTCCTCTAAACTACCGTCTAGCTAATCCCTAGCTGCTGGTTGCTCTAAACCCCTTGGTGCCTCTAAAACCTAGACCACCAAGGCCTCTCTCATAGTCCACCATACTCGCTCCGGCTTAAGGCGAAGCCCTGCGAGATCTCCCCTCTACTTCCGGTACCACGCCGTCATGCTGCCGGAGTCGCGAGGAGAGTGGAACAAGGGAGAGGAAGGTCTTCATCGAGTACCGAACGTGTGACCGACTGCGGAAGCGCTGCCGGAACGCAACGCCGGAAGGATCGTCTACGTGATCTTGAGATCGGTAGTGTACGACTACATCACCCACGAGAATCTGCTCTCGTTAACCGCTTTGGAATCTTCGAGGGTGAGTTCCTCTATCGACTCGTTGCTACAATCTAGTAGATAGATCTTGGCTTGTTTGTTTGTATGCGGTAGAAAATTTTTGTTTTCCATGCTACGAACCCCTACAATCCGCGGCCTGAAGAAGAAGGGTCTTCAGACCATCAATTTGTACAACTGTTGGCTTGGGTGGTGACTCATTCCCCTGGCCCGCCGTGACCATTATATGTACGAGTACACGGTCCGGGAGGACTCGACGAAATCCTGCCTCGCCGAGTGGAAACTCGAGGACTACATCCCGGCGTTGAAGAAGATCACCAGCGGTACCGACGAAGGCTGGGTCGCTTCACACCGCGAAGCATCCAGCCCCGACGGTAAGTCATTTTCTATCATTCGCAGTCGCAGTTGATGCTATCGCAGTTATATTGACATTACTTCATGCTTGCTGCAGCTATTTCAAGTGGTGGAAGGGTGGCTTCCACCCGCGGAAGACGAGAACTCGAGCCCGTCCGTCCAGGACGGGGGCGAGTCGCCTACCACCAAGGGCAGCGCCGAGAGCGACAGTAGCGACGACGATGACGAGTCCGAGGAAGAGGCCGCCCCATTGGTTCGCAAAACTCGCGGGCAGCATCAGCGCGAACTCGAGGCGAGTAGAAGTCTTGAACGTCACGATGATGACGACGACGAGCTTCCCGATCTCACCTCGCGTCGCGAGGCCACTCCGTCGAAAAAGAAGAAGAAGAAGGAGGTGAAGGCCCCTCCGAAGAGGAAGACGAAGCCAGCGAGACAGGCATCTCTGCCTCATTCGGCGAGTAGTTCCGACACCACCAGCATGGCCAGGGATGAAGCGCCACAGACGATGGCAGCACCGGATGTCACCGCCGTCCTGAGTGAGGTGCCTCTGGCCTCGATTCCTCCCCCATTCGCCCCAGTCTCTGGGTCGAGGGTCGCTCCGGCCGCGGCAGCTTCGCCTCCCAGGAGAGCTCCTGCCGAAAATGTTGTGGAGGCTCCTATCGCGGCCTCATCAACAAAGAGGCCGTCTGTGTCTTGGGCACATGATGTCCTGGAGATGGGCCTCAGTCGGAAACTGGGCCCCGAACTGGAGAAGCCGGCTAGCATCCACACGGGGCTGCGGTTCATACCAGTCGCCAAGTGAGTTTTATTCACTTGCCTTGCTTTTCGTTGTACTCGGACCACTTTGCTCATGTAATCAATTTTCAGGACTGGAGTTAAAAAGATAGGCCACCCGTCCGTGGCCAAAGTGCCGCCAGTCATCGCCGAGGAGGACCCTTCTCGGAAGAGGAAAGCCAAGAAGGCCAAGAGCGACGATGTCGTCACGATGTCTGACGACACGACGATTGCTCCGAGTGATCCTGTGGCGGGGGCGGCCTCGACGATCAAGGAGGGAGCTTCCTCGCCTGGGATGGCCGAGCCGGCCTCTTTTGGTGCCGGCGCATCCATCGCGACCTTCCCCCGCTTCATGGCCAGAGCGGCTACAGCGAGTGGTACCACGCCATCGAGCCGCGTGCCTGGGGTCGCCAAAACGGAGGTCGAGCAGCGTCGCGGGCACACTCCGGCTCTTCTCGCATCCGTGGATGCGCTACAGCTTCATGGCATGCTTGGCGCAGCCATCCAGGTATGTCCAGTCCCCGAGGATCGGGCCACTGAATTGCAGTGGTCATATTCTTTTGGTGTTTTGCTTTTATTTCTCGCGCCCAGTCCCCGAGTGCGCATTCGCTGAATTTTAGCGGGTGGGCGCTTAGGGTTTTTGATCTCCAGTCCCCGAGTGTCCAGTCGCTGAATTTCAGCGGGTGGGCACTTAGGATTTTTTTATCTCCAGTCCCCGAGTGTCCAGTCGCTGAATTTCAGTGGGTGGGCACTTAGGATTTTTGATCTCCAGTCCCCGAGTGTCCAGTCGCTGAATTTCAGCAAGTGGGCACTTAGGATTTTTGATCTCCAGTCCCCGAGTGTCCAGTCGCTGAATTTCAGCAGGTGGGTACTTAGGATTCCATTTTCGTTAACTGTTTGACTTTTGTACAGGGTTTGCAGCGTAAATCAGCTGACCGGCTTGCTGCAAAGTGTCGCGCGGAGAAGGAACTTGTCACCGTCCAAGAGGCGAACAAGGGACTCCAGTCGATTGCTGCGAAGGCAGAGGAGGTTCGCCAGGGCCTTGTCCCGGTGAGTGAGCTGACGGCGGCTCAATATGAGTTGAGATTGGCTGAGAAGAGGATCACCGACCTTGAGCGCGAGCTTAAGGACGCGAAGGAGGAGGCGAGCTCGGCGGATGGGCGAGCCAAGGCTGCTGTTACGGCCTCCGCTGAGGAGCGTAAGGTCTCTGATGCCCTTGTTGCTGGGCTTCAAGACGACTACTCCTCTCTTTAGAGCTTCATCACGGATCTCTCCCGTCCTTTGATTGGTAAGTGTGCCTGCATCTGCCTGTAATATTTTCTTTGTGTGATCTTTGATGTACTCACTACCCCCCTCTGTCCACAGGTCGGATCATCGACAGCGCGGAAGAGGCGCATTCGTTCGACGCGCGGCAGTGCGTGGCCACTCTGGTCGACTCGGCCACGTTATCCGCGACTTGTATCCGGGCGTATCTTCAGAAGATGTCGCCCACGGAAGTGATTCCCAGCAACCTCATCGAAGTGTGGCGGTACTTGGAGAAGGCGCCATCAGTCGTCGAGTTCATGACGCGGTCGGCGTTCCGGCGCGGGGCGGCGACAGCACTTAGCCTTGGGCTCGCCCACTTCCCGGAGGATTTCGATCTGGATGACATGACGAGTGGCTACCCATCGTCGACTGGCTCGGTGGAGATCGCTGAGGTGCTGAAGCTGACGGACCGCGCCGCGGTATACTCCGATCGCATCTGGGCGATGGGCGACCTCCTTCCTTATCAGGAGACGATCGTCGCACCCAACGACCCCGAGCCGCAGCACCGCGACTTCAAGATCGAGCAGCCCTTCCGTGCGGCGATGGCGGGTGAGCTGACGACGTCCCCTTCGAACCCGTACACTCCCTTCATTCGCAACCGCAAGGGTGGCGGCGAGTCGACATCGAAGCCTGCGGAATAAGACATTGTGCCCTGGGGCGTTAGCAGTAGTTCGGCCATTGGGCGCACATTGTACTTTGTAACAACTATGATCTGCTATAATGGGATATCGTGTTTGTGAATTGTCGTGTGTTTGTGATTGAGGTTTGAACGAGTCCCCGAGCGCGTCCACCCTTTTTATGGGGTTTACCTCGTTTGTTATGTGTTTGTGGTTGTGAACGTTTTGTTATTGAGGTCGACTCGCCCGAGCTTGGAAAGCCAGTCGCAAGGCGACTCCCATGAGTGCTCTGTACTTCACCGTTTTCTCTTGCGCGAACAAGGTCGGGTAGCCGAGTCCCCGAGCGTGGTACTTGGTTGTTCTAGGCGCGACTCTAGGGTGGGTGAGGACTGGGCGCGTCAGAGTAAGCGGATCACTCCTGCCTGGCCCGTCAGGTCAGTCGCATGGCGAGTCCTGGGCATGCTCTCATACTTGGCATTTTCCCCAGTCGCTCGCGCTGAACTGGTCGTCAGTCCCCGAGCGTGGTACTTGGCCGTTTGAGTCGCCGTGTCAAGGATGCGGAGGATCATGGTCGCTGTGAGGAACGAAGGCAGTTGTCTTGGCTCGTTAAGCCAGTCGAGCTAGGCAACTCCAATGGGGCTCCGGGTAGGCGTTTTTCGTGGACATTACGAGACCTGGGGTAACCCAGTGCCCTCGTAGTGCACTCCTTGGCCGTGCCGATCGCTGTACCAGAGGTTGACTCCTGCAGTTAGCTTGGTGCTATTATTACGAGTGCGAGTGGCACAAGACACGGAGAGTAGACACAATTTGTGGTAACCAATATGTTTTATTTCATAGCGACTAGAGGATACATATGTGGAGTTCTAGGAGTAGAACTTCCGTAGGAGGTTTACATTCCATGGCCGCTTGACGTCGAGTTTTCCGTCTCCGCGGACGTCGGTGAGGTAGTAGGCGTCGTTGCCGAGTACTCGCTCGATGGCGAATGGTCCCTCCCACGGGGGGAGAGATTGTGGATGCCTTCTTGTCATGGATGAGGCGTAGCACCAGGTCGCCTTCCTGGAAGGTGCGAGTTTTCACTCGCCGGCTATGGTAGCGGCGGAGTCCTTGCTGGTAGATGGCAGTGCGAGAGCAAGCTAGGTCGCATGCCTCGTCAAGTTGATCGATTCCATCCTAACGTGCGAGTTCGTTCACAGCCTCCGTGTAGTGGACGACCCTTGGCGAGTCGTGCTCGAGGTCGGTGGGCATGACTGCCTCGGCGCCGTACACCATAAAGAAGGGGGTGAACCCTATCGACCTGTTGACCGAGGTGCGGATACCCCAGATGACGGAGGGTAGCTCCTCGACCCAGCACCCGGCGATGCGCTCGAGTGGTACTTGGAGCCGCGGCTTCAGGCCGTGGAGGATGCTCTGGTTGGCCCGTTCCGCCTGGCCGTTGGACTCCGGGTGGGCGACTGACGCGAGGTCAAGCCGGATGTGATGTTCCTCGCAGAACTCGACCATGGCTCCTTTGGCGAAGTTGGTGCCGTTGTCCATGATGATGTTGTTTGGGAACCCGTAGCGATATATGAGCTCGCGTATGAATTTGGTGGCGGTCTTCCCGTCGCAATATCCGGACTGGCTTGGCCTCCACCCACTTTGTGAATTTGTCGACCGCGACCAGGAGGTGGGTGAAGCCAGAGGGGGCCTTTTTGAAAGGGCCTACCATGTCCATACCCCATACGGCGAATGGCCAGGTGATGGGGATTGTCTTAAGCTACCGAGCTCGCAGGTGTCCGTTGGCGATTTCGCACACCCGCACCGCTGGACAATGTCGACGCATCGGCGTGTGCGGTGGGCCAAGAGAAGCCGTGCCGCATAGCCTTTGGCGAGAGAGGCTCCGCGGTGGCCGCAGTCGCCGGAGTGGATGTCGTGGAGGATCTTGCGTCCTTCGGCGGGTTGGACGCAGCGTTGGAACACGCCGGTCACGCTGCGCTTGTGGAGCTCGCCGTCGATGATGGTGAAGGATTTGCATCGACGTGCAACCATCCGGGCGTCTGTCTCGTCTGCCGGCAAGGTGCCAGCCTCCAGGTAGGCGATGTACGGCTTGGTCCAGTCGTCTGGCTCGGCGATGAGTGCGACCAGGGCTGCCTCTGGTTGCAGCGGGACTCCGATGTCGATCTCCCTTGGGGGAGAGACTGACGGCTTGGTGATCGTGTCGAGGAAGACGCCGGCGGGTGGTGCGAGTCGAGCCGACCCGATGCGAGAGAGTGCGTCGGCCTCCTCGTTCTTCCGCCTGTCGATCCACTCGACGGAGTAGCCTGCGAAGTGTCCACCCAGCTTGTCTACTGCTTGGCGGTATGCCGCCATGGTGGGAGAGACGGCGTCGCAAGTACCAGCGACTTGCCCAGCGACGAGGTCGGAGTCTCCGTACCAACATAGGCGGTTGACATTCATCTCCTTGGCAGCTCGCATGCCGTGGAGTAGTGCCTCGTACTCGGCCATGTTGTTGGTGCAGGGGGTGAAGTCGAGGCAGAGGACGTAGCAGAGCTTGTCGCCCTTCGGGGAAGTCAACATGATCCTCGCCTGCGTTGCTGCGTTCTGGAGCCGTCGCGTGCTCCGAGTGGAGGTATGGCAGCTTTTCCGCCGGGCCTCTTCCCCGGGCGATGAAGTCCGCGAGCCTGCGACTTGATCGCTGTGTCTCATACTTGATGTTGTGGACGCCGATTTCGACGCCCACATGGCGACTTCCGGTCGCCTCACGGTTGCGGATGATGTCCTGCAACGGTGCCGAGGAGACGACCGTGATCGGGTGCTCGAAGTAGTGCGCCGGTGCTCAAGACCGTGTATACCAGCTGGTATTATGGTACCGGGCGTGACTCGGTGAGGACCTCGCTGATATAGTACACCGGTCGTTGTACCGGGCGCTCCTTTCCTTCCTCCGGCCGCTCGACGACCGTGACGGCGCTGACGACGCGCTCGGAAGCCGCGACGTAGACCAGCATGGGTTCTTTGTCAATGGGGGCGGCGAGTAGAGGTGCTGCGAGTAGCACCTTCTTGAGGTCGCGGAGTGCGTCGTCCTCTTCCTTGTCCCACTGGAAGGTGGGGTTCTTTCGCATCAGGCGGTATAGGGGCACGCCTAGGCGGGGGATGAAGCAACTGAGAGCCGCTACTCGCCCGGCCAACTTCTGGACATCGCGCAGGCACTCGGGTTTGCCGAGTCGAGCGATCGTGTCGATCTTGGTGGGGTTCGCCTCGATCCCGCGCTTTGAGACGACGTACCCCAGTAGTTGCCCTGCTGGTACACCGAAGGTGCATTTGCCTGCGTTTAGCTTTATCTTGTATTTCCGTAGGTTGGCGAATGTTTCCTCTAGGTCGGCGAGTAGATCGCCCTGGTGAGCGGACTTCACTACCATGTCGTAGATGTAGACGTGGATATTGCGGCCAATTTGGCTCGCAAGGCATTCTTGCATGCACCGCTGGTAGGTCGCACCGGCGTTTTTGAGGCCGAAGGTCATGGTGGTGTAGCAGAAAGCTCCAAATGGCGTGATGAACGCCGTCTTTTCCTCGTCCTCGATAGCCATCTTG
This sequence comes from Avena longiglumis, assembly GCA_030063025.1. Lineage (NCBI taxonomy): Eukaryota > Viridiplantae > Streptophyta > Magnoliopsida > Poales > Poaceae > Avena > Avena longiglumis. Next base: position 333,783,788 of record CP125978.1, read on the forward strand.
ATCTGGTTGTACCCAGAGTAGGCGTCGAGGAAGCACAGCGACTCCGAGCCCGCTGTGGAGTCGATTATCTGGTCGATCCGCCGGAGGACGAATTGCTCCTTCGGGCAGGCGCTGTTTAATTTTGTGTAATCGATACACATTCTCCAGGTCCCATTTTTCTTCTCGACCAGGACTGGGTTTGCCAGCCACTTGGAGTATTTGATTGGCCAGATGAAGCCTGCAGCGAGTAGACGCTGCACCTCCTCGGCGATGGCTCGGCAGCGTTCTTCATTGAAGGGCCGCAGCGACTGCTTGACGGGTCGCACTTTGGGGTCGGCATTGAGTTTGTGCTCAGCGAGTTCCCTAGGGACACCAGGCATGTCAGAGGGTTTCCATGCGAAGATGTCCCTGTTCTCACAGAGGAACTCGATGAGCACGCCTTCCTATGCTGGGCTCATGCCTGTCCCGATTGTCACCGTCTGGCTGGAGTCGCCTGGGACCAGCTCGACGGTGCGGGTGTGCATCATTGCCTCGAAGGCTGAGGTGTTGGTGCCCTCCGAATTGGGCTTCTTGAGTATGGTGGGGTCGTCGTTGTTGACCCCGCTCGCGTACTTGGCGAGCTCGTCGGCGTGGTTGGCCTCTGCCGCGATGACGGCGTCGGCGAGTTCGGCGCCTTTGGCCTCGCACTCGGCGGCCATGTCGGGTCGCTGATGGTGATGACGCCGCGGCCGGAGCTTCATCGCTTGTACGCGTAGTGGGCGCTGCCATGAACTTGGCGAACGCCGCGCCCCAGACGCAGCGGTAGGGGCTGTCAAGGGTACCATCTCAAGACGACCCGCCGGTGCGGAAGTTTGCCGTGCCGAAGGTGATCGCAGCGTGACCTTGTCGATCGGGTACGCCTTCCGACCGGGACGATGCCGTGGAACGTGGTGTAGGTCGACCATCGATCGCGGGAGCCGCAATGCTCAAGGTGTCCAGGTATAGGATGTTGATGGAGCTGCCGCCGTCCATCAATGTCTTGGGGAGCCAATAGTCTCCCACCTTAGGCTTGACCACTAGGGCGACTCGGCCTGGGTACTCGATGCGTGGCGAGTGGTCCTGGCGGCTCCAGGTGATGGGCTGCTCCGACAAGTTGAGGAACTGGGGAACGTCCACCTGGGCCACCGCGTTTACGGCGACGGCGCGGGCGATGACCTTCTTCTCGCGCTTCGTGTTGAATCCTGTGAAGGTGTGGAGCGAGCCGGCCACACTGCCGAATTTTCCGCCGTATGGCGGGTTGTTGTCGGGGTCCTCCCGTGCTCGTCGTGCCTTCTCGATCTCCTTGAGAGAGTGGCAGTCGGCGGTCGTGTACGTGGCAGGCTTCCCTTCCCTGTTGTGAAACGCACAAGGCTGGTTAAGGAGGGTCGCGGGGTCGAACCTTGGTTTCGCCTTGTAGTTGCCGCCGTCGTGGCGTTGCCCTCCGTCGCGGCGGAAGCTCTTGGGCTCGCGCTGCGCGTGCCCGGCGTTGGCGACGAAGTTTGCCGGTGAGGCGTTTGCCGGTGAGGCGAGTGTTGCTGTAGCGTAGGTCGGACCATCGTCCGTTGTCGTTGCCGTTCGTGCGGCGTTGACCTCCCGACTCGTCGTCAGTTTCCTGGTTGGGATCTTCCTCCGCGTATCTCTTCGCGATCTCGAGGAGGTCTGGTATTTTGTCGAGTGTGCGGTATGCTCGTTTGAGCTTGGCGACCAAGGGCTCGTAGCGGCACGAGGTCTTGAAGCAGTGGATTGCGGTGTCTGGGTGGATACCGGCCGTGTTGTACCATAGCTCTTGCCACCGTTGGACCCAGCTTCGGGTCGACCACTTCGGGTCCCCGGACGACGCCCGTGTCCTCGATGGTGGTGGCGCGGGTGTAGGAACCCTCGAAGTGCCTCAAAAAGGCATCGCGCATCTCTTCCCAGGAGTCGATGCTATCCGGAGGGAGAGTGTTGATCCACTGCCTGCACGCTCCCTCCATCATCAGGGGGAGGTAGCGGGCGGCTAGCAGGTCGGTGTGGCATGCGATCCCCATTGCCATGAGGTAGGTGTCCAGCCACACGGAGGGGTCGTACGAAGGGTCGTACTTTTCTATTTCCTTCGGTGCTTTGAAGTTCGCCGGGTATTTTTCGCCTCGGATCATCGGTCCGAAGCATCGGGGCCCGAGTCGGCTTAGCGACCCCATCGGCTCGCCGTCGCGGCGATTGGTTAGGGTATGTCGCAGGTCGTCGGGCTAGCGTGTGCGCCAGATTTGGTTGTTGATGATGTGAGTGCGGGCGTCGATAGGCTGACCGTTGGCGGTAACGAAGTTGGTCGCTGGCCTGGGGTCGTTGGTGGAGAGTGCCGCGTTCGCGGTCCGGTGTTGGAGCTGCAGTGGTTCGGGTGGCGGGCAGTTGAGGGTGTTTGCTGCCAATGGGCGACCGCTCTGCTGCCCGATGAACGCGAGTACATCCGACCCTGTGAGTCGACGCCTGCGTTTTGTTGCTCGACCGCCTTTGTGAGCAGGGCCTTGACGTACTGGATCTGTAGGGCGCCGTCACCGGTGGTCGTGATGTTGTCGGCCGCTGCTTGACCTGCCACGAGGTTGTTCATCGGTGTGGAGAACAGTGGTAGGCCGTTCGCGTCTTGCTCCCGTGAGGAGACTACTATCCGCGGCTGGTCCTCGGGGTGCGGTTGGGTGGAGGTGGGCGCCCATCGCCGACCCCGTGGGGCCGGGCGCTTCCTCGGTGGCGATTCTCGCAGATCGTGCGCCGCCACGCGGAATGGGTCGTTCGCCGTCGGTTCGTACGCCCGACGGTAGGGTTCAGCGCCGACTGATTCGTTGCTGTGGTAGCGCAACAGCCTCGCTGCCACCGCCGAGGCGAATTTTTCGCCGCTTGTTTCTTCGGATCGCTTCCGCCAGCGGAGTTCCTCGACCTCCGCTGTTGCATTGGGAGGGATCAGGGTGAGAAGGGATCCTCCGCGGATCGGTGCGGCCGCCATGTAGGTCGCGGCGCGCGACCGTCCCGCGGAGATTGGCGGAGTTTTCCGATCCGGAGTCAAAGTCGAAGATCCCAAGGATGGAGGGATCCTCGAAGTCTCCCACGTTGGAGACCTGGGTGATGGAGCCTGCGGGCGAAGCCGCGGTGATGGATCCGGCGAGTGACGCCGGAGTCGCCGAGTCGGCGTCATCGTTGAGGGTCGCGTCATCCGTGGCCGCGGAGTTTTTGGCCACGTTGCTGTGGGCCGAGTTGTACTCGGAGGAGAGTCGATGGATCGTGCGGACCTGGCTCTCGGAGAGCCGGTCGCGTGGCGGCGACTCGCGGATGCGAGCCGATTCCTCCGAGACGATGACGTTGTTGAGGCCGACGAAGAGGCTGATCGTGCCGACTGGCAAGATCATGCTGTGCGTGACGGGTCGCGCCGCCGGGACGTAGCTGCTCGGCAAGATCGGTAGCATCTCGCCGATCTCTATCATGCGGCCGGTGGCGACCGACTCGTTGATGGGCATATTGGATCTCGCCGCAGAACACCGGCCAGGCCCCACGGTGGGCGCCACTGTCGTGGGAATGACCACGGCAGATGCTGCAATCAGCAGCGAGTAGTAGAACGACGGGCAAGGGCGGCCAGTCATCTGCGGTGCGAGATGAGGGCGGAGACACAGGGTTTTACCCAGGTTCGGCCCCCCGGAGGGTAAAGACCTACTCCTGCTAGATTGTATTATGATGGAGGTACAATGGGGCGAGCTCGACGGCTAGGCGGCGAGTCGCTTGGGTGGATGATAGAACGTACGTTTACACGCCCTGTAGGGAGGTTTATATAGACTCACCCTCCCCTAGGGTTTATATATCTCAACCGAATCAGTTAAGGTTTCGATACTTGTTTAACCTAATCCGACTGGGCCTATCTACTTTCCTGGGCCTTCAACTTCCAGTCGCTTGGATCCACGCCAGGTCTTGATCCAGTCGCCGTCTTGTAGGCCCACTCGCCAGCTCCTGAGCCAGTCGGAAACGTCCTGCTGGGTATACCCCGGTAGGCATATCCCCATCACATATTTTGTGGTATTGTGCCCATATCTTGCATGCATGTGCATCTTGAGATGGCGAACAATGTTACAGGAGGAAGTTTTCATTCGTCGCATGGAAAACTTTTTTCCCATATTCTAAGTGCCAATTACGGGGCATTCTATGAAGCAATCACCAAAGGCATAATTTAAAATGCTACCACCCCTTTTTTCAAAAATACTAGATCACCTTACATGGCCAATTTTCCAACTAGGGTATCTCAAACTTTTCCATCCACTCTTGGTCAAAAAGACAAATGTCTATTGAATCTGTAGGAAGTGGGTCCGGTTTGAACTACATGTACATGATATAATGCTCATGATTTTTTATAAAAATCGTTTTTAGCCTCGCAATATGATGTTTCTTTATAGATTTAATGCAAGTTTAGCGAGGCTCGTCCCCTAGGTAAGAATATTCATGCCCGCCATTTTGACCATAGTTTGAAATGGTCATAAGAAATTTAAAAACGGCTCGAACAATGTGAAACATTCCCGTGGTGTTATATCATGTGACATAGTTTCAAGGAAAAATACAAAAATTGGTATATTTATTGCATCTCAAAAAAACCTTCTCAAAATGAGCTATCATGTTCGAGTTTCATGGCTTTTGGGCCAAATGACCAATGTTATGGGCAGAATAGCGGTATAGTTTGTGATACTGTGCCTAAATTATGCATGCATGTGCATCTTGGGATGGCGAACAATGTTGCAGGAGGAAGTTTTACTTTTCGTCGCACGAAAAAACATTTTCTATTTTCCGAGTGCCAAAAATAGGGTGTTTTATGAAGCAATCACCAAAGACATAATTAAAAATGCTATCACCCCATTTTTTAAAATACTAGACCACATTACATGAAAAATATCCCAACCGGGTATCTCAAACCTTTTCGTCCACCCCTGGTGAAAAAGAAAAATGTCTGCTGAATCGGTAGAAAGTGGGTCCAGTTTGAACAACATGATCTAACGCTCATGTTTTTTTGCAAAAAATATTTTTAGACTCATTTCTTCAGAGATCCAATACAAGTTTAGCAAGACTCATCCCCTGGGTAAGAATCTTCATGCTCACCATTTTGACCATTTTTAGACTCACAATATGATTTTTTGAAGATTTGAACACTATTAAATAATTTTTGTTAAAAAAATACATGATGCATTATTAAAAATATGATAGGGATGTCATGGTTGGGTTCTTCTCATTTTTCTAATCGATTTAGACATATTATTTGTCCGGCTTATGGATTTAAAGATATGAATTATTTCATATTAAATAAAAATATAAAAAAATATTTATTCTTTTGTCATTTGAATTCAAGATTATTATTACTTATTCATTTTTGTTTACTTAAATAATTGTTTAAAATTTTAAAAATAAAGACGTGTGACACCATGGTCCAAGGGCTAATGAGATTGATATGGTAATATTAACAACAAGGTCTAATTTCTTTATTGAAAGCTCATTCGGAAGAAAGAGAGAAATTAAACATGCTGGACACACTAGTAGTGTGAAGATGGATCGGGAAGTTTGACCATTGGTACAATTTAACCGAATATTAAGCATACTTAAAGTAAAAAACGCTTATGAGATTAACAAGTCAAACAATTAAAAAAATAAAAAGATTGGATTTTTCTTTTAAAAGAAAACAAAAAATAGGACGAAGGCTACGTCTCCAAACAGCTGTTAGTCATCGGGTGAAGCCCATCTATACTATGCCGACGTCTATGCAGTGGCGGAGGACCCCATAGGGCAGGGTCGGGCGATCGCCCGACCTAACTCCCTGCCTCGCTGCCCCTTGTGCTACTGCTAATCCTACCTTGTGCTGGTTAAGCTTGTGCAGAGTATTTAGTTGGATTGGATCGGCTGGGGAGTCAGGACTAGACAGCTTGACATGCAACCATGCACAGCTACCGTTGCGCTGATTAGATGGATTATTTGCTTTTTTTAATTTTTTGTTTGCTAAAAGAGAAAATAAAATGATACGATCGATTGGTTTCACAACACGTGACAACAGAGGCGGCCAAGATAGTGAGACCGAGAGAAACGCTGCCATATAAAATGATTTTTTTAGAAAGTAATTCCTTTTGATAAACTAGCAAGATTCTTGCTTGCTGATTATTCATCGCAATTTATTTCATACAACATTTACTATAATTGTGTAGTATATATTTCGCCATACCAAAAATTTATTTCATCCTCCGCCGCTGCGTCTATACGACAACTTTACTATGTCGACAACTAATTAGTCTAAATCGACGGCTATACCGACGGCTCCGTAAACGTAGTGACGCGTTCATGTAGTGAGGAAGGAAGTGCCTCGAGTAAGCAATGGCACCGGCCGGTTGATTCATGCCGTCGTGTACGACGGTCAGTACTCAAGGAATTCATGCCGTGCTAGGAATAGCCTTTGGTTGGTTTTTATGCGTGCGTGCGTGCAAATTATCGCTGATAGACCCTGTCATAGCCATGGCCAATACTAGTTTCTTTCTTCCGTGCATGCTTGCTCGCCGCACGTGTACTTGAATGTTAATTCAACCTCGAAACTTCTGGCTCAATGTTAATTCAACAGTCTTGACCAATACGAGTAAAACGAAGACTAATCTCTCTTTTTTTCGAATTAAGGAGCTCCCGGCTTCATCTTATTGATGCTGATGCGTACGTAGACGTAGCGATTGGGATAAATCTAATTCTAACAGCGGGAAAATTCATAGTAGGAGCTTAGCATGCGTGCGCACGTGCGAGTTTGGAGAAAATCCCAAGCGAAACATGTTGCGAGCTTGCTGCGACAGACAATCAGGAGCCAGGCACAGTCAGTTACGTAGATTTTCATCGATCCAGCATTCGGCATTTAGTCGTAGCAGCAGCGAAGCCGATAGAGCTCTCATCACGGTCGCATGCGGTCCTGCTTGTCCGCCCACGGCCACGTCGCTGTTGGAGCAACCTTCGGAATTAATCCTGGCCGAAATCGATTCGGACCGGTCCAAAATTCCAACACGTTGCACACACATATATGGCCCATTGGGTAGGGTGCTGGTAGTTATTCGTCCATGGCTCGCACCTGATACTACTAGTAGTTCCACATGAGAGTAAAATGTATCTATAGTCCCAAAAGTTGCTGGCTATGTCCAAAACGGTCCTGGAACTCAGGATTTGCTATAATACAGTCCTTGATCTTGCTCTTCACGTCCACATACGGTCTAAAATACGAATGGTGAGCGTATACCGCTGACGTGGCGATAAAATGCAGAAGAATGCTACCTAGTCTAGCGGATACATGCGCAAAATCAATTAACTAACCATGCCACTCCATTTGCTAAATCCCATGCAGACATGCTGGCTTCAACATTTGCATGCATCACCGTACCAGACTGCAGCAACGCAGCTTCACCATGCATCCACTCCCAGCTAAAAAGCTCGTGCATCTGCGCACCTATATTAACACTCTGGCTACATGCAGATACATAGTACTAGTAGACCCAATACTCAAGGTCGGGGATGTCTCGTTGTGTCGTCCAGCTCGCAATGTCCCACGGCGCGTTGTACCCCCGTATCGTGCATGAACTACACTGGAGCTCGTTGGCCATGGTACATGTTGTGACGCGTCGGCGAACAACCGCAGCACGAACGAGACATACCGGTGTGTCTTGCCGGCGTTCATGTTCTCGGTGCAGTTGAGCACGCCCTCGAGCGCCACCAGCAAGAACGTGCGCCGCGATGTGTCGCCCGCACTGGGATGCCGAGGTGCCACCGGGCCTACACGCAGTAGCTCTCCGGCGCCGCGCGGTGCAGACCGACGTAGCCGCAGACAAGGACGGGTTTGACGCAGACGACCCGGTGCTCGACGAGGAGCTGTTCCACGCACATAACTCCTCGAGGAAGAGCCGCCCGAGTTGCCCCACCGTACTTTGCTCCACTGGGGCTGGTGCCGCTAGCCGAGGCGAGCCCGAACGGACGCCGGGTAGTAAGTGGCGGGCCTGATGCGGCCATCAGCAAAGAGGTCGTCGGCGAGTGCGGGGGAGCCGTCCAAGCCGGCGAAGCAGGGAAACTCAAACTTCATGTCGTCTCCAGTCTTGCCGTTCGTGGCGTTGGGGAACACTCTTTCCTCAGTTTGTCACGTGTTTGCACCGTTGTGCGCTCGATTTATCTCCACGTAAGCGGCTATACGCTGACCTGTCGTATTTTGGACCGTACGTAGACGTTAAGGACAAGTTCAAGGACTGTATTAGAGCAAACTCTAAGTTACAGGATGGTTTTGGACATGACCGATAAGTTTCAGGACTATAGATGCATTTTACTCTCCACATGATTAACGGCTTGTCATGGAGTGGCCAAAGAATCTTACTAGGAGTACCCAGTCTACCGCCAACAAGGAGAGTTGGAAGATCGTTTTGCCCATGGGCGTGTGTGGTGAACATAGCGTGGAATTGGATCGATGGGGATTGAAGGTGACCTGTTTTTTCTGGAGATAGATGAATTTTCTTGGCGTAAATTATGGGGAGATAGAACAGAGACGTGGCCTAGGGAGTGCCGAGACTGTAAGAGTACAATCCAACGTCCATGGCCCTTCTTCCCATATTTACACGGCCGGCGGGCTGGGAAACTGCTCGGTAACGCTCGGGCAGCCATTCCGGGTGCTCCTCCCTGGCGCTCGGGCGTCCGTCAACTCTTGTTTCCGCCCGGTTGGGCCGGTGGAGGATGCGGCCGATTTAATATCTTGTTATGCTTTGTTTCTCGCGTTGGCTATCTTTCACGCCGAAGAATTTCCTTCATATAGGAACAAAAGTTTCTTTCCTTTAGTCTAAAAATGTCAGATTTGCTCCTTGAACAATCACAAGTATAAAATTGAACAAAAAAATGACGAAGCAGAACAATCACAAGTACTGAAAGAAACACAAAATTGATCAAAAAGAACAAAGTTTAAGTGGAAGTGGGACAAAGTTTAAACATCGTCTGGACCAAAAAATGACTATTAGCAAAACACTAAGCGGAACAAAAATTACATCCAAAAGCAAAAATTTAGACTAAAGGAAACACTAATTTAGTGCTTGAAATAAATCTCGATTTTTGGCAGAATAACAATAGACCAGTTAGAGCAAAAAAATTATTTCCCGAGAACAAATAATTCTACAAAAGCGCAACGAGAATTTTACTATGATTTTAGAGCAAGTGGAGCAAAATCAACTGGAAAAAAAATTTACAAGTTGGAACAAAATTTTAGTTTCTTGTGAACAAATATTCAGATACTATGGAATAAAACGTTTCGCAAAAAACGTTATCAAACACATGCGGAACACAAAATCAATGTATGAGTATCATGGAACAAAAAAATTTAGTACCCGAGGAACAAAATATTAGAGAAAACGGAACAAAACTTTACCGGTCACACAATAAATTATGAGTACATGTGGGACACAAAAATTTGTGCCCAAGGACCATGGAACAAAAAATCTTCTTTGGGAAAAATGTTAGATAAGTTGGAACAAAAACTTTACAAACTGCGGAACAAATTATGAGTACATGTGGAACATGAGGAACAAATAATTATACACTATGGAAAAAAGGAACATCACGGGTAAGGAACAAAATAATTTATGGAACTCTTTTTTTGTAAACAAGAGGAAAAAATTTGAATGAAGGAGCAGATAATTATACACCAAGAACAAAAAAAGAACATCAGGATACATTCATGAACATGAAATATGTGGAACTAATTTTCTAGAATAAGTGGAATAAAACTTTTGAATAAAGGAACATATACTTATACTTCCCGGAACGAAATGTACAACGCATAGAATAGAATGTAATAACTACTTAAAAAGGAAAAGAATTAAAGATAAAAATTAAAAACATGCGACTACATATCAAGCATAACAAAATTTAAACACGTGAGAAAATAATCATGACTACTGCAGAACAAAAAATTAGACTACAAGGAACGACACTTTTGCCAAAGAGAGTTTAAACATATGAGAAACAAATTATCCCTACCGACAGAACAAAATTTTGGACTAATTGAACTAAACTTTTGCACTCATAGAACAAATTACGACTACATATTAGAAACATTGGCGCCAGTAGAACACATCCTCACTAAAAGCAAGTTTTTTAAAAACCAACTGGAACAAACAATAAAATCATAAAAAATATAAATATAATTTAAACAGGAAAAAGGTAAAAGAAAAAGACATAAAAAATATATAATAAAAAATGAAAGTGAAAACATGAAAAATGATATAAAAAATAAAAAATGAAATAGAAACTAAAAACGGAAAGATACTAGTAGAAAACTAGAAAAAGAGAAACAGACGTACCTACCTGTACGTTTATGTGATCCGTGGAGGGATAAACCTGTTTAACAATCCCTGTCGGCTGGTCAGTCCCGAGACTGCTCCACAAACGAGAAAGAAGACTAGAGTCGAATACACACAAAGATTACACAAGAATTGATACAGGGAACAAGGAGAAGCTTTATTGATATCTCTCTAGTAAAGTCACGTACAATGATTGCTCCTATATTTATAGACTAAAGTGGATATGATACCCACATGGCCTAACCCTAGCCTGGTAGAGGCCATACCAAATGGGCCTCTACCGACCCAGTTTACCAACACTCCCCCTGGGTATCGTATCTATATAACCATGTCTCAAAACTCCGAAAAAACCAGTTGGAAAAATATGGAGAAACGCACATGGTATACCTCTTGCTATGTTGCACGAATTGCCTCATTAAAAACCCTCATGTGATAAACTTCATAAAAACTCACTAAGGGAAAAAGAGTACAATTCACTTTACTATAAAGTTAAACACTCAATCATCGGGATCAAGATTTCAACGATGAGTTTGTGAAGATTCTCCCCCTGAACCTTGCATCTCCCTAAATCTCATCATGCCAATCCCACGAACACATCTCTCAAAAAAAAGATGCTGGCAATGATTTAGTGAACAAATCAGCGAGATTTTCACGTGACTTAGTATGCAAGACTTTTACTTCGTTCAACTTTTGCAGTTCATGTGCATAGAATAACTTGGGGTTTATATGCTTTGTGAGATTGCTCTTCACGTAACCCGTCTGGACTTATGGAACACAAGCAGATTTTCATAGATAATTGTTGGGGTTTATACGGTGTTCATCCCACATGACATCTGGATGTGGCTGACTACTCGTCGAAGCCATACACATTCTCGTGATGGTTCATATAATGCTATTATTTTCGAGTGGTTCGTCGAAGTTGACACAAGAGTTTGCTTAGACGATTTTCAGGAAATCGCTGTTCCACCACAAAGGAAAACATATCCAGTCTGCGACTTGGATGTGTGCGGGTCCGAAAGATACCCAGCATCTGCATAGCCTACAACAGATAGGTCTTGGTTCTTTTGGTAAAACAAGCCAAGGTCTTTGGTCTCTTGTATGTACCTAAAGATGTCCTTAACGCCTTTTCAATGCCTCTTGGTTGTCTCAAAACTATACCTAGCAAGCAGATTGACGGTGAATGCAATATCCGGCCGTGTATACTTTGCGAGGTACATAAGTGCGCCAACTGCACTTAAGTAGGGGAATTCCGGTCCCAGAATCCCCCCCCCCTCTTCTTTAGGCCTGAACGGGTCCTTGTCTTGCTGCAAAGATCTTCCGACCATCGGGGTCTTAGAAAGATATGCTTTGTCAAACCCAAATCGTTCCAACACCTTCTGGGTATAGGCCAACTGGTGAACTAGAATCCTAGCAGGGGAATGCTCAAGTTGCAGACCCAGGCAGAACTTAGTTTTGCTTAAGTCTTTCATCTCGAATTCCGACATCAAGTAGGAACTCGCTTCCTCAATATCGTCAGGTGTACCAATTATATTCAAATCGTCCACGTACACCGAGATAATACAGAAACCATCCTGGAATCTCCGTATAAAAACACATGGGCAATCTTCATTGCTCGTGTAGCCCTTCTGATGAAGGAAATCGCTTAAACGATTATACCACATCCTATCTGACTGTTTTAGTCCATACAGTGACTTCTTAAGCTGAACATTGTATAAGTTCTTGTTTGCTCTATCCTGGTTCGGGACAGGGATACCTTCTGGTACTTTCATGTATATGTCTGAATCCAAGTTACCATATAGGTAAGCGGTGACAACATCCATTAGTTTTATTTTTAAGTCCATGTTTACCGCCATTGAGATCAAGTATCTAAAGGTAATTTCATTCAGGACCGGGGAGTAAGTTTCCTCAAAGTCGACACCTAGTCGCTGAGTGAAACATTGAGCAACGAGCCGTGCTTTGTACCTTACTACTTCATTATTCTCGTTTCTTTTTCGAACAAAAACCCACTTATGGCCAACGGGGCGAATGTGGGGAGGAGTAGACAAACAGGTCCAAATACCTCTCGTTTGTTTAACGATAATAATTCAGCAGTGATTTCCTCCTGCCAATCATTCCAATCTGACCTTTTCTTACAGTCAGCGAGCGTGTTAGGCTCAGGGTCAAGATCTAATATTGAGGCAAATTTCTTGGCAAAATTAACGTCGACATTTGCCATGTCTTGGTTGTATGACTCGCCCAAATTAAAATAGTTAATGTCCATTTCGTCATGGAGTGCATCAGGCATATCCTCTTGCTCCACCGGATTTCCCAATCCAGGGGCTAGGTCCTTTAGCTTTCTCGCTCCGATGTGTGCGCACACAACTTCGTTGGATATTTCCGATATAGGAAAATTCAAGTCCGGAATTTCGTGCACTAAAATATCCGTACTTGTGCCAGGTCTCAACTGTCTCCCCTCAACAGGGGAAGACTGTAATAAATCTCTCTTATCCTTTTTCTTCGGGCGTTCCCGGGTACTTGGGATTTGAGAAACCGGATTCCGCGTCCTCTTAGGCCTTGGAACGGGAGCGGGTATACCATCATTTTTCTTCGGTATTTCAACCCTTTCCGGTGCATTGCGTGCATGCACATGCGAATTTGTCAGAGTCTTTAAATCACTAAAATGATCAGGCAGTTGATTCTCTAGGGAGTGCAAATCTAGTATCTTTTGGACTTCTCGATTAGACTCAACAGTGCACGGGTCATGGGCGTGGATCCTCGTGGCTTTCCATGTGATTTTTCGACTTTTGTCATCCATGGGTTGATTATCTCCCCCCAAAGTCGAAAAAGATCCTCGTCAAAAATGCAGTCAGCAAAACGGGCCGTGTGACAGTCACCTGTCAAGGGGTCCAAGAACCTGATTATGGACACAGTCTCATAATCAACGTATATCCCCGACTTATGAAGCGGTCCCATTGTTGATCGCTGGGGTGGTGGTATAGGTACATATACCTGGCAGCCGAACCTACGTAGGTGGGAAATTTTCGGTGCCGACCCTTGCGCAAGTTGGATAGGAGAGTGGATGTTGTAGGCCAATGGTCGAAAGTTAATGAGATTAGCAGCATGTAACACCGCGTGTCCCTAACATGTAGTTGGTAAATTACAACCCTGAAGGAGTGGTCGGGGAATGAATTTAATTCTTTTAATCAATGCCTCCGCAAGTCCATTTTGAGTGTGGACATGTGGTATAGAGTGTTCAAGTTTGATTCTTGTTGCCATGCAATAATCATCGAATGCCTTTGAAGTAAATTATCAGGCATTATCCATTCGAATAGAATTTAAACGATAATCAGGGAATTTATTCCTTATTTGTATGATCTGGGAGATCAACTTTGCAAAAGCATGGTTCCTTGTTGACAACAGGCAAACATTAGACCATTTAGAGGAAGCATCAATGAGCACGATGAAGTACCGAAACGGCCCTGAGAGGGGCTGAATTGGACCACATATATCCCCTTGTATACGTTCCAAGAATGCGAGGAGTTCATCCTTCACCTTTAGGAGGGATGGTCTAATGATCAATTTCCCCGTAGCGCATGCGGAGCACACGAAATCATCGGGATTTGGGAAATTTTTCACATTAGCATTATGAACATTCGAGTTGTTAATTATATTTCTCATCATCCTAAGACCGGGGTGGCCTAACCTATCATGCCAAAGGAAGAATAGTTCAGACCTTCTAAAGACAGTCTTCAGGGTAGTGTAAATAGGTGGTGCTAATATCTTATTGTAGTACATCCCAGTAGCTAATGAAGGGAGTCTTTCGACAACATGTTTATCATTTTCGTCGCTCTTGGTAATGAGTAGGAACTCCTTTCCATTCTCATCATCATCGGTATCTACATGGAAACCATTTGTGCGGATGTCTCTAAAACTCAAGAGAGTACGAGTCGACTCCAGGTACAAAAATGCCTCTTCAATGATCAGAGTTGTTCCATTTGGGAGTGTGATAGTTGCTCTTCCGGAGCCAACTACATTCGGACCGCAGCCGTCGATCGTCATTATGTTACCGGGTTTTTTGGTAATAGACTCAAAGTACTTTGTTTCTCTCAAGATGGTATTTTGTGGTGCCACTATCAGCAAGACACGTTTCCTCCATTTGGGCGCCACACGCATTCTAAAATATAGTGTCTAATTAATATAATGGAGCGAGGAAGATGCTACATCAAGTAAGTAAAACACATTAACATTTCAGAACATAACACAACCATCTCATATTAAATAATGGAATAAATGAATGAAATAAATGTCATACAATCGCCGGAAACAAATAAATGTTTCTCTCTCATACAGCTTACAACCATATCAAAAAATTGTATCAGATTATTTGCGAAAAGAAATCATAACAACAAAAAGGATCTCAGGTGGATTCTGCAAAGAAACCATCAATCTCAGCTGCTATCTCAAGATCGCTGAGTGTAACATCCCAAAAATATTAAACTTGGATCATCAAAATCTAATCATCAAAATTAGGGTTAACAAAAACTTTCCCAACTAAAACTATGAAAGCATTCATATGTGAGTGTATTCAAAATTTGGATTCTTTTGAATTGCCATGGTTATGTGTTTCTTTGCTTGTAAAATGATTCTTAGGTGAAATAAACATCATCTAAACAATCCCCAAACTTTTCCCAAAGACAAACAACTCAAAATAAATAAATAAATGAAGTGAATGGTCATTTTTTCCAAATTAACTCTCATGCCTACTTTGGCTATCTCTAGTTTTCAAAACTCAACAGAAACATTTGTGGATATTTGCACCCCTTGTTAGTACTCATAATAAGGTACCAAGGCCCACTTTGTGATCATCCAAAAACATTCAAATGCTAAGTTTAAATGACAGTTTAAAATTGAATCTATCTCATATGGGAAGATCACACTTTTTCAAAAACCACTCAAACCAGCTCAATTTTCAAAACCCAAGCACCCACAGAATCCCAGCACATGCCTAGCACACCCACAAAAAATCTTTTCAAAATTCAAAACTCAAGTTCTTGCGGCCATTTCATCAAACAGCTTGCAGATTAAAATCAAACAAATCACAAACACTATTTTGAGCAGTGATTTGGCCAACCTTGTCCCCTCTCTAGCTCACATCAAACATCTGGTAGATCATCTAGCTTAGTTAGTAACCTATAGCATCACTGTGAGCTTGCCATTGCCATCAATGGTGAGCAGGCCGAGCCTCACCATGTCACCCCAGTGTGGACAACAAGCTAGAGGAAGAACTAGCTATGCCAACCTTGTCTAGGAGGTAGCCAGCACCTCACCGCCGCCCACTGTCCCCTCCCCGAGCCAAGGAAAGTCGTGGACCACCAGAACGCCGCGTGCCCAGTGCCAATGCGACATGTCGAGCATGCGCCAGAGCGCCGCACCCGGCACACGTGCACACGCCGCCCCTCGACCGCAGCCCGTGCCCACCGCTTCACCATGACCCAAGGACCACGCCAGACATCCCCATTCGCCGCCCCGTGCCTCACAGCCACCGCTCGCCGTCGAAGACGCCGCCTCTGTCGCTCAGAGCGCTAGCTTCGCTCGACCAATTGCCACCGCCCCTACGCACGCATTTAAGTTCTTGAGCATCCAGCAGACCGCTCGTCGATCGCCAACCTCACCATGCCTCTAGCCGCCCGTAGCCGTGTCTCCACCGTCGCCTGCCCATCCCTCTCGGTCTCGTCGTCGAGCCTATAAAAGGAGCCCACCCAAGCCATTTGAAGCACACCATCCCACTCCCCTCACCTCACTGATCATTCCACCCTCTCACTGGAGCACGAGGAGCAGCAGCTCACCGGAATTGTGCCGGAGCAGGCCGCCTCTGGAGAAGAAGGGAGCCGTTGATTTCGACCACCCCCGGAGCTGCCTATACCATCCTTGAGCTCGCCGTCGACCACTCGTTCGTTTGCCCGCCTCGTCGTCGTTGCTGGAGCCCTGGTATGCCCCCTATGCATCCCCACTGAGCCGCTAGGGTTCGAGCTCGCCGGTGACATGTTCATCGTCGACGACGACCCTCGGTCGTTGATCGCCCTTCTAATCCAATGAACCTCACCGCCCCGTATCGCTTCGCATGTTATGAGACACTTACTGGTGGAACCCCCTATCAGCTGAGCCCCGTGCTGTGGAATGAAACTGGGCCGGCCCATTAAACTTTCCCGTGCAGCCCAACCGTTTGAATTTAGATTTTTCTATTTTAATTCAAACACAGTTCTGTACCTATATTAAAAAATCAACCCAGCTTGATTCAGTGAACCAAATTGCATGAAACCAATTTTGTTATAAAGTTACCGAAATGCTTAATCCAAGCCCGTTTGATTCAAATCATTTGGATCTGTAGATCAACCTTGGTAAAAATATCAAGTCAGAAGCTTTTCAGCATTCAAACATTTTTCAAAATTCAACCATAATAGCTTTTGAGTTGATTCCAACTCTCAAAAATCACATTTGATCATACCTTTCAGAATATATAAAAACATATGTGTTTACTTACAGAAATAATGTCCAAGTAATAAAAGAATGCCACATAGGCATTTCTAGTCACTTTATTTATTAAAAATAAAAAGGTTAAACCTTATTAAATTGTGACACCACTTTAAATCACATTCACATATACTGAAATATGTGGTGATGACATGTGTCAACATGATCCCATGTTTGGTTTGGAGAATATTAAATCTTAAGTAGTTTTTCAATGAGTAGAAATTACTTTTCTAAAAAAAAATAAGACAAAAGCTTTAATCTTGTAATGTTAGTGATGATGCTAGATCATCTATAGAACACCTTGGTGTGATGATTGAAAATAGTTAAGTAGTGTTTGGTGATTTCGTACCTCGTGTTTATTTATAGACGCTGGTACCGACCAAGGATACGAGGAGGAAGGAGGATACTACAAAGAAGAAGCCGAGGAAAACTTCAACCACTGCTCTGCTCAAGGCAAGCTTATACTGATACTTATGCAAGCCAATACTTGAAACCTTGCAAGCTAACACTTGCAACTTAGCAAGTTTATACCACTATCTTAGCAAGCTAAACCATGCAAGTTTTACTTGCAAGCTTATACCACTTGATAAACCATCCTAGTTTTACTTGCAAGATCTATACTTTATTTCTTTATCAAAGCTTTCACTTAGAGTTTACTTAAGTGACTTGTAGATTCTAGGAGGATAATTGAAGGTTTCATAAAGAGCATTAAATTTGGCCTAAGCTAGATAATCTTGATGTCATCCCAAGGCATGAGATTGAACTTAATTAATCTCCCCTTGTTTACCACCCCTCATTAGTACTCACCCCACTTGTAGATGCTAGTGCTAAGCATAAAACTTGATCCACTTTAGATGGGAATACTTGGTGAAAATGGTTATGAAAACCTTAGAATGATGAGTCATTCTACTGAGATGTTTTGACATGTGTTTACGAACACCAGATGATTTTGATGATGAAATTGTTGAGGCATGAGCCTTAGCCCTTTATAAAACTGATGGTTGTCTAGATGCGATACCATTACAATTTTACCGTACAACAACAATACCCGAAAATTGGGTACGGCTTGACTGAAAACTTATATACCTTAGTATGGGTTCCCTCACGACCAAGGTCTGAGATGAGGCTACCTTGTGAAGATTGTCCGCCTATGCAGTACCCAAGATGACAGTTGGTCATGGTTGGGAGGCCAAACTCACAGGAGAGGTGCCTATACTAGGGCGTGTAATTGAAAGGTTGGGATTGATTATCCGCATACTAAGTATGGTGAATTCTGGATTTGTCCCTGACGGATGTATCGAATGTTGTGGTGAAGGTGTACAATCTCTGTAGAGTGTCAAACTATTCGAATAGCCGCGTCCGCGGTTATGGACAGTTGGAGTGGCCATACTGTTCCCCCGTCAGATGTTTTCAAAATGACTTATGAAATGAATTGAGACTTTGACTTGACCACAACAGAGTTGTGATATGAAATTTAAATTCACACTTAGGTGTTATAAAACTTCAACTAGCTTTCTTTGCTTTTGAACTTAGTAGAGGTAAATCTGGCTTTTTGCAAAACAACCCTAGAGCTTAGTGTCCTACTACAAAAACCCCCCTTCACTTGTTAGTATTAGTTTGAGAGTACTTAAAGAGTAATCATGGCTTTGTCCCTGGCTATTCCCTTGGCCAGAATATGAAGAGGAGTACCAGGATGATGTACCCTAGGAAGGTTACGACAACTAGGATCATCTCCCATCGTCAGCATTTCCTATGACCCCGAAGATATAGCTTCGCCTACGCTACCTTTATTATTACGTTATTCCGCTGCTTGAGTTGTATTAAGAACTGTATCATGAGATCCTTATTTGTGTAAGACCTTATGTATGGTTTGTAATGGATGATGTACTGTGATATCCAAATCTGTTATGTCTCACAAAAATGATAATCCTGGGATTGCGATGTATGGCATAACAGGCATCTGGGATTAAAAATCCGGGTGTTGACAAGTTGGTAACAGAGCCATCCTGACCATAGGAGACTCTAGTTAGACTGGACGTTTGAATCAAAAACTTAGTTTCAAAACCAAAGGAAGCAAATATTTACAAAAACTTATTCCCATTCTTATCACCTTGTTTATTTCATAAAAATTTCATGTTCCTCAAAAACTCTTGCAAAATACATAAAATTTGACACACTTGATCACTCTACTAACTTACTCATCCTATATTCTTATAGATGGACGTGAAGTACAGCAAGTTTTATCAGCTGGGGAATGGAGGAGACCTCATCTTTGAGCGGGATTTGGACCAACTTTCCGAACTTCTGGAGCATCCGCACCCCGAGTTCTTTGGAGCTCAGCTCAATGATCAGGAAGGCGAAGATCGGCAGTGGCTAGTTGTTGCAAGTCTCCGAGGAAAGATTGAACCTCCCACTGCCGAGGGAATTAAGTTCACCTTAAGAGAGAACAACTGGCTCGATGGACTTGCCAGGGCCATGCAGGAAGCTCTTGCCCGTCTGTGTGGGCGAGTATCAACCAGATCAAGGGTACCCGCTTTGAGTTTTGTCCAAGGCGTGATGCTATGGGACAGCCACTGGAAGCCCCATACCACCACGAGCTGAAGACTCAGTTGGACCACCTTAGCTTCATGATGTATAATCGTCAGCAGGAACTGGACAATGCCCTTGACTACTCCAACCACAAGTCCTCCATCATCAGGACGAAGGATCAGACCATCGCCATGCTAGCGAAGGATCACAAGTCTCGTCGCCGTCAGCTTGACAAGAAGGAGCGCATTATTGCCTGTCTTCGCCACCGTATCTCGGATTTGGAGGAGACTATCCATGAGAGAGACATGCAGTTGGAGAAAAGGGAGAATTCCGAAGAAGATCTTCGTGGAGACCCATACTCCTATCTCAGCGATGATGATGATTTTCTGGAGGATCAGGCCATGGACTTCTTCACCGATGAGGAGGATTTCACCTTCATCGATGACGATGAGGATGATGAGGATGACGATTACACCGAATCCGAGGAGTAGTAGCACTTGAGCACTAGCGTAGTGAGTTGTATTCGGTCCCACTGTATCGTAGTTTCCAGAATGGTTCCTAAAACCATCTAGTTTTTTCTTTGTTGTGGTGTGTGTTGTATCGTGTGCTATGAATGAATGAATTAAAAGCAAGTTGCAAAAAAAATCTGAGTCAAACTTTAAAAACTTTTCAAAGTCCCTGAACCTTAGAAATTTCCCTCTTATCTCATGATCTATCTCAATCTTCAGATGCCTCGCGGAGGAAGTGGTTCATCCCCGGACCCGATGTTGCAGATCCTGCAAATGTTGGTTTCTAACTGCGAAGCTCAAAGAGCCGAACGTCAAGCCAACTTAGCCACCCATCAGCAGATAGCTCAGCTGGCCCACAACAATCAATGCCAAGGAAATCAGGACAACTATGGATCTAAGCTCAAGAATTTCCAGAATACCAACCCACCTGTTTTCACCAAGTCAGAAGAGCCCTTAGATGCAGATGATTGGCTGCAAACCATGGAGAACAACCTGGAAGCCGTCAGAGTGGAAGCTAACGAGAAAGTTCTGTTCGCCACCCACTATCTAGCCGGAGATGCAGGAGCATGGTGGAACAGCGTTCATTCAATGACCGGAGGACAGATGATGACCTGGGAGGAATTAAAGGTCAAATTCAGCAGAGCCCATGTGCCACCGGATTTGATCAAGAGAATGAGAGATGAATTTAGAGAACTGAAGAAAGGAAGGATGACCGTAGTGGAATACCGTGACAAATTCTTGTCATTAGCTAGGTATGCCCCGGATGAGATCGACATTGAAGCCAAGAAGAAAGAAAGATTCTTGAATGGTTTGCATGATGAGATGCAGACGGTGTTAGTCAATATCCCCTTTGCTGATATTGAAGCCCTAGTCGACTCTGCCATTCAGATGGAAGGAAAGATCAACCAAGCCAATGAGAACTGCAAGCGCCGCATGATGCATTAGACAGGAAGCCATCATACCCCAAAGTATCGCCCCAACCCATCTCCAGGATTTACCCCGAGAACCAACAGACCCCCGATGAACCGTCCGACCTATCCCAACCGTGGAAACCCAAGGCCCGGAGGAAGTCACAACAACCCCGGCAACTCTAGCAATTTCAACCGTGCACCACCCAAGTTCAAAAATAATGCTACCGCCAACACCAACACTGCCCCGAGGACTGGAAGCAATGTTGTGCATGTTGCAGCAAAGGACAAATCGCAAGTGACTTGTTATGACTGTGGAAATAAGGGTCACTACTCCAATGAGTGCCCCAAGAAGAATGCCGCAGCCCCCAATGCAAATGCCCCAGCAAAGAATAGCCGTGTTCAGCCGGAAGAAGGTTTGCCCTGTGGAATTCGCCAACCGCAATGGCCGCTTTTTTCATGCATGTCAAGAAGCCCAGAAGCGCCAGATGTCATGATGGGTATGTTTTATGTTAATTCAAGATTGCTAGAGTGTTGTTTGATTCTGGTGCATCACTGCTTGTCACCAAGAATTTGCATGCACTAGTAAGATTCAACCAACCAAATCAAGCATGTTATGATTGTTCAAATCCTGCTCAACCACCAAAGCTAGGCAAATTTGCAAAGCCGTCCCTATCCAAATCCATGGCATAGATTTTATGCTAACTGATAGTACTTAACTAAAGGTTTGGAAGTAGTACTAGGAATGGATTGGATGTCCAAACATAAAGGATTAATTGACGGTGCCAAGAAAGCCATAACCATGACCAAGACAAATGGAATATCGACGAGCATGTATCCGAAACCTTACCGTCAATTCAAGTGCAACAAGAGTATAGCCCAACCTACCATTGACTAAGTCCGGATAGTCCGTGAATACCCGATGTATTTCCTGATGTTTTGTCCCAGATGCCCCAGATCGATATCGAGTTTATCATTGAACTAATCTAACAGACCCATATCCCGTAGACCATATAGTATGAACCCGTCTCAACTAGCGTAATCAAGAAGCAACTGGATGCCATGTTGGAAATTGGATTGATTCAACCAAGTGCGTCACCATGGAGATCACCTGTCTTGTTTGTGGATTAGAAAGATGGAGGTAACCATTTGTGTACGGATTATCGGAAGCTAAATGATGTCACTGTCAAGAACAAATACCCATTTCCCAAGATAGAAGATTTGTTTGATCAGTTGACCGGTGCCAAGGTGTTTTCTAAGATTGATCTTAGAACTGGCTATCATCAACTCAAGATTCGCGCAGAGGATATTCCCAAGACTGCCTTTACCACCAAATATGGCTTATACGAGTATACCGTCATGTCTTTTGGATTAACCAATGCCCCCGCTTATTTCATGAATATCATGAATAAGATTTTTATGGACTTCCTGGATAATTTTGTCGTTGTTTCATCGATGACATTCTGATTTATTCCAAATCAGAAGAAGAACATGAGCTACACCTAAGGACCATTCTTGGAACCCTTAGAGAGCATCAGTTGTATGCCAAGTTTAGCAAATGTGAATTCTGGTTACAGGAGGAAGGATTCCTCGGTCACATTGCATCAGCTGGAGGAATTGCTGTTGACCCTGCAAAGGTGAAAGATTTCGAAGATTGGCAAGCCCCAACCACTCAAACCCAAGTTCGTTCATTTCTCGGATTGGTGGGATACTACCGCAAGTTTGTAGAAGGATTCTCGGGTATCGCCAGACCCATGACCCAATTGCTGAAGAAGGACAAGAAGTTTGAATGGACGGACAAATGTGAAGCGAGTTTTCAAGAACTCAAGAGAAGGTTGATTTTATCCCCAATCTTAATCATGCCGGATATCACGAAGCCCTTTGACGTGTATTGTGATGCATCCAAGATCGGTCTCGGATGTGCGCTAATGCAAGAAGGCAAAGTTATATCTTATCTATCCCGACAACTGAAACAACATGAGCAGAACTATCCAACCCATGACCTCGAGCTCGCAGCCGTAGTCTTAGCCCTAAAGACATGGAGGCATTACCTGATGGGAAACCGTTGTGAGATTTATTCGGATCACAAGAGCCTGAAGTATATATTCACTCAGAAGGAGCTGAATATGAGATAAAGAAGATGGATTGAGCTAATCAAGGATTACGACCTGGACATTCACTATCACCCCAGTAAAGCCAACATGGTAGCAGATGCCCTTAGCAGATTTCCGTGCCGCTTGAACTCCATGATTTTGAAGGAGCAACCAAGCTTGCACAAGGAGATGGAAGATTTCCGAATGGAATTAGTGAGTGAAGGATTTTTGGCTAGCATAGAACTTCAACCCACTTTGATCAGTCGGATCAAAGAAGCGCAGAAAGGAAATGCTAGCATCGATGGAATCAAGCATCGTATCGGTACAGGCAAAGTACCTGGATTCACCGAAGACGAAGAATGAGTTATGTGGTACAAAGGACGTCTTTGTGTACTAGCAGATTCTGAGTTGAAAGAAGTGATTCTAAAGGAAGCCCATGATACTCTTTATTCTATCCACCCCGGAGGAACGAAGATGTATCAAGATTTGAAAGAGCAATTTTGGTGGCATAAGATAAAGAGAGAAATCGGAAGCTATATCGCCAAGTGTGATATATGTCAGAGAGTCAAGGCGGGACATCAAAGTCCCGCTGGATTGTTGCAACCATTGCAGATTCCAGAATGGAAATGGGATTCCGTTGGAATAGATGTTATCACCGGATTGCCTACTTCTAGTAGGGGAAATGACTCTATCTGGGTCATAGTGGACAGATTATCCAAATTCGCCCATTTCCTACCAGTCAAGACCACGTATCAGAGTTCGAAGCTAGCGGAGTTATACATCTCTAGAATCGCCAGTTTGCATGGAGTCCCCAAGAACATCGTATTGGATCGAGGAACTCAGTTTACCTAGAGATTCTGGAAGAAAGTCCAAGAAGGTTTAGGAACCCGGCTAGATTTCAGCACAGCTTATCACCCTCAAACCGACAGACAAACGGAGCGAGTAAATCAAATACTCGAAGATATGTTGAGAGCATGTGTGTTAGAGTATGGATCTAAATGGGAAGACTGTCTGCCGTTCGCAGAATTTTCATACAACAACAGTTATCAATCTAGTTTGCAAATGGCCCCATTTGAATTCATGTATGGAAGGAAGTGTCGCACCCCTTTGAAATGGTCGGAAGTAGGAGAGATTCAGATTTTCGGACCAGACATCCTACGCGAAGCAGAAGAAAAGGTTCACAAGATTCGTGAACACCTCAAGACCGCTCAGTCAAGACAGAAGAGTTACATCGATAAGAGACGTCGAGACCTCGCCTTTAACATCGGAGATTTTGTGTATCTGGAAGTGTCGCCATTGAAAGGAACGTAATGTTTTCAGCTCAAGGGAAAGTTAGCCCCTAGATATATCGGACCCTTCAAGATTCTGAATCGTCGAGGAGAAGTGCCTTATCAATTGGAACTACCCGAAGAAATGTCAGCCGTGCACAATGTGTACCATATCTCATTACTTCACAAGTGCCTCGAAGTTCTGGAGAAGACTGAAGTGTTCAAAAACATTGACCATCAGACCATAGAGATCAACAATGACCTGACCTATCCCAAAGTACCCATCTGTATTTTGGAAGAAGCTTTCAGAACTACCAGAACCCGAAGCATCAGGTTTCTCAAGATTCAATGGAGCAACCACACAGAAGAAGAAGCTACCTGGGAGCGCGAAGATCACATCACGACGGAGTTTCCCGATCTCTTCAAATACTAGGTAATCTTTTTCGTCCTTTTTCAAATCTCGAGACGAGATTTTGTTTAAGGGGGGAAGGTTTATAACATCCCAAAAATATTAAACTTGGATCATCAAACTCTAATCATCAAAATTAGGGTTAGCAAAAACTTTCCCAACTAAAACTATGAAAGCATTCATATGTGAGTGTATTCAAAATTTGCATTCTTTTGAATTGCCATGGTTTTGTGTTTCTTTGCTTGTAAAACGATTCTTAGGTGAAATAAACATCATCTAAACAATCCCCAAACTTTTCCCAAAGACAAACAACTCAAAATAAACAAATGAAGTGAATGGTCATTTTTGCCAAATTAACTCTCATGCCTACTTTGGCTATCTCTAGTTTTCAAAACTCAACAGAAACATTTGTGGATCTTTGCACCCCTTGTTAGTACTCATAATAAGGTACCAAGTCCCACTTTGTGATCATCCAAAAACATTCAAATGCTAAGTATAAATGACAGTTTAAAATTGAATCTATCTCATATGGGCAGATCCCACTTTTTCAAAAACCACTCAAACCAGCTCAATTTTCAAAACCCAAGCACCCACAGAATCCCTAGCACATGCCTAGAACACCCACCAAAAATCTTTTCAAAATTCAAAACTCAAGTTCTTGCGGCCATTTCATCAAACAGCTTGCAGATTCAAATCGAACAAATCACAAACACTATTTTGAGCAGTGATTTGGCCAACCTTGTCCCCTCTCTAGCTCACAGCAAACATCTAGTAGATCATCTAGCTTAGTTAGTAACCTCTCGCATCACTGTTGTCGTGGTATTGCCAACGAGTACGCCATGGAGGGCTCCTCACAGTGCGTGTTTAGAGACGTGGGGGAAGGCGGATGGTTGACGGGTACGAGGTAACACAGCTTACCCAGGTTCAGATCCCACGATAGTGGCGGAATCCTACTCCTGCTATAAATCACTATAATGGCAATACACCGAGTTACAGGGATTGGTTCGCTGTGCGAGGTTGCATGAATCGATACTAGGTTGTGCCCTAAAGTCTCCCATAGGCCCGACTTATATAGTCGCCAGGTCCTAGGGTTACAGGGGAAAATCCTAGCCGGACAGGTTACAGAGTCCTACACCGTCTATTACTAGTCTTGTGTATCTTGCACTCCAAGGCTCCGGGTACGCTGGTGACTCCACCGTAGCCTTCCTTTATCCGGCATGGGCCTCCCTTCTGGATCCATCTAATCGCCCAGGCCATAGGCCATGCTACCAACTATGGGCCACCCGGGTTATCCGGATAAATGACATGCTATGAGGATACCCATATAGCATATCCCCAATAGTAGCCCCCGGAGAACTCCGAGATCTTGCGCCGTCTTGCCTTTTCAGATGAATGCTCCGTCTAGTTGGATGTCGGCAAATCGTCAAGCAATATCTTGTAGTCCTCCCAAAGAACCCTGCAAAACTTTATCCGTCTTCAACTTGTAAGCCGGAGAAATGTTGAATCTTCCAACGTACACTTCCGTAGTCAGATTAGATCCGTCTATGTCGGAATCTTCAATGTGACGGCTCATCTACTCATGTCAGCTAGGACGGCGTAGTCTTAGGTCAGTGACGCCTCGTAACTCAGACATGCAGAGAACGCAATCATGTCTGATTTTCCCGCGCGAGCGATACTAACCGTTGGCAGCGACGGTTGGAGACGTGGCGAAATTTCCGCGCACGTTCGCGAACACGTCGTCTACGCGACAACCGTCTGATCAAGATGCACGAATCTTGACGCCGAGGATGATAAATAGTAACCGTGGGGAAATTTCCACTTTTTACCTCATTCTCCTCGCATCATCTTCTTCCTCCAGTCGCGTGTCTCCTCGAGCTCTCCGCGAGAACTCTCAAAAAAACCCTAGCTTCCAATATGCACCAGTCGCACTCAATCCTCACTCCATGGCTAGTAGCAGCACTTCTCCATCAATGGCGGCGTCGAGCGAAGCCGCGGCGAAGCCGGCGAGCTCCATCGTCATGCCTCCAGAGGGCCTAGTCATTCCCGCATCGGCGATTATCGAGACCACCGGCGGCGACCTTAATCTGGCGGCGCTGGAGCCGTTGGAGGAGGAACAAGACTCGCACAAGTGCGACTAGCACGGCTCGGATATCACCGACAGTGACATCCAAGAGATGATCGCCGAGGGCTACCTCCCCGCGACGGAGGGGCTTGCCTGGCGGCCGGCGCCGGCAGGCGAGGTGACACCTACTCCCCAATCCGGAGAAAAGGTGTACCTAAAAGATCAACTGGTACGGGGCGTCTCCCTGACCATCTCCAACTTCTTCCTCTCCGTCTTGAACCATTATAGGGTCTAGCCCCAGAACCTTTCCCCCAATAGTATCTTAGTGCTTAGCAACTACGCGGCACTTTGCGAGGGATATCTAGGGATAAGGCCTAGGTTAGACCTTCTTGTGTACTTCTTCAGCGTCAAACGTGAAGACGAACATAGCAAGGAAGAGCTTAGGAACTGTGGCACCATAAGCTTCAAGATTCGACATGGCCGGCGGTTCCCCGACATCGCCGGCCACGAGTCCTGCAAGAATTGGCAACAGACGTACTTTTACGGCCCAGACATCCCTCTGGCTGGCCGACAAGTTACATAACCGGACTTCGTTGACGGAGCCGCCGCTGAAGCCTCTTCATGGAGATCCCAAGCCTCTCTTCCCTCCGACCTCGACGCTTCTCTGGCCATAAGGCGGATCGAGTAGTTCGTAGAGATGGGTCTGACCGGCTTGGACCTAGCCATGTGCTGGTTCATCAGGCGAATCCAACCTCTGCAGCACCGCGCGAAGCTCATGCACCAGTATACCAGCGATAGAAGGGATAGTCTTCGCATCTCCGTGGACAACTTCTCGAGCGACTCCGTCAAGCTCCGCCTTAAGTACATCATCAAGGTGAAGGATAAGAAGCGTGGCTTCACCATCACCTATGACATGTTCGTAGACAGCAAGTGCCCAAAGGTAGGTATTTATTTTCCGTGTACGACATATACTCCAGTTCTTCCGTCTTGCAAATATCATCTTATCTAACACGGTGATTTATCACTTAACAGCTTAGCGATCTATAGGAAGGCAACCTGGCTGCCCAAATCTACGATCCAATGATGAAGGAAGTCACGGTCGTGTCCGACGACGATGTTCCGTTGGCGCGGAAGCGGAAGATCTCCACCTCTGACGCTGTCGACGGAGGCAAGAAGAAGAAGACGGAGGGTGGAGCCTCCAAGAAGACTACCGCCGCCTTGGAGGCAGAAAAGAGAAAAGTTACTGGGATCCCCTTTGCCAAGGCACCCCCACTTGTGTAAGCTTCTCATTTTCCGACATTGTCTATTTATCTGTCTTGCTCCTGTACTTATGCATTTTGCACGTTTTAGGAAGAAAGCCATGACCAGCCTCAAGAAGACCTCCAAAACATCGGGGGCTTCTCGAAATATCAAGGACATGCTGCATCGTGACGCCTCCGCCGGCATCGCCCTTTCTACTCCTGACGTCAAGCCTTCGTCTGCCCCGACAAGCTCACAAGCTAAGGAGGCATCAGGCCCTTCCGCCATGGAAGTGGATTCTGGCGCCTCTACCGAGCTTGTCTTTGTCATGACGCAGCAACGCAGGAGAGTACCGCCCAACAAATGGCTGAAGCTCCGGCTAAGGATGCCATCGGTGGCGGCAAGGCGGTGGTGGAGGCTGGTACTTCTGCCGTTGGCGGCGCCCCCGCACCCAAGAAAACCATAGCCTATCCGAAGATATTCTATCCGGTACTTACACCGGGTAGCACTACTTTGGTCCCTGGTGCGGCGCCGACATCTCCTACGTGCGGTCTAGAGGAGCTCCGCCGGCAAGTAGAAATCTTGCAAGGAAATAGCGAATCCTTTGCCAAGCTGTTGGCCGAGAGTGCTACGAACCTCAAGATCATCGCACTTGTAAGTTCTCTTTGCCTATTGCATTTCATATGAGTATCCCACTGTAGCCCCCGAGGATATAGACGGAAAAATCATAGGTTTTTGCATCTATATGCTCTAAGAGTGACTAAGTTAGAAAAATTCTCACTGTAGCCCCCAAGCGTTTAGATGGAATGAATTATTCCGACTAGATGCTTTAAGAGTAGCATACGCAGTGTTTATAAATTTCAATACTGTAGCCCCCAAGCCTCTAGTTGTAACTGAATTAGATCCGACTTGATGCTTAAAGAAAAGCTAAGCAGATATCCGAGTTAAAAAAAATTAAATTGTATCCCCCAAGCTTCTAATCGAGAACTGAATTAGTTCCGACTAGATGCTTAAAGAAAAGCTAAGCATATTGCTAAGTTAGAAACTCTCGCTGTAGCCCCCCGCGTATAGGTGGAAAATTTCCGACTATATTCTCCAAGCATACTAAACAACGGTTAACTTTGTCCTTTTTTCCACAGAACGAGAATGCTCGGAGGGGCATGGCAAATGACAAGTACCAGAAGATGCGCGCAGATTTAGAAGCTAAAAAGGGTAAAACTGCCTTCTTGAAGGAACAGATCACCAAGAGCAAGCGTCTGTTTTCTTTTTCGCATTCTGACTTGGTTTTGTGCCCATATTCTCCGAGTACTTACTGTGTACTTTGCTTTCTCCTACTTGCAAAAACCATCGCCACGGCCAATAATATTGTCGAGCAATCCAAGCACATTCAAGATCTGGATAGAGAGAACAAAATTCTTAAGGAGGAGAGGAAAGACATGCTGAAAATGCATGAGGATTCAATGAAGGCCCTGCAGGACTCCGCCTCCGCGGAAATCACTCGCTTGAAGGAGGAGATTGCGATCTTAAAAGATCAAAAGCAAGCTGCCGATGAGCAAAATCAACGCCATAGCGAGGCGTATAAGCTCCTCCAACAAGAGAATGAATCCTTGGTGGACACCCTCTGGCAAGCTAAGACCAGCATCTTCTGTAAGTTTTCTCTGTCTTGGATTTCTGTAGTCTGGATACTTTGAATTGTTGAACTCATGTGCTCATTGTCGGAATTTGCAGCTCCTATGGGTTTAACCTGATCGCCTCCTTCAAACAAGAAATGCATGGTTCTTGTCGGCAACTTCATCAACACCGCCATCACTCAAGCCAAGGAGATTGCCAAGCCCCTCCAGATAAACATCAAGGCATCAGACTCCATGGCGAAGTACTCGGAGATTCTGCGCCGAGCCCTTGAGCGTATCACAAGCTGGAAATCTTCATGTGCACGGGCTGGCGCAAGGATGGCGCTGTCAATGGTGAAGGCACACTATGAAGATGCCGACATCGACACGGTGACCTCTGGCATTCCCGACACAGACGATGATGGTAAAGAGATTAATCACAAAGCCATCATGTCATCGCTCGCGGGCTATGACACCAGAGTTGCCGACTTGGTCGATATCAACTTCTTCGTGCCGATGAACACCATCGATGGCGGCAACCAAAGCTTCTCCGAGTCTCTTCACACCGCCGACTTCGAGGGTGGCTCTCCTGCTGGTGATGACGCTGCTTCTAAGTCTCCTGCGCCAAAGGAATGAAGAACAACTTTTTATTATTTGTTTCACCTTTCGTGCATGTGCGGAAAAAACTTATTGATGTAACTTAAGGCTAAAAACAATGGTTGTTATTTTCCTGCTACTTAAGAACTAACTTCCAGCATGTATATATATTTTTAAGCAAGTGCTGGCTTATCCATTACTTTGGTTCTTATGCTTGACTTTTCGTGAGTCGGAAGACTTATTGTCGGAACCATGCACTTAGGTGATGATGCACAATGGCACCGTCAATAACCTGAGCACAAAATCGCCGACAATAAGTGCCAAAAGTCACTACTCCAGAATCCACATAAAAACGACAAAGAACGTGTAGACCAGAAAACTTAAGCTAACGCACATAGGAGGAATTTTCACAAGTGAAAACGCAAGGCTTGTGCATAAAGGTTTTACATGATCCAAAAATGAACACTAAAGGAGGTAAAAGACTCAGAAATATGAGTGAACCAGAGAGCTTTACTTCATTGATAATATAAGAGGTACACATTTAGATAAAAATGCTAAGTGTAAAAAGGACGTAGCTGTGCTATGTTCCATGGCCGATCAAGCTCCGGGTAGTCATCATCCGGGTCACGACGCTTACGCTTATGATCCTCGTTGGGTCTATCCTTCAGTTCACGATTATCAACATGGTAGTAAGACCCATTGAGTAGCTCCTTGCTTATGATGAACGGTCCTTCCCATGGCGGGGATAACTTGTGTGACTTCTTTCTGCTTAAGTCGGAGCACCAAATCCCCCTCTTTAAATGAGCGATGCCAAACGCGGCGACTATGGTAGCTGCGTAGCTTCTGATGGTAGATGGCGGATCTTTGGCATGCCAAAACGCGCTCCTCCTCGAGAAGGTCCACATCTAGGCGTCTGGATTCTTCAGCGTCATCTTCGTCGTAGGCGGCAACTCTTGGTGCATCGTGAAGGATGTCGGAAGGCAGGATGGCTTCTGCTCCATATACCATGAAATAAGGGGTGTAGCCGGTGGATCTGTTGGGTGTAGTTTGTAAACTCCACAGCACAGAAGGCAATTCTTCCGCCCAGGCTCCAGCTGCTCTATGTAGCGGTACCTCAAGACGTGGCTTGATTCCCTGCAGAATTAATCCATTGGCTCGCTCAACCTGACCATTGGATTGTGGGTGTGCCACAGATGCAAGGTCAAGTCGGATGCCTTTCTCCCAACAATAAGCCTCCACTTCTCCGAGTGACAAATTGCTGCCGTTGTCGGTGATAATGATGTGTGGGAGACCAAATCTCACCACTAGATCCCGGACAAACCTGAGGGCAGTTGCCCCATCAAGCTTTCTAATGGGTTTAGCTTCTATCCATTTAGTGAATTTGTCAACTGCTACAAGCAGATGTGTAAACCCACAAGGTGCCATTCGTAACGGTCCCACCATGTCCAGCCCCCAGACTTCAAACGACCAAGTTGTTGGTATTGTCCGCAGTTCTTCAGCAGGAACATGTGGTTGTCGGGCATAATACTGGCATCCCATGCATGTCTCAACCAGCTTGTCGGCGTCCGCCTTCACGTTCATCCAGTAGAATCCTTGTCGGAAGGCTTTCGCGACCAACGATCGAGGAGCGGCGTGATGCCCGTAATCTCCGAGATGGATTTCGTGTAGGATTTCCATACCTTCTAGGTGGGAAACACACTTTAGGTATACACCAGTAGTGCTCCTTTTGTAGAGTTGTCCATTGATTATGGTATAATCCTTTGCTCGTCGTACTATTTGTCGTCTTTCGACTTCGTCGTCGGGCAAAGTTCCATGTTCGAGATATTCCATGAACGGTTTTGTCCAAGCCGGAGGGAACTTAGTCACCATGTTGACGAAAGAGTCAGCTCTATCCGGGTTGTCGATGTCGGCTCCCTTCATAGATGGTGTGCGTAGGTGCTCTAGGAAAACTCCTGGCGGAATTTTCTTGCGCCCTGATCCAAGCTTAGACAGTAGATCAGCCGTCTCGTTTTGTTCCCTAGGTACATACTTGACTTCGTAGCCCAAGAAGCTCTTGGCTATCTCGTCCACTTTGTCTCGGTATGCCGCTATCATAGGGTTCCACGCATTCCAGGTGCCAGCCACCTGTTGGGCAACTAAGTTGGAATCTCCACAGCAAACTATGCGCTTGATGTCAATATCCTTGGCTACACGTAGTCCGTGAATGAGTGCTTCATACTCCGCCATGTTGTTTGTAGCCTCGAAGTGGATCCACAGAACGTAGTGTAGCTTGTCTCCTGTAGGTGAATGTAGCAATACACCGGCCCCTGAGCCGTTGAGAAACTTTGATCCGTCAAAGTGCATCACCCAGTACTCTGGTTTCGGCAATGGAGTGGCATCTAGCATCTCTGTCCAATCCGCAACAAAGTCCGCCAAGGCTTGTGACTTGGTAGCATCGCATATCTTGTAGGTGATCTCGAAGGCGGCAAGTTCAATGCCACACTTCGCGACCCTTCCTGTAGCGTCGCTGTTATTGATAATGTCAGACAGTGGAGTCTTGCTCACCACTGTGATTGGGTGCTCCTGAAATTAATGCCTCAGCTTCCGAGAAGCAAGGAATACTCCATAAGCTATCTTCTGGTAGTGCGGGTAACGCTGCTTGGACTCCGTCAAGACCTCTCTCACATAGTAAACTGGTCATTGAACTCCGTTCTCATAGCCTGGTTCCTGCCTCTACCACGACGACAATGCTGATTACCCGGTTGGTTGCCGCCATGTAGATTAACAGGGGCTCTCCAGGTTCGGTGCTGCAAGGATGGGCGTTGAGGAAAGAATCTCCTTGAGCTGCTTCAATGATGCATCTTCTTCGTCCATCCATGTGAATTTGTCCGCCTTCTTCAACAACTTGTACAGCGGCAGGGTCTTCTCTCCAAGTTGGCTGACGAACCGACTAACTGATGCAACACAACCTGTTAGTCGTTGAATGTCCTTTAGGCATGTCGGACGGTTTATGTTTAAGATGGCCTTGATTTTCTCCGGGTTGACCTCGATTCCGTGTTGGGAAACGATGAAACCCAACAATTTGCCGGCTGGGACCCCGAAGACACACTTCTTAGGGTTAAGCATCATGTTGTATTTCCGGAGATTATCAAAGGTTTCTTTTAAGTCGGAGATTAAGTCGTTTGACTTTTTAGACATCACCGCGATATCGTCCACATAGGCGTGAACGTTCTGACAAATTTGGTCGTGGAGGCAACGTTGCATTTTCCTTTGGTACATAGCACCTGCATTTTTCAGCCCAAAGGGCATCGTGACATAGCAAAACGTGACGTAGGGTGTAGTGAACGAAGTGGCCAATTGGTCCGACTTCCTCATCTTGATCTGGTGGTATCCTGAGTATGCATCGAGAAAACACAAAAGCTCCGGGCCAGCCGTCGAGTCAATGACTTGGTCAATGCGAGGCAAAGCAAACGGATCTTTGGGACATGCTTTGTTCAAGCCGGTTTAATCAACGCACATTCTTAATTCATTGGTTCCCTTTTTTAGGACAAGTACAGGATTGGACACCTATCGGGTGTGAAGGACTTATCGGATAAATCTAGCTTTAAGTAACCTAGCTATCTCTTTGCCAATGACGCGTCTCTTCGCATCTCCAAAGCGTCGTAGAGGTTGTTTCACTGGTTTGCATTTTGGATCAATGTTTAAGCTGTGCGCGGCAAGTTCCCTAGGTACACCTTTCATGTCGGCAGGTTGCTAGGCAAACATGTCCCTATTCTCACAGAGGAACTCGACGAGCGCGCTTTCCTATTTGGGATCCAGGTTTGTCCCAATGGCGGTGACCTTGGAGGCATCGCCTACCACAAGTTCCACCAGCTTGGTCTCGATGGTGGCCTTGAACGCAGGAGCGGAGTCGGAGATTTGCTTCTTCGACGCGGGCATCTCTATTTCATCAACCTTGCTCTGGATCTCTTTGAATTCTTCGTTGTAGAGGACAGCTTCTGCAACGGCTGCTTCATTGATCTCGCAGTCCCTTGCCTTGGTAAAGCTTCCGAATACGATGATGACACCATTTGGTCCGGGTATCTTGAGTTTGTTGTAGACGAAGCATGGCTTGGCCATGAATGTGTGGAATATGTCGCGGTCGAATATGACGTGGTACACGCTCTTGAAGGGGACCACATCGAAGGTCATGCGCTCTTGGAGGTAATTATTAACATCGCCAAAGGCAACCTGAAGTGTAATGCACCCAAGGGATCGGGCCTCCCGACCAGGAACTACGCCGTGGAAGATGGTGTTGGTCCGCCTTAGGTTTGCCTCCGTCAAGTTCATCTTCTGCAGTGTATCCAGGTACATGATGTTGATGTTGCTTCCACTATCCACCATACACTTGGTGAACTCCACGCCGTCAATCAAGGGGTTGATGACCATGGCGTACTGGTTCTCCGTAGGTATAAGGTCTGGGTGGTCCGTCCTGTCCCAACTTATTGGAACCTCCGACAAGCGCAGGTACTGGGGAACTGGGGGGAGAGTGGCCATCGGGATCCTCAGAGAGGTCTTCTGTTGTCGGACGGTGGGGGTGCCAAGGAAAGTGTGGTAGACTGGAGCCTTCTTTGCAAAGGGGTTCTTGCCCTTGTCGTCGCTCTTGGCGGCGTGCTTGGGGTCAACGTCTTCGTCCATGTCACTTGAATCCTTGGACTCCTCCTCCTTATTCTTCCCCTTGCCCTTGCCTCGCGGTCTGTTCTTCCGACTTCGCTTGTAGACGGACTCCGGGTCTTCCTTGAGGTTGTTGACGAACTTTCAGTGCCGATTGGTATGGGTGGCCTTGCCGTTGGCATCGAGGTGTACGAGGCACGACATATCGCGGTACTCCTCGTAGGTTTGGGGAACGCGAAGCGGCGTCGAGGTAGTTTCACTTCCTCGTTGCTGCCCACGACCAGCTCCCCTTCCTCGGCCATGTTGTCCGCCTTCTCCTCGTCCTGC
Organism: Avena longiglumis; assembly: GCA_030063025.1. NCBI lineage: Eukaryota > Viridiplantae > Streptophyta > Magnoliopsida > Poales > Poaceae > Avena > Avena longiglumis. The sequence continues at coordinate 333,818,818 of CP125978.1, forward strand.
AAAAGTCATAGCGACCATGTCGGTAGATTGCTTTTCTTCTGGAGCCGTTTTCCGCTATGTACTGCTGTTCCTCCGAGCTTGAGTTGGAATGGCTGTTGCCGGCAAGGAGCCGTGAGCATCGTCGTCGGCAGCTGCGAACTCACTAGCCAACTGAATCATCTGGTTCAAGTAAAGTTGGTTATTGTCCTGCAAGCGCTTCAGCTTATGCCGGAGCAACGTGCCCCTTTCCAGCCCATCGATGAAGGAGTACATGGCGGTCTGAGCGTGCACTCCTGCGCAGAAATTCTTCATGTCCAGCCAGCGAGAGAGGTAGGCGCGAGATGTATCGTATTTCTCTTGCACGCACCGTTGTAGATCACCCATGGTGCAGGGACGCTTGTATGTACCCTCAAAGTTCTTGGTGAACGCTTCTTGCATGTCCAACCAGTTGTAGATAGATTTATCTGACAAGTCGTTGATCCATTGACGGGCCGTGACCGCCAACATTAATGGGAGGTACTTGACGGCGACGTTGGGGTTGCCTCCAGCAATCTCCACTGCGTTGTCGTAGTCCTGCAACCATGTGGCTGGCTTGGCGGTGCCGTCATAGGGCTTGATGGTCTTGTCAATCCGGAAACCTTTGGGGTAAGTTGCAGACCGTATTGCATGTCCAAAGCAACGTGGTCCGAGGTATGGTCCTTCCCGGGCCTCGTGGATCTTATCGATCCGCGAACATGCATCGTACGGCTCCGGGTTCTTCTTCTTCTTGTCAAGAGGGGATGGGCTACGTGAACGACGCGGGCCTCCTCCGCAATGGTGACTGCTTGGTGGTGACGGAGGCGGGGGTGGCGGTGGGTTAGCCTTCTTGCTATTACCCTCCTGCGACGCCTCATGCCTGTCACGGTTGCTTGTCGGACGCGGGGGGGTCATGGTGTGACCTTCTCCTGTGCCCGTGGTTGCGCTCTCCGTCATGACGGGTCTGCTCCGTGTTTTCGCGGATGGCGATGCCACACTGCTTTGGTGGGGGCATATTCATACGATGGTGAGCCTTGTAATCTTCGCGATGTCGGGGAGATCGGGGCGGTGGAGACGGGCGACAAGGTCGGGTCTTTTCTCCGTGGTCGGAGGATATGGGGATGGCATCCTTCCTGTAGCGCGCGTCCCTCCGTCTTCCTTCTGATGAACCCGTCTGAGACCCGACATCAAGAGGAGATCTGTCCCTTGTACTGCCTAGACTGGCAAAGCGCTGGGTCGGACTCAAGCTTCTGAGAGGTGGCCTTTTCCTGCTGCTTCACCGCCTTGTCCACTAGGTTGTAAACCTGTTCCACTGCCTCGAGCGATCGATCCTGATCCAGAAGGGTCTTGGTGACGGCGAGGTTAAGGAGCGGGGTGGGCATCACCTGCTTGCCTTCACTATCAATGTATGGCTTGGCCTGTGCCGGCTTCGAGGGAGCCCATACTAGGTTGCTCCGTACACCAGGATCGTTGATGACGCGAGCCGGAGCTTTCTTAGCCTTCTGATGTTGTAGTAAAGTATTATACTCGGCCTCCATTGCTCTAGCATTCTCTATGGACTTCTGCGCGTTGACCAGATCTCGATCTAGCTTAGCGCCTTGCTCCGTGATGGCTTGCGCTTCCTCCAGCAGCTGTTGGCGCTTCTCATCAAGCTGGGTCACGTTCCGGATATGAGCAACGGTCAGTGGCTCGACGAGGAGATTGCCGTACATCACTCTATCAGCTGGAGTAACTTGGGCTGCTGCAGACGTGGATGCTGGAGGCGGCAAGTTTGCGGTGTTATTGCTGCTCGGGCCGGTGCCGAGTTCCTGTGGCTGCTGCACTGGGTTAGGCGGAGGAGGCATGACCTTTGCACGATCATCGTCAGCAGCAATAAGTGGCCCCTTCCCCTTTTCCAGTGCTATAGGCGGAGCTCGTCCGGGTTGATCTTCGTCCATCGTCGTCCCAATGGTGACGAACACCCCTCGAGACGTGACGGCATTGTTGGCTTGCTCGTCGCGCGAGTACTCCTCCTCCATCTCCTGCATAGCGGAGTCTAGCTCTTCTGGACTGAAATCTATCTCCTCTGAATCTGCACTGAAATCAGCATAGAGCGCGCCAATGACAGAGTCGGAGGGTGCCAGGACTTCCTCGATGATGGGCGGTGGAGGTGCAACAGCTTCGACGATGACTGGAGGTGGTGGTGATGCTGGGACGATGGCGGCATGAGGCGGTGGTGGCGGTTGCTGAATCAGAGGTTCTCCGTCGACGAGCGCAAGTGCTTTTTGGGCTTCTGCGTCAGCCTCCGCGTAGTTGTTGACGGTGCTCACCATCTGTTCAAGGGTAAGGTGTCCTGTTGCCTGCTGCCGTATTAGAGAATGTCGGAGAAGAGTGCCATGGTCCAGTCCTTCCACGAAGTGATACAAAGTGTTATCATCGGGGTAGTGGGCCAGATCGGCTCGTATACGGAGCCACCTGGCCAGGTAATCGTGGGGGTTTTCGCCTTCTCTCTAAACGCAGCACGCCAGGTCGAAGATGGTAACCACGCCGACGAACTTGGATCTCTGTTGTCCAGACGCACGGGGGAAGCCGGCGGATTTGCAGTGATCTTCCACCTTTATATCCTGCACAGGGCGGTTTGGGTGGGCCTTGGATTTTTCCGATATTTGTCGGCAAACTCCGAGGAGAGATCCGACATCGATCCTTCCGAGAACGTATCCTGCCCGTAGGCGGTCCATGCAGGCCTTGATGCTTTCTGATCTTTGTCGGAAAACTCTGAAGAGAGATCCGACATCGATCCTTCCGCGAACGTATCCAGCCCGTAGGCGGTCCGTGCGGGCCTTGATGCTCCTCTGACTCCCAGGGAACTAATGCCCGAGTCGGTTTTGCCGATGAAGAGGTGGATGTCTCCGATAGGAACAACTGAACACAGTGTAGGGTTCGTCTTCGCCGGGATCCAAAACTCGTCAGGAGGGACGATCGGAACGTTGCCGGAGAAGAGAACACGGCCGATGGCTACGGTTTCGCCGATTCCCGCGAAGATCTTGGTCCTCGCCCGCTGAAGAGCCTGAAGCGCCTCTTGCCCCATGGTGGGCGCCAACTGTCGTGGTATTGCCGACGAGTACGCCATGGAGGGGTCCTCACAGTGCGTGTTTAGAGACGTGGGGGAAGGCGGATGGTTGAGGGGTACGAGGTAACACAGCTTACCCAGGTTCAGATCCCACGATGGTGGCGGAATCCTACTCCTGCTATAAATCACTATAATGGCAATACGCCGAGTTACAGGGATTGGTTCGCTGTGCGAGGTTGTATGAATCGATACTAGGTTATGCCCTAAAGGCTCCCATAGGCCCGACTTATATAGACACCAGGTCCTAGGGTTACAGGGAAAAGTCCTAGCCGGACAGGTTACAGAGTCCTACACCATCCATTACTAGTCTTGTATATCTTGCACTCCAAGGCTCTAGGTACGCTGGTGACTCCACCGTAGCCTTCCTTTATCCGGCATGGGCCTCCCTTCTGGATCCATTTAACTGGGCCGCCCAGCAGGCCATAGGCCATGCTACCAACTATGGGCCACCCGGGTTATCCGGATAAGTGATATGCTATGAGGATACCCATATAGCATATCCCCAACAACTGTGAGCTTGCCATTGCCATCAATGGTGAGCAGGCCGAGCCTCACCATGTCACACCGGTGTGGATAGCAAGCTAGAGGAAGAACTAGTTGTGCCAACCTTGTATAGGAGGTAGCCAGCACCTCACCGCCGCCCACTGTCCCCTCCACGAGCCAAGGAAAGCCGTGGACCACCAGGAACGCCGCGCGCCCAGTGCCACTACGACATGCCAAGCATGCACCAGAGCGCCGCACCCGGCACACGTGCACACGCCGCACCTCGACCGCTGCCCGTGCCCACCGCTTCTCCATGACCCAAGGAGCACGCCAGACATCCCCGTTCGCCGCCCCGTGCCTCACAGCCACCGCTCGCCGTCGAAGATGCCGCCTCAGCCGCTCAGAACGCCAGCTTCGCCTGACCAATTGCCACCGCCCCTACGCATGCATTTAAGTTCTAGAGCATCGCCAGGAGACCGCCTGTCGATCACCAACCTCAGCCATGCCTCTAGCCGCCCGTAGTCGTGTCGCCACCGTCGCCTGCCCATCTCTCTCGGTCTCACCGTCGAGCCTATAAAAGGAGGCCACCCCAAGACATTTGAAGCACACCATCCCACTCCCCTCACCTCATTGATCATTCCACCCTCTCGTCGGAGCACGATGAGCAGCAGCTCGCCGGAATTGCGCCGGAGCAGGCCGCCTCTGGAGAAGAAGGGAGCCGTTGCTTTCGAACACCCCCGGAGCTGCCTCGACCATCCCTGAGCTCGCCTTCAACCACTCGTTCGGTTGCCCGCCTTGGCGTCGTTGCTGGAGCCCTGGTATGCCCCCTATGCACCCCCACTGAGCCGCTAGGGTTCGAGCCCGCCGGTGACATGTTCATCGTCGACAATGACCCTCAGCCGTTGATCGCCCTTCTAATCCAACAAACCACACCGCCCCGTACCACTTTGCATGTTATGAGCCACTGACTGGTGGAACCCCTTGTCAGCTGAGCCCCGCGCTGCGGAGTGACACTGGGTCGGCCCATTAACCTTTCCCGTGCATCCCAACCGTTTGAATTTAGATTTTTCTATTTTAATTCAAACACAGTTCTGTACCTATATTCAAAAATCAACCTAGCTTGATTCAGTGAACCAAATTGCATGAAACCAATTTTGTTAGAAAGGTACTGAAATGCTTCAACCACTACGAAGAAGAAGCCGAGGAAAACTTCAACCACTGCTCTGCTCAAGGAAAGCTTTTACTGATACTTATGCAAGCCAATACTTGAAACCTTGCAAGCTAACACTTTCAACTTAGCAAGTTTATACCACTATCTTAGCAAGCCAAACCATGCAAGTTTTACTTGCAAGCTTATACCACTTGATAAACCATCCTAGTTTTACTTGCAAGCTTTATACTTTATTTCTTTATCAAAGCTTTCTCTTAGAGTTTACTTAAGTGACTTGTAGATTCTAGGAGGATAATTGAAGGTTGCATAAAGAGCATTAAATTTGGCCTAAGCTAGATAATCTTGATGTCATCCTAAGGCATGAGATTGAACTTAATTAATCTCCCCTTGTTTACCACCCCTCATTAGTACTCACCCCACTTGTAGATGCTAGTGCTAAGCATAAAACTTGATCCACTTTAGATGGGAATACTTGGTGAAAATGGTTATGAAAATCTTAGAATGATGAGTCATTCTACTGAGATGTTTTGACATGTGTTTCCGAACACCAGATGATTTTGATGATGAAAATGTTGAGGCATGAGCCTTAGCCCTTTATAAAACTGATGGTTGTCTGGATGCGATACCATTCTAGTTTTACCGTACAACCACAATACCCGAAAATTGGGTAGGGCTTGACTGGAAACTTATATACCTTAATATGGGTTCCCTCACGGCCAAGGTCTAAGCTGAGGCTACCTTGTGAAGATTGTCCATCTGTGAAGTACCCAAGATGACAGTTGGTCATGGTTGGGAGGCCAAACTCACAGAAGAGGTGCCTATACTAGGGCGTGTAATTGAAAGGTTAGGATTGATTATCCGCATACTAAGTATGGTGAATTCGGGATTTGTACCTGACGGATGTATCGAATGTTGTGGTGAAAGTGTACAATCTCTGCAGAGTGTCAAACTACTCGAATAAGCGTCGCATTATGATTTGGACAGTTGGAGTGGCCATACTATTCCCCCGTCAGATGTTTTCAAAATGACTTATGAAATGAATTGAGGCTTTGACTTGACCACAACAGAGTTGTGATATGAAATTTAAATTCCCACTTAGGTGTTATAAAAATTCAACTAGGTTTCTTTGCTTTTGAACTTAGTAGAGGTAAATCTGGCTTTTTGCAAAACAACCCTAGAGCTTAGTGTCCTACTACAAAAACCCCCTTCACTTGTTAGCATTAGTTTGAGAGTACTTAAAGAGTACTCATGGCTTTGTCCCTGGCTATTCCCGTGGCCAGAATATGAAGAGGAGTACCAGGATGATGTACCCCAAGAAGGTTACGACAACTAGGATCATCTCCCATCGTCAGCATTGCCTGTGACCCCGAAGATGGAGCTTCGCCTACGCTACCTTTATTATTACGTTATTCCGCTGCTTGAGTTGTATTAAGAACTGGATCATGAGATCCTTATTTGTGTAAGACCTTATGTATGATTTGTAATGGATGATGTACTGTGATATCCAAATCCGTTATGTCTCGCAAAAATGGTAATCCTGGGATTGCAATGTATGGCATAACAGGCATCTGGGATTAAAAATCTGGGTGTTTACACTGAGCTTCTCTTTGTTGGCTGTCATCATCGAGGCAGTAGAAATGTCTAGCTAGGGCTGAGGGGCACGACGTGCTTAACCTCCATGGGCACAGTGGCGTTCGTGGGAACCGCCAAAGGTGTTGCCACATGTGCTACGTCATGCGCCACTACGGGCGCGACGTTGTGCACGGGCGCCGCTCCGGGCGCCAGTGGTGCCTCAATCTGGAGGAGGTGTGCCTAACGCGCCTTCTTGTTGGCCTTGAACGCGTCCACGACGTGCTTGGGGGTCAAACACTTCCTGGAGAAGTGAGTCTTGGAGCCACAACGGAAGCAGTCATGGGGCCTTGCCTCCCCCTTGCCCGCCTTGCGTTGCTTGGCCTGGTTGGAGGAGTTGGTTCCCTTCTTGCCTCGCCTCTTGTGGATGGGCTTGTGCACCTTGTAGGCGTCGGCATTAGCTTCATGACTTGGGCCCCCTGCGAAGGGTTGCGCAGAGAAGTTCTTTTTTAGAACATTATCCTGCGCCTCGGCCACCTGGAGAGCATCAATAAGCGCTGCATATTCTGTGAATCCTTCCCGGCGATAGTTTCGCGAGGACTGGATGTTGTCAGGGTGGAATGTGGAGAGAGTCTTTTCTATCTTCTGCCGATATGTGGTACTGGTTCCACACAGCTGAAGAATGGTACAAATCCGGTGTAACGCAGAGTTGTACTCTCCCACGGTCTTGAAGTCCACAAACCTCAGACAAATCCAATCTGCCTCCGCCTGTGGCTAAATGGTATACTTAAGCCTAGAGAACCGCTTGTTGAGGGCGGTCCAAAGGGCAGAAGCACTTCGTTCTGCCATGTACTCATTTTTGAGAGTCTCACATATGTTTTGGCGGAGGAAATGCAGTGCTTTGGCGTTGTCCGCCGGGATGGTGGTGCTGGGGTCCATCTGGGTTCCCGCACTCAGTGCACCCTTCATGCATCGGCCCTCGAGGATGATCTTCATGTCCGAAGCCCAAGTCAGGTAGTTCAGCCCATCCCGGGTCAACTCCGGGAACTCACGGCTCACGATTCCGGTCATCTACAATTTATGCAAAGTGTGTAAGATTACAGCAGTTAATCGGTTGCATATATGCGATAATCGATACAATTATTCAAATATGACGGTGTTCCAAAATTTAAAGCAAAAAATGGTACATGCTAACTATGTAATACAAAAAAATTAAAGGCGTAAAAATATTTAATTATTGCAAATTACGGTTTGGAGGGCGTTTTAGAGAGATTGTTGGAACCTAGGTGGACACTGATTGGAGTCAGATCTGTGCTAAAAACATGCGCCCATTAATTATTCGACGCCCTATTAAACGTAATTACTCAATAGAAACGAGGAATTTAGGCGCATGCATTGGTGGAGTTACATACAAGAATTAATTCCTTTGCTGCATGGAGTAGGAAGTGGGGAGGAAAAAGGGACATTAATTATTTAATTAAGTCTAATGCACCTAGGAGGAGGGGAGTTTTGGAAACGCATGGCTTTTGTAAGACGCCCTCCAAACCGTGACGGAGATAGTACAAAAGCATGTATATAAAAAATGGTATAATGCACACATAATAAACATGAAAACGGTCCGAAAAATGGATTTCCGAAGCTATTTTTAACAGGTCCTCTCCATGTTGGCAACGGGCCAAATTTGTGACAAGCTATCCTGCTGGCCTAGGCAAAGTTGGGCAGCATGCCTCTCCATGTTGCCCTCCCCCTCCTCTGTTTTTTTCATAGAACCTTATGGGCCGGCGACACAGCTGCTGGCCAGCGGCCAGCCCAACTCCTTGTCCCAGCCCGACATGCGGGGGACGGGGCTAGGCATCCTGCCCCCGAGCGGGGTGGCGGCGGCTGGCCGGCCGGCAGCACTGGGGCGACCAGCTAGGTTGGGTCGACGGGAGGGCATACGTATACGGCGGCGGCAGCGTCGGCGTCTTGTGGTGAAGCGGCAATAGCGGGCAGTCAGGCGCGTCATGCGTGGCGGCAGCAGCGTCACGTGTCGGCTGTGCAAAGCGGCAATGAGCATGCTCAGTGCGGCGGCAAGACGCATGGCGCGACCTGACGCAGCGGCGGCAATGCCTATGATGAAGGAAATATGCGAGAGGCAATAATAAAGTGGTTATTATCGTATTCCTTGTTTATGATAAATGTTTATTTTGCATGCTATAATTGTATTTTAATACATGTGTGTTTAATAAACAAAGAAAGTTCCTAGTTATGCCTCTCTCATAAACTAGCTCGTTGATTAACAAGATGATCATAGGTTTCGATCATGGACATTGGATGTTGTTAATAACGAGGTCACAACATTAGTGTAATGGTGTGATGAACATTCATCCAAGTATAGCATTACGATCAAAGTCATTGAGTTTATATTGCTATAACAACGATCCTAATCCTTAGACCATGAGATCATGTCAATCACTAACACGGAAGAGTTTCTTGATAACATCAAACGTGATTATAAAGATGGGTTCAGAACTAATAAAGTGTTATGTTGAGGCCCATGGATCGAGAGTGGAATTTGTTCATCCGATGGCGGATAGATATACGCCCTCGGTGATATCATATTGATTAGCTTGCAAGCAAGTGATTTGATCACTAGAATGTTATATCACGAACGAGAAAAGAGTGCATGTCGATCAAACTAGGTATGGAGATACCGATGATCGAATCTCGGACATGTAATATATCGCGAAACAAAAGGATTAAGATACTAGCGTAAAAGGTTGGCGATCACAAGAAAGTCATCGTTGAATGTGTGGGGTCGATGGGTCTCAGATCCGCTTCGATTATTGATCCGAGAGGGTCTCGATCATGTCCGCATTATTCGCGAACCGTAGGGTGACACACTTAAGACACCGACATCCATTTGGAGCAAAAGTTTCATGCCGAAAAGAAAAGGAAAGCGCGAATTTATTTCACTAGACACCGAACTGCTTTTGAAATTCTTTGAAATTGAAATGGAATACTAGTTATGTGAATGTTTGTTAATTTGAATAAATAAATAAAGAGTTTTATTTAATGAGAGCTTGCATTAAATTTGGTGGAAATTTAATGCATGTTTTAATGGGAGGGAGCTCCACCCACATGAATGTGGAAGAGGTGGGGGCAGCCCCATGGCTGGGCGCATGGCCCCTTCCCCTCTCCCTATAAAAGGCCTCTCACATCACACCTCCTCGTGAAGGATCTCTCCCCTCTAGAATTTATCCCCATGGTCTCGGACTAGCGAGATACATGTTCCGGTGGCTTTCGGCAAGAGTTGTGCTTCGCTGCATCGCTGGGCGAGGCGGCGAGGTTGCTCGGTGCCTCGAGCGTGTGCGAGCACGGATGCGCCTGTTTTGCAGGACTTCCTCTCGATCTTGAGATCGGCAGAGATCGTCTACATCAACCACTTTGTATCTAGTATAAATAGATCTTGGTATATAGTTCACATCGAAAATTTTTGTTTTCTACATATGAGTATGTGGCGATGATGATCATTTTATTGCTTCTTAGTTGTACTTTGGATATTGGTGGCATAGTGGGATGAAGCGGCGGACAAACTTTACATGTCCTCGCACATGAGACCTGTTCCGCTTGACATGCAACTAGTTTTGCATAAGTGGCTAGCGGGTGTCTCTCTCCTACTATAGTCAATATCTAATTTGCAACGAGTTGTCAACAATTTGGTTATCCTCGTTGTGGTTCATGTTCGTAAGAACGGTTCTATCTTAAGCCCTAAGCCACGTAAAATTTGCAATGGATAAATTAGAGGCGTCTAGTTTAGATTGTTCTTGGGCTAGTGTTATGATATGGTGATGTTGTAAGTAGAAGTATAAGATGATACTCTTACAACACACATAACGTGTAATCTCCATAGGCCTTGGACTTACACATAAAGGTATGATAGTGATCATACCACGATGCACATGATAGAGATCATCTGGGAACCATATAATCTCACTAATAAACATATGATGTTTGATAGCATCTTATATTGCTTGTTTGGCGTTTTATTAGCATAATAAGATGATCCCTCATTTAGATATCAAGATAAAATGTGTTCTTCCTTAAGTATGCACCGACAATGTTTCGCCGCTCAAGACATCACGTGATGATCGGGTGTACTTGAATCACGACTCTCGGGTGTAAGAGCGATTACACGCGAATACTAAGGTTCTTACTTGGCGAGCCTAGCATGTCAGACATGGCCTCGGACACGGACCGAAAGGTTAAGCATGAGTCATATAGTAGATATGATGCCCATTTGATGCTCGCCTTTGAAGCTACATCGACTCACGTGATGATCGGACTTGGTGTAGTGGATTTGGTTCATGTAATCACCAAAAGACACGAGGGATGTCGTTGAGTGGGAGTTCATTTCTAATTTGGATTAGTAGAACTCAATTTATCATAAATTAAATCAGTGAATTTGCATAATTTGTTGTAGTCATTGGCATTCGTTCACCACCTTATGCATAGTTGTAATTGAGATAATAGAACTATAGAATTCGGATATATACTTTCTGTTGGTATCGTATTGTGTTGAGTGTCAATCTAAAGTTTAAATTCCTATTGCAAAATTTCAGCAAATTCTATTTATGAAATTTAATAATTGGTATTAAATCGAGAGTAACAATTGTTAGTATCTTAAGTATCATGTTTGCCTCCATGATTCTTGATTGTTTTAATATCAAGTTTATCTAGGAGAAGAATTGTTTAACCATCATGTGAAACAATGTTTTCAATATGATAGAGTATATATATGTTCTCATATTGGATGAGAATTTACGAAGGTTGGAGATGCTAGACATCCTAATCATCCAAAAGGGTTTTGGAAAGTAATGTTATACTCACGATTCGCCTTTATAAGCTAAAGTAGCTTGATCATGAATGTCGTCATGATAAGGGTGAATAGAATATGTATGTAAAGTGTTTACTACACTAAAAGATTACTAAAGAATGGATTTTGAAAGAATACCGATCATTTTGATGATGGTGATCTACTTCAAAGTGCAAATCCAAAGGTATTATTATTTGAATATACACGCTTTGGACTATGTGTCATGTATGGCGTGATGTTGATAGTTTCTTTTAAAAGGAAAAGGAAATCTGAAGAGAATCTATAAAATATATTTGGCGAAAGAAAAGATTGGAAATATCCAATTTAGGTATATATATGATATACATGTTATGGTTGTATTCTTTGCTTGTTGAACAATGTGGTTCTTGGGTATTGGATACCGAATTGGTTGGTATGAAATTTATGACGCAATTCATGAACCACAATGGCCTAAGTAACTAGCAAGAGAAAATGTGATGATGTTCATCGAAAACAAACAAACCGTTGTTTGTATTTCGTTGACATCAAAGCTTGACTTCAAGATTTGTTTTAATAATTGTTATTTGAATCAGGTATTATAAGAACAAAGGTTGTTCAAATAATTACCGTATTCCATATAAGATGGATGATTTACAAATCTAGTTGAAGAAAGACTTCAAGATTTGTTTTAATAATTGTTATTTGAATCGTATTATAAGAACAAAGGTTGTTCAAATAATTACATTCCATATAAGATGGATGATTTACAAATCTAGTTGAAGAAATCACATCCATAAATCCTAATGCTAAAATGTCGCAAGACAAATGATTGAAAGATCACTTATGAAGTGACATCGCTGTTTAAATTATATTGGAAAGAAAACATGAAGAATCTCCATATTCATGGATTTTTTGGAGTCTTTGATTTGATCAAGTGACGCTTGTGAGACTTTCCACGTGATTATTAAAACTTCGTTCAAAGGCCAAAGAAGAACGAATGACTAAAATATTGGAATTTATACATATCGATGTACGTAGTCCATTATGTGTAGTCGTAAGCGATGGGTTTCAACTTCATATGCTTTCTCCGGAAATTTGAGTGAATGTTCACTTGATGAGAAAGAAGTATGAAATATTTGAAAATGTTTCAAAGATTTTCAAGATGAAGTGAAAAATCATTGTAACAAGAAAAATAAATGGTTTATGATTTTATCATAAGGGATTTATTTGAGTTACAACTGTAACAAGAAAATAAATGAATTATGATTTTATCATAAAGGGATTTATTTGAGTTGCAAGTTTAGCAAAACACCTAGATTTACATCTCCCAAAACACCATAGGAGTATGGAGTGTTTGAGATTTGTAATGAAACCTTGTTTGACATGGTTGGATCAAAGGTGTTATTTATAAAACTGCCATTATGTTTTAAAAGATTAAAGCTTTAGAGACTACCGCTTTTACACTGAAAAGACCTCCATCTTGATCCGTTGAAATGACACCATATGAGTTATGGTTTGGGGTAAAACCCAAGTTGTCCTTTCTTAAATTTTGGTATGATAAACATAAGTAAGATGTTTACAACCAAAGTCGGATGGGCATGTCTTTGTAGGTTATTTTGAATAACAATTGGTTATTCCTCCTTAACACCGAGGACAAAAGGGTTTGTCGCTTGAAATGTGAAATTTCTTGAAGAAGGAATTTTTCATAAAAGTTAAGTGGGAGGACAATAGAACTTTGATAAGGTTAACGAACCTTAGCTAAATGTGCTGAGTTGCATAGCGGAAATGCTCGGAGGCTGCCATAATGCTCATAGCTTATGTGCCTCAAAGGTTGTGGTCACGGAGATCTAAGTTCCTATTGAACCAATTAGGTCGGTTAAACAATCAAATACTAAGATTTGAGAGTAAATCATCATTGTTTGACAATGATTAACCGACTATATGCAAAGAAGCGATGATGGGCTGACTCAAATGGCTTGAAGCCATAAAATCCGTGATAAGTCCATACACGATAAATCAAGTTTTGAACTTGGAAGACCCTCCGGATAGGTGTAAAAAACCTATCGGTCGTATTTGGATCTATAAAGAAACAGACATGGATGTTTCACATCTATGAAATAGTCGACATGTCGTAAAGTATTTTACGACAATGTTCAAGGAGTTGACTATGACAAGATTTGATCTTTCATAGCGATATTTAGTCGAACGGATTAAAGTAGCAACCACTACATATAATTTGGTATATGGTAGATGAATAAACAAAACAAAGTTCTTCTAATAGAATGGTTACCTAGGACGTGTACATGACACGGTCCAAAGGGTTTTGTTAAATTCAAAGGATGCTAAAAGGGCATGCAAACTTCAATGGTTGAAGTAAGCATCGCGGAGTTGGAATCTTCACCGTGATGAAAAGGAGTTTTCATCAGGAGACGATGAAGATGCTTGCATTTGCAAGAAATTAAGTGGGAGCGCTAAGACATATTTCTAATACATTATGTGGAGGACATCTTGTTGATTGGAAATGATGTATCTTTTATTGACAAAGGTTAAGAATTTCATTTCGATGAAAGACTTAGGCAAAACCCGAATATTTAGCGTGAATGTCTATAGTGGATGTATGTACGCCAATATGGTTGTTAAACGTACATATATGAGATATTGAGGGAGTTCAATATAGAAACGACAAGAAACAGTTCTTGTCACATGGAAAGGAATTGAATCAAGATTCAAGTGTATCGACACTTGATAAGTGAAACAAGATTCAAGTGCTTTGACACTTGATGAGTGCAATCACGAGAATGTTTTGATCAATCATACCATGATATGTACACATCCAGATATGTCCTATGCTCTAAGTATTATGAGCATATACCAGAATGAATCATAAAATGATCATTGGACGATAGTGAGGATATTCTTATGATCTTTTGGAAGAACTAAGAATATATTTGTGTAGAGGTGACAAACAGTTACAAATAGTTCATTGTAAAGCGTTACATTGATACTAGTTTTGTCACAAGATACAAATTAAGTTTATCTCAATTTAAACCATGGGTGGCACAATGTAATGGAAAGGAGATTCCATGATGGATTTGGAAGAGTTCCAAAGTTAAGACATTGTGACGAATACTACAACAAAAGGCTAAGTATATGACTGCTATAGTAGCGACAAAGGAGAATTTGTGTCAAGTAGTTTGTTATCAAACTAAGGTGTGGTTATAGCGGGCTAACACTAAAGATATATTGTATGACAATAGTATCGACGTGTTTTAACCCCAAGGAACTAAAGGTCTCACCGAAAGACCAAATTAATACAATGCCATCTCATTGGAGAATGAGTGATGCGTGAAGACGCAAAGACATGCAAATACACGGACAGATTATGTTAACCACTTGCAATTGTGTATATGGAACACCGAAAGCCATAGGTGTTCAATACACAAAGTTCTCAAACTAGATTATTGTCTCTAGTGCAAGTGGGATCTTGAAGGAAATATTCGCGAGAGGCAATAATAAAGTGGTTATTATCGTATTCCTTGTTTATGATAAATGTTTATTTTGCATGCTATAATTGTATTAATACGGAAGCGTTAATACATGTGTGTTTAATAAACAAATGAAAGTTCCTAGTTATGCCTCTCTCATAAACTAGCTCGTTGATTAACAAGATGATCATAGGTTTCTGATCATGGACATTGGATGTTGTTAATAACGAGGTCACAACATTAGTGTAATGGTGTGATGAACATTCATCCAAGTATAGCATTACGATCAAAGTCATTGAGTTTATATTGCTATAACAACTTACGAAGTGATCCTAATCCTTAGACCATGAGATCATGTCAATCACTAACACGGAAGAGTTTCTTGATAACATCAAACGTCACACCGTAACAGGTGATTATAAAGATGGGTTCAGAACTAATAAAGTGTTATGTTGAGGCCCATGGATCGAGAGTGGAATTTGTTCATCCCGATGGCGGATAGATATACTGGGCCCTCTCGGTGATATCATATTGATTAGCTTGCAAGCAAGTGATTTGATCACTAGAATGTTATATCAGAAAAGAGTGCATGTCAGATCAAACTAGGTATGGAGATACCGATGATCGAATCTCGGACATGTAATATATCGAAACAAAAGGATTAAGATACTAGCGTAAAAGGTTGATCACAAGAAAGTCATCGTTGAATGTGTGGGAGTCATGGGTCTCCAGATCCTTCGATTATTGATCCGAGAGGGTCTCGATCATGTCCGCATTATTCGCGAACCGTAGGGTGACACACTTAAGAGACACCGACATCCATTTGGAGCAAAAGTTTCATGCCGAAAAAAAGGAAAGCGCAGGAATTTATTTCACTAGACATTGAAATTGCTAAACTGGTTCTACATGTGAAATGGAATACTAGCGGGGTTTTATGTGAATGTTTGTTAATTAAAGTAATTAACAAAATTCTGAATAAATAAATAAAAGTTTTATTTAAATGAGAGCTTGCATTAAATTTGGTGGAAATTTAATGCATGTGAGTATTTATGAGTGGAGGCTTTTAATGGGAGTGGAGGCTTTTCATTTTGAGTGGGAGCTCCACCCACATGAATGTGGAAGAGGTGGGGCAGCCCCATGGCTGGGCGCATGGCCCCCCCTATAAAGGCCCCCTCTCCTCTCACATCACACCTCCTCGTGAAGGATCTCTCTCCCCTCTAGAATTTATCCCCATGGTCTCGGACTAGCGAGATACATGTTCCCGGTGGCTTTTGCAAGAAAGAGTTGTGCTTCCGCTGCATCGCTGGAGCGAGGAGGCGGAGGTTGCTCGGTGCCTCGAACGTGTGTGCGAGCACGGATGCGCTGCTGTTTTGCGGCGCTAGGACTTCCTCTCGATCTTGAGATCGGCAAGAGATCGTCTACATCAACCACGAGTTTGGACTCGTTAAACTTTGTCGGTCTTCAAGGGTATGTTCTCTACGGATGTACATCCGCCCGTTGTTTGTATCTAGTATAAATAGATCTTGGTATATAGTTCACATCGTAGGAAAATTTTTGTTTTCTATGCTGCGAACCCTTCATATGAACGCAGGCCCAGTTGCTTCGTCTGTAGCTCATCAATTTGATCGGGAGAGTTGATCGCGAGTCGCTAGCACGCGCAACCTACTGCTGCTGTGCCGTTTGGGGCCGCAAGCATGCACGCTTGCTTGCAACCCACTCGTCTGTGATTTTCTTCTGTGAATTCCACTCTTCTATTTTCCCACGTTTCAAATATAATTTTTTATTTCTTTATTTTGCTTGTTCCGTTGTTCTAATCACAAGCAGCGAAGCTTCATTATTTCTTGCAGTAGTTGTTCCATAGTTCAACAGAAGGGTATTTTTCTGTTTGTGTTTTTTTATGTTCTTTTTTGTTTGGGCCTTCCACTCTTTTTTCTTTCTTTTTTCTTTTATTTTTTAAGGTTTTGTTCCCGGTGGTCTGTATTTCTGTCTTGTCAATAGTCGTGATTTGTTTAGCACGTGTTTAAATTTTGTTACCCATAATCCACTTTTTCCTCTTATACTAGGGTTTAGGGTTTTGATTAACATGTGTTTAAATTTTGTTGAGCATAATTCATGTTTTCCTCTTATACCCGTTATTTTCTTTGCCAATTGCTTTCCCCCTATTTGTCCATATATTGTTGTTGTTTCCGTAGCCACGATTCGTGTTCATGAATGCGGAATTTTTTTTCCACTTAGCCTTGTTTTCTTTGCAATCGTGATTTATTTCACCATAGCTATAGTTTTGTTCCCTTATTCTTTTTTGGTCCACATGTAGATTTGATTTTTTTCCTTTTAAAAAAGTAACTTTTACTAACTGTAGTGTGATTTTGTTTCGTGAATTATAATTTTTTTGTTCTACGTGTAGCCATGATTTCGTTCCTTGAATACTATTTTTTTTTGTTCCACTTGCATTCATGACGAAGTGGTTCGGCAGCCAATAAAATTATTATTTTTTCCTTGTAGTCATGATTTATTCCATGGAGGCTAAAATTTTGTTACATGTAGTATATATATTGTTCCATCCATATTTCATTTTGGTCTGAATTTGTTGGTCCTCTTGTATTTGTTCCTGGAACGCTAAAATTGTGGTACGGTTCGTGTGATTTTTGTTCCCAATGATTAAAAAAATCTTTAATGTGATTTTGTTCCTCGGGAGCTAAAGTTGTTGTCCTAATTCTAGTCAAGATTTTCATTTCACTTATTCTAAATTTTTGTTCCTCATTTAGATATGATTTTATCATGGGGGTATTTAAAATGTTTGGTTACTAGTCAAGAATCATTTCAGGGATTTAATTTTTTGTTCCGATCTATGGATTAAGCTATGATGGCTTGACCTTTTCTACTTAATATATTTATAATTCCATGCTAATTGCAAGTTATTATTGTATTTGGTTGTTATTCCACTAATAACTGAACATTGTCTCATGGTAAGTTTGTGTTCCACCTATACTCATAATTTGTTCCTTTGGTTCGTAAGGTTTTGTTCCAGTTTGTTCAAAATCGGTGCCACACTCCCTTTTTAGTCCCAGCAGCATGCGACATAGTATGCATGCACATAGTTTGTAGCAGCTAGCGACATATTATATAGATCAAGAAATTCTGTAATGCTGGGCGCATCCCGTTTATGCAGACACGACTCACGAGCGCATTGCATCATTTGCATGCATGCTTGTAGAGCTTCAACGAAAAAATCAGGCGTCTGTTCCATGGAGATGGAGTCATGCACAAAGAGCTTTAAGGGTAACAACGGGCGTGCATTGCAAAAATTAGTCTCATTCGGCTATCTGAGTAAAGTCTGTACTGGTTTAAATACCCCATGTGATAATCCGGATACGAACTTCCTCCGTTTAAAAATATAAGATATTTTAAATTTATAAAATAAATATATCTAAACACCTTTTAGTAATTTATTTAAACCTACGTACTAAAAGGTGTCTAGATAAATTAGTTTCACTAACCTAAAATATCTTATATTTTCAAACGTAAGGAGTACTGAACAAAATCATAAAATAGAGCGAGCGATGGCTCAGCGTCGTGCCCGCCCAGAAACCATAAATGTTACATTTGTATGATTCATTCTTTTGGACCCACCCGTTTAATAAACCGGAAGACAATATAGCAACCATGTGTGTAATACGTCCCCTCGTGGCATTTGCTCGGCCCTCTAACCACCTGATGATTGCTCAAGCAGATACACAAGGAGTAATATATCCGGGGTACCGTTGGTACCTCAAATATGTATTACAACATAATTTAGAAACATCGAGCTCAAAGTATTACACACAATCATTCATAAAAGTGTTTTCTAAAAATTAGAGTCTCGATATTTTGAAAAACTCCTTTTGGAAACGACGCAAAATATTTTGCCACTTACCATAAATTAAGATAGAGAGCACACATAAATATTTCGAGGGAATAAAATGACAACACGGCCCATGCATAAACAGATAACCCCCTCGGTATGGGTGAAGGCATGTAGCGAGCTAGTGTAATAGAAATGACACAGTTTTTTCCAATGAGAAAAAGGTGACGACCTAGGGTTCCACCCTAGCCACCGCCATCTGTGTTGTTTTTATCGTTTCCGACTGAGATTCAAAGGGTCCCCTGTAACATCCCAGCATTAGAGCTTAGAAATAAAGTGAACTCAGATGTGTTTATTGCATTCATGCATAGAAAATCCGAATAATTTTCGCGCTTTTAAACAAAACTTGTCAAAGTGATTGAAGCTTCTCTTAACTTGGTGGAACTAAAATAGATCATCAAGTTAACTGTGATAAGTTTTAGTATGACCTTTGCTAAAATCTTATTTTGGGTAAACATGATTTGATCTAAGGGTAGATCAAATTCAATAAAACTAAAACACCACACATTGCTTAATTATATGATCCTTAAGGGATCATATCATGGTATTCATTACAACAACTCATAATGCCAAGTTAAGTATATAACTCAAATAACAAGAATTTAATAATTAAATATTGCTCTATTTTATCCTTATCCATTTATACCATGAGGATCATGGTAATACCTAACATTAACTCTTTAGTTATATTGAGTAGGAAAGAAACCAAGTTAAGACCATTCACCATATATCTTTCTTCCAATATCAATCCTTATCATCTCTTTTAAACCAGATTCTAATATCCATTATTCATCAATGTTGAGTAATCAACTATTGATTTATCAATTCTTAGTCTATCAATTATTGATCCATTAACCCTTGTCCTTATCATAGCATTCACTTTAAAGCCTTTAGAAGAAGAAGTAAGAAGAGGTAGATAGTAATGCTAGTCTTAGATATCATCTATAGGATGGGAGTGTTTGAAGAGAATGCAATCACTATGATAATTGATGGAGTTAAATCAGTCTTGAATGGATAGAAGAGTTATGTGGAAGATATATTTATATGGTAACAAAGAAGATTACAAGGATGAATTCTTAAGATAGTTACCGGGAGTAATCCTACTGGATCAAGTAGGTATAGTCAATGAATAATATCTTCTAGTCGGTTAGAGTTAATGAGAAGATAATTATAATACAACTATAATGTTGTATTGATAAAATCCTTGATTAGCCATCTGGAAATCTAAACCATAAAATGATCAAATTATTATAATAATCATGCTCAAGTCACTAAGAGTGAATGATTATATCATGTATAAGTGACATTGGTGGTAAGAACCTGATTAAACCCTAGTATAGATATGCTATCCTAGGTTAGTCATGACAAGTCACAGTGGTATATTGTGAAGCAAGAAAGTAAACATTCAAGTGGACTTGGATTCATAAGAAATGTTTTAGAGATGAGAGTATCTCTATGAGGAGATCATATAGAGCTTTAGTATCAAGCTCATTGGATTTGCAGATGAATTTAAAAAGATAACGTATTAGTGGGGATATATAAGTGAAGTAAGTTTACCATATTGACACATGATGATGGATATGAAGAAGAGTATATCTAGGAAATAAATTCCTTAATTAAAGATAAGCTTAGTGAGGTATTAAGGGCAGGAGTTCTTGAGAAATCCTTAACCAAGATTATACCAAGCTATGACAAGACCCATGTCTATCTCATTACCCAACACCTAGAATTAAGGTAGTAGTGAAAACCGTTCCTATTTTCTAGCAGCCAAAGAATAGTATCTCTTGGTCAAATAAAACTTCCTAGAGATAATTAGAGAACCATATGAGTGTTTATGGGTGAAAGACTTGTCTGCTTTATTATCTTAAACCGTAAGGGAAACTTAGACTATGGGTTAACAAAGTTGCTTTTGGAAGTAAATCCAATATATATCACTCAAAGAGATTTAGTAATAGTGTCTTTAAACCTTAATATTCATCCACTACCATGATAAAATTTGAGTTTATTCATTGTTCTCCAAACTCAAGATCACTACTTGTAAAATGGAGATCTTCATTTCTACATCTATGATTATTATGCATAATGACTTAACCAAGATTGTGCGAAGGAAATTCTAATACTAAAAACCCAGTAGATTTGAGTAGAAGAAATCACCATTTTTTGAACCATAAATACTTAAAGCATTATTAGGGGTATATATATATATATGAATTCTAATATGATACCAAGTGTATATAGAATGATATAATCATCATTATCCATTTTAATCCTTACCATGATAACTATCATGGTGAAGATGGAAATCATTTTTAGAAGATTTTATGTACAAGAAATAAATCCCTAAAACCCTAATTCTTATTTATATTTTCTAATGAAAATAATCCTTTATATAATCATGACTAGTGAAAATACAAAAAAAAGGAATGCCAAACCAATTAGTTACTTTAACCATGTAGAAACTTGATTGATTTACTAAATTTTGAATATTTAAATCACTGAGGAAATATGAATTTAAAAAGAAAACAGAAAATAAAAGGAAAAGAGAAACAAAAAAGACTTTCTGGCCCGAGGCCCATTATCTCTACTCTCTATCTGCCGCCCACGAGCAGAAACAGTCGTTCCTTGCTCACTTCATTGCAGCCCACTTCGGCCCAACAACCAGCCCGTGTCCTTCTCTCACTCTCACTCACAGGTGGGACAACCTTGAGGACCGCGGGTAAAGACCAGAGAAATGCAGGGGGTTTTCTACAAAACTGTTGTCATCGTCATCCTCACGCACACAGGAAGATGTGTGTGCTCCGTCGATGTCGTCCACCGGTGTCAACAAGCTTTGACTGCCACGATGAACGCCCCCGACACCCTGGGAGGGATAAGAACCCCACGAAGCCTCCCCATATCATCCTTATCATCATTTGTAGGACCCTACCTTTATAAAGGTAAAGGTCCCTGTGTTTACAATGCTAGTCCCTGGATCAATAGCTAGCATCCACAGTTTAAGATGTAATATCAAGAAACAAAGGTCATATTACAACTTATAACCAGGAATAAAATAATACATTACATCTTACATAGCTCATTTGGCTGTCTCATTACAATATAGCAGAAATATTTATATAGCATGGAGTCCTTCATCTTCCAAGTGCCACAGACAATCATGTTGGTTATAGACTTGTAATCCTATTCAACACACTTCACTAACATCAAACAAACCTGCAACATAATAAGTTACAGCCACAAGGGTCAATATATTTGAATAGTATTGGCAAGTGATACCTTAGTAGAATATTAGTTTCTAGCTTCTATATGAATTTGGCTAAGTGTAGTTTAGGCTTGCTTTGATCAAAATAGGTTTTGCCTATTAGTTGAAAACACTAAGTTTTTGTTTGACAAAAACTCCCAAAGAACCACCAATAATCATTGGTGAACATTCACCCTTGTTGAACCACAAGTTTTTAACTTAGAAATTGGGATGAGGAGATCCTTGATAGCTTCAATGTCTTGATGCTCAAATTGTTTGCTGCCGGGGACACGGCTAAGTACTTAGATTTTTCCTTCTCGAGAGGTGGTACACTTTCCCCACAAGACTCGACATGCATCAAGACGAGATCTTTCAGAAGCCTTGCCTTAGACCAAATGGACGCGCTCCATCCTATCACCCCCTACCAACTTGTTTACATCTGGCTAAGTTGTTGCAACCTATATGATCCAGGCAGAGCCCATATTGCCATGTGGCTGAACTAGAAGCTTCTTAACATCTGGCATCTCAAATCTCTTTGTTCCTGGGTGGCTTTCCACAAGTGAGATACACTAGGGTAGGCCATGAATATGGGGCCCTGTGTAACCACTCAACACAAACCATTCTTTCCATTCCACCCAGGTGATTCATTCACATAGTTGTTTTATTAAACAAAACACAAGTCATAGACTTAGAAATATTTCATAGCATGAATATAATCCACCCTTGTTTTCTACTAGCTAGGCTAAGCATACTGGTAGCAAGAATCTTAACTTAGGGAAATTCTATTAAGGCATCATCTACTAGGATTTCCCAAGGCATAGCTTACTTAGTAAAAATACCATGCAAGTCCTACTCAAAATATTACTAATGCATAGTCAAAATAATAGGACAAAATGTATGAAGCACTACTTGCCTTTTTAGTAGAGAATATAGGTTCACTCCTTGATCTTGTAATGGTCACACTCTTCAAAGTTCACTACAATTCAATCAAGCAAGCACATATTCAAACTAGCATTCAAACAATTTATCACATAAAATGATAAAAACAAAACAATGCATGCAAGCATGCAAAAGATTGTTTTATTTTAAAAAATGGTTTCTAACAGTCTATAAACATTTTAAAACACCTATTGGTCATTTATAAAAGTGGCAAAACCATTTAAAATCAAGTTAGTGAAAATGGGCCATTTAAATCATTTTTTGTTTTGCTAGAATGATTTAAATCAAAGTAATATTTTGTAGAGTTAGCCAAATATGTTTTTAAACACAATGTTAGTGTTTAGGATCAAAGTGTTTAAAACAAATCCATTTACAAAGGTTTCACTCAAAAATCATTTTTTAAATAATAGCAACATTTTTGTTATACTAGAAATGCTTTTAAATCAAAGTAATAATTTTCTAGTGTTAATCAAATATATTTTTAAATCCATAGGTTAGTGTTTAGGGTCACAGAGTTCAAATCAAACCATTTGCAAAAGGTTTTACTCAAAAAGCATTTTTAAATCATAGCAAACATTTTTGTTTTATTAGAAATGCCTTTATTCAAGGAATAATTCCTTGTGTTTAACAAAATATACTTTTAAATCCAAAATTTAGTTTTTATGGTCAGTAGGTTCAAAACAAATCATTTGCAAAATATTTTACCCAAAAATCATTTTTAGAATAATTTTTATACTCAAAATAGGCCTAGAAATGTTTCTGCAAAAGCACCCTATTTTACAGAAGCAAAATGATAAACTAAGGGTATGGTTGCAAAGTTCACATTTTTGTGATTCCAATGATATATAGTTTGTAAATTTTAGACGTGTGGATCAAAAGTTATGATTTTTGTAAAATCAAACATCTAATAGAAATGTTTCTGTTTTTTAAAACAAAAGACTGGCCATGTGGAGCGATCCTATTGGCTGGTACCGGTTCGGTAGGATTGAGCAACGTGGACTGTCAGATCTTCTTAACCTCGCACGGCACAGATGCAAACTTACCCCTTCGACTAAATGATCTATCGCATCCTTACGATCTAGATCCAACGGCTTGCACTGCACTGGCTATAGTTTGGCGGCGCAAACTTACCGTGCTCGTGTGGTTGCAGTGAAGCTCAAGGTGGTTGTCGTTCATCGAGGGGTGCACGGAGTCACCGTCAATTACTCGTCGGAGTTCACGACGGCGTCAGGCACGGACGGTTCTTGTCGGTGACGAAGCTACAAGCCACGGAAAGACGAGTTGAGAGGGGCATTAGACGTGGGCGAGAGAGGCGAGTACATGACTGTCATCAAGGGGAAGAGGCGCGGTCAGGTTTTACCAGAGAGGTCATCGGATTTGAAGCCGAAGATGGTGGCGCTCAGTTGATGTCGTTGCTGACGCTCTGGGTCACGAGAAGACATGTGGCTGGGTCAATGGATGCGCACAATGATGGTGAACAAGCAAGCGTGAACTAGAGAGGATGGGGCGGCGTGTACTCACCGGAATTGTCGCCGGAGTGCGTCGGAGCAGTGAGTGTTCGGGCGAGTAATTTGCTCAGCCTTGTGGCAGAGAGGGTGTGGCGTCTGAGGGGAAAGGTAGAGGGGAGAGGGACGCTTATGAGGGCATGGTCGCAGGGCGAAATTAACGCGGCATTGATGTGAATTGATGCAGAGAAATTAGCGGCAGAAAAGGCCGGGAAGAGGAGAGGAATTGGTCGCGCGGGTGGGGAAGAAGATGTCTACGTGGCAGAGGGTCCACGGGTCTGTGGTGTGGGGGGTACGGTTTCGAGTGATAAAACGATTCACGAAAAGGGGGGAGAGAGAGAGTGGGCTGCGCAGTTGGGCTGGTTGGGCCGTGTAGGTTAGTTGGGCTGCTTTGCTTTCTTACTTTTGTCCTTTCTGTTTCTTTTTCTATTTCTGATTTCTGTTTTCAAATTCAAACACTCATTTAAATTCAGATTTATTTAACAAACCTTTTCTAAATTTCTTCAGTAGGGTTTTATCTGTTTATTAATGTATTTAAATCATCCATTTTAGAATATTTTCTTATATTCTCTTATGGTTTATTATTTATTTAAAATAGACATTTGTCTTTATTCAAATAAAATCAAATATGGTTTTAAACCCATATAAATTTTATTAAAATAATTCTTTTATTCTTTTTAATTTAATTAGATAACTTTTAATCCACTTTGGAAAATTCCAATTTATTATTTTCTCGTGATTTAATTAATCCTTTACATTAGGGATTTTTGTCTTCATTCAAATAGAATTGAATTTGATTAATGCCATATAATTCTATTTGAATATTCTTTATCCCTTTGGATTATATTTATTCCATTTGCTTATGGATTTCATTCAAGATTCAAATTGTCTTCTAAATAATTTACTTGGAATTTATTATTTATTTAGTTTAGGCAATTTGTCTTTATTTAAATAAAATTGAATATGATTCAATCTATATGATTTTATTTAAATAATCTTTTATTCATTTTTTATTATTCAATAAACTTTCATTCCATTTGTTATGGATTTGACTAAGGTTTTATTTGACTTTTAAATATTCCTTATTTATTTATTTCTTTCTTTGTCTTATAAAATCCATATCTTTTTATTTATAGTTCCAAAATTGGTGATTCCAATTTGTGTAATTTTATTTAATATTTTTTTATCCTTTTAAATCCTTTTAGGATTATTTTGCTCACAATTTGGTATGGATTTTAGGTAGGAGCTTTATTATCCATGGAAATTAATCCCTTTCATCTTATTAAATTCATAAGTTTTTATCTATGGCTCCAAATTAAATGAAACCAATTTATATGGTTTTATAATACTTTTGTTTATCATTTTTGATCATTTAGAAATGTTTGTTGACAAATTTTTATACGGAACAAATCCATAGTCTTAGATAGATCTTGGAAATGATTTTCTTCCATTAGGGTTTTAGGGTTTTGGTTTATTTTTCCCAAGTATTTTTATTCAAGATTCTTTCCATGCATAAAATGCATTTGATCTTTGGAAGTGATTTCTTTCATTAAGATTTGGGGTTTTGGTTTAACTTTTCCAAATGTTTAAATTTCAAGATACATTCATTGATGAATGCATTTCACTTGATTGAAATTTTGTTGGATTCCCTTTTCATTCAAATTTTGTTCAAGAAAGGTTTTGATGATTCCATTTAGAAGCAAAAAGTTTCTTTTCACCCTAAATTTTAACAATTGTTTCTTTTGTTTATTTAATTTTCACATTTCAAAATTCGGAAAATTTTGGGGTGTGACATCATTCCTCTCATCTTCCTCTCTGTTTCTCTCGGGTCCGAAACTCTAGCTCGTCGGAGCCGTTAGAAGACACCCCATGATCAACTGATGATGCCACAAGATCCGTCGTGGTTCACTGCATCTCCACGGTGAAGGAATCAAGTTGGGAAGACCTTAATCAGTCGTATCGACTTCATCTTCCTCAACTCCAACGACCACCGCCGCTCATTTCATCAACGATTTTGGCCACCCGGAACGTCGCCGACCGCTCCATCGCAACTATTGTGAGCTCCTCTATCTCCGAGTGGCCTCTGTTGTTTCGTTTGCTTCCTACATCGAGTCCCCGTAGTGCGCTGTCGTACACCACCGCCAATCACCGCCGTGCACCGCTCTTCGGTGACGAAAAACTGGCAGTACAACCACTATTCAACTCCCCGTCGTCTCCTCTTTCCAATAAACCCAGTCACAGTCGTGCACACACATCCAATCGAAGGATTCGATTTCGATCTGATGGTCATGTTCGTGCTGACGTCACAAGGATGTCATGCTCACGTCACCTTTGACCTAGTCCACCTATTTGACCAGCCCACGCCTGCGTGGCAGGACAACGTAGCCACTGGCCCACTAGTCAGTGATCTAAGCTAGGTTAGGGTGCAGTGTAAAAATAATTTCCTATTTTTTTTTAGAAAATGAATAAATAGTATGAAATCTATAACTTTTATTTTAAAATTTAGAAAAATATATATTATATATCAAAATGTTTAGAAAATAAAATCTATAATATAACTTTATCATCAAACATTATTACGTTAACCATTTAAATAAATATTATCTAATAAATATTTTTATTAGTAATAATACTTTAAAAATTCATAGTTTGATATTCATAAATGAGAAAAATATAAATAATATACCAAAATTCTTAGAAAAATAAGAACTATAATTTAATGCTCTAATCATGTATTATCAATTCACTTAATTAAATATACATTATTTATTAAGTATTTACAAAGTAATAAATCTTATAAAAATCATATCTTATTATTTAAAATTCATAAAAATACATATAATATACCTAAATAATCAAAAAAATAATATATACATATTAAAATTATAAACTTTCACTTTTGAGGTAAATAAAAAATTAAACACTCTAATAACTTGAATTTAAACATATTTCCTTAATTGATAATTCATATAATGATAAATAAAAATTTACTAAAATTTCTAAAATTAACCATTTGAGGTCTAGGAATAGTATAGGTCTTAAGTATTGATAATTTGAAGTCAAAGTAGTTCAACACATTTGAGATACAATTTTATTAAATTATCATTCACAAATAAGTGTATATTATTTTCTAAAAAGAACCATTGTAAAATTATAAAATCTTCAAGAATAATATTTTTAACCAAACACAACCTTTAACAAATACTTCAAGCACAAGTTTATAAATGGATTCAAATCCATAGATATTTCATAAGTAGTAAATAATATTTGTTTACTTATTTACAAACCATAACCACACCCTTATAAGGATATAAATCATTCTATTCCATTATAATGTTAAGAAAACATGACTCAACGAGAAGTGTTACCAATCTTAATTAACCTTCAGGAAACATTATGAAGTGAACAAAATGCAAATATCATAAGCATTACATCTTAAGTCCATATATGTCCTTAAAGTTAAACTTTAGTCTACAAGATTGTAAACACCATGTTAAAGGCTTCAATGTATTTATAGTTTAATTTAGTCCGTTTCAATTAAGACCTAATGCATCTCAAGACCAAACTAACCGAGTAAAACACCAAGAGACATCGACCACATTCTATTAACCATAAAGATTGTTTAAACCTTAGAAAAGAAACCTTTTCTTTGAAGGTTATCCTTTTTGCCACTTCAAACAAAAAAATATATAATAATATCTCCAACTCTTAACAACTAAATCCAAGGACTTTTATCATAGTCCCTAGATGACAATTAATCATAATCACATTACTTTATACTTTACTTGTTGATGGCTCAGATCACTGTAGAGCTTCTTTGGGAGACCCCAAGAGGAAGGTATGATGAGCACAACACTAAGTTTTCCCTTAGTTATGAAACCAAGGTTATCGAACCAGTAGGAGCAAGGAAACAACTTCAAAGTGTTGCTAACAACTTGGAATCCTGCACAACACAAACTCAAGACTTTGCCCCAACTTACAGTGAGGTTGTCAATCTCACTGGTTTGCTGAAAACAAAGGATTAAACGTATAGTGTGGAAGATGGTAGTTGCTTGTAGAAAGTAAACGGTAATAGTAATAGTGGATGGAATATCAATGATAAAGATTGGACCGGGGTCCAGGGTTCACTAGAGGTGTTCTCCTTAAGATAGATAACATGTTGGGTGAACAAATTACATCGGGGAAATTGACAGATTGAGGAAGCATAACAATGCATATACTAGTCATCAAGACTCCTATGAGATTTGGTTGGGCATTACAACGATATACATAGACCATAATCCAACTGCATCTATGACTAATAATCCACCTTCAGGTTATCATACGAACCCCCTCCAGTATTAAGTTGCAAGCAACAGATTATTGCATTAAGCAATGTCTGTAAAGTAAACAATACAATTGTTCCATGAACAAAATATTGTTGTTTTCTCCCTAGTAGCAACAACACATCTACAATCTTAGAGATTTCTGTCACTTCCACAGATTACTAGAGGAATGAACCCACTATCGAGCATAAATACTCCCTCTTTGAGTCACAAGCATCTACTTGGCCAAGATAGATACTATCAACGGAGAGCATGCAAGATCACAAATAACACAGACATGACAGAATCAATAATCAATCTGACATAGTATCTCAATATCCATCGGATTCCCGCAAACACAACATGAATAATTACAAATAGATGATCTTGATCATGAATGGAGCTCACAATATCTAAACATCATAGCACAAAGGAGGAGAAACAACCATCTAGCTACTTTATGGACACATAGTCCAACGGTGAACTACTCACGCATCATACCGGAGGCTGGCATGGTGATGAATAAGGCCTCCGAGATGATCTCTCCCCTTTGGCAGGGTGCCAAGAAGAGCTTCAGATCCCCCCGATCTAGGGACGATGGTGGCGGCGGCTACGGACTGTTTCATGGAGATTTGATCGGGTGCTTAGGTTTTCTGCATCGGGGGACTTTATAGGCGAAGAGGTGATACATCGGAAACGTATCTATAATTTTTGATGCTCCATGCTTGTTTAGTATCTACTTTGCTTTGATCTGTCTACACTTTGAGGTGTTTTTATATCTTTTCTGGAACTAACCTATTAACAAGTTGCCACAGTGCCAGTTGTATGTTTTCTTCTGTTTTTGGTTCCAAAAAGGCAGAAAATCAATATTCTCGGAATTGGACGGGACAAAAGCCAAAGTCAATATTTTACCGTGGGAGTCACGAAGTCCAGAGGAGAGACAGAGAGGCGCCACAGGGCCACCACACCCCCCAGGTGCGAGTGGGCCCACCCCGCGCCTGGGTAGGGTGTGGGACCTCTGGCCGCCTCCCAGCCTCGAGGCACCCGATCAAAACTCCACGAAACCTTCTGTATCCGCCGCCACTATCGTCCCTAGATTGGGGGGATCTGAAGTTCTTCCCGGCACCCTGCCGGAGGGGAAATCATCCCGGAGGCCTTCTTCTCCGGTATGAAGCGTGAGTAGTTCCACCTTAGACTACGGGTCCATGTAGTATCTAGATGGTTGTATCTCCTCCTTGTGCTTTCATGTATAGATCTTGTGAGCTCCGTTCATGATCAAGATCTAATCTATTTGTAATCATGCATGTTGTGTTTGCGGGGATCCGATGGATATTGAGATTACTATGTCAGATTGATTAATGGTTTTGTATATTTGATACTATCATGTCTGTGTTGTTTGTGATCTTGCATGCTCTCCGTTGTTAGTAGCTATCTTGGCCAAGTAGTTGCTAGTGACTCCAAGAGGGGGTATTTATGCTCGATAGTGGGTTCATGCCTCTAGTTTCCAAGGGAAGTGACAGAAAAATCTCTTCGGTTGTAGATGTGATGTTGCCACTAGGGAGAAAACAACGGTCTCTTGTTCATAGAACAAGTGGATTGTTTACCGTACACACTTTGCTTAAAGCAGTTGTATGTTGCTTGTAACTTAATACTTGAGGGGGTTCGGATGATAACCTGAAGGTAGACTTCTAGTCATAGATGAAGTTGGATGGTGGTTTATGTATATTTTTGTATTGCCCAATCGAATCACATAGGATCTTTTTGTCTGGTATTGCATTGTTATGCCTTGCTCAGTTCCTGTCAATTGCCCTGCTGTAATTTGTTTTCCCTTCATGCCATGTTGTTTATCTAAGGAGAGCACCTCTAGTGAACTATGGACATCGGTCCACCATTGATACATCTTTCACTGGTACTTGTTTACTTGCTGCAAACCATCATTACCTTCCACACCATATGTTTAATCCTTTGTTACAGCAAACCGGTGAGCTTGACAACTTCACTGATTCGTTGGGGTAAAGTCTTGAGTTTGTGTTGTGCAGGTTTCCACGTTGCTTGCAACACCTGTGTGATGTTTCCTTCCTCCTACTGGTTCGATAACCTCGGTTTCTTACTAAGAGAAAACTTGATGTTGTGCTGCATCACACCTTGCTCTTGGGGTTTCTCGATGAAGCACTGCAAGTTGACGTAGTGCCATCAAGAGGCGAGAAAGGGGGCCACACTAGGTGGTGGCGCCCCTGCCCCCTAGGCCGCACGGCACTAGGGTGTGGCCCACCTTCTGCAGCCCTTTGGACTCCCTCTTCTCTCCAGCAAAATAATGATTTTGGCTTTTGTCCCGTCCAATTCCGAGACTATATCCTTACTAGCTTTTCTGAAACCAAAAACAGGCAATTGGCACTGCAGCATCTTGTTAATAGGCTAGTCCCAGAAAATGTATAAAAATACCTCAAAGTGTAGACAAAACATCGCAAAGTTGATACTAAACAAGCATGGAGCATCAAAAATTATAGATACATTTACGACGTATCAAGCATCCCCAAGCTTAACTCCTGCTTGTCCTCGAGTAGGTAAGTGATAAAAAGAATAATTTTTTAGGTGATATGCACCATCACAATTTTGATCAGACTATTTGCAAAGCATTGAAAGCTGGTATCAAAGTAATCTAAACATGAGCATGAAAGATGTAGTTCTAACAATAGGACATAGCAACTATGTTGTAACATGAAAGGGTACAAACAAAGGATCATGAATACCAATGCATTGAAAGACGTTTTTTTGTTTCACATATAGAAAACATAGCATATGTGGTATTTAGCTTGACCTTCATGGAGTAGCAAAACATAAATGCATAGGACACCTTCAAATTTCATAAGGGTGACTAGATACAAATACTTCAAGAACAAGCAATATCAACATTATGAATCAATCAATAAGTTTTGGGACAATGCACATAGAACTAAGAATGACAACTATGCTCTCTTAATTGGTACATAAAGATAGAAGGTGGAGACTCAATATAAAAGTGGGAAGAAAGGCCCTTCACAGAGGGAAGCAGGGATTTCAAGTTTCATAAAGAGCTTCCAAATATTATGGTACTTGTTAGCTTTTAACTCTCATTTCCCCTATCATAAGCATCTTGAAGTGGTTAAGGTTAAAGTGAAACAAATATGGAGTGTATGCTTGACAAATCATATGTTGGCAATCTCATGTCCCTTGAGTATGAGGGTCGTTCCTCATGCTACTCAACTTTAGTCACAGGTAAATTCTTGTCATTGTAAGTATATGTGTATCATAGAGAACCGCCAACGGGGGTACCCCTTGCCCATGACACAGGAGCTATCCCATATCAAAATTACAAGGCAACAGATAGTGAGCATCTCAGAAATCTTCTTATTTACCATGGGTATGGTGTTATACTCTTTCCTCAACCTTTTGGTTTTGAATCTACATCTCTTCCTTTTCAAACTTGATGGACAAAACCTCAACTTGAGCAAAGACTTCAACATGAGAAAGGACTTCACCAACTCAAATGACTTCAACTTCAACAACACCAATGACTTCAAGTTTAGTTTCATCAAGGACTTCAACTTGGACATCACTAATGTGGCATCCCGCAAAACCACTACTAGAAAATCGCGTTGAATTTGTGCATTGCATCGTCATCATCATGCATCGTTTGCCAAAACTATGTTTGCAAAGCCCGTGTTGTTTTCTAAAACGCCCCAACTTAATTCAAACGCAAAACCCGGTTCGCCGGATTATTTTGTTTTGGCCGCGAGCGGTTTGCAAACGGTCCAATTAAACAAATAAAGATTTATTTTATTTTTAGTTGGGGCAGTCGAACGGGCCAGAACGACCCGAACGACCGCCCCAGAAAACCAGATCGGTCCATCTAGTCTGCCCCTATTAATCCTAAAGCTACCCCTGCTCTACCCTCTCTCCACCTCACCCTGGCCAATAGTCCCTCGCCACCTCAACCTCTCCCCTCCCCCTAGCCAATCTAAAACTGCCACCTAGACTAACCATCTCCCTCACATCCTCTCACCCCACCCATTCCCCGCCACACGCACACACGCCAAACCCCCACTCCACGCCAGACCCCACTGTCAACCCCCAACCAGCCCGGCCCCACCCCTGCCCTGCTTTCTCTTCCTCCTCCTCCTCTTCTTCCCACCAACCGTGACGCCTCCTCTCCCCATCCACGACGCAGCCCTCCCCAGCCGCACCCTGCCCCGCCGACCCTCCTCGCCACCGGTCTCCTCCAGCCTTCCTGTGCCGCTCTCCCCGCAGACCTCCTCCGCCCGCCTCCGTCGCCTGCCACGTAGCCTCCTCCGCCTCCCTCCAGAGCGGCTCCTCCGCCTCCTCCCCGCCGCCGCCTCGCCAGACCCTCGGGCTCGCCTCGTCCGCCGGCTGCCCCAACCGTCGTCGGCCCCGCGCCGCGACCCTCCACCCCGAGCCCTGCCTGGCACCGCCAAGACCCCGACCTCGAGACGATAAGATCGCCGTCATGGAACCGAACGCCGGGACGTCGATGCGGAATACGCCAAGGCCTACGTCACGGATCCGAAGGCCCCGATCTCGAGGATCCGCAGCCCGAGTTATGATCGCTTTCCCGGAACCGAAGACCACCGAGGCCGTCCCGATCCCGGCAACGGCAACCGTCTCTGAACATCTTCGACATGGAACGCCAAGTCAGCAACCCCGATTTTTTAATGATACGGCGACCACCGAGATCTACACCTCGGACTCGATGCCTCAGAGCCGCTCCCGAAGACCGATCACGGATCCGGTGGCCGAGACCCTGAACTCGGAGGTCCTCTCCACGCAACGCCAAGTACCTCCTCCCGGACGCCAAGATCACCGTCTCGGAACAACACGACCTTCTCCTCGGACGCCAAGATCTACAATCGGTCCCCTAAGGCACCGCGACCCCGGCGCGTCAAGTGCCTCGTCCCGGAACGCCGAGTACTACGACATGGATCCGATTGAAGCAGACCCGAAGGCGGTAGATGCAACAAGTACTTCCCCAGATCCGATGCCCGAAGACCCCGGATGCGCCAAGAACTACCCCGATCCGAGAACGACCCCGGAGTCCGAGAACGCTTCCGCCGAACCTCGTACCCCAGCTCCGTCGAACCCTGAGACCGACCCCGAACCTCGGAACCCTAACAAGATCGTCGAGCCCCCTCTAATGTGTGACCCCTTTTCCTCGAACCCTATTTTATCACATATCAATATGTTGCACATTAAATTGTCATTCCCGCATGCATAGCATTGGTTTGGGGGCCTTATGCCGATTCACCTAATAACCAAATATGGGGCCCATATGCGGGCAAATCTAGCCTTATATTGGCCTCATTTAAACTTGTGTAGCGAAACCGGTACTATCCCTTTGCCATGTTAAAACAACATTTAAATTGCGGGGCTCCTAAATAACATGAACCACCTAATTAATTGTCGGGACCCCGGTTCCGCTTAATATGACCTAATTGCATCGCACCTTGCCATGCCATGCATCATACATGCATCATGCCGATCTTCTGCCATGTATTAAATATTGCATCCGGTGCTTCTGCTAGTGTTTTTGCTTCTTTGCGGATAAGGCCGTTGAGTTGATGTGAGCTTCGCCCCGATCTTCGGTTGAACCCTTCGACAATGTTTTCAGGCGAGCATCTCCCCCTTTCTACCTATCTTACTTGTATAGTATTTACTTCCCTCCTGTTGATCTATTGCTATCTGTGTTGCGTTGCTCTAGATTTCGTACCCGTGATATCCCTTGCAGCCATATATAGCCTTGGACACATCCTATTACCTGTTGTTTGGTAGATAGTTGGACCCGCGTGTCGTAGTCGCTTGATCAAGTGTTTTGTGTGACGTCAAGTACCACCTTTGTTGGAGTATTGCCGCATGTTGACGTTGGAGATGATCATGGTTTACTTATTGTTCACTTTAATTCATGTTTAACAACTAAAATTGAATTAAGCAGAGGCATCGGTGGGTGATAGGTAAGATTTGGTTTCCGATCACCACTTGTGTCCTGTGAGGACCAGTTCTTGACACTGTTCCGAGATCGAGCGCTAACCACGTGGGGAGATATGGGCCCCATTGATAATTACCGATTTCAAAGTATTGTACTGGGGCCACAAACTAGTTTGGGGTTTTATTACTATCCTGTACTTATGCCATGCTTTACCGCTTTATTTACGACAGCGAGGTACTGCACGCATCGCTTAGGACTTGTGACCCGCTTTGGTATCGGCGATCCGTTTGGGGCATACTGTCGTTACCCGGCCCCACAAACCCTAAGTCCGTCTCGAGACCGGCCGACTTCTATGGTGTACTTAGTGGGTGGCCCCAAGGCTTGCTTTGGTCCGGGAACGTCGTGACCTAGGCCCGCCGATACCGATGGGTGTATGTTAACCGATCCGCAAAAGGGTCGAAGTGCCTGTGGATACTTTGGTGCACCCCTGCAGGGTTAAATCTTTTCGAGAAGCCGTGTCCGCGGTTATGGACGACTTGGAGCACAGTGTCTGATCATAGACAACTATAACTAAAGTTTACTGTTTTAAAATGACTTGTTTCCGATATGACTAGTAATCAGCTTCACTACAACGGAATGGCTAAGTAAAAGTACCAACAACTGCTGGGTTTTGGGGTTATCTCATGATAATTGTATCTGACTAGTAAGTGTTGCCACTATAACGGATTGATTAACTAAAAGTGCCCACTGCTTACTTTATCAGGACGATTACCTAAACCTGACTAGTAATCGCTGCAACGATAACTGAATAAATAAAACTGCCAACTGTGTGAGTTCCTCGGTTTACTTCCTCGTTGGTCTCGAGGGGGAAACGCCAGGATGGGTTTGATTGATGCTAGCACCAGGTTGGATCCGAATAGGTCTTTCTCCCCCCTCTCTGATAGCCGCCAGTTGTATCGAGTCTCTATAGGTTGTTTAGTGCATGCTGCCGCTGCCGCTTCAGTCCACCATACCTATGTAGGCGAGGACCGCCGAATTCTAGCCTCGCTGCATCGGCCTCGATCGACGCCTCTTTTCCTTTGCCCTTTGTCGGCACCCTTTGTTTAAGGTGTTTTGAGATCGACGCCGTTAGCAGGGTTACCCTTCCGGCTTGGCCTGGGCAGGGTTATGGACGCCATCGGTTATTCTTCAGGGCTCTTAGCCCCATTTGCCTCTTGTCCGTAGTCGGACGCTCCCTCTTTTCAAGGTGATTTGGATCTTTGTACCGTATATCTGTATTCTTGACTCTTTGAGTCGCTGTTGTATATATCTGTTCTGTGGGTCCCATCGAGGACTGTTGTGTAATGTTATTACTTTGTTTTTTTCCACCCGCACGAAAGTGCCTGGTGGGCACCTTCGAATCGTTTCTATGCGGGTTTGGCGAGTTTCGCTGAAACTTGCATAGGGCCGATTCTGAGGGTGTTACAACTAAGGACTACAAATGAGATAAGAAGAATACTCAAGACTTGAAGACTAAGGAAACACAACCTAGAAGGAACCATCATCACCTTTGAAGTTTTGTGACCAAGACACGAGAATTTTCCCAAGGGAACCATGAACTCATTCATGAAGAAACAACTAAGAAGAATGGAATGATCTCAAGAAAATCCCATACTTGGACCACCATACTAGTGATTAGTTAAACCCACCAACTTATGTGGTGTAGCAAAAATATTTTGTTGCCTAAAAATGTGTTTGAACTTGTTGTTTGAGTAGAATGTTTGTTTGTGATTGCTTACATATTGCTTGTGTGAATTGTGTGTGAGATAGACTTCTTCCTTAGAAATATTTTGCCTATTCTAATCCCAATACAACCCAAACAGATGACTTCTCCAAGAAACTCCAACATCAAGAATGGTGACAACAACAACCTAGAGATGCACATGAGAGAACAACTTCTAGCAACCCAAGCCCAGATGACCCAAGTGACAACTCAAATTTTATCCAACAACAATGAGTTAGACCCAAACATGCAAAAGTTTTTGGAAACCCAATCACAATTGTTGCAAAGGATGACCAATCAAATGATCAACATGATAAGCAAATCTTCCCAAGGAGATTATGACAACAATGATATCAAGGATGATATTATAGAAGGAACTCAAGCTTGCAATATTTGTGGAGACATGGAACACACTTCCAAAGAGCATGAGCATCAATGCCCTAGTTGTGAAGAGAAACATCCAACTAATCAATGCCCCATATCTCAAGTGACTTGTTTCCTATGTGAAGGAAATGATCATGTCCCTATCCAATGCCCCATCTATCATATAGTTCAACAAATGAAACAAGATGTAATGCATCAAATGTTTGGAAACCTCCATAAGGGAACAACTTCTACCAAGAAGGATGAAGGCAAAGTCAGAACCATGCCTCATAGAGCCACATTCAAAGTAACCACAAAGTGTTGCTACTCATGTGGAGAAGAAGGCCATATCTCTAGTAACTGCCCCAAGAAGAGAGAAAGATTTCCCACCTTTGTGGTGAAATATGAAGAGAATGAACTAGAATAACTCCTAGCTTTAGAGAGACCTAAGAAGAAGAAGAAGAAGAAGGACATAAGCCAGTTGCAATGTTACAATTGCAAAGATATGGGACATTATGCTAGTGATTGCCCGGAAAAGAAGAAGAACCAAGGAAACAAACAAGAAGCAATGATACCAAAGGAAAAGAAGGATAATATTCAAGTGATGTGTTTCAAATGCAAAGAGCTAGGCCATTATGCCAAAAAGTGCCCAGAGAAGATATATCAAGATCCTAAGTAAGCCAAGATGTAATCTAGTTGAAAACCTTTTTAAGGGTGTAGTACCCTAGTTGCCTTGAAGCCAACTTGTAACCTCTAGCCTCCCCAAATCCTTGGAAGATATTTATTTTAAGGGTGGTAGCCTGTCACATCCCAAAAATTTCCAAATTTTGAAATGTGGAAAATAAATAAACAAAATAAATAATTGTTGAAATTTAGGGTGAAAAGAAACTTTTTGTTTCTAAATTGAAACATCAAAACCCATCTTGAACAAACTTTGAATGAAAAAGGAATCAAACAAAATTTCAAACAAGTGAAATGCATTCATCAATGAATGTATCTTGAAATTCAAACTTGGGAAAAATAAACCAAAACCCAAAACCTTAATGGAAGAAAATCATTTCCAAGATATCTCAAAGACTATGGATTTGATCCATATAAAAATTGGTCAAAAAACATTTGTAAATGATCAA
This sequence comes from Avena longiglumis, assembly GCA_030063025.1. Lineage (NCBI taxonomy): Eukaryota > Viridiplantae > Streptophyta > Magnoliopsida > Poales > Poaceae > Avena > Avena longiglumis. The sequence goes on from CP125978.1 coordinate 333,856,582, forward strand.
AAATTATAAACAAAAATATTATAAAACCATATAAATTGGTTTCACTTAATTTGGAACCATAGATAAAAACTTATGAATTTAATAAGATGAAAGGAAATAATTTCCAAAACTAATAAATCTCCTATCTAAAATCCACACCAAATGGTGAGAAAAATAATCCTAAAAGATTTTAAAAGGATAAACAAATATTAAATAAAATTCTACAAATTGGATCACCAATTTTGGATCTATAGATAAAAAGATAGGGATTTTATAAGATAAAGAAAGAAAGAAAGAAATAAGGAATATTTAAAAGCCAAATTAAATATTGGCCAAATCCATAAGCAAATGAAATAAATATAATACAAATAAAATAAGGGATAAAGAATTTTCAAATAAAATTATATGGCATTAACCATATTCAAATTATATTTAATAAAGACAAAATCCCTTAGATAAATGATTAATTAAATCATGAGAAAATAATAAATTGGAATTTACCAAAGTGGATTAAAAAGTTATCTAATTAACTTAAAAGAATTATTTGAATAAAATTTATATGGATTTAAAACCATATTGGATTTTATTTGAATAAAGACAATTACCCAATTTAAATGATTAATAAATCATATTGAAATACTTTAAATAATTCAAAGTGAATTATTTGCACTAATGAATAAATAAAAACTACTGAAAAGGGTTTGGTAAAAATTAAGATTCAAATAAGGGTTTCAAAACATAAATAAAATCTTATTTGAATAAAAACAAGTGCCTATTTTAAAAATAATAAACCATAAATGAATAAAATGATTATTCTAAAATGGTCTTTAAAATATATGTTTAAACAGAATAGAAACTTACTAAAAAGTTTGAAAAAGATTTGAATTAAAAATAGGTTTGAAATCATTTGAAGAAATTCAAAACAGAAAATGAAAACAGAAAAAGAAACGGAATAAAAAAATGAATTGAAAGCAGCCCAACCCAACCTGGCCCACTAAGCCCAGCGCATCCCACCTCCTCTTCCCCCTCCCGAAACGTTTTCTACTCAGCAACGCAGCCGCACCCTCACTGATTTGCTGACCCCGCCGCACCCTCTCTCTCTCTTTCACTGACAAACCAACCCCACCTGCCAGTCGTCTTTCCTACCCCCACGACTCGTTCTTTCCCCGTCGTCGTTTCCTGTCGTTTTAAAACCTCGCGTAATTTCGATTTTATGCTGCATTGATTCCGCCCGTGATCACTCCCTCTTAAGCGCCCACACCTCCTCTATCTTTCCCCCAGATCCCACTCCACGAACGCCACCAGGCCGCTCCGATTTTGCCCGAGACCTCCCTCTGCTCCGACGAGTTCTCCGTCCAAATTCTGGCAGCACAGCCACCCCCACTGCCCCTGGAGCACACGAGCGTGCTCGCCGGCACTAGGCGTACCTTCCAGTAGCTGTAGCTCGCTCGCGCGCGTCCCAGAATGTCGCCTCCGACGACGCCAACGCGTCACCGCCTCTTGCTCCAACTCCGGCGACATCCCCTGGTGAGCCCAGACCTCCCATTCCCCTCTCTGTGATGATCACATGTTCGCAACTCTCATACGAACCTAACGGTACACTCCGCTTGCCTTAGCGTGACTCCAATCCTCGCCTCCGACGATGAACAGACGTGCCCGAGCCAGTTTGAAACTCCGGTGAGGAATCGGCGTTGAACCCGTGCGCCCCTCGACCTGCGATGACAATGACAAGCTTCCCCATGTCACGACAAACACAGTAACCATCTCCCTTCCCTCATTTGCTTCCTGGAATTCCAGACCGTCGTAGACAGAACGCGTCGCCACCGCTCGCTATCGCCAGCGCCGCCAAACCTTGACCAGCTAGCTCCTGTCCGTTAGATCTAGATCCGACGCATAGGATAGATGACTTAAGTGAAGGGGTATGAATCCATCTGAGCCGTGCGATGCAACTTAGATCTAACGCCCTGTATTGCTCGATCCATCTGAACCGGTACCGGCGAATAGAAAATAGCAACGTGGCACGTGTTTGGATTTAAAAACAGAAACATGTCTATTAGATGTTTGAATTTGTAAATTCCATAACTTTAAATCTACATGTACAAATTTTGCAAAATTTATATCAATGGAATCATCAAAAATAATACTTTCCAACCATGCACTTTGTTTAGTATTTTTGTTCTGTAAAATTGATTGTTTTTGTAGAAACTTGTTTAGGATTATTTTGTGTATAAAATTTATTCTAAAAATGTTTTTAGGGTAAAATCTTTTGTAAATGTATTGTTTTGAACCTACTAACCATAGAAACCAAGTTGTGGATTTAAAAACATATTTTGTGACACTTAGGAATTAAATCTTTGAATAGAAGCATTTCTAGTTAAATAAAAATATTGATTATGATTTTAAAATGCTTTTTGAGTAAAACCTTTGGAAAATGATTTGAATTAAACTCTCTGACCCTAAACACCAAGTTTTGAGATTTAAAAATATATTTGGTGAACCCTATAAAATTATTAGTTTGCTTAAAGGCATTTCCAACAAAATAAATATTGTTTTGGTATAAAAATGGTTTATAGGTAAAACCTTTTGCAAATGGTTTTAATATTAAACACTTTGACCATTAACATTAACATTTGTGTTTAAAAATATATTTGTCAAACACTAGAAATTATTACTTTGATTTGAACCATTTCTAGCAAAACAAAAATGACTTAAAGTGGCCATTTTCACTAACTTGACTTAAAATGGTTTTGCCACTTTTATAAATGACCAATATATGTTATAGAATGTTTATAGCCTAATATAAACCACTTTTCCAAATAAAACAATCTTTGGCATGCTTGCATGCATTGATTTGTTTTTATTATTATGTGATGAATTGTTTGAATGCTAGTTTTGAATCTGTGCCTTGCTTGATTGAACTGTAGTGAACTTTGAAGAGTGTGACTATTGCAAGATCAAGAAGTGAACTTATATTCTCTACCAAAAAGGCAAGTGGTGCTTCATACTTTTGTACCAATATTTTCACTATGCATTAGTGATATTTCTAAGTAGGACTTGCATGGAATTTTTGCTAAGTATGCTATGCCTTGGGAAATCCTAGTAGATGAAACCTTAGTGGAATTTTCCTAAGTTAAGATCCCTACTACTATCATTCTTAGCTTAGCTAGTAGAAAACAAGGGTGGATTATATTCATGCTATGAAATATTTCTAAGTCAAGGACTTATGTTTTGTTTAATAAAACAACTATGTGAATGAATCACCTGGGTGGAATGGTTGTGAATGGGTTATGTTGAGTGGTTACACAGGGCACATATTTATGGACTACCCTAGTGTATATCACTTGTGGAGAGCCACCTAGTAACAAAGAGATTTGAGATGTCAAATGTTGAGAAGCTTCAAGTGCAGACACTTGGCATTATGGGCTCTGCCTGGATCATATAGGTTGCAATAACTTAGACAAATGTACAGTTGGTGGTAGGAGTGATAGGTTTGGGAAAGCGTCCATTTTGGTCTAAGGGAAGGCTTCTGAAAGATCTTGTCTCGATGCATGTCGAGTCTTGTGGGGAAAGTGCACCACCTCTCGAGAGAGTAAAATCTAAGTACTTAGCCGTGTCCCCGGCAATGGACAATTTGAGCATCAAGACATGGAAGCTATCAAGAATCTCCTCATCCCAATTTCTAAGTTAAAAACTTGTGGTTGAACAAGGGTTAAAGGATATTCAATATTTGATTGGTAGATGCCTTGGGTGATTTTGATAAACAAAAACTTAGTGTTTTCAAATGATAAGGAAAATCTATTTTGAGCAAAGCAAGCCTAAGCTCCACTTAGCCAAATGCATATAGATGATAGATACCACTATTCTACCACAGTATCACTTGCCAATACAATTCAAATGTATTGACCCTTGTGGCTGTAACTTATTATGTTGCAGGTTTGTTTGATGTTAGTGAAGTATGTTGATTAGGATTACAAGTCTACAACCAACATGATTGCCCGTGGCACTTTGAAGATGAAGGACTCCATGCTATATAGTTATTTCTGCTGCATTGTAATGAGATAGCCAAATGAGCTATGTAAGATGTAATGAATTATTTTATTCCTGGTTATAAAGTTGTATTATGACCTTTGCTTCTTGATATTACATCTTAACTGATGCTAGCTATTGATCCAGGGACTAGCATTGTAAACACAGGGATCTCTACCTTATTAAAGGTTGGGACCTCTACAGGTAATATGTACAGGTGTTGAAAGCGTTCCTCATGACATCATGGTTCTGCTAATTCCCAACTTTTAAGTGCAAGCATATACAACATAGATGACACAATGGTTCAAGCTTATTAGGTGCAAAAAGTAAAGTGTGCCATCAAGTTCGTGAGAGCTTTAATCACTATTTTTTCTCATAACAAGTTTAATTTGGAAGATATATAAAACATGGATATACTTGGAAAGGTGTAACACACCATGCATAGGAGTTTATAGTGGAATCTTTGGAATAACTTGGTTTCTTGGGAGTTGGATGCATGACTAGATCTTACTCAGTACAAGTGGAGGCTAGCAAAATATTGGGAGCGACCAACTAAGAGAGCAATAATAGCCATAATCATGCAGAGCAAGAAAACATTGTAAATCAAAGCATAAAGTGGTATCACAAGTCAAAAACTAAATGATCATAGAGGCTAAGGTGACTGGTTCATAGTCATAACATGGTGTAATCATGTGTCAAGTCAACCCAAACAAAGCATCAAAGGAGAATACCACAATATTATGCTTTTGTATGCTAAAACAATGCATGATTCTTTCAAGGCACATTAAGCAATCTCAATTGTTTAGAACAAGTCATGTTACAGCAATAATAACTAAGAATAAGGTCAAATCAACATATAACATGACATGATAAATTATAAGCCACATTCAAAACAAGCTCCCTTTTGTACCACTATAAGCATGAAACTTTCTAATCTTTTCCAAAACCAATCAACTTATTTGAAACAACATACGTGAAAGTGGGGGTCCAAATACTTTATTCAAGCAAACTAAACAAAAGAAAACCAAACACGAAAACTAAGACGCTCCAAGAACAACACAACAGTGCATGAAACAATAAAAACGAAGTGTCTAGAAAGAGACCTGAGATTTTTATTGGTGAAGAAGGGGATGCCTTGGGGTGACACGAGGTGGCATCCCCAAGATTGAGCTTTTGTCCATTCTTCATCTCATTACATCATTCTTCCCCTACACTTTGAAATTTCCTCCGTACAAATATCCACACAATCTTCATTAACAACATTAGTGTATTCAAGATAATAGTCCTTTGGTTTTGTTTCAAAAAACAAGGAAAACTTTCATTAGAACACAATCTACTGTAGCAATTCCTTTTAAAAGCTCAAGTGATCAAGGAGAACTGAAAAACAAACCAATTATGAAGCAAATGAAAATAATGTTAGAAATCTATCAAAACAGACCAGCAGGTAAAAACTGATTTTTCGAAGACCTTCTGTTGCTCAAATCGAAAAGTATTGAACTAACAAAAGTTAGATAACAAAGTGGGGCATAAGATCAGAAAATTACAGCTTAATCTGACATAAAGTGATTTTACATGAATTTGTACAGTGAAGCACAAAAATCTGTTTCGGGATAGCAACTTCCCCAAATCTTACTTCTCTCTCATTAGAGGTTATTCTTGGCACAAAAATCACACAAAAAGGATAAGGAGAGGTCATTATGAAAGTAATAACTTCCAAGACTCAATAAAACTATTGGGTTATCTCCCAAGAAATACTTTTCTTTAACGCCTTTAAGTTAGGCACAGGAAGCAAGAATCAAGTGTTTTCAAATGAAGAAGCATTAACATCAAATTTTGCTTTAATAGGAGGAGCAAAAGGTATCTTCTCTCTCCTTATAGGGAAGTGCTCTATACCTTTCTTGAATGTGAATTTATATTTAATGGTGTCTTACTTCATATCAATAATGGCACCAACAGTTCTAAGAAAAGGTCTTCCCAAAGTAATAGGACAAGAATCATTGCATTCAACATCCAAAACATAGAAATCAATAGGGACATAGGCATTGTTAACCATAATAAGAACATCATTAATACTCCTAATAAGTTTCTTTTTATCATTATCATCAAGTGGGACATCTAAATAGCAATCTTCCAAAGGTGGCAAATCAAGCATTTCGTACATCTTTCTAGGCATAATAGAGACACTAGAACCAAGGTCACATAAAGCTTTGAGATCAGAATCATTAACTTGCATATTAATGATGGGTTCCCAACTATCTTCTAACTTCCTAGGAATAGAAGCTTTATGTTTCAATTTTTCTTTCTTAATTTTAATAAGAGCATCTGTAATGTGTTTTGTAAAAGCCATATTCATAGCACTAGCATTAGGACTTCTAGCAAGCTTTTGTAGGAACATAATCACTTCAGAAATATTGCATCCATCAAGATCAAAATCAAACTTAGCATCGCAGGTAGTAGACTTATTGTTTCCCATAGTTCGAAAAATTTCAGCATTCTTATTGGGTTTAGGCATTGTTGTAGAAGGAATGGGGACTTCTTGTGGTTTGCTAGCATTAACATTGGTGGTGGTAATAGTACAAATACTATTGTTTCTAGAAATTTCATCCTTTCTTTCCCACCAGCATGTAATTTAGCTAACAACCTAACATTATCATCAATTTAACTTGTATGGCATGAGTAGCAGCAAAGGGATTTTCTATGGTTTCAGGTTTAGCGGCCATTTTATTAATCAAAGAGGATTGTTCTTTAGACAAAGATGAAATGTTTTTCTCAACATTCAAAAGCTTTTCCTCCACAGTCTTGTTAAAGTAGTTTGTTTACTAATAAAGTCTTTAAGCATCACTTCAAGTTCAGAGGGAGCACTCCTATTGTTGTTGTAGGAATTTCCATAAGCATTACCATTATTGGGAGGATAAGGCCTATAATTATTACTACCAAAATTATTCCTATAGGCATTATTGTTGAAATTGTTATTTCTAATGAAGTTCACATCAACTTGCTCTTCTTGAGCAACCAAAGAGGCTAAAGGAACATTATTTGTATCAATATGAGCTTTTCCATTAACAAGCATGGACATATCACTCAAGGAGGAGGTTTCTTCAACAGAATTTACCTTCTTACCTTGTGGAGCTCTCTAGGTGTGCCATTCAGAATAGTTAACCATCATATTATTAAGGAGCTTTGTTGCAGCACCAAAAGTAATGGTCATAAAGGTACCTCCAGCAGCAGAATCCAACAGATTTCTTGAAGAAAAACTTAGTCCTGCATAAAAAATCTGGATAATCATCCAAGCAGTCAGTCCATGAGTGGGACAATTCTTTACCAAAGATTTCATTCTTTCACAAGATTGAGCAACATTTTCATTATCAAGTTGTTTAAATTTCATTATTTCACTTCTCATAGATATAATCTTAGAAGGAGGATAGTATTTTCCAATAAAAGCATCTTTGCTTTTAATCCAAGAATCAATACTATTTCTAGGCAAGGATAGCAACTATTATTTAGATTTTCCTCTCAAAGAGAAAGGAAACAATTTAAGCTTAATAATATCTCCATCTACATCCTTATATTTTTTCATCTCACAAAGTTCAACAAAATTATTAAGGTGAGCAGCAGCAGCATCAGAACTAGGACAAGAAAATTGCTCTTTCATAACAAGATTCAACAAAGCAGGTTTAATTTCATAAAAGGTAGCATCAGGGGCAGGTGGAGCAATAGGTGTGCAAAGGAAATCATTGTTGTTTGTGCTAGTAAAGTCACACAACTTGGTGTTCTCAGGAGTATTCATTTTTGCAAAAGTGGAGCAAGCCAACAACAGTAGCAACTAAAGTAGGAACTATTTTTTTGTGTTTTTGATAAGAAAAGGCAAACCAAACGAAACAATTTTTTTTGTATTTTTGAAAGAAAGAAACAAGCAAAACAAAGAAAAAGAAACTAAGCAAAACAAAAACAAAATAAAGAGAATGGTTGTGAGAGACTCCCCTTGCGAGAATCTTCTTTCTCCCTGAAAGGTGAATGACGAGGAGGAAGATATCGAAGCTGTCCTTATATCCCCGACAACGGCGCCAAAAAATGTCTTGATGGCTCAGATCACTGTAGAGCTTCGTTGGGAGACCCCAAAAGGAAGGTATGATGAGCATAGCAGTAAGTTTTCCCTCAGTTATGAAGCCAAGGTTATTGAACCAGTAGGAGTAAGGAAACAACTCCAAGGTGTTGCTAACAACTTGGAATCCTGCACACAAACTCAATACTTTGCCCCAACTTACAGTGAGGTTGTCAATCTCACTGGTTTGTTGAAAACAAAGGATTAAACGTATCATGTGGAAGATGGTAGTTGCTTGTAGAAAGTAAACGGTAATAGTAACAGTGGATGGAATATCAATGATAAAGATTGGACGGGGGTCCACAGTTCACTAGAGGTGTTCTCCTTAAGATAAATAACATGCTGGGTGAACAAATTACAGCAGGGCAATTGAAAGATTGAGGAAGCATAACAATGCATATACTAGTCATCAAGACTCCTATGAGATTTGATTGGGTATTACAACAATATAAATAGACCGTAATCCAACTGCATCTATGACTAATAATCCATCTTCAGGTTATCATCCGAACCCCCTCCAGTATTAAGTTGCAAGCAGCAGATTATTGTATTAAGCAATGTGTGTAAAGTAAACAATACAATTGTTCCGTGAACAAAAGATTGTTGTTTTCTCCCTAGTAGTAACAACGCATCTACAAACTTAGAGGTTTCTGTCACTTCCCCATATTACTAGAGGCATGAACCCACTATCGAGCATAAATACTCCCTCTTGGAGTCACAAGAATCTACTTGGCCAAGATAGCTACTAGCAACGGAGAGCATGTAAGATCACAAATAACACAGACATGATAGAATCAATAATCAATCTGACATAGTATCTCAATATCCATCGGATCCCCATAAACACATGTATTATTACAAATAGATGATCTTGATCATGAATGGAGCTCACAAGATCTAAACATGATAGCACAAAGGAGGAGAAAAAACCATCTAGCTACTGTATGGACCCTAGTCCAAGGGTGAACTACCCACGCATCATACCGGAGGCTGGCATGGTGATGAAGGCCTCCAGGATGATCTCTCCCCTATGGCAGGGTGCTAGGAAGAGCTTCAGATCCCCCCCCCGATCTAGGGACGATGGTGGCGGCGGCTACGGACTGTTTCATGGAGATTTGATCGGGTGCTTAGGTTTCTGCATCGGGAGGACTTTATAGGCTAAGAGGCGAGGCAGGAGGGCGGCCAGGGGGCCCACACCAGGTGGCGGCACGCCCCTAGGCCGTGCGGCCCCTAGGGTTTGGCCACCCTGTGGCCCCCCTTCGGCTGCCCTTTGGACTCCCTCTTCTCTCCATTAAAATATTGACTTTGGCTTTTGTCCTGTCCAATTTCGAGAATATTTCCTTACTAGCTTTTCTGAAACCAAAAACAGCAGAAATATGCAACTAGCAGTGCGGCATCTTGTTAATAGGTTAGTCCCAGAAAATGTATAAAAATACCTCAAAGTGTAGAAAAAACATAGCAAAGTTGATACTAAACAAGCAAGGAGCATCAAAAATTATAGATATGTTTAGGACATATCACTTGTATATTTTGAATTGTTAACCCTTAAGTTCCTTATAAATGCCATACCTTGTAAAGTAAAAATTGAAGATAAAACAATTCTTATATAAGGGTCTTTAAGTAGCATTCCACATTTGTGTATCTTATTGTTATATGTTATTTATTATAATTACATGTTTCTTCACACACACTCACAAGCCTTAATAAGAAGCACAAGTGTGAAAAATTCTAAAAGGACAACACAGTACAAAGAAACCATTTCCAGTTCCCAAACCCTAGATCAAGGTTTATTCTGGGGATTCGAGTTTACGAAATTGCATTACAATACTTAAGCATAATAGCATCTTGCTTCTTTAAACATTAGTCCTCACCAGATCAATGATGCTAATTTCAGATATTGGATCTTTTATTGTCTCGAAGACCGTGAGTGCATAATCTTGCAATCACAAAAGGCAAGTTCACAATTGCTCATGTCCTTTGATTATTTTCTATAAAGTAATTGCAAAACTATTGTTGTCATCGCCTGCATTTCCAAAAAGGTCAGAAAACACTATTTTCATAATAATATGATTATAGGTTATTTACCATGAGGTAATAACCTAATATGAAAGTTCCGGTGGAAAGGAACATATTATCTAGGACTTAACAACCAATGTCGCCAGTGATTCTTGCACCATATATCACGCGTTAACCATGAGATTTGGAATGGGATGGAGAAGTCAGTTGTATCCTTTTCCCTTCGTATGTATGGCAAAGCGACCTTAATGTGACGTTGTGATTCCTTGTGTGGATCCAACATATGGGTGGGCACCCTTAGGATCCAACATATGGGTGTGATTTTGGTGTCTAGATTATCTATGAGTGGCTGCTGGAGGTATAGCCGGACCTATATGGTACTTGCCAGGGGCATCACCAGCTCATAGAGTCTTTCAGAACTCATCAGGGTTATAGCTTGCCCGGAAGGGGGCTTAACGGAGGTGAGCTGGCCCTGAAGGATCGTGCATACATGCGGGGTCGCGAAGAGGGCAATGATTGGCTTGGATCACCTACTGGGCTCCACATCATGGAATTGTGGATGGGTAAGCTGCCCGGTTATGCAACAAGGAGTTAATCTCACCATGGGTAAAGTAACGCACCTCTACAGAGTGTAAGAACTATAACTTGTTACTCACTGTTTTGGGAGGGATCTATGAACGTAGCAGGAAAGGAACTCCATGAAAGTTCTGATAAACCTATGAAGGCGAACGGACATAGCTTTTCAGAATAAAAGCAACCTTTTAAGAAATGTTTTCAAAAACCTGCATTGCCTACGACCTACGGTCTGTGGCTGTAGATATAGAGCATCAAACACTCCTTTTTAGTGAACTTGCTGAGTATGCTCATACTCAATGTATCTTCTTAACCCTTGCTAGATTCTGAAGCCAATACCGATGACGTCTATATCAGCTTCTGCTCAAAGGAATCATCATCAGAAGTTCAAGTTCTTCAATGAAGTCAAGGAAGTCAACATATACATCAATTAAAGTGAAGACGAAGTTGCTGATTAGTTAGGAATATAATCTCTAGACATAGAACCTACTTCGATAGAGTATTGCAATAACAGCAATGCAAGCCAAATAGTTAGATGCTAATATATTTAGCATGATACTTATGAATTTATTATTTCTGATTCTTCTTTGTAAGAAATTTCTTTCTTCCTCTTTAACCTAGAGTACTCTCTGGATCTTTTGTAAAGAGTCAAGTTATAACATATAGGCACGTCTTGGGCCTATTGTGTTTCTGTTGTACCACTCAAAGGGATGTAATACTAGTGAACGATGTTTCATTGGTGTTATGTCAATGACTATAGTGTACTACATCATGCAGTGGTATGCTGGGTCACCGCATCCCCGCACTTCCTATAAATTAATATAGAGATCTCACACAAAGTTTTCGAGGAAATAAAATTCCAACACAAGCTGATGCAGAAAAATGACTCTTTGGGTATAGATAGCACCTAAATGTTTCATGCCCAGCCCAATTTTAGCGCCGATCACGATGTTGCGATATGGGTGAAGGCGTGTGGCTAGCTTGTGTAATAGAAACGAAACGTTTTCTCCCTTGAGAATAAGGCGGTGACAGGGTTCCACCCTAGACACCGCCATCTTCGTCGTCTTCCCCATCTCCGAATGGGATTCAAAGGGCCCTTGCCTTCTTTGTTTGCCACTTTGATGGCAGCAGGGGTGGGGACCTTGGACATGCGCTCGGTACTATTGTAAGGTCCCTAAAGTTCGAGTTTAGTCAACCGGCATCAACACTATGGTGGCTATGGCAATGCTATGTGGACAAGAATAAGGTATACTCGCCTACGCATTCTCTACATCCCATATAACAAATCCTAGACCTCATCAACTTCCCAATATTGTTTCATATATAATACAGGGAACCCCTTAGTACCCACTCAACCTATCGACTTATCACTCGGTACGTTACTGCACTCCCCTTACCCACTTGTAGTAGCCAAGCCAAACCCTAGATCTGAGTTCCATCATTTCAAAAAAGAACCTAGATCTCACAAATTCTCATCTCTCTACTAACCACTCTCCCTGTAGTGGTCGCACCAAGGTGATGGCACACAACCTGAAGATGTGCAGGCTATCCACATCACGTATTATTCCCTGATCTAGCACATCCTCTCACGCTATGTCGGAGTCCTCAATTGGCATTCTCCACTCACAGGTGTATTTTCATATCATCTCTAGAACCATGTTTCATCTTGCTCTTTTTTGATTGATCTGGTCGATCTGATGTCTTTCAAATCCACGACGAGGTCGTAAGCATCAGTCGCATGGAGGATAGTGAGATTCGAGGTGAGTTTGCTCGCATGGTGTAGAACTTCGACAAACTAAGAGAGACACTTCTCACCGAGAATGGACATGCATTGCACTCCAGTACTATGCATGTAGAAGGGAGAGTGGAATAGAGAAGTTGTAGATATGTTTTATTTTATTTTGTAATTTTATTCTCGTGGAGAATCAATGGGGCAACATACCTTATTTTTTCCATGTAATCAGTAAGATTTCTCTTGCTAAAAGAGAAATAGAGTTCGGTTATATACTTTGAAAAGTGGTCACGGTGTTATGTGATATAATAAAATAGACTTTTCTTTCTAAATAAAAAGGAAAAATATGATCTGGATGAAGAAAGAGACACCATAATTTTCATATTAGATTATGATTAATTTATATGTTGTAAGAGGTATACTTAACACAGGAAAATATTGCGCCACATATTATCTGTGACATTAATTATTCGGTTTTAATCTACTGAAGCACACCATGTCAGGTGAAGCACACCATGTCAGGTGCTGCTGAACAGATGGCACGGCGGATGACCATGCACCACGTGAAAATGTGCTGCGCGGGAAAAATGTTGCATGCTCACTTTTCCTGGCGCAGTTATCTGCGGTGACCTAGCACACAACTACATTTTATAGTACGTAAGTCATTAGCATAACACTCATGAAACACCATTTCACGAATATTACACCCAACTGATTTGAACAACATAAACATCACAAGTCCAAGACCTGACTATATTATTCGTATTATAGATGTTCATAGAAGATCCTCGAAACTTCCATGACATAATGAGGTTCGTCGGGTAAGTTCATGGTCAATTCAAAATCTAAAAGAAGCAATTTATAGTCTAGTCTAGTCTAGCACTAGATCTACCTTTAAGTCTATCTGGATAAGTAGTGGCTGACTATTGCTTCATTAGCAATGTCCTAATGGCATGGTGGCTATCGTTAGGATTTTGTTTCATGTCTAGTTTTAGTTCTATCTCCACTAGTATTGATTGTAGTATCTGACTATTTAACTTCGTTGGACTAACTCCAGTATTCACGTATACGACTCCTCCCATTTTCCATTTCCACGGTTGCAGTCCTGTCATGGGCTCCATAACCTAAGCACGGGTTTGATAAGATGAATTAATTATGCGTGTACTCAACAAGTTCTATTATATGGTTGTTTGATGCACTATCTCTACTACCATGGATAGGAGATCCTAGGCTTATGCAAGTTTTCGAAATTGGGTTTTTAAAAAACCTAAATATTATTTTATAAAACTATGTACATCAGGCCTTCACGGGTTGTTGTAACTTCATGGAGTTTCTCTCCATGATGTGATCATAATCATTTCCTAGGATATGAGTATCATGACATGTTTTATACACTGTTGAGAGGTGCGCTACTTTATCCACAAACATCTTTAGCCTTGTTACACAACTGGAGTTTTGAATATCTGCATGTTCCCATCTAGACTTCCTTGATCCGAGGCCCTGTCTAAAGATTAGCCAATCACTAGCTTTCTCAACCACGTAATCCCCTAATGCAATAAACTCGTCCAAGACCAGCGTTTAGTTGTCTTAGTCTCTGAGACACTAGAGTCATCATCCAGCTGCACAGGATGGGAACATTACGAGCTTCCACCCATCGTTATTACTCGCAAGGAATACAATCCGACCTAGTCATCCGAGGATATACGGGATAAAGAAGGTACCAACTGACTTACCCATCCCATTTTAGGATACATGGTCAGCGTTGTTTATATGGGGCCTTGGAATGACTAACTACAGTTGTTGTTTAATCTCAAGTTTTATTTACAAAGGCTTAGGGTTTTGGGTTGGTAATTTGTTAAGGATTTAAGTTTGGTTCAAGTTTACGTCACTCAACAAGTAGTTCCAAACAATTGATAATCTCACTCCAAGTTCAATAACATAACAAGTCATGGCATCTTTACTTCTACAACACTTTACTTAAGGTGTGGTTTGATACTTTAAGGAACTTGGTCATTTTGAATTTCTTTAATTAGAAAAAACAATAACTTTTGAAGAAAATAATCCTTTAAGTTTCAGTGTATTACTACTTCTAGATTAACTACTTAGGGTTTAGGGTTCTAAGTGTATTTCACATTATTAAGTATTTTTCTTTACTAAACGAATAGATCCTTTCAAGCTAAGTTTTACCAGGTGACCCAAGTATTAAAGAGAAGGATAAGTCCATTTATTTATGTGTCATGTCATTTACAATCCTTTCATACTTGATTCTAATTCCAATTTACTACTTTATAATTGTAAGAATATTTATTCAACATTATTCTCAAGTAGGGAATAATATTTTATAAAGCATTTTACCATTTTCATAAATTCCCTAACTGTTGTTTTGGGATTAACATTATCAAAAGTTACCTAGGCTTATTTTATTATGGTTAATATTTATTTTTCTTCTAAGAATGAAATGGTGTTTCATTTTGTCCTTGAAGTCAATAATGAAAAATAGACTTTTTTACAATTATTCGATTTATTTTAATATTTTAAAATATTAATGATGACCCACAAGTATAGGGGAACGCAACAGTTTTCGCGAGTAGTATTACCTAATTTATTTATTTGACACAAAGGGAGGCAAAGAATACTTGCAAGCCTTAACAAACTGAGTTGTCAGTTCAGCTGCACCTGGAAATAGTTCTTGCTCACAGAAGTTTATCAGTGGCAACAGTTTGTAGTAGCAACAGCAACAACAATAGCAACAGTGAAATAGGAGCAATAGTAACAGTAACGGTAACAGTGGGATTTGAGTGCGATAGACATAGGGATGGACGGACGGGTGTTGCATGGACGAGTCTAAAAATGTAACTTCAAGAACTAGGGCATTGCAGATAAATAATAACAAGCATCCAAGTACTAAACAATCCTAGGCATGTGCTCCAAATATAGTCATACGTGCTCGCAATTAAGGTGCTCCTTTCGGGCCCGTGGCAGCGGGGCCACTAGGGAACTACTGGCAATTAAGGTGCTCCTTTTAATAGAGCACCGGAGCAAAGCATTAACACTCGTGAACACATGTGATCCTCACACCACAGCCATCCCCTCCGGTTGTCCCAATTATTGTCACTTTCGGGCCTTTGGATCCGGACAATGATATGTGTACACAACTTGCAGATAACATCACAAATAATACTATCATAATGATTCAATAATAAGTCCAGATCTACGATCATGGAACTCGGGCCCTAGTGACAAGCATTAAGCAAAACAAGTTGCAACAAAGTCAAATAGCACTAATAGAGATACTAGGCACTATGCCCTAACAGATCTTATTCGATTACATGATAGAACTCATCCAATACCTACCATCCCCAAGCCTACAGTGGGGGATTACTCAATCATGGATGAGGGAAACATCGGCGGTTGATGGAGATGCGTTGGTGATAACGATGGCGATGATCCTCTCCAAATTCCCCGTCCCGCCAGGGTGCCAGAACGGAGTTTCTGGATCCGAATCTTGGTTTCTGGTGGCGGCGGCGGAGCGGAACTCTTTCTGAAAAACTATCAAACCCCCCGCGAGTTTTTAGGTCAGAAGGCAACTTATAGGCGCGGAGGGAGGCCGGGGAGCTGCCTGGGGTGGCCAAACCCCCTCTAGGTGCGGGGTCAGGTGGGCCCGCGCCTGGGGTGGGTCTGGGCCCCCTAGGCCTCCTCTATGGCTCCCATTCTGGCTCCGTGGATCTTCTGGTGAAAAATAGTTTTTGGCATATTTTCCGGGATTTTTCCTGATAGTTGATTTGCTGCACAAAAACAAGACACCAAGGTAATCCTTCTAAAAACAGCGTCAGTCCATGTTAGTTGTATCCAAATCACACAAGTTTAGAGGAGAAACAATAGCAAAGTGTTCGAGAAAGTAGATACGTTTTGGACGTATCAACTCCCCCAAGCTTAGCTTATTGCTTGTCCTCAAGCAATTCAGTTGAAAACTGAGTGCGATAAAAGAACTTTCACGAACACTTTGCTTCATATGATGTAAATATTCTCAGCATAGGAGTAGATGCTTAGACAATTCATAATAAGGAGTATGCAACTAAGTCTACTCAATAGTCATTGCAAGCTATGAAGAGAAACCAACTCAATAATAATAAGTAGCATGAAACATAAACATAAGCAACATTGCAATGCTCATAGTAAGGTATGATAGAGTGGTATCTCACTTGCCTTTGTTCGAAGAGCACAATATAAATGCCAAGGCACCTCTGAAGTTCACATGAAGACTAGAGATAAATATATCAGAGATACAAGCATCAAAGTCATGACATGACTAACCAAGTTTTGGAACAAACACAAGAATGACAACTATGCTCTCAAGAAGGTGCTCATAAGATAAGTGGTGACTCAACAAAGTTGTGAAAACAGTTTTGTGAAGGTTTGAAAGGCTTCCCAATGCTGAAAGGAAGGTACTCATTAGCTTTGAGCTCTCATTGCCTCTATCATAGGCATCTTCATGTGGTTAAGGTGAAAGTGAGGTCCACTCTAAATCATATTCTTGACAGACCATAGACTGGAAATCCCAAGTCCCTTGAGTACAAGGGTCGCTCTGCATGCTACTCAACTTTGGTCATCTGCAAGTTCTTGACATTGTAAATACATGCATATCATTGAGAACCGCCAACGGGGTACCCCTTGCACATGGAACAAGAGCTTTCCCATAACCAATATGACAAGGCAAGCAGACAATGAGCATCTCAGCAATCTTTTTATTTACCATATGCATAGATTTTTATTGAGGACGCTTCATAGATGCTCATTATAGTGATGCTGCAAGTTCCCACCATGATTAAGCATGGCTTAGGCTAGCGGCCTAGGCGTTTCTCTAACACAATGTATAAACTCCATGAACTAACAACCTCCCCTTTTATTTCACATTGTTGACATCCGTAAACAAAAGAGAAAAGTATCAACTGGATGAGATATCCAAAAAGTGTTGAAAGCGTTCCTCGTGACAGCACGGTTCTGCTGACTCCCAGTATATAATAAGCAAGCATATAACTTTCATGGACTAGTCACAATGGTTCAAGATTATTAAGCGCAAGGAATAAAGTGTGCCATCAAGTTCATGAGAGCTTTACTAACTAACTTTCTCAAAACAGACAAACATTTATTTTGGAAGAAACACGGCATATGGAATGTGCACTGAAGTAGCAAATGATGCTAATAGGTGGGTATGGTGGACACAGCTGGCAATATTGGTTTTGGGGAGTTGGAAGCACAGGTAGATCTCATACTCAGTGCAAGTGAAGGCTAGCAATAGAGAGCGAGCGACAAACGAGAGAGAAATAACTGTCATAATCATGCTTGCAATAAAACAGGACTAACTATGGCATGAAAGTGATACAAGAACTCTGAGACAAAATAAATCATCAAGGCTTACTAACTATTAATTAGTCATATGCATGCATGAGCATGTGCCAAGTCGATTCACATGAACAGTCAGAGGAGGATACCACAATATCATACCAAAGTATGAATAAAACAATGCAAGCAATCATTCATATGACATGCTACAAACTATTAGCAAGCTAGAGCTAATCATAGACAAGCAAGAACTACTAAGCATCCATAATGACATACACCTTACACAAACAGGCTAAGCATGCTCACAATGATGAGTATATGTACAAAAATGAAACAAATAGAGTTTGTTACCAGCCTCTTACCACACCTCGAGTTGTATTAATCTTCATTATTGCCCTTCACTTGTGTGACTTGAATAATTAACATGAAATCAATATCCACTGAGGACGCATGAACCCTGCAAAGAACTCACAAAACCAAAGAAGAACAACAAATATTTTTGGTGTTTTCGATTTTTTAGAAACAAGCAAACAAAGAAAAACCAAATAAAAACAAAGCAAAATCTTTTTGGATTTTTCTTTTAAGGCAAACCAAAGCAAAGAAACAAACCAAGAGAAACAACAAAAATATTTTTGGTATTTTTGGGTTTTTGAGAAAGAAGCAACAAGAACCAAAAAGAAAGCGAAACAATGGATATACAAAGAACCGACCGAGTATGATATAAAGATGAGTGTAATGTCGGTGTACCTCCCCCCAAGCTTAGGCTTTTGGCCTAAGTGGGGCTCAATCCCATGGTGCCCAAGTAGATGCACCTCCGTAGTATGTCTAGGAAGCTCCCTCGTCCTGGTACGAGCTCGAGGCCTCCCCTGTATAGTGTACTGCGGGGTCATATGAGGGCGCTTCCTCCTGATAGTGACCGTGGAAGTTGAGAGAGCGCAGCTTGTCATCCATCTCCGCCTTCGTGTGTGACCAAGGTCACTGAGAAATACTGAACAAAGTGGTTTGGGGTAGAGGGATCTCTCTCTCTTCCCCATTAGTAAATAACATTCTATAAACCAAGTTTTCAAGAGTAGAGCTAGAGGTGACAAAGTGGTGCGCCTTCATGGCAGCAAGATCAAGCCTCAGAGGAGCCAAAACTGTATCATGTGGATCAACGGAAATGTCCAAGGTAGCAGCAATAGGAGTAGCCATAATTCCCCCATAAATGGGTCCCTTAGAAGCTAAACGACGAGCAATGAGGGAACCAAGATTATACTTATCCTCACCATAGAGCGCAGTAGCTAAGAAGGACAATTTATAGTTGGAGATATTACTAGTGTTCTCCCTACCAAGAACACTGGTGGTAAGATAGTAGGCAAAGTACCTGATGGCTGGAAGTTGAATATTCTTTATCTTCCCTCATTGACCTCTACGGTCATCATCATTGGTTATTCCTCGGTAAAGCTCCAACAAATCAGCAGGAAGAGCTGGAATCTTCTTTGATGACCCAGCTGTACCAAGTCCCAGGGCCTTGCAAAATTTCTTCAAAGACATAGAATGACCCCTGTCATAAACTTTGAAAGACACAGAGGGCTTGAACAGGCTGTTAGTAAAGGAGAAACTCTCCACAAATGTTTTAGTAAGCACAGCATATTGTACACTCTCATCCTGCATGAAACTTGTTAGACCAGCCCTCTCAATCAAAGTAATGAAATCATTAAGAATCCCAGCAGCTCGCAAGAAAGATTGGCAAGGAATGGTGGAGGGGTGCGCATCCCCTTCATCTCCCTCGTCACCAAATCACGGAGTGATGAGATCCTCATTGTATGAGGGTCTGGAGCTGGTAGATGACCTTGGAAGCCTTGCCCTTCTAGGCGCATCACTCTCAAAAATTTCACCAAAGGTGTGGTGGTCCATGACTTCCCTATTCTGAAATTTTTAGACAACCATCAAACCAAGTGATTTCTAAGTTGATAAAAGATGAGCAACTACTAAAGGAACTTGCTAGAGGACTACACATGCATCAAAACAAAGTTTATAAGCATAGAACAAGCATGCAAGCTCAAACAACATGTCACCTATAGCAGCAAAATACTCAAGGTACAATCTACCAATCACAAATCTAATTGGACAAGTGGAGGAGGCACATACCAAGGAGCAATCCCTCCAAAAATCAGCACTTGAGATGGGCTGAACAAGGAGATAGAAAATCACGATCAAGAACAGCAAGAACTCGAGCTTGAGCAAGTTTTCTAGTGTTTTTGGGAGAGAGAGAGAAAGAAGGTGGCTTTGAGGAGGCATCCTGGAGGGGCCCAGGTGGGCCAGACCCCCCCCAGGCGCCACCAGTGGTGGGCCCGCGCCTACCACAGGTGTGGTGGCCCCCTGGGTCACCTCTGGTACCTCTCTGCCCCTTTTTCGAGGAAATATTTATTTTGAATTTTCTAGGATTTTTCGGGAAACTTTATTTTTGGCCAATTTTTAGGGTATGAAAATTGATTTTCTCGTAGAAACAGCTTTTCAGAAGAAGCAAAAGCAAACCAAAAGCCAAACTACAGGAGCTCTAAGAAACTCAAACAAGCAAACAACTAACAAAACTAAAGCTAAAGCAAAGACTAGGAAGGATAAAAGTAAAAGAAAGCAAGTATAACCACAGTGGAAACATTATTTTGTTCACTAAAATCCTTTTGTTAACAAGGTTGATCAAGTCTTATTACCAAAACAATCTAATATGAAGCAAAACTTTGCATTCCACAAGGTTATTATGTTACCTCATACTTGATAGCAATGGTCCCAATCATAATAGTTTCAACATTTTCTTGTGGAATGGGACAATATATTTCTCCAACCTTGATGCTCTCAATATTTTCAATGGAATTCAGGCAATAGCTTTTAACAACCTTCTTGGGGAAATAGACAGTGTGCTCTTTGTCATTAATATTGAATGTTACTTTTCCTTGATTGGAATTAATGACAGCACCTGCAGTATTAAGAAAAGGTCTCCCAAGAATAATAGACATATTATCATCTTCAGGCATTTCAAGCACAACAAAATCAGTTAAAACCATGCAATTATGATCAACTTGAACAGGAACATCCTCACATATACCAACACGGACAGTAGTTGACTTATCAGCCATTTGCAAAGATATATCAGTTGGTATCAACTTTTCTAGCTTGAGTCTCTTATAGAGAGAAAAAGGCATAACACTAACTCCAGCTCCCAAATCACATAAAGCAGTTATAACATAATTATTCTTAATGGAGCAAGGAATAGTTGGTATACCTGGATCACCAAGTTTCTTTGGAACCTTACCATTGAAGGAATAATTAGCAAGTAGAGTAGATATCTCCTCATTAGGAATCTTCCTTTTATTAGAGACAATATCCTTCATATACTTTGAATAAGGAGGCAACTTAATAGCATCATTCAAAGGAATTTGCAAGAATAAAGGTTTCATCCACTCACAAAACTTGTTGTGGTGTTCTTCCTCCTTTGACTTGTGTTTCTTACCTGGAAAAGGCATAGGTTTCTGCACCCAAGGTTCTCTCTCTTTACCATGTTTATTAGCAATAAAATCTTCTTTGGTGTACCTAGTGTTCTTAATGTGAGTCTCAGGTTCCTCCTCACCTTCCTCCTTATCAGGAGACTCATTTTTATCATTACCACT
The DNA here is from genome assembly GCA_030063025.1 of Avena longiglumis. NCBI lineage: Eukaryota > Viridiplantae > Streptophyta > Magnoliopsida > Poales > Poaceae > Avena > Avena longiglumis. The sequence goes on from CP125978.1 coordinate 333,878,000, forward strand.
CTTAGTTTCAGCATCAGAGACAAATATACTATTAGGATCTATAGCAGTTTCAAGTGGTTCCTCAACTACTTTATGTTTCTTTTTCTTTCTCTTATGAGGGCTACCACTATCTTCACCTTATTGGGAATCCTGCTCAATTCTTTTAGGGTGTCCTTCAGGATATAAAGGATCTTGAGTAGCTGCACCACTCCTATTTCTAATTCCATAAGCTTGTTTATCTCCTGAAGCATTAACTAGCATATCCTTTTATACCTTAACAAGTTGATCAAGTTGGGTTTGAACCATTTGAAAGTGTTTACAAAGCATCTTAATATCACTAGAAGTTCTTTCCACAATATCTTTCAACTCATGAATAGCTCTAGAGTTTTCCAATAAATGATTCTAAACTTGTTTATTAAAATGACCTTGTTTAACAATAAAAATGTCAAGTTCCTCTAAACATTGATCAGAAGGCTTACCATAAGGAATATCACCTTCAGCAAAGTGTTGGAGAGAGTGTACCTCAATAGTAGATGAGCGGGGAATTGTCTTACATAATTCTTCTATAGGAGGTAGATTCTTCACATCTTCAGCTCTAATACCTTTCTCCTTTAGACACTTCTTAGCTTCCTTCATCACTTCATCATTTAATGCAATAACTCCCCTCTTCTTTGTTGTTGGTGCTGGAACTGGTTCAAGAACAAATGGTTCAGGAGTAATAGGCTCAGGTGTATTCAGCTTAGTTGAAGTCCAATCATCATAATTCTTGCTTATCTTGGTCATTAATTCTTCAGCATATTTAGGAGTCCTTTTCTTGAAAACACAATCAGCAAGACTATCAAGGTAGGTCCTAGAATCATCAGTTAGTCCATTATAATAAATATCAAGAAGCTCATTTTTAGGTAATGGACATCCAGGATGTGCATGAATCAAGGCACAGAATCTTTTCCATGACTCAGGCAATTTCTCTTCTTCTCCCTGTTTAAAATCAAAAAGTCTCTGCAAAGCAGCATGTCTAGAACTATGAGGAAAATATTTATGGAAGAAAGAAGAAATCAAGCAATCAGGGCTATCAATGGAACTAGGAGGTAATCTATTAAACCAAGCCCTAGCTTCTCCTTTTAGTGAAAAAGGGAAGATCTTAGCAACAAAGTACTTGCGCATCTTAAAATCATCAGAGAATAAAGCACTCATAGTATAAAGTTCATTCATATGAGCCACGACACTCTCATTTTCAGTCCCACAAAAAGGTTCTTTCTCAACAATGTATAAATAAGACAAATCAAGAGAGAAATCATAATCTTCATCTTTAATATCTATGGGAGAAGTGGCAAACTTAGGATCAGAGGACATCTTCGGCATAATAGTACGTCTAGCAAGGAGACTCGTCATAGCACTAGTACCATGTGTGTTTCGACACTCTTCAACAAATTCATCAGTGAACTCTATGTAACCATCATTAATATCATAACTCTCACTAGCCTCAGGTGAGCTAACAGGTGTAATAGTGGCTTCACTAGGAGTTTTGGTATTTCCTAGACTAGTCATAGTAGCATCTAGAAAAGGACCTAATGAACCACTCGCATCAAGCACAGTAGAAGTAACATCATGAGCATCAAAAGCAGTTTCAGACTCAGCAGTAGTAGCAGTGTGTGTAGCATGTGTATGTGGTGGTGGTGTGACAAGCTTACTTATAACAGACGGTGAATCAAGAGCAACAGAGGTGTTTAGGACTGTACCTCTTCTTGTAGTGGATGGTAAAATAGGGAACTTTCCATCACGAGACTTCCCCATGATGAAAGGAGTATCAGTAAACAATAATAGATCCAAGTGAACTTACAAATAAAGCTATGCTCCCCGACAACGGCGCCAGAAAATAGTCTTGATGACCCACAAGTATATGGGACCGCAACAGACTTCGCGGGTAGTATTATCCAATTTATTGATTCGACACAAGGGGAGCCAAATAATACTTGCAAACCTTAACAACTGAGTTGTCAGTTCAGCTGTACCTGGAAATAGTTCTTGCTCACAGAAGTTTATCAGTAGCAACAGCAACAGTGAAACATGAGCAATAGTAACAGTAACGGTAACAGTGGGATTTGAGTGCGGTAGGTATAGGGATGTACGGACAGGCGTTGCATGGACGAGTCTAAACATGTAACTTCAAGAACTAGGGCATTGCAGATAAATAATAACAAGCATCCAAGTACTAAACAATCCTAGGCATGTGCTCCAAATATAGTCATACATGCTCGCAATGAGAACTTGCACAATATCTTCTGTCCAGCCAGCCCGTGGCAGCGGGGCCTCTAGGGAACTACTAGCAATTAAGGTTCTCCTTTTAATAGAGCAACAGAGCAAAGCATTAACACTCTGTGAACACATGTGATCCTCACACCACAGCCATCCCCTCCGATTCTCCCAATTATTGTCACTTTGGAGCCTTTGGATCCGGACAATGATATGTGTACACAACTTGCAGATAAGATCACAAACAATACTATCATAATGATTCAATAATAAGTTTAGATTTGAGATCATGGCACTCGGGCCCTAGTGACAAGCATTAAGCACAACAAGTTGCAACAAAGTCAAATAGCACTAATAGAGATACTAGGCACTATGCCCTAATAGATCTTATTCGATTACATGATAGAACTCATCCAATCCCTACCATCCCCAAGCCTACAACAGGGGATTACTCACTCATGGATGAGGGAAACATCGGTGGTTGATGGAGATGCGTTGGTGATGACGATGACGATGATCCTCTCCAAATTCCCTGTCCTGGCAGGGTGCCAGAGCGGAGTTTCTAGATCCGAATCTTGGTTTCTGGTGGCGGTGGCGGAGCGGAACTCTTTCTGGAAAACTATCGACCCCCCCCTGAGTTTTTAGGTCAGAAGGCAACTTATAGGCGCAGAGGGAGGCCGAGGAGCTGCCTGGGGTGGCCAAACCCCCTCCAGGCGCGGGGTCAGGTGGGCCCGCACCTGGGGTGGGTCTGGGCCCCTCAGGCCTCCTCTCTGTCTCCCCTTTTGGCTCCGTGGATCTTCTAGTGAAAAATAGTTTTTGACATATTTTCTGGGATTTTTCCTGATAGTTGATTTTCTGCACAAAAACAAGACACCAAGGTAATTCTGCTGAAAACAGCATCAGTCCGTGTTAGTTGTATCCAAATCACACAAGTTTAGAGGTGAAACAATAGGAAAGTGTTCGAGAAAGTAGATACGTTTTGGACATATCAACTACGTAAGTTACAAAATGTTTGTAGCAATCTCCATTGATGACAAAGTTTTATTGGGTTCCCATTTAAAATTTAGGTTTGCCATTTGGACATGACTTAGTCAAACTGACCAGTGGGTCAAGGTGCTAGCGTCAGCTTACGGCAATATGACGTCTACACAATGGAGCACGACAGCGACACTCATTTTTGGTTGCCCCAGGACGCGCGGCTAGTACCATTCAATGTAGTGCTTCATCACGAGTCGAATGAGCTATGCCTCGGTCAAAGGGTGACCGAAGACGAGGACAACGAAAGGTATTACGGTGACACATGACGGCGCTCAGCTAATACTAAGCTACAGCTTTCTAAACTATGATCTGAAGGGTGCTAAAGGTTTGCAAGATCACATTGAGTTAGATAGCCTAGCTATCAAGGTCTATGGTTGTCTAAGGCGAGCGCACAGTTGTGGATTCCGATGGTTGGCGCTGGGAAAGGAGATGTCGATTTCAACGGATTCGTAGCGCCCTCCTCAATTCATTTAGTGGAACCAAAGCAGGTAGCCTGGCGGTGCTCCACGACTGCTCAACGAAGCAAGGCAAGGTCCCTAGAGAGTTCGTCGGAGTCCCCCTTTTCCTTGGGTTCGGGTCAAAGAGAGTAGAGCAAAGATCTCGACAGAAATTATGAGCTATCTGAGAGGTGCGAGTGTTCGAGGAGGAGTTCATAGGCTATTTACACATTGCCAAGGGTTGTATCTCGCTCACCGACATCGATTTCCTAGATGAACTATCATAGTCGATTTCGAATTGAAGGGCTCATATCTTCTCTCCGAGGAAGTTTGCGATGAGTCTTCCATGGCAAGGCTCGGAAGAGGGTGGCGTTGATCTCGCGCGCATTAAATAGATGCGGGGTAGGTCTATTCTCCAGTGAAGTGGCAGTTGCCATTGTTATGAACGAAGAAGTTAGGTTTTGCAGCGGTTCTACCGTGATTTTGTAGATAACCCCATGGGAGCAAGGATTGTGGTGCAAACTTCATAATAAGGCGGGTTGGGCTGTTGTTGGGCTGGAATTTGGGCTAGGTTAGTGGGTTGGCTAGGTGGGTTGCGTCCATGTGAGTGTTTCCTTTTTTCTTCTGTTTTCCTTTTCTAATTCTGTTTTTTTATTTTGTATTTGTTTTGAATGGTTTGATTTAAATGTGTTCTATGGATTTTATTACTATGTTCCTTAGAGTCTAATAAAATATCATTTTGGGATTCAAGATAGTGTATCTTAAATAAAGGTCTGTTATTCATACATACATGTTATTTGTATGTAGGAAAATTCCTATTAATCCTTTTAAAGAAATTTGTTAAAAATAAATATTTTGAACTCCAAAGTTTCTATGAATTATGGCATTTGGTTCTGATGGTTTATAGATTATCTGAATCCCCCTATGGGCATGGAATTTAGATTGTACTTTCCTAGTAGGAAGAATTTGGTGATGGAAATATATATTGAAACCTTCATATGGAACCTTTGATCAAAATGAATATTTTGAACTTGAAAAGATTTTCATAGTTTCTTTATATTCCCCTATCTCTTATTTGAACAACACATAGAAATTTCTACAAATACTTCTTATAATAAATTATGGAATAACAACTAGGGTTTTCATTTGAGAGAAATCTCAAATGAACTTTATATTCTAGAGATTACTTTATAAGATCTTTGGGATCAAGAAGGAGGACACGTCACCGCGGCAGAACGTGTGGATACCGTGGAGGTGCCGTCCATTCGGTACGAGGATCTAGATGTTCAACATCTACATCGGTTTGAACCGACGCAAGCGAACGACTACATCAACAACGATCTCTAGATCGTTAACCACTTGTGTTCTTCGAGGGTAAGTAGATTAGATCTATTCTACTTGTTACTTGAGTCTAGTAGATTAGATCTTGTGGCCTTGCGGGGTTCCCTATTGCTATTCTGTAGGAATTTTTTGTTTTTCATGCAAAAAACCCATCAAGGATTACTTCTGTTCTACAAATCCACTATAATCGTGTAGCACCCTGTTCCCTCTTAGCCCTAGGGGTGCCACTCCTGACAGCTTGATCGGATCTCTAGACTGGCCCCAGAGACCAACACTAGTCTCTTCTACGCACTTTGTCCTCACTCGTGCGCACCCGGTACCCACTTTTTGGTCGGTCACCCATCCTCAAATTTCTCTAGGCCAAGCACGCTTAACCTTAGAGTTTTTTTAGATAAGCTTCCGGAAAAGAAGTTGCAACTTGTTGGTATGAGTATCCTATCAATCGTATTAAGACATGTGCCTGAATCTCACAAACTGGAGAACACATTTCATTGTCGCTTTAGGATGTCGGGGAGTTTGTTCTTGACAATTCTCGATGGCATGAGGGACTTCGATCCTTACTTCAAATGCAAGAACGATTGCGCTGGTAAGATTGGCTTCACTTCGTACCAGAAACATTCTGCTGCTCTTTGCATGCTTGCATATGGAGTACCGGGTGATCTAGTGTATGTACATGCGCATGAGCGAGAACACTTTCCTTGAGTTGATGTACAAGTTCTGCAAAGCGGTGATTATGATTTTCGGTGATGTTTAACTGAGAGAGCCAAATCTTGCTAACACTATCCACCTTTTGTCCAACAACGAGAAAACAACTTTCCTTGAGTGCTGGAAACATATATTTCATGTAGTGGAAGTGGAAGAACTGTCCTTTTTCTTTGCAAAGGAAGCATCATGGCCATGCGTAAGGGTGCATGGTGATACTTGAGGCATTGGCAGTTTCTAACAATGATATGAACATGCTCTAACGCTCTCAGGTATTCTAGATGCTTGCAGAAGGCAATGCTCCAGTTCTTCACTATATGATCAATGGCCATCCACGCAACAAAGGGTATTACCTTGCTGATGGCATCTGCCATGATTGGGCACCACTTGTGGTGAAGACAATCCGCAAACCTATTGTGATGAGAAATAATGTGCGAGGTTTATGAAGGAACAAGAGGCTTATAGGAAGGATGTGGAGCGAGCATTTGGTGTGCTCTGGTTTCGGTGGGCTATTGTTTGGCACCCTGCTAGAACATTAGAGCAATGAGACTATGTGCGAGATGATGACCACATGTGTGATCATGCACAACATGATTGTTGAGGATGAACGTGATGATATATTCTATAGACAACGCTAGGAATTTGGGGGTCAAGTAGTTAAACCGACGCCAGGGCCAGCATCCTTGTACAAGTTCCTCCATTGCATCATGAGGTCCATGACCACAACACTCACAATTGACTTCAAGCGGATTTGATTCAGTATATCCGGGCTCACATAGGAAGCCGATACCATCACCTCTTAATTTATTTATTTGTTAGCTATATTTAGTCGTGAACTTGCTTATCTGTTTTCAAACTATTAGATTACGAACTACATAATTATTCCATATTCTAATGTGTGAATTCATTGATCAAATAGGACAAAAATTAGACGTTCTGAACAACTGGGTCGAGCCGTTGGACAAACCACCGAATTCAGGCCTAGCCTATAATGTGACCCAAACAGACCGTTTCAAACACCTTAGGCTAGTCACTAGTGTACAATGCAGTAAAGTCAGCCTTCTCTTATGCTTATCACGTTGGATTTTTGCTTAATTGAAGGAGAGAGAAACAAGAAAGAAAAGATTGTCTTCCCTTAGCTAGAGGATAATCTCTTAAAAATAAGAGAAGATGATTTTCTCCATTGTACCATATGTCTTCCCTTAGCTAATAAATTTCTTACTAAAAATAGTTAATTTTTATTAATTAGTAGAGATACAATAAAAAATACTATATCGTACAAGTTATATATTATGTCTTCTTTAAATAATGGAGAGAGTTAAGAGAAGACATGTCTTTCCTAGCATTATACATGTCATCATAGTGAGAGTAACATAGGTGGTAACATGCATGTCACCTAGACAAAAAGAATAATATGACAAACAATTAATAAGGAGGGATATAACATCACACTTTTTAATTAATACAAAATGAGTCTACAAATTAATTAATGAAGCTTTCTATGTTACAAGCATGGACGGATCTGCCATTGGTCAAGGGTGTTCAGATGAACATCCAAATTTTTCTGTAAAACAATTCTTGTACATAAAGTTAATATACATGTCTCACATTTGGTACCTTTTAGCGCGTCTAGTTCGTATTTTCTTTTTCAAATAGAGACCAAATCTTGAATTAACAAATAGTCCACGGGGTGGCCACATGCGGCCCAGCTAGGAGGCCCTGCTAGTAGACGAGAGCAACCAGTCTAGACCCATGGATTGTTGTTAAAACAGCGACCAGTCTGCCAATGACTGCTCGCAAGAGAAAAGGAGCGGCGACGCCCCAAATAGACTTACTCTTTTGTTCCAACGAAAATAAACCTGCTATTTTTATTGCTGATATGAGAAGAGATGTTTAAAAGGATAAAAAATATATCTGGGCTCTCTATTATGTTTATTGTAACAAACAAAAAATATGACCTATAACCTTGTCTATAAGCTTCTGAAATTGGCGTTAATCCTACTCCTAGCGTGTTTAGGGTGTTTTTTTAGTGACTTTTGTGGAAAACAAGATATGGACTAAAATGGGACCAACTCTTGAATGACCGTGTGGTTAAATTTGTTAAGTAAGAATTGTTGTTGATGACTCGTCATATCTCGCTTCCAAGCTATGACATATTCATATGGTCATATTGTAAAAAACATTATTCATTATTTTTTAAATTTCTTATTCTTATAGGTAATTTGCCACAATGGCTAATTTGTACTTTTATTTGCGTGAAGGCATAGAGTGTTTGATAATTTTGCGGCAATGGACAAATTTTAACCTTTATATTTTGTGTTGGTTAGATTGCTAATGTGTCCTTGGTTACGAGGATAATAACTTAGACTAGACTACGTCCCAACAAAAAAAACTTAGACTAGACTAGTAACATGTTCCCCACCATGACCAGACTTACCTGTTCGAAATAGGTTTGCCCGTGACGTCCTTGGTCAAGCCGTTGCGACAACAAATCGACAGATGAAAGGGTTCAACGCGGTGCCTCGTGAAGCAGGGTCTTCCGTGGCATCTCCACCTGACACCTGTCCGGCCGTCCATAGGAACGTTCGTCGGCCGGGCCATCCACAGGCACTTTGCGGCCATACCCTTCTGGCCTTCTCCTCGATCGACAGCCACTGTTACGCTTCTACTGGTCTGTATCCAAATTAATTCCACGCGTTTCTCTTAAACCTGACGCGATCTTTCGCTGACAGGAGTTAAGAGGCGTCTCACGTGTTCACTCGGAGAGAGCAAAAGCCTTGCAACCAGCTAGAGCAAAATACGTTTTAGAAGACCAAACTATCTATAAAAAAAGGAAAGACGATGCAGGTAAAGGATTTGCACAACATATTTTTAGAAGACCGATCGGATAGAAGCTCTATCCAAACAGAACAGAAGCACGACGATATAAAATGGATAGACACCATACCGGAAACGCCAAGATCGCGACGTCAACAACCTGCGTGGATGGACGGATAGATATGTGTGCGCTTACCCGACCGGGCACGTACTCCGCCAAAAAAAAAGGAAAAGATCTGCGAAGAAAGCGACCGCGAAAAGAGAAGGGGCAACGAATATGCGAAGGTAGCTAGCTGCTGCCGCGGATCGGGTAAACCGCGGGGCGGACACGCGTAGGCGCGCTGCCCTCCGCTCGTCGTCCCCAGTAAAAACGGCGGCACGGGTGGGAACCGGTCAGCCCCTGATCTCCCCGTTCGTTCACACGCGCCCCAGCTATTTATACGCCCCGGCCGCCTCATGCAGCGCAAGGTTGACACGGTAACACCATCTCTTACGGTGGCTGATCTGTGATCGATTGTCTTCATCCCTCCAGAAGCACGAGAAAAGTAGGAAGCTGCTACCACGTCTGAATAAGGGGATCGCGTCGTGAGGTCTAGCGATGGAGAATTCTCGGGATCAGGAAGGGCAGCAGTGGAGGCAGGTAGCGGCGGCGGCGGCGGCGAGGGTGGTGCACAGCCAGGTGCGGAAGATCAAGGAGGAGGAGGACGAGAAGGCCAAGGTGCACGAGACGTACCAGCAGCACCAGGTGGCCGAGATGCGGCTCGTGCTCCGGGACATCGGCAGGCAGCGCTCGCGGTCGCCGCTCGGCAGGGTCGGGCGCCCCGCGATCTCCATCGGCGGCGACTCGTAGGGATGGCTTTCTTTTCCTGAGAAGGAGGACGACGCATGTTATCGTGCCGTCCTCTCTCGTCGTACGTGTACTAGGATTTTTGTTTTCTTTCGTTATCTTTGTCCTCTCGGATGGATCTTATCCATGATGATCCTGTAAATACTTGTTGTGTCTGAGTTGTTGTCAGCCTCTTCCCTTTTCAGATTATTTAGGGACATTTTGTTCTTTTGTTATTTTGTGCCAGACCTAGAGGACACATTATTATGCTTTAGAGTAGAAAGAGTTATGCATGCTATTCTTGAAGAACTGGTCCACCGGAACCACTCATCCAAATCAATCGACTCACATTTGTCTAGATTTGGACGTATCTAGCGCTAGATACATACATCCGAATCCGACAAGTCTGAGTCCATTAACTTGGATCGGAGGAAGTAGGACTTTTGTAACTTACATCATCTTTCAACATTCATTTGCCTAAACATGTCGTCTCCTATCTGAAAATGTCTGAACGATAAGATTGAGTTAGAAGATTTCTTCTATTCCTGAAGATGTCTTGGGTTTTTTAAATTTTAGATGAATCTATATACTAAATATAAATAGTGTTTAGATTCATCCAAATTTTAATAAATTTGAGACATCTATTTTGGGATGGAGGGAGTACTCAATATCCATTATGCAGAGACGGTTTCCAGATATTATGACACAGTAGGATAATTTAAGATCTCTCTTGATCTGATAACACTTTACACATGGACCAAAAACAGGGAAATGGTGAACGATCAAAATTGGGGATTTATTGTTATCGCTGGTAATCAGTACAGAATGATAATCAATTTTTCGACAAAATTATCCCAAAATGTTGTCCTCCACAGCAGATTTCTCTGCAGGGAGAGTCTTGATTCTCCGACTGAGATTCTGCATTACATCAACTAGCATCAGCTTCTTCTGCAATCTGAACTGGACTGCCAGCTCAGTAGTAAGAGGGGGTTCTCCTTTTAGGATAGCCTGGTCCTCCATTATCTTGGTGTGGAAGTGTTGGAGAGCAATGGCACAAAGTGCAAGAACAGTTCGGAGCGCCGAGGCTTCAACGGTAGGACCTAAAGGAGCATTATTGCTAAGTGACATCAAAGTTTTCAGATCATGCTTGCCCACAGTTTCTGGGTCAGACGCGAGAAGAACCCGCAGAGCAGCTAACAAGCGCCCATCAACAACGTCCGGACCACCTAAGCTGACCTGAAAGGAGATACCAAGCCATGTTCACAGCAAAATGTATCAGGTTCATACTGATACCTAGAAACTGCACCCAGTAGACTTCAATTTAATAGAATCGAGAAATAGAACAAATAAATAAACTGTAGCGCCAGAATGTGGAAGAAACCTTCAGAATAGCACCCTCTCCATGTAGATTCAGCTGTGACAAGATATCCTGTTGCCACTTGGCTGGTGTTGAAAAGTTGGGGGAGGTAACTCCTGCTGCCATGCTAGCAGCATCCAGAAGATTACCATCATAGCTCAGTTCTACTTGATCGTATGGATTCGATGTTACTACAAATCCATAATCAAGAAGGTAGAAATCATTGGGGTAGCAACCATAGTTCAGTGTAACTGCAGCATTTTGATCAATTTGCGTCTCGGCAACAACCTGTGTATAGCACACAGTAAAGATAATTAGACAGAAACACTTTGCCTCTTCCACAAGTAAAGACACCATACAGTAAAAACAACAAATATTCAATAAACCAGTTGATTTATAGATATTTATTTTGCCACTTTTGCGAAAATTATATTATTAACCAACGGAACTAATCGTCTCTAGGAACAGGACATACAACAGTCTTATGGTTGCCGTAAGTACTACTGTGCTAAACAAATACTCCCGCTGATCCAAATTAATGGACTCAACTTTGTCTAGATACGGATGCATCTAGTCTAAATACTTAACTAGATGCATATGAATCTAGACAAAGTTGAGTCCATTAATTGGATCGGAGGGAGTATATTAAATTGTAAGCTGATAACTGCAAACTGAAATTCAACAAGGACCAATGTACATGCACGCACTTACACTAATAGCTTAAAGAGCAAGACCATGCTTAATAACACATAGTCACATTAGGAATTTTATGTGAAGAAGGCTACCAAATAAGGTAAGTTGCACATGACAGTCAGGACCCACTGGCTAGCACGCCAGTCGAGAGTATCCCCGCACAATTAGATACATAAGAGTGTTATACACTGCTGATATGTTTTGATATAACTAAGAGAGTGCTATGCTCTGTTGATATGTTTTTACACATTATAAGATATTATGATATAGCATCAACATTTCTGAAGAGAATGTGCAAATAAAGAACATCGTGAATAATTAAAGAACAGAAAGCTGCAGTTATGGGTGCAGTAACGGCAATTTAGACTTGCGAGCTTGCAGAATACTTGCCTTAACAGACATATCAGGGCTGTCGACATCTCCAACCTGGACAATCCTAGCATTGGGGCTAAAACTATGGTTACACATATCAACAAGAGGCAACAGCATTGGGATTTCACCATGCAGACGGAATGCTCGCGAAGACGCTGCTGACATAGCCCATCCAAGAGAAGATGAGTGTACATCTTGTCCACAAAACGGATGATCTCCTGAGGGTACATTACCAAGCTTCTGCTTTACCTCTTTCTCAAACTCAAGAAGGAAGCGGCATCTTTTATTGATCTGAAATAGCGACAGTCAGAAAAATGACAAGGAAATACCATAAGTATCAACTATCTACAAAACTCACTATAGATTTTAACAACCTGGTGGAGGAGAGGACCATATTGCAGGTTCTTTATGTCTTCCCCTGGAAAGAAGATTGGTACCGTAAAAGTCTCTGGCAGGTTCGCAATATATGGCCACCAAAACGAATCGGATTTTGTCCTTTCTTGAAGCAACCTCAAGCCCAGTCTCATTGCCCACAGTTCCTCTGTCACATGCTTCCCACAGGATTGGATTTACTACTTAATACAGGCAGTACTAACAAAGGTCGTATTAGAACTTTTCAATCATGCAGCTATTCAACCACAAAATAACATCAGTAAAACAGAAGGATGGGCTTTTTTTTTTGAGGTAACAACAGAAGGATGGGCTATTGAACAAGTTAACAACAGTAAAACATGAGTCCAGGTTTACACAATTCAATATGCACAAAAATGGGGAGGGCTTGACACGAGAAAAACTACTTCGGAGAAGGAAAGCAAGTGCTTTTCAATCATGTGTCGTACTTTATCTGCGGGTGGGCGACGACCTGATCTGAGCCTAGGCTCCGACAGGCACGACCCTGCCCTCATCTCCTCCAACGACGGCGTGTGTGTTCCGGGGCTACTCGCAGCACGAGGACGCCTGGGGCAGCAGCCCTGGGTATAATGGCGGAGGTGCCCGTCTTCTTCACCGGAGGTGGTCGGCCATGACTAGTTGTGGTGTTGATCCCGCATCTAGTTCCGGCGACGAGTTGGGGAGGCATGGCTGTCGGTGAAAACCGAGCTCTGACTTCTGTCATGGTAGGCTATGGCGGAGTCTACGCGCCATTACTTTGCTGAAGGCATCGCTTTTGCAGCCATCGTCTACCCACTCGTGTTGCTCCGGGGGAAACCCTAAGATCTAGAGATACTGGATCGGACGATGACGGCGCTACGGTGTCGTTCTCCCTCTTGAGGGCATCGTTTCTTGGAGCAATGCTGGATGGAACAGGCAAGAAGGTGGTGTTGTGTACATCTAACTCGTCAACGACGGTGAGTCTCGGTGGCGTGGTGCAGCGGAGTCTCGATGCCGGACGTGCCGTGATGGACTCGCCCAGGGCGGGGGCGCTGTTTGGCGTCGTGGTGGCGTTGGCGGCAGGACCGGCAAAGTTTATGCAGAACCTAACCATGAAGAGTGCTCAGAGGTTCGACAGTGATGACGGCTTCTATGGCGTGTACACAAGGTGCTCGCTAAGTGTCTGTTGTTCCGGATGTATGCTCTCGTTTTTCCTAGAGGGCATCTCCGGGTATGCGATTGTTTCCCGGTCTTTCTAGGCACAGAGCGGCCCCGTTGACATGACTTTCCTCCATTGTCGAGTTTGTAGGTCTTGTGTGGTGGCTTCGGGTTGTGTGATGTATGTTCTTTGTCCGTCCTTTGTTGATCGATTTATAATAAAGCGATAAAGGCCGTATGCATCTGTTGATGCAGAGGCCGGGGGTGCACCCTCCATTTCGAAAAAATGTGTCGAGCAAAAGGAAAATTAGTGCGGCTGATTGGAAAAGTATTTTATTAATCTCAGGGATAACAAATATAATCCATTATTGTTTTGTAGCACAGCCAGCCTGACTTCGGCGATGTTGCCTCCTGGTTCCCGGGGCCTCAGAAGGCTCCCGGTTAATTACTCCCACAGGTTGCACCAGAAGATATTCAGCAACTCTGCTTTTTAGCTAAAAGACCTAAAAGACTGAAACTGAAAGCCTTATATCAATTTAATCAGAACAGCATACTAATTACAAGGGACTGCACTCTTCAAAATCTCAACTTCTATAGACTACAGTTTTAAGCTGGAACCTAATAAGTTTCATCAACATGATTTTTCATATAAAAAAATGGCAGCTTACAGCAGCAAACACCAACCGTTCAGGACATAATTTAGCCCATGGTTGAATTGTAAGCTACAAAGTACAGGAAACAAACTAAATGCATTAATCATCGGCGCTATATATGCATGTTTTTTTAAATAGACATAGCATTGACAAAGAATGCATTTCTTTGTTTCAGGTTATTTAGGGGTGCTCAAAAACATGTCCGGAACCCGTCTATCCTGGCAGAATAAAAAACTGGTAAAAACGTATCTGTAAACTCTACTTGGGCTGTTTGGCTAGTTCAACAAAATGAACAGGGGAATCGTGACAGGTTTTTCACCGTTTGGGGAAACTGTTTCTGAAATGTCTACTTCAAAAGTTAATACTCCCTCTGGCCCAAATTAATTGGCGAATACTATTGTTCCTACAGAAGATTTTCCAACGATTTTTCCTCGATGCCAACAGAACGACGTTGTTACCAGTTATTCTCTGAATTTACTATCAAAATGTACATCTTACGTTTGCTGCATTCACAATTACAACCACGATTGAGTTACCACATTATTTCCAGAATATAAAGAACCAAAGTAGTAGTTCCAGATGGGATATTACCGGGGACTTGGTCGGCGAGCTGCATCAGTACTGCGTCCTCAGCATTGGCGACGCGGCGGAGTCGTAGCGGGATGCGGCCAGGGAGATCGATGAGGACGGCTCCAGGGGGGATAACGCCGTCGGCCGCTGTGGCGGACACACCGAGACCGTATTCGGGATGATCGGACACGCGGAGACTTGAGTGCACGAACCCTCCCTCGCGCTGCACCCACCGGAGCAGGTCAGGCGGCTGCTGCGCGATGCGAGGGGCGGTGGCCGATGCGGCGGCGCAGGAGAGGCTGCGGCGGCTGCGCGCGAGTGATGAAGAGAGGAGGGTGGAGGTCGTGGAGAGGAGGGCCTTCCTCGCCGTCGCTGGCGTCGCCCCCGCTGCGGCGGCGGCCATGGGGGCGGAGGTATGTAGAGGCGCGAGCGAGCAGGTTGGAGACGGAGAGGGTAGAAAAGGAGCTCCCGATAAGCAGTTGTGCCTGCATTCTCCATAAAGAATCCTACTGTGTTTCGGTTGCTAATCGCCTAAGGGTACGTACATTTGTTTAGACAGATGTTGTCTGTAAAACGATGCCATTTCACATATCGACTGTAATATATGTTGGGAAACTGGGCCGGTAGAGGCCCACTCGGTGTGGCCTCTATCAGGCTAGGGTTAGCTCATGTGGGTATCGTATCCTCTTAGTCTATAAATAGAGAAACAATCTTTATATGTGACTTTACCGAGAAAAAATTAATAAAAGTTTCCCTTTGTTCCATGTGTCATCTACGTGTGTACTTTGTGTGTCTTCTACTAGTCTATTTTTCGGGTGTGGAACAGCCTCGGGACCGGCCAGTCGGCAGGGGGTGTTCCAACACGTTATCAGCACGTCTCTCTCCGTCGAGTCTCCGTCAAGCCACCGTCAAGCATGCATCGCGTAGGCTTTCGTTGAAGGTAACCCTAATCTGACCGCAAAAATGATCCGTCTCGACATTTCCTTTCTAGATTTGCGTTCAGATTTTAGATCAGATACCATCTAAGATGTGGATTTTTCTTCCCGGAAGTCGAGCTGACCTGCTATCGCCGACCAATGTCGATCTAATCACTTCCGGATTAGAATTTTGTTGACTGTACCGTCGATGCGTGCACCCGCTGTGCCGATCTGGTTTTTTCTTAGTAGATCGGGCTGATCTTGACCATTTTTTTAGATCAAAATCGATCTAGTTTTTTATGAACTGTTCGTGCACGTTCTTACAGAGGCCATGGCTCGCCCGTGTCTTGCTGCGTCGCCCTAACGCCTTGGCCGTCGTTATGCAGCGCCGCCGCTGCCGCCGTCGCGCCGCTGCCGCGCCTACATCTGGCGCCACAACCGCGCCGCGCCGCCAAGGCGCGCCCGCGCGCCGCGCCTGCGTCTTGCCAGCCTTCTTGCCGCCGCCTACTGGCCAGCGCCGCCGCCCGCCACCATGAGCCACGCTGCCGGCCTGCGCCGCCCGCGCCAGCCGCTTTACGCCGCCTGCCGCGTGCGTGCGCCTAACAGCGCTTTCTTCGCGCCGCCGCCGCCGCGCCCGCAGGCCACGCCCGGCTGGCGCCCGCGTGCTGTTGGCGGCGCAGCGCCTCTACGCTCCGTCCGCGCCCGCTGCATCTTTGCCGCTTCGCCGCGCCCGCATGTTGGCATGCCGCATGCCGTCTTGGCGGCCCAGCCGCCGGCGCGTCGCCACGTCGCCTGCCGCCGCGGCACCCCTCCGCCACTGGCCCGTGGTCGGCTCTTGCCGCCACCGCCCCACCCTAGTCGGGAGCAATCAACTCCGTCCACCCCGCAAAACGGGCTGGACAGTCTAGGGTGGGCCGGTCCAGTTAGGCCGTTTTCTTTTTTTGGCCCAGGCGATATACAAAAACGAAAAATAGTGGGGCGTGGGAGCACGCGTTTGTTGGGTTGGTGGACCGTTTTGGTCATGTTTCCGGTCCGCTTTTACACAAGCTTTTGAACTATGTTTTACTATAGTTATTAATTAACACATGTTTTTAATACTTTGTATCTCATAGATAGCTTGTACCGTTTTACATTAAATTTTGGAACACCGTCATATTTGAATTATTGTATCGATTATCGCATTTATGCAACCGATTACCTGCTGTAATCTTACACACTTTGCATAAATTAAAGATGACCTAATCGTCGACCATGAGTTCCGGAGTTGACCAGATGGGCTTAACTACGACTTGGGCCTCGAGCGTTGAAATCGTCCTCGAGGGCGATGCATCAAGGATGCGTTGATTGAGGGACCGGCCCCACGCCTCAAAAAACCATCCCGGACAACGCCAAAGCCCTGCACTTCCTCGCCATCACATGTGAGACTCTCAAGAATGAGTACATGGCGAGCGGAGTGCTCACGCCCTTTGGACCGCCCTCAACAAGCGGTTCTCTAGGCTGAAGTACACCATTCAGCCACGGTAGGCGATTGGATTAAATGCGAGGTTTGCGGACTTCAAGACGGTGGGAGAGTACAACTCCAGGTTGCACCGAATTTGTACTATTCTTCAGCTGTGTGGGACCAGTACCACCGATCAGCAGAAGATAGACAAAACCCTCTCCACATTCCATCCGGAAAACATCCAGTCCTCGCGAAACTTTCGCCAGGAAGGATTCACGGAATATGCAGCACTTATTGATGCTCTCCAGGTGGCCGAGGCGCAGGATAATGTTCTGAAAAAGAACTTCTCCGCGCAACCCTTCGCGGGGGCCCAAGTCATGAGGCTAATGCCGGTGCCTACAAGGTGCGCAAGCCCATCCACAAGAAGCGAGGAAAGAAGGGCAAGAAGGGCCCCAACTCCTCCAACCCGGCCAAGCAACGCAAGGCGGGTAAGGGGGAGGCGAGGCCCCAGGACTGCTTCCGCTGTGGCTCCAAGACTCACTTCTCCAGGCAGTGTTTGGCCCCTAAACACGTCGTGGACGCGTTCAAGGAAAACAAGAAGGCGCGCGAGGCGCACCTTGTCCAGGTTGAGGCACCACCGGCGCCCGGAGCGGCGCCTGTGCAGAACGTCACGCCCGTAGTGGCGCAGGACGTAGCACAAGTGGCAGCACCCTCGGCGGTTCCCACGAACGCCGTTGTGCCCATGGAGGTTGATCATGTTGTGCCCCCTCCGCCTCAGCTAGACATCTCTGATGCCTCGATGATGATAACCAACGAAGAGAAGCTCACTGACCTTGAGATACAGGCTGAGCTTGATGGCTTCTTTGCAGAATCCACTTGAGCTCCCTTTTGTTGTGATGATTTCTTTTCCGCAAATAATCAGATACAATTTTTCGATATGGTTGTAAGATCTATGAGAGCATAATATTTATTTGTTTTCGGCGATTGGATGACATTTATTTCATTATTTGGTTGTGTGATGTTCTGAAATGTTTATGTGTTTTACTTACTTGATGTAGCATCTTCCTCGCTCCATTATATTAATTAGGCACTATATTTTAGAACGCGTGTGGCGCCCAAATGGAGGAAACGTGCCTTGTTGATAGCGGCACCACAAATACCATCTTGAGAGAAACAAAGTATTTTGAGTCCATTACCAAAAACCATGGTAACATAATGACGATCGCCGGCTGCGGTCCGAATGTAGTTGGCTCCGGAAGAGCAACTATCATACTCCCAAATGGAACAACTCTGATCATTGAAGAGGCATTGTTGTATCCGGAGTCGACTCGTACTCTCTTAAGTTTTAGAGACATCCGCGCAAATGGTTTCCATGTCGAAACCGATAATGATGAGAATGGAAAGGAGTTCCTACTCATTACCAAGCGCGACGAAAATGGTAAACATGTTGTCGAAAGACTCCCTTCATTAGCTACTGGGATGTACTACACTAAGATAGTAGCACCACCTATTTACACTACCC
The DNA here is from genome assembly GCA_030063025.1 of Avena longiglumis. NCBI lineage: Eukaryota > Viridiplantae > Streptophyta > Magnoliopsida > Poales > Poaceae > Avena > Avena longiglumis. The sequence continues at coordinate 333,896,445 of CP125978.1, forward strand.
TTAAGACTGTCTTTAGAAGCTCCGAACTATTCTGCCTTTGGCATGATAGGTTAGACCACCCCGGTCTTAGGATGATGAGAAATATAATTAACAACTCGAACGGTCATAATGTTAATGTGAAATTTTTTCCGAATCCCGATGATTTCGTGTGCTCCGCATGCGCTACGGGGAAATTGATCATTAGACCGTCCCCCCTAAAGGTGAAGGATGAACTCCCCGCATTCTTGGAACGCATTCAAGGGGATATATGTGGTCCAATTCAGCCCCTCTCAGGGTCGTTTCGGTACTTCATGGTGCTCATCAATGCTTCCTATAAATGGTCCAATGTTTGCCTGCTGTCAACAAGGAACCATGCTTTTGCAAAGTTGATCTCCCAAATCATACAAATAAGGAATAAATTCCCTGATTATCGTTTAAAGTCTATTCGAATGGACAATGCCGGAGAATTTACTTCAAAGGCATTCGATGATTATTGCATGGCAACTGGAATCAAACTTGAGCACTTCGTACCGCATGTCCACACTCAAAATGGACTTGTGGAGGCATTGATTAAAAGGATTAAATTCATTGCCAGACCACTCCTTCAGGGTTGTAATTTACCAACTACATGTTGGGGACACGCGGTGTTACACGCCGCCAATCTCATCAACTTTCGACCATCGTCCTACAACATCCACTCTCCCATCCAACTTGCGCAAGGGTCGGCACCGAAAATTTCCCTCGTGGGTTCTGCCGGTATATGTACCTATACCACCACCCCAGCGATCAGCAATGGGACCGCTCCGTAAGTCGGGGATATATGTTGGTTATGAGATTGTGTCCATAATCAGGTTCTTGGACCCCTTGACAGGTGACTGTCACACGGCCCGTTTTGCTGACTGCAATTTTGACGAGGATCTTTTCCCGACTTTGGGGGGGAGGTAATCAACCCCTGGATGACAAAAGTCGAGAAATCGCGTGGAAAGCCACGGGGATCCACGCTCATGACCCGCACACTGTTGAGACTAATAGAGAAGTCCAAAAGATACTAGATTTGCACTTCCTAGCGAATCAACTGCCCGATCATTTTAGTGATTTAAAGACTGTGACAAAGTCGCATGTGCATGCATGCAATGCACCGGAAAGGGTTGAAATACCAAAGAAAAATGATGGTATACCCGCTCCTGCTCCAAGGCCTAAGAGGACGCTGATTCCGGTTTCTCAAATCCCAAGTACCCGGGGACGTCCGAAGAAAAAGGATAAGAGAGATTTATTACAGTCTGACCCTGTTGAGGGGAGCCAGTTGAGACCTGGCACAAGTACAGATATTTCAGTGCACGAAATTCCGGACTTGAACTTTCCTATATCGGAAATACCCAGCGAAGTTGTGTGCACACACATCGAAGCGGGAAAGCTAAAGGACCTAGCTCCTGGATTGGGAAATCCAGTGGAGCAAGAGTATGTGCCTGATGCACTCCATGACGAAATGGCCATTAACTATGTTAATTCGGGCGAGTCATACAACCGAGCCATGGCAAATGTCGACGTTAATTTTGCCAAGAAAATTGCCTCAATCATAGATATTGACCCTGAGCCTAACACGCTCGCTGATTGCAAGAAAATGTCGGATTGGAAATATTGGCAGAATGCAATTACTGCTGAATTATTATCGTTAAACAAAAGAGAGGTATTTGGACCTGTTTGTCTAACTCCTCCCCACATTCGCCTCGTTGGCCATAAGTGGGTTTTTGTTCGAAAGAGAAACGATAATAATGAAGTAGTAAGGTACAAAGCAAGAGTCGTTGCTCAAGGTTTCACTCAGCGACCGGGTGTCGACTTTGAGGAAACTTACTCCCCAGTCATGGATGGAATTACCTTTAGATACTTGATATCAATGGCAGTAAACATGGACTTAAAAATGAAACTAATGGATGTTGTCACCGCTTACCTATATGGTAACTTGGATTCGGACATATACATAAAGGTACCAGAAGGTATCCCTGTCCCGAACCAGGATAGAGCAAACAGGAGCTTATACAATGTTCAGCTTAAGAAGTCATTGCATGGACTAAAACAGTCAGGTAGGATGTGGTATAATCGTTTAAGCGATTTCCTTCATCAGAAGGGCTACGCGAGCAATGAAGATTGCCCATGTGTTTTATACGGAGATCACAGGATGGTTTCTATATTATCTCGGTGTACGTGGATGATTTGAATATAATCGGTACACCTGACGATATTGAGGAAGCGAGTTCCTACCTGATGTCGGAATTTGAGATGAAAGACAGGTAAAACCAAGTTCTGCCTCGGTTTGCAACTTGAGCATTCCCCTGCTGGGATTCTAGTTCACCATTCGGCCTACACCCAAAAGGTGTTGGAATGATTTGGGTTTGAAAAGGCATATCCTTCTAAGACCCCGATGGTCGGAAGATCTTTGCAGCAAGACAAGGACCCTTTCAGGCCTAAAGAAGAGAGGGAGGAAATTCTGGGACCGGAATTCCCCTACTTAAGTGCAGTTGGCGCACTTATGTACCTCGCAAATTGTACACAACTGGATATTGCATTCGCCGTCAATTTGCTTGCAAGGTACAGTTCTGAGCCTACCAAGAGGCATTGGAAAGGCGTTAAGGACATCTTTAGGTACATACAAGGGACAAAGTACATTGGCTTGTTTTACCAAAAGAACCAGTACCTATCTGTTGTAGGCTATGCAGATGCTGGGTACCTTTTGGACCCGCATACATCCAAGTCGCAGACTGGATATGTTTTCCTTTGTGGTGGAACAACAATTTCCTGGAAATCGTCTAAGCAAACTCTTGTGTCAACTTCGACGAACCACTCGGAAATCATAGCATTATATGAAGCATCACGAGAATGTGTATGGCTTCGACGAGTAGTCAGCCACATTCAGATGTCATGTGGACTGAACACCGTACAAACCCCAACAATTATCTATGAAGATAATGCCGCTTGTGTTGCACAAGTCCAGACGGGTTATGTGAAGAGCAATCTCACAAAGCATATAAACCCCAAGTTCTTCTATGCACATGAACTGCAAAAGATGAACGAAGTGAAAGTCTTGCATACTAAGTCGTGTGAAAATCTCGCTGATTTGTTCACTAAATCATTGCCAACATCTTCTTTCGAAAGATGTGTCCGTGGGATCGGCATGATGAGACTTAGGGAGATGCAAGGTTCGGGGGGGGGGGGATCTTCACAAACTCATCGCTGGAATGTTGATCCCGATGATTGAGTGCTTAACTTTATAGTTAAGTTAATTGTACTCTTTTCCCTTAGTGAGTTTTTATGAAGTTTCTCACATGAGGTTTTTAACGAGGCAATTCGTGCAACATAGCAACAAGTATATCGTGTGCATTTCTCCATATTTTTCCCACTGGGTTTTTCGGAGTTTTAAGCCATGGTTATATAGATAAGATACCCAGGGGGAGTGTTGGGAAACTGGGCCGGTAGAGGCCCACTCGGTGTGGCCTCTACCAGGCTAGGGTTGGCCCATGTGGGTATCGTATCCCCCTTAGTCTATAAATAGAGGAACAATTTTTGTACGTGAGCTTACCGAGAGAAAGTTAATAAAAGTTCTCCTTTGTTTCCTGTGTCATCTACCTGTGCACTTTGTGTGCCTTCTACTAGTCTACTTCTCGGGTGTGGAACAGCCTTGGGACCGGCCAGTCGGCAGGGGCTGTTCCAACAAAATAGACGCCCTTTACAGTGAACTGTCTATTTAGCCGTCTATATGGGCCTTAAAAATTGGAGCAGTTATATGTGGCCATGGGAACGGAAGAGAAATAGAAGACTACCGGTTCTAGACGCCCATCGATACAACGGAAGGAGAGCCGTCGTTAGGTAGCGAAAATTCCAGCAACAGACCGTCGTTTATTTTGCAGACGGGCTGACTCTTTCATGTTGTTCTCTCTCCTCCACCTAGGTAAATATCCTATCTGGCATGCGTTATAGACGGCTGATTAGATACCGTTGTGCACGCCCTAAGAGCATCGTAAAAAGGCAGTGAAAGTAACCGTCATTTTTTTTTCTGTGAGAAAAGTGGCTAGAACAGGTTGAATCAAAAAATTAAGGACCTCGAGAAAACACCCCACGGAACAAAACAAAACCCAATTTTCGAGCTCAACCTGAACGTGAACCATATCCTCCGTTTTCATTGGCTGAAGGGAACTTTCACCCGCGTCATTCCTTTCGCCGCCACGCTCGATCTCCGGTCCCCGCCCCTCCCACCTCCGTCGAGCCCCACGAAAGGCCGCCATGGACGTCCCGCAGCCGTCGCTGAGCTCCGACGAGGTCGCGCCGGCGCAGGCGACCACTACGACGGGTCTGCCAGATCTGACAGCCACCGCCGTCTCCGTTCCCGTCGCCGGTCCCCCAGTCGGGGCGTCTGCGAAAGCTGTTGCGACAAAGAGGAAGCGGCAGGTCTCCATCCTCATCCAGGATGGTAGTGTGGGTGCTCCGACCTCTCCCGCCGGTCTTGTTGCTCCCGATGCTCCAGCGAGTGCCGCCGCCTCCAAGTCGACGCCGGCGCCGGGCAAGGCGAGAAACGCGGTCGCGAAGCGGTAGGCAGACCCCGGGAAACCATACGCCGTCACGAAATCCGCCAAAATGGCCTCGGCTAGCCGATCTAGGTATGAACAATCCCCTTCCCCCTTCCCTCGCAGCCCCCTCCAGTTGCGTATACAATTGATTCGAATTGGCGCTTATACACAACGATTTTCACGAGGTTCCGACCTCCTACGTCGATTTGTTGAATAACAATGCGGTGGACATCGACACGGCTCCGCTCGATGGCTATGGAGATGAGTTGGATGGGTCACAAATTTACAACGAGGCGGATGGTGGTGTCGACAGTGCAGGTGAAGACGAGGAGGTGGAGCTGGGGGAGGTCGATGGATCGCAAGTGCCTACCCGGACCCGAGCGAAGAATTTTTCACGCAAGTTGAAGACGTGACTTTTTGATCAAGGCTTGGGAGGCTGTCTCTCTCGATGTTGTGACCGGCACCGACCAAACCGGGAAGCATTATTGGTAGAGGATCGAGGACAGGTTCTACCATTTGTTGCCTTCCCTTCCAAGGACGTTTGGACAAACTTATCGATCACTCCAAGGCCGTTGGGACTACATAAAAAACACTTGTGCTCGCTATAGTGTATGCTTGGAGCAAGTTCGAGGAGCACCACCAAGTGGTTCGGTTGTGGGTGACTATGTGAGTGCTAAATGTCCAATTGTTTGTTTGCACCACCAAGTGCTAGCATTTTTTCAACTCATTGTTTGTTTGCATTTTGTAGAAGAAAATTGCAAAAGAGAGGTTCTTGTAGATGGAGGCTTCAAAGGGCAAGGCATTCAACCTCGAGCATTGTTGGCTTTTGCTCCAAAGAAGTGAGAAATGGAAGTTGAGGGAGCAAGAAGCACCACCCAAAAAACTATCACTCATCCAATTGGATGAGGAGGATGATGAACTTCCACCAGGAGGGAGGAACAAGAATAAGCCTAATGGCAACAAGAGGGCAAAGGAGAAACTTAAGAAGCTAGCCACGAATTCAAGCGTGAGAGATAAGATTGATATCATGGTGATCTCAAATGAGAAGATGGTGGCTGATGGTAGCTCAGATCACTGTATAGCTTTGTTGGAAGTCCCCAAGAGGAAGGTGTGATGAGCACAGCAGCAAGTCTTCACTCAGTAAGAAACCAAGGTTATCGAACCAGTAGGAGGAAGGAAGCGACTCAAAGGTATTGCTATCAACTTGGATACCTGCATAACACAAACTCAAGACTTTTCCCCAACGAACAGTGAGGTTGTCACTCTCACCGGTTTGCTGAAAACAAAGGATTAACTATATGGTGTGGAAGGTAATGGTGGTTTGTAGAAAGGTAAACAATAACAATGGAAGATGTATCAATGGTAAAAATTGGACCGGGGTCCATAGTTCACTAGAGATGTTCTCCTTAAGATAAACAAACATGGCATGTTGGGTAAATAGATTACAACAGGGCAATTGACAGGACTGAGCAAGACCTAACAATGCAATACTAGACATTCATGATCCTATTGTTGGAGATATGCCATAGAGGCAATAATAAAAGTGGTTATTGTTATATCTTTGTGTTTATGATAAATGTTTACATTCATGATATAACAGTATTAACCGGAAACATTAATACTTGTGTGATTTGTAAACTAAATTAGAGTCCCTAAAATCATGTTTTCAAAGTTTGCACATCATTCATGCATTCATACTCATTTTAGGATCATTTCCTCAAAAATTAGAAACTTGTGATCTATCATTTTATGTAAAGCAAGGCATTATCCTTATTGCTACCTTATAAGAAGGAAAACCTTGTTTTGATCAGTAGAGAATTGATACTAAGATTTATTGATATTTTCTAAATCTTGTTCAAAGTTTCAAACAAGAATCAAAAGTTAAAACCATTTGTATGCCTATTACAAATAATCATTTAAGGCATGGTTTTAATTCTATTTTAATGGACCAAAGTGTTTGTGATAAAAAAAACAATGTTTTATACACAAATATATGCTTGAATCATTCTACAAAAATCCAGAGGAAGTTTGAATTCAAACTCATTCAAAAAGCATTTGAAAATGATTTCAGAAAATCAAATAAGAAATAGAAAAGGAGAAAAGAAATGGAAAAGGGTCGGCACCACCATTCCAGCTCAACAGCAGAAACGGCCCAAAAGCCAGCCCACCCGGGTTCCCCTCTTTTCTCTCTCTCACCCACACCCGCTTCGCCTGTGACATCGCCATCGGGCCCAAGCAGTCGACAAATTCTTCGCCACCCAGCGATCGATGCTCGAGATTAGATCACTTAAGTGAACCGATGCAGATCGGCCGTCATGTTGCCACTTAAATCCAATGGCTCTCATTGATCGATCCACATGAAACGGTATCGGCGAATCAGAAAGCGCCGCGTGTCTGTGTTTTAAAATTAAAATCTGGAATTAGATCTATTAGTTGTTCAAATTTGCAAAATTCATAACTTTTGATCCACACGTTCAAATTTTGCAAATTTTATATCATTGGAATCAGGAGAAAGAATTCTATCCAATTATGCACTTTGTTTAATAAATTGCATCTGTAAAATGGGTTTTTTTGTAGAGACATTCATAAGCTTATTTTGTATATAAAAATTGTATGGAAAATGTTCTAATGGCCAAATTAATTTTATTAAGTGTATAATGTTTTTGCTTATGATTCAGTACTGTTTCACTTGTCTTGTTTGATTTAGAAAAATTATCACATGGCATTTGCATGCATTCATATATTTTTGCCTGTATATTTTTGATATGTGAATTTGGTGCTATCATTTTATGTGTAGATTTTGGTGCTAGTAGTGATTGTGGTTGTGAAGATTGTTGCTACTCCCCCAACTACCAAGGCAAGTGGTGCTTCATATTTTTGTCCCTATATTTTGACTATGCATTAGAAATATTTTGTATAGGCTTGCATGAGTATTTTGCTAAGTATCTATATGCTATGCTTGGGAAATCCTAGTAGTTGTAGAATTGTTAGAATTTTCTCTAAGTTAAGATACTTGCTATTGCCATGCTTAGCCTAGATAGTAGTAACCAAGGGTGGAATATATACATGCTATGGAAAAATATTGCTAAGTCTTTGACTTATGTTTTTGCTTAATAAAACAACTAAGTGAATGAAACACATGGGTGGAATGGTAATTGCTTGATGGTTTTTGGTTGAGTGGTTACACAAGGCCCATTTCTATGGTCTACCTTGTGTATCTCACTTGTGGATTGCCACCCAGGAATAAAGGGATTTGAGATGCCAAATGTTAAGAAGCTTCTAGTGCAGCCACATGGCATTATGGGCTCTGCCTGGATCATATAGGTTGCAATAACTTAGCCAAATGGACAGTTGGTGGTAGGGGATTGATAGGTTTGGAGCGCGTCCATTTTGGTCTAAGGGAAGGATTCTGAAAGGTCCTGTCTTGGTGAAAATCAAGTCTTGTGGGGAAAGTGCACAACCTCTACACATGGAAGAAACTAAGTACTTAGCCGTGTCCGCGGTAATGGACAACTTGAGTATCAAGACATGGAAGCTATCAAGAATCTTCTCATCCCAATTTTCTAAGTAAAACTTGTGCTTGAACAAGGGTGAAGGTTCACCAATTTCTATTGGTGGTTCCTTGGGAAAGTTTTGCCAAACAAAACTTAGTGTTTTCAACTAATAGGTAAAACCTATTTTGAGCAAAGCAAGCCTAAGCTACACTTAGCCAAATTTATGTAGTAACTAGATGCTAATATTCTACTAAGGTATCACTTGCCAATACTATTCCAATGTATTGACCCACTATGGCTGTAACTTGTGATATTGCAGGTTACTCTGATGATGATTAGGGGTTATGAGTCTACACTCAACATGCTTGCCTGTGGCACATGAAGATGAAGACTTCTATTTTATATTGTTAAGTTAAACACTTGTACTAGCCTATGGATATGGAGTTGTAAAAGACTATGTTATCTCTGGAATGACGATGTAATAATGACCTTTGTTTCTGTGTACTTCATCTTAAACTGTGGATGCTAGCAATTGATCAAGGGACTGGCATTGCAATCACAGGGATCTTTAACTTTATAAAGGTGGTATCTTACAGATGGTATCAGAGCATTGTGTTGCCTGTAGGATTATGACCCTAAGATTGGATTAGAAACCACTAAGGAAAAAATTTCAACAACTTCCACACTTGTCTTTTTCTTCTCGTAAACTTTTCTAATCTTCTTTCTCATCTCTGTTTGTAGATGAACTCCATCAACGAAGCCGTGAGGAAGGGACCACTCATGACCATGACCTTGGAGTGTGAGACAGAATTTCTCAAGGCCCTCAAGGACCTCATGGTTGCCATGGGGATACATGGTGCAGCTGTGTACAAAGGATTCCCCGTGATGGATGAAGGAGTGGAGTACTGGTGGGTGCAACTTCACTTGTACAGAAACAAGGAAGTCAACCACAAGGAGTCAGGATTCTACATGGTCACCAACTCAGTAATGCACACAACATTCTTTGACTCTGCAAGAAATGCAACTTGGAATGCCATCAAGGAGCTTGGTGATAGACTCAAGTGCAGAATGCTTAACACCCAAAATGACCTTAAGGAAGAAAAGAAGCATACCCAAGAGTTAGAGGCTACCAACCAATGTTTAAGGGAAGACATCATAGACTTAACAATGGAGTCATGTGATCAGGATCGACAGATTGCCTCTAGGGATGCCCTGTTAGCCAACTTGGCAAGTGAGATGGGATTGTAACGTACTTCGTTAGTTGGACCACCACACTTATCGTTATATTTCCAAAAAAATTATCTAAGTTATGTTGAACCTTTGATGCTTGTAATGGATTTGTGTATGCCATGACTTGTGTGATTGTTGCCAAAGATATGCTTGTGATATTTTGTCTTGTGATTTTTTCTCTATTGATGTTGATTCTAACTTTTCTCTATCTTATAAAAAATAGATGCCTGCTGTTACTATCAACACGGCCGAAGAGTTCAAGGGAACTCGTTTTGGCACTCGTCTCATTGAGCTCACCAGCGTCCTCAACCTTCCACTCCCTAGTATCATGACGCTTCCCCTCACCAAGTTTGAGAGGAAGGACCTTTGGGGCTTCAGAGTCACTCAGCCCGGACTCCAGACAGAGCCAACCAAGGAGACCATCACCTTCAAGCTGATGCATGACGACAAAGAGAAGGGCTTAGATATAGTTATGCAGGAGTTACTTGGGCGTCTGGTAGGGAGACACTCCAGAGAGCTTAGAGGTCTTTACTTTCACCCCTTCGGGAGACGCGATGAGGAGGGAGAGGCTATTGAGTTTGAGGATGCTGCTAGAGAGACGGTGGAGCTGATTCGTCTGTACCTTCAGGACCTAGAGGTTCTTATTAGGCACTTAGATACTGATAGGACCAACGTCATGCTTAGCAATGACGAGCTCTAGGTGCAGCTTCGTGAGAAGGACAAGCTTTTCACGGAGCAAGCGAGATAGTCAAGGAAATGGAGGCTAAGTTTGAGATCCAGGACAGGAAATTCAAGAGTCAGGAGAAGAGAGTCCAAGACCAGAACAAGAAGATCCGAGAGATGAAGGAAGAGCTGGAGGACATGGACTTCGAGCTCGAGCATCAGCAGGGAGTGATTGAGAGACTTCGCTCATAGAAGAGGGCTCTTAGGGCCAAGATAGAGGCCTTGACTACCAATGTCGAGGAATACAAGACCGCTATGGATAATGCAGGTCTTACACTTGTTGATGTGGAGGTTGATGCAGAGGAATAGTGATGACTACTCACTTACCTTTCATTTACAGTACTTATGATTATTGAGTCGCAATGACCATCCAACATGTGGGTGACTTGCTATGGTGTGTTTACTTTTTCAAACTTGTTGTTTATGTCATTGAACCTTATGTTATTTTGATGCTTGTTTTGGTGATTGTCTATGTGATGTATTGTGCATGTTAAGCATCTATGGGTATCTCATTCTTATCCTGATGAAAACCACAGATGCCTCCTCGACATGCCAATCCCAACCCAAACAACAACAATGTCACCCCCGAGATGCAGCAGCTGATGATAACACATGCACAACTGAGGCAGATGATGACCACTTTTATGCAGAATCAGAATAACAACAACAACAACAATAACAACAACAACAACAAAAATAACAACAACAACAACAACAATCAGAACAATCCACCAGGATTTGACATGCTCACCAGATTCCTAAGACTGAGGCCTGCAAAGTTTTCAGGAACTACTGATCCCATGGTGTCCAATGATTGGCTACGTTCGGTGAACAAGGATTTGGTAACTGTCGGCTGCACCGACGAAGAGAAAGTCAGGTTTGTAGCACATTTGTTGGAAGGACCAGCAGCCACTTGGTGGGATAACTTCCAGATCACCACTCCCATTGAGGATGTGACATGGGCTATCTTTGAAGATGGATTCCTTACAGCTCACATCTCATCCGGAGTGATGAATTTGAATAAGAAGGAGTTCCATAACCTGAAGCAGCATCACTGCAGCGTGACTGAATATATCGAGGAATTCAACAATCTGGCGCGTTATGCACCAGATGAAGTTGATACTGATGCCAAGAGGAAGGAGAAATTCCTCGAAGTACTGAACGATGAACTGAATCTGCAGCTATCTGTTGCCTATGTCCCAACCTACCAATCACTTTGTGACAAGGCTACCATCTTGGAGAACAAGATGAAATAGGTTGAAAGCAGAAAGAGGAAGCACAGCTCTGACAAGCATAGCTTGGGATCGTCTCACAAGCGTTCTCATCATGATGACAGTGGGAGTTCTGGATCCCATAAACATGGAAAGTACAACAACCACCACAGCCACAACCGCCATCATGACAACAAGCATCACCATGGTCATGATAATGACAAGTACAAGAACCACAAGAGTGGACACAAGAGTCACCACAGTGGAGGTGGAAGTGGAAGTGGCAGTCAGCCTGCAAAGAGAGATATCAGTCAGGTTGAATGTTTCAAGTGTAAGAAGCTGGGGATGCAAATGAATGCCCAGAAAAGAAAGTTGAAGGAACCAACAAGCCCAACCCTTTCCAGAAGGGACAAGTGAACCACATCAATGTGGAAGAGATTTATGAGGAGTCTGATGTTGTGGCTGGTAAGTTCAAACTCAATTCTATTCCAGCACTTGTTCTTTTTGATACTGGTGCATCACATTCATTCATATCAAAAGCATTTGTTGATAGAAATGGGTTTCCAACTGAAAATATTGGGTGTCCAATAAAAGTAAGTTCTCCCGGTGGAGATATGATAGTAAGTCTTGGGTGTGGTGATCTAGTGATAGAATTTGGAAAGCATAAGTTTCCAGTGAGTCTGATAATCCTAGATTCCCAAGGACTGGATGTAATTTTGGGAATGTACTGGATGACCAAGTATGAAGGAGTATAGATTGTGCCAATCGTACTATTGCACTCACAACCCCAGAAAAGAAACGGATAAGATTCAAGTCTAACTTTGAATCAAAAGGGAGTAAGCTAAATTCTCTTAAGGGGTTAGCATAGACAGTGTGCCAATTGTGAGAGAATATCCAGATGTGTTTCCAGAGAAATTGCCGGGAATGCCACCAGATAGAAATGTGGAATTTCTGATTGACTTGCTGCCAGGATCAGGACCAATAGCTAAGAGACCTTACAAGATGTCAGTTGGTGAGTTGAAAGAACTCAAGAAACAACTTGGAGAACAGTTGCAGAAAGGATTTATTCAACCAAGTTCTTCATCTTGGGGAGCACCAGTCTTGTTTGTGGAAAATAAAGATAGAAGTCAAAGGTTATGCATCGATTATCGTTCACTCAATGAGGTGACTATCAAGAACAAATATCCTTTGCCCAGAATCAATGACTTGTTTGATCAGTTAGAAGGATCCTGTGTGTTCTCAAAGATTGATCTCCTATAAGGTTATTTTTAGCTTAATATAAGGGAACAAGACATACCTAAGACAACTTTCACCACTAGATATGGATTGTATGAGTACACCGTGATGCCATTTGGTTTGACCAATGCACCAGCTTACTTCATGAATATGATGAACAAGGTGTTCATGGAGTTCCTTGACAAGTTTGTTGTCGTTTTCATCGATGACATTTTGATCTACTCCAAGAGCAAAGAAGAACATGAAGGACATTTGCGTTTGTGTAAGATCCCTCCTTTGTAAAGGAAAGGATCCCTGTGATTGCAATGATAGTCCCTGGATCAATGCTAGCATCCACAGTTTTACAACTCCATGGCCACAGGCCTAATACAAGAGTTCAAATATATAATAAGATAAATAATTCTTCATCTTCATGTGCCACAGGCAAGCATGTTGAGTGTAGACTCATGACTCCTAATCATCATCAAAATATCCTGCAACATCACAAGTTACATCCACGGTGGGTCAATACATTGGAATAGTATTGGCAAGTGATACCTTAGTAGAATATTGGTGGACTAAATACTATATGCATTTTGGCTAAGTGTAGCTTAGGCTTGCTTTGCTTAATATATGTTTTGCCTATCAGTTGAAAACACCAAGTTTTTCTTTGTCAAAATCTTTCCCAAGGAACCACCAATAGACATTGGGGTCCTTCACCCTTGTTCAACCACAAGTTTTAACTTAGAAATTGGGATGAAGAGATTCTTGATAGCTTCCATGTCTTGATGCTCAAGTTGTCTAATACCAGGGACATGGATAAGTACTTAGATTCTTCCATCTGCAGAGGTTGTGCACTTTCCCCACAAGACTTGTTTTTCACCAAGACAGGATCTTTCAGAAGCCTTCCCTTAGACCAAAATGGACGCGTTCCAACCTATCATCCCACTACCACCAACTGTCCAAATGGCTAAGTTATTGCAACCTATATGGTCCAGGCAGAGCCCATATTGCCAAGTGGCTGCACTAGAAACTTCTTAACATATGGCATCTCAAATCCCTTTGTTCCTGGGTGGCTTTCCACAAGTGAGATACACTAGGTAAACCATAGAAATGGGCCTTGTGTAACCACTCAACATAACCCATTCACAACCATTCCACCGAGGTGATTCATTCACTTAGTTATTTTATTAAGCAAAAACATAAGTCCAAAGACTTAGAAATATTTTCTCATAGCATGAATATATAACCACCCTTGGTTGCTACTAGCTAGGCTAAGCATGGCAGTGATAAGAATCTTAACTTAGAAATTTCTAGCAATTCTACAACTACTAGGATTTCCCGAGCATAGATATATAGATCAAAAATATTCATGCAAGACTTAGCAAATTATTTCTAATGCATAGTTGAAAAACTTAGGAATAAAATCATGAAGCACCACTTGCCTTGGTAGTTTGGAGAGTAGCTACAATCCTCACAATCACAATCACTATTTGCACCAAAATCTACACATAAAATGATAGCACCAAATCACATACAAAAATAAATACAAGCAAAAATATATGGATGCATGCAATATGATATGTGATGATTTTATATATTCAATAAGACAAGTGTACAGTACTGATTCATAAACAAGTTCAAAACTTGCCAAACAACCTTTATTTGAATAACAAAACGTTTCCCAAATATTTGTTATACACCAAATAGCGTGCCAAATTTCCAGCGGCCTCATGCATACTCGTACGTGAGCTTCTCCTATTTTTTTGTCCTTCTTTCCCTCTCTTCATGTCATCTCTGAACCACACGATCTAAATCCTAAGGCTGAAATCAGTTCACTCAAGTGAAGGGGTATCAACTAATCATAAGCTGCACTTATCACGTCTATTTATATTTTCGGATTTTTAGACATAAGAACACACAAACTTGCAAAAATCGTATCTTTAGTTATGTATATCCAAAATTAGCAAATAATATGTCTATGGATTCACAAAAACAAGTAGAACACAGTGGAGCCATAATTAGGTATTTTTGAGTCTGTTAAAATCACGTTTTATACAGAACCATTTGTGGAGTATTTTGAGTATAAAAATTGTTGTGTAAATTATTTTTAAGTGAATCCTTTTGCAAATGGTTGTAAATTGAACCCTATATACAGTAAGACCAAAACATAATTTTATTCTAGTATAAATAAGACCGTGGCAATTATTTAGTGAGAATGACATTTCCAAGTGTTAGAAAATATTGCTAATTGCTACAATTGCACAATTTGTAATCTTGAAAATATAAAATGTTCATAAATCACTTGGTAATGTTCAGAACCTTGTTATAAAAATGTGTACAATAAAAATTGCCATCTTGCATGTTTGCATACTTTACATGATTTTTGTGTTGCCATTAGTGTTGATCTTGTGTATGTTTTGTCTTGGTTAGTTTGCTTGATAGATTGTGTTGATTGTCAAGTGTGTTATTGAGAAGAGTGTACAAACACCACCAACTACTAAGGCAAGTAACACTATCATCCATTTCCTACTATTTCCATTACACTTAGTGGATTTTTATAACATGCATGATAAGACTACTATATTTCTAAGCTATGCTATATCCTATTAGGATATCCTTATATCTTCCTTAGTGAAAACATTGTAGTTGTAGTATGCTTAGCCCTGCTATATATTTGGGATGGGATATATGATATGATTATATGAAATGTTGGAAAATATATGTTTTATATAATAAAACAAGTACTCAATGAACCACCTGGGTGGAAAGAGGATACTCCATTTTGGACAAGGTGGCAACAAAGGGAACCATGTTTATATGCCTATCCTTTTGTATGTGCACTAGAAGAAACCCACCCAGGGACTTAGAGATTGAACATGTTTCTCGTCAATTGGCTTCGTATGCGACCACATGCTAAATGGGCTCTGGCTTAGTCAACTACATAGTGGAAGACCTTTGCATTGGCATCTTCAGGTTAACTAGATTTGTGTATTGGAAATATATCCATACATTGGTGCCTGGTAGACAAGCTAGCATTGTGTATTGGGAGGACTTCTATGGAAAGACTTTGTCACATTCTCGATCTGCCGGTACTCCATTTTGGTGAGTACTTATCCAGCGGCCACTGGTGGCATCAAGACGAGATTGTGTCATGTGGGTAAAGTGTACAACTTCTGCAGAAGATCAAATTCTAAGTACTTAGCCGTGTCCCCGGTTACGGACAACTCTGAGCAACTAAGGCCTGAAGCTATGGAAGATCTCGACATTCCAATTTCTCAAAGTAAAACTTGATGGTGACAAACAAGGGATTAGAAGCACTTGGAGTTTCCCAAGGAGTTCAGAAAGATTTGACAAAAGATCAAAACTATTTTCAAAAGATAGGATAAAACTATATTGCTTTCTGCAAATGAGCCTAAACCCTACTTAGCCAAATATGCATGTAATGATAGGATCCACTTATTTCTACATAGTAGTGAAACTTGCCAATGCAATTCAAATGTATTGACCCTTGTGGCTATAACTTATAATGTTGCAGGTTTGTTTGATGTTAGTGAAGTTTGTTGAATAGGATTACAAGTCTACAACCAACATGACTGCCTGTGGCACTTTGAAGATGAAGGACCCCATGCTTATAGATATTCTGCTGCAATGTAATGTGATAGCCAAATGAGCTATGTAAGATGTAATGAATTATTTTATTCCTGGTTATAAAGTTGTATTATGACCTTTGTTTCTTGATATTACATCTTAACTGTGGATGCTAGCTATTGATCCAGGGACTAGCATTGTAAACACAGGGATCTCTACCTTATTAATGGTTGGGAACCTCTACAGATGGTATCAAAGCACTGTGTTGCCTGTAGGATTGTAACCCTAGGATTGGACAAAACCCCTTAGAAAAATAGGAGTTGTATTTGTTCCAAAAACTTATTTACAAAACAATCTTGTAAACTCTTTCGTCAACCATTTTGGTTTTGATTCTACATCTCTTCTATTTCAAACTTGATGGACAAAGACTTCACCATGTGCAAAAGATTTCATCAACTCTAATGACTTCAACATCTTCAAGTGATTTCAACTTTAGTTTCACCAAAGATTTCAAACTTAGACATCACTAAGGACTACAAGTGAGAACCAAGAGACATTAGATTGCCTACCAAAGACATTGATATCAAGTTAGAGTATGGATCATATTGACCTATGAGATATGACTATACTAAGTTATTTATTTCAAGAAAACTTGTTGTTTCTTTCAACTCATGAGGTAAGCTCATAAGTTGTTAAGTGGATAGTTGCTTGTTGATTGATTGATTGTTTGATTGAACTTGAAGTATTTGAGTTGTGTGTTAGAACTTCTTAAAAACCTATCCATTATTACTTATCCCTATCAAACCAACAGATGCCTCCCCGTCGTGCCAACCCCAACCAAAACAACAACATCACCCCTGAGATGCAGCAGATGTTGGCAGCTCAGACACAACTGATGCAGGAGATGACCACATTCATACAGAATCAGAACAACAACAACAACAACAACAATCATAATAATCCTCCAGCACTTCATATGCTCACCAAGTTTCTGAAACTTAGGCATGCAGGATTCTCTGGAACAAATTATCCAATGGAAGCCAATGACTGGTTACGTTTAGTGAACAAAGACTTAGTGACTGTTGGCTGCACCGATGAAGAAAAAGTTTGGTTTGCAGCATTTCTACTTGAAGGACCAGCAGCAACATGGTGGGACAACTTTCAGATCACCACTCCCCTTGAGGATGTGACCTGGGCTATTTTTGAGGATGGTTTCCGTACAACTCACATCTCATCTGGAGTGATGAACTTGAAGAAAAAGGAGTTCCACAACCTGAAACAGCGCCACCTCAGTGTGGCTAAGTACATTGAAGAATTCAACAATCTGGCACGCTATGCACCGGATGAAGTTGATACAGATGCTAAGAGAAAAGAAAAATTTCTTGAAGGACTTAATGATGAGTTGAACCTGCAGCTAGTTGTTGCCTATGTTCCAACTTATCAATCACTCTGTGACAAAGCCACCATTTTGGAAAATAAGATGAATCAAGTTGAGAATAGAAAGAGAAAAAATAAACTCAAGAATCACTCAGGATCATCAAAAAAGAAGCATTCATTTAAAAAGAGCAATGAAGATTCTGAACCACATCAGTATCACCACAACAACAATGGAAGTGATAATAATGGAAATGATACTGACAATGGAGATGACCTTGGTCAGAACCAACATGACACTTTCAGGAAGAAAGACATTAGCCAGTTGCAATGCTATAACTGCAAGGAACTTGGACACTATGCATCAGACTGTCCTGAGAAGAAAAAGAAAAAGGATGCTAGAAGAGCCAATTGAAGTGACTCCAATGTGACCCAGAAAGGACATGTGAACCACATTGACATGGATGGAAACTTTGAAGAGATAGAAGAAGTGGATGTCCGGATTTAGATAACTCAGTTGAGTCAAATAAGGATTCTTTGTCTGATATCAAGTGTTGAACCCATAGTCAAGTGAACCATCAATGTAACCCTATGAGACTTTATTTTTAAGGGTGGTAGTACCCTAGTTGTCTTGAAGCCAACTTGTAACCTCTAGCCTTCTCGAATCTCGGGACGAGATTCCTTTTAAGGGTGGTAGTCTGTCACATCCCAAAATTTTGCAAATTTTGAAATGTAGAAAAACTTAAACAAAATGAAAAAAAACTAAGTCTTGGAAATTCGGAGGAAACAAATTTTTTTTGACTGATTAATATAACTCCTTCAAAACAAAAGTTAAATAAAACAATTTTGTTTGTGAAATTGTATGCATTTTTTAAAACCTCAAAATCATGAAGCATGTATGGTTGCATTTTAAAACTAAGGGAAATAAATTTCTTCTCAAAGTTGAATTGGCCACTTAACAACATGAGACTTTGGATATATTCCATATATACAAAAGAATTCCTAAGTGAGCTAAAAAGATAAAGGGCAAAACTATAAAGCCATATAAATTAGTTTGACTCTATTTGAAGCTTCAGATAAAATGATATGAAATTTATAAAATATAGGAAGAGAAATAAAGTCAAGTTAAGGCAATGACTAAAAACAAAATAAAAGTATTCTTAAATGAATGATTATGATAAATAATAAAATTAGAAAGCTAAGGAAATTGGTTTGAACCTTTTTGGAGCTCTAAATCAAAAGATATGAAATAAACAAGAATCGAGAAAATATACTGTATAGGTCTACGATGCCATGCTCATTTTTTTCAAAATAAATTATACTTTAAAAAAAACATATTCCAAATATTCTAAATTGAAGTAAACTATCAACTTATATTTTATATAAATTTTCTGAAAAGATTTTATATAAATTTGAATGAATTTAAAAGTATATAATCTATACTACTTTACACTTGTTTTGATTTATCGTTTCTTTTTATTTTTCCTATTTTCAAAAATTCCATGGGTTTTATCTAGACATGTACATGCACAACCAAGCATGTCAATATCTACACTTCTCTCCCTGTACGTTTCTCTCTATTTGTTTTTTTCTATACGTTTTCTTTTTCCTATAAATATGCATGCAACCAGTCGCCCTACATCATGTTTTTTATATTTTCCTTAATCACCGAAGCAAGTACTAGATCAGCATACTTTTTTTTAACAAGTGAGAATCGCTCCAATCAAAGCCCAGCCGACTCAGCTTCCTTATTTTTTTATTACCACCAGTACAAATGCAGCTGCCCAGCTATTCAACCCAGTTAAATGAGCCATCCCTCGATCAGATGCACCGGACGCAGTGCCCACTAGCTAGACCATCAAGTCTACAATCAGCTGAAACGTCTTTAAAACAAAAACTGCTCTACCGTTACTCGTATTGATTCTTCATTTTAATTCTGTGAATTAGAGCACACCATGTCCTCCTATACATTACCAAACGATGACACTATATCTCCTTTCCCATCTCTCGTACCAGTCCGTCAACTACTCTCTCCATGTCAGAATTTAGTGGAGCTTCAACTTAGATTGCTGCTAAACTCTGCTCCTCTTTCTGGCGATCACAAATACGAGAAGACGATCCGCTGCGCCACCACGACCGCGAGGAGAAGAAGAACCGTTCTGGAAAAAAAGGCAGTTCAATCTTTTGATCACGCCGACTGTGCGACGTTTTTCTTCAAAATCAGTTCACCATCTTCACCGTGCAACTACGCCATACTCGGTGAGCTCTGTCACAAATCCTTGCACTCACACTTTAATCGTATATATGCGTATCTCCTAGACATGATTTCTAGCTATATTTCTCTAGTTGACCGCGTCGCCGATGCCGTCGCCGGTCCAGTCGTAGCCAACGCTAGAAGCACTCGCGTGTACAAGCAGGGCCTCCCCAACCTCAACCTCGACGCCTACTTCCTCGCCCACTGCTTCATCAGCTCCAGAAGGCTCCACAGCAACGACACGAACCAGTACCTAAGCTGCTGCTAGCGTGCCAAATTTCCAGCGGCCTCATGCATACTCGTACGTGAGCTTCTCCTATTTTTTTTGTCCTTCTTTCCCTCTCTTCATGTCATCTCTGAACCACACGATCTAAATCCTAAGGCTGAAATCAGTTCACTCAAGTGAAGGGGTATCAACTAATCATAAGCTGCACTTGTCACATCTATTTATATTTTCGGATTTTTAGACATAAGAACACACAAACTTGCAAAAATCGTATCTTTAGTTCTGTATATCCAAAATTAGCAAATAATATGTCTATGGATTTAAAAAAACAAGTAGAACATAGTGGAGCCATAATTAGGTATTTTTGAGTCTGTTAAAATCACGTTTTATACAGAACCATTTGTGGAGTATTTTGAGTATAAAAATTGTTGTGTAAATTATTTTTAAGTGAATCCTTTTGCAAATGGTTGTAAATTGAACCCTATATACAGTAAGACCAAAACATAATTTTATTCTAGTATAAATAAGACCGTGGCAATTATTTAGTGAGAATGACATTTCCAAGTGTTAGAAAATATTGCTAATTGCTACAATTGCACAATTTGTAATCTTGAAAATATAAAATGTTCATAAATCACTTGGTAATGTTCAGAACCTTGTTATAAAAATGTGTACAATAAAAATTGCCATCTTGCATGTTTGCATACTTTACATGATTTTTGTGTTGCCATTAGTGTTGATCTTGTGTATGTTTTGTCTTGGTTAGTTTGCTTGATAGATTGTGTTGATTGTCAAGTGTGTTATTGAGAAGAGTGTACCAACACCACCAACTACTAAGGCAAGTAACACTATCATCCATTTCCTACTATTTCCATTACACTTAGTGGATTTTTATAACATGCATGATAAGACTACTATATTTCTAAGCTATGCTATATCCTATTAGGATATCCTTATATCTTCCTTAGTGAAAACATTGTAGTTGTAGTATGCTTAGCCCTGCTATATATTTGGGATGGGATATATGATATGATTATATGAAATGTTGGAAAATATATGTTTTATATAATAAAACAAGTACTCAATGAACCACCTGGGTGGAAAGAGGATACTCCATTTTGGACAAGGTGGCAACAAAGGGAACCATGTTTATATGCCTATCCTTTTGTATGTGCACTAGAAGAAACCCACCCAGGGACTTAGAGATTGAACATGTTTCTCGTACAGTGGCTTCCGTGTACAGCCACATGCTAAATGGGCTCTGGCTTAGTCAACTACATAGTGGAAGACCTTTGCATTGGCATCTTCAGGTTAACTAGATTTGTGTATTGGAAATATATCCATACATTGGTGCCTGGTAGACAAGCTAGCATTGTGTATTGGGAGGACTTCTATGGAAAGACTTTGTCACATTCTCGACCTGCCGGTACTCCATTTTGGTGAGTACTTATCCAGCGGCCACTGGTGGCATCAAGACGAGATTGTGTCATGTGGGTAAAGTGTACAACTTCTGCAGAATATCAAATTCTAAGTACTTAGCCGTGTCCCCGGTTACGGACAACTCTGAGCAACTAAGGCCTGAAGCTATGGAAGATCTCGACATTCCAATTTCTCCAAGTAAAACTTGATGGTGACAAACAAGGGATTAGAAGCACTTGGAGTTTTCCAAGGAGTTCAGAAAGATTTGACAAAAGATCAAAACTATTTTCAAAAGATAGGATAAAACTATATTGCTTTCTGCAAATGAGCCTAAACCCTACTTAGCCAAATATGCATGTAATGATAGGATCCACTTATTTCTACATAGTAGTGAAACTTGCCAATACAATTCAAATGTATTGACCCTTGTGGCTGTAACTTATAATGTTGCAGGTTTGTTTGATGTTAGTGAAGTTTGTTGAATAGGATTACAAGTCTACAACCAACATGACTGCCTGTGGCACTTTGAAGATGAAGGACCCCATGCTTATAGATATTCTGCTGCAATGTAATGTGATAGCCAAATGAGCTATGTAAGATGTAATGAATTATTTTATTCCTGGTTATAAAGTTGTATTATGACCTTTGTTTCTTGATATTACATCTTAACTGTGGATGCTAGCTATTGATCCAGGGACTAGCATTGTAAACACAGGGAACTCTACCTTATTAATGGTTGGGAGTTGCGCTGAGCTTCGGTTGCTTCCAGTGAGGGACGGTGACGACGTTCTAGGATGATGCAAAGAGAAAGAAAAGCATGAGAAGATGTGCAGGGTCATGTAGAACATGCTCGCATGAAGCAGAGACAAAGGGGTGGAGGAGGCTCACCGGAATTAGTCGCCGGAGGTCGTCGGTGCTACGACGGTGTGGGCACGATTACGGGCAGCCTGGTGGCGTGGAGTCTGTGCTGAGTGAGGGGAAATGAGCGGCGAGGGGAGGGGTTTAAGTAGGCAGCAACACGACAGGAAACATTCGCGGAATCAAGGCTAATTACGCCGCGCCATTATCGGCATCAACGACAACGGCGACGTGGTCTGCGGGCGGGATTTTAGGGACGACGAAGTGACGTGGCCGCAGGGTCCACTTGTCAGCGAGAGGGTATGCGCGAACGCGGTGAGAAACAGAGGGAGAGGGGGGAACCCGGGTGGGTTGGTTGTTGGGCTGGTTTCGCTATTGGGCCAAAAGCCTGGCGCCGCCCTTTTTCCTTTTCTCTATTCTTTTTCCATTTCTGTTTTAATTTTCTGAATCCATTTTCAAACAATT
The DNA here is from genome assembly GCA_030063025.1 of Avena longiglumis. Classification (NCBI taxonomy): domain Eukaryota; kingdom Viridiplantae; phylum Streptophyta; class Magnoliopsida; order Poales; family Poaceae; genus Avena; species Avena longiglumis. The sequence continues at coordinate 333,919,043 of CP125978.1, forward strand.
TAAAATGCCATTTGAATTCAAATTTGTTCTAGATTTTTGTAGAGTGTAACACTCATATTTCTGGGTATAAAAACATGTGGTCTCACTGTATTTAGCTTGGTCCTTTTGTTCAAACAAAATAAGAAGTGACATAGCAATTTGAACAAATTTTGAAAATAGTTTTAAATCCATATTTATTTTGTAAATTTTGGTTTAAGCACTATCAATCAAGCAAAACAATCTGAGAGCAACAAGGTTTGGTTTTTGAACAAATAAGCCCTCCTTAGAAAGTAGCATTTGATTTAATGTTGATCACATAAAACCATAGCTCTCAAATTCTGTTTTCTTTCAAATGAGTTTGAGTTTTGATCCCTAAATGATATGCATGCATGCATGATATGAAATCTTTGAAAACATGATTTTAGGGATGTTACAAATCTAACCCCCTTAAGGTGAATCTCGCCCTCGAGATTCGGGTTGGCTAGTAAATAGGTGAGTGTGGTCTTTCCGAAGATCATCTTCTCTTTCCCATGTTGCTTCTTCTTCGGATGATGGTTCCATTGAACCTTGCAGAATTTGATAGTATTAGTCCGTGTAACTCTTTCTGCAGTCTCAAGAATCTTGATAGGTTTCTCCTCATAAGTGAGGCCACTCTCCAATTGAACCTCTTCCAAAGGTATAGTATCCTTCAAAGAAGTCTCTTCCATTTCCGGATGACATTTCTTAAGATGACTCACATGAAACACATTATGAACAGCTGACAAAGACTCTGGCAATTCAATCTCATAAGCTACTTCTCCTTTGCGACTCAGAATCTTGAATGGTCCAACATATCTTGGGGCCAATTTACATTTGACACCAAACCTCTTCACTCCACGAAGTGGTGACACTCTAAGATAAGATCTATCACCTACTTCATAGGCGACTTCTCTACGCTTAGGATCTGCGTAGCTCTTTTGTCGGGACTGTGCTATCTTCAATCTGTCCTTAACCAGCTTGACCTTCTCTTCAGCTTCTTTGATTAGTTCTGGTCCGAACAAACTTCTTTCTCCCACGCCATTCCTTAGCAATGGGGTGGTACACTTTCTCCCATAGAGAAACTCAAATGGTGCCATCTCAATACTGGCTTGATAGCTGCTATTGTAAGATAATTCTGCGTACGACATACTTTCATCCCAACTGGCTCCATAGTCTAGAGCACATGCTCTCAACATATCTTCAAGAATCTGATTAGTCCTTTCTGTCTGTCCAACAATTTGAGGATCAAATGTAGTGCTGAATTCCAACCTCGTTCCCAATGACTCATGTAGTTGCCTCCAAAAATGAGAAGTGAATTAAGTTCCCCTATCAGACACAATACTCTTGGGTACTCCATGTAGACATACAATTCTACTCATATAGATCTTGGCTAACTTAGCACTTGTATAGGTTGTCTTCACGGGTATGAAATGAGACACTTTAGTTAGGCGATCCACTACTACCCAAATGGAATCATATCCAGACCTGGTCCTTGGCAATCCGGTGATGAAATCCCTACCAATCTTGTCCCATTTCCAATCAGGAATAGGTAGTGGTTGTAACAATCCCGCTGGTTTCTGATGTTCCGCTTTCACTCTACTACATACATCACACAAAGCAATATGTTCGGCGATGTACTTCTTGAGATTATTCCACCAAAATCTTTCCTTCATATCCATGTACATTTTGGTGTTACCCGGATGAATAGAATATGGGGAGTTGTGTGCTTCTTGTAAAATCAATTTCCGAAGTTCCGGATCTTGTGGAACACAGATACGTTTTCCATGCCATAAAGTACCCTGTTCGTCTTCATGGAATCCTTTGGCTTTTCCCATGCCAATCTTTTCCTTAATCTCTTAAATTTCCTTATCTGCCTTTTGGGCTTCCTTGATCTTGTCCAACAAAGTGGGTTGAACATCCAAAGACATGAGATGTCCCTTAGGCATAATCTCTAATCTGAGATCTCTAAATTGGGCACACAAATCATCTGGCAATTCTCCCTTAGTAAGGCCATTCACAAAAACCTTACGGCTTAGAGCATCCGCTACAACATTTGCTTTACCGGGGTGGTATTGCAAACTCAAGTCATAGTCTTTGATGAGTTCTATCCATCTTCTTTGTCTCATGTTAATTTCCTTCTGGGTGAATATATACTTCAAACTCTTGTGATCTGTGAACACTTCACAATGTTTTCCCAAAAGATAATGTCTCCATGTTTTGAGTGCATGGACAACAGAGGCTAACTCTAAATCATGAGTAGGGTAGTTCACCTCATGAGTTTTGAGTTGTCTCGAGGCATAAGCCACAACTTTCCCTTCTTGCATGAGTACTGCACCTAATCCATGATGAGATGCATCACAATACACTTGGAAATCTTTCTCCAAATCTAGCAAACATAAGACTGGTGCTGTCACTAGTCTCTTCTTCAATTCTTGAAAACTAAGTTCACATCCTTCAGACCAAGCAAATTTTTTGTCTTTCTTTAGCAATTATGTCATAGGATTAGCTACCTTGGAGAAATTCTCAATGAACCTTCTGTAGTAACCTGCTAAGCCAAGGAAACTACAAACCTCTTTCACTGACTTGGGAGATTCCCATTCGATAAATTGAAACTTTAGCAGGATCAACTGCTACACCATCTCCTGACACAACGTGTCCAAGAAATCCAACTTCATTTAACCAAAATTCACACTTGCTGAATTTGGCATACAACTTATGCTCTCTAAGCTTCTCAAGTATCAATCGTAAATGTCCTTCATGCTCTTCCTTGCTCTTGGAGTAGATTAGAATGTCATTGATGAATACGACGACAAACTTGTCAAGGAACTCCATGAACACCTTGATCATCATATTCATGAAATAAGCTGGTGCATTGGTCAAACCAAATGGCATCACGGTATACTCATACAATCCATACCTTGTGGTGAAAGCTGTCTTAGGCATGTCTTGTTCCCTTATCCTGAGCTGGAAATAACCTGACCAGAGATCAATCTTTGAGAACACACAAGCTCCTTCTAACTGATCAAACAAGTCATTGATTCTTGGCAAAGGGTATTTGTTCTTGATAGTCACCTCATTGAGTGAACGGTAATCTATGCATAACCTTTGACTTCTATCTTTCTTTTACACAAACAAAACTGGTGCTCCCCAAGACGAAGAACTTGGTTGGATAAAACCTTTCTGCGACTGTTCTCCAAGATGTTTCTTGAGTTCTTTCAACTCATCCACTGACATCTTATATGGTATCTTTGCTATAGGTCCAGATCCTGGTAGAAAATCAATAAGAAACTCCACATCTCTATCTGGTGGCATTCCCGGTAATTCTTCTGGAAACACATCCGGATATTCACACACAATTGGCACACTGTCCATGCTAACCCCCTTAAGAGAATTTAGCTTACTCCTTTTTGCTTCAAAGTTGGTCTTGAATCTAATCCTTTTGTTTTCTAGAGTTATGAGTGAGACAGTATGGTTGGCACAATCTAGCACCCCCTTGTGCTTAGTCATCCAGTCCATTCCAAAAATGACATCCAATCCTTGTGAATTTAGGATTATCAGATTAACGGGAAACTTATACTTCCCAAACTCTATGACTAGATCATGACATCCTGAGTTCACTATCATTTCTCTGCCAGGAGAACTTACTTTTATAGGACACCCAATAGTTTCTACCGGTAGTTCATTTCTTTCAACAAATGCTCTTGATATGAATGAATGAGATGCACCAGTGTTAAAGAGAACAAATGCTGGAACAGAATTGAGTTTGAACTTACCAGCAACAGCATCAGGCTCCTCATAAATTTCCTCCACATTGATGTGGTTCACTTGTCCCTTCTGAAAAGGGTTGGGCTTGTTGGGTCCTTCAACTTTCTTTTCTGGGCATTCATTTGCATAATACCCCATCTTCTTGCACTTGAAACATTCAACCTGACTAAGATCTTTCTTGACAGGCTGGCTTCCACTGCCACTTCCACTGTGGTGGCTCTTATATCCACCTTTGTGATTCTTGTACTTATTGTTGTCATGACTGCGGTTGTGCTTGTTGTCATGATAACGGTTGTGGTTGTGGTGCTTGTTGAATTTCCCATGCTTGTGGGATCCGGAACTCCCACTGTCATCATAATGGGAACGCTTGTGAGACGATCCCGAGCTGTGCTTGTCAGAGTGCTTTCTCTTCCTGCTTTCCACTTGTTTCATTTTGATCTCCAAAATAGCAGCCTTGTCACAAAGAGACTGGTATGTGGGAACATAGGCCATAGCTAACTGCAGGTTCAGTTCATCATTCAACCCTTCAAGGAATTTTTCCTTCCTCTTAGCATCAGTGTCAACTTCATCCGGTGCATAACGCACCAGATTATTGAACTCTTCAATATATTCAGCCACGCTGCGGTGGCGCTGCTTCAGGTTATGGAACTCTTTCTTCTTCAAACTCATTACTCCGGATGAGATGTGAGCAGTACGGAAACCATCTTCAAAGATAGCCCATGTCACATCCTCAATGGGAGTGGTGATTTGGAAGTTATCCCACCAAGTGGCTGCTGGTCCTTCCAACAAGTGAGCTGCAAATCTGACTTTCTCTTCATCAGTACAGCCAACTGTTACCAAGTCCTTGTTCACAGAGCGTATCCAATCATTGGCCACCATAGGATCAGTAGTTCCTGAGAACTTTCCTGGCCTCAGTCTCAAGAACTTGGTAAGCAAGTCAAAACCCGGTGGGTTGTTCTGGTTGTTGTTGTTGTTGTTGTTGTTGTAGTTGTAGTTGTAGTAGTTGTTGTTGTTGTTGTTGTTGTTGTTGTTGTTGTTGTTGTTGTTGTTGTTGTTGTTGTTGTTGTTGTTGTTGTTGTTGTTGTTGTTGTTGTTGTTGTTGTTGTTGTTGTTGTTGTTGTTGTTGTTGTTGTTGTTGTTGTTGTTGTTGTTGTTGTTGTTGTTGTTGTTGTTGTTGTTGTTGTTGTTGTTGTTGTTGTTGTTGTTGTTGTTGTTGTTGTTGTTTTTGTTGTTGTTGTTGTTGTTGTTGTTGTTGTTGTTGTTGTTGTTGTTGTTGTTGTTGTTGTTGTTGTTGTTGTTGTTGTTGTTGTTGTTGTTGTTGTTGTTGTTGTTGTTGTTGTTGTTGTTGTTGTTGTTCTGGTTCTGGATGAACGTAGTCATCATTTGCATCAGCTGAGTCTGAGCTGTCATCATTTGATGCATCTCAGGGGTGATGTTGTTGTTGTTGGGGTTGGGATTGGCACGTCGGGGAGGCATCTGTGGTTTGTTCAATAGAGATAAGAATGAGATACCCATATATGCTAACATGCACAATACATCACATAAACAATCACCAAAAATGCATCATAATATTAATAGTTCAACAACATAAGCGACAAGTTTGCAAAATAAACACACCAATAGCAAGACATCCACATGTTGGATGGTCATTGCAACTCAATAATCAAAGACATGATAAATAAAGGTAAATGAGCAGTCATCACTACTCCTCGGCATCAACCTCCTCCTCAACAAATGTAAGACCTGCATTCTCCATAGCGGTCTTGTATTCCTCGACATTGGTGGTCAAGGCCTCTACTTTGGCTTTGAGAGCCCTCTTCTGAGAACGAAGCCTCTCAATCATGGTCTGCTGATGCTCGAGCTCGAATTCCTTGGCCTCCAGTTCTGCAGTCATGTCTCGAATCCTCTTGTTCCTATCTTGGACTCGCTTCTCTTGACTCTTGAACTTTCTGTCCTGACTCTCGAACTTGGCCTCCATCTCCTTGACTATCTCATCTTGTTCCGCGAAGAGCTTGTCCCACCTGGAGTTCGTCATTGCTGAGCATGACGTTGGTCCTATCAGTGTCCACGTGCCTAAGAAGAACCTCCAAGTCCTGGAGGTATAGACGAATCGGCTCTGTTGTCTCCCTCTAAGTATCCTCGAAGTCAATGGCCTCACCATCCTCATCACGTCTACCGAAGGTGTGGAAATGAGTACCTCTAACCTGTCGATAGTGTCTTCCTAATAGACGTCCAATCAAGTCCTGCATGACTACCTCTAGGCCTCTCTCCTTGTCATCGTGCATGAGCTTGAAGATGATTGCCTCCGTGGTAGGCTCAGTCTGGCATCCGGGCTGATTAACCTTGAAGCCCCAAAGGTCTTTCCTCTCAAAATTGGTGAGGGGAAGCACCATGATGGTAGGAAGAGGGATATTGAGAAAACTAGTGAGCTCAATATCTGAGGGGCAACGCAGTTCCCTTGAACTCTTCAGCCGTGCTGATAGTAACATTAGGCATCTATTTAATAAGATAGAAAAAGTTAGAATCAACACAATTTAAGACAAATCACAAGACAAGGCATCACATGCATAGCTTTGGAAATCAAAACACACTAGTCATGGCATACATGGATCCATTACAAACAACCAAGGTTCAATTTATTTTAAACAACATTTGGGAAAATAAAATGATAAGTGTGGTGGTCCAACTAATGTGGTACATTACAATCCCATCACACTTGCCAAGTTGGCTAACAGGGCATCCCTAGAGGCAATCTGTTTGTCTAGATCACAAGAATCCATTGCTAAGTCTATGATGTCCTTCCTTAGGCTTTGGTTGGTAGCCTCTAACTCTTGGGTATGCTTCTTTTCTTCCCTAAGGTCATTCTGGGTGTTAAGCATTCTGCACTTGATTCTATCACCAAGTTCTTTGATGGCCCTCCAAGCTGCATCCCTTGTTGAATCAAAGAATGTGGTGTGCATCATTGTGTTGGTGACCATGCAGAATCCTGAGTCCTTATGGTTGTCTTCCTTGTTTTTATACAAGTGAAGTTGCACCCACCAGTACTCAACTCCTTCATCCATCATAGGAAAACCTTTGTACACAGTTGCACCATGTATTCCCATGGCAACCATGAGGTCCTTGAGAGCCTTGGGGGACTCTGTCTCACATTCCAAAGTCATAGTCATGAGTGGTCCCTTCTTCACGGCTTCGTTGATGGAGTTCATCTACAAATAGAGATGATAAAGAAGATTAGAAAAGTTTACGAGAAGAAAAGACAAGTGTGGAAGTTGTTGAAATTTTTTCCTTAGTGGTTTCCAATCCTAGGGTCATAATCCTACAGGCAACACAGTGCTCTGATACCATCTGTAAGATCCCTCCTTTGTAAAGGAAAGTATCCCTGTGATTGCAATGCTAGTCCCTGGATCAATGCTAGCATCCACAGTTTAAGATGAAGTGCACAGAAACAAAGGTCATTATTACATATCATTCCAGAGACAAACATAGTCTTTTACAACTCCATGGCCATAGGCCTAATACAAGAGTTCAAATATAATAAGATAAATAAGTCTTCATCTTCATGTGCCACAGGCAAGCATGTTGAGTGTAGACTCATGACTCCTAATCATCATCAGAATATCCTGCAACATCACAAGTTACATCCACAGTGGGTCAATACATTGGAATAGTATTGGAAAGTGATACCTTAGTAGAATATTGGTGGACTAAATACTATATGCATTTTGGCTAAGTGTAGCTTAGGCTTGCTTTGCTTAATATAGGTTTTGCCTATCAGTTTAAAACACTAAGTTTTGTTGTTGTTGTTGTTGTTGTTGTTGTTGTTGTTGTTGTTGTTGTTGTTGTTGTTGTTGTTGTTGTTCTGGTTCTGGATGAACGCAGTCATCATTTGCATCAGCTGAGTCTGAGGTGTCATCATTTGATGCATCTCAGGGGTGATGTTGTTGTTGTTGGGGTTGGGATTGACACATCGGGGAGGCATCTGTGGTTTGTAGAGATAAGAATGAGATACCCATATATGCTAACATGCACAATACATCACATAAACAATCACCAAACATGCATCATAATATTAATAGTTCAACAACATAAGCGACAAGTTTGCAAAATAAACACACCAATAGCAAGACATCCACATGTTGGATGGTCATTGCAACTCAATAATCAAAGACATGATAAATAAAGGTAAATGAGCAGTCATCACTACTCCTCGGCATCAACCTCCTCCTCAACAAATGTAAGACCTGCATTCTCCATAGCGGTCTTGTATTCCTCGACATTGGTGGTCAAGGCCTCTACTTTGGCTTTGAGAGCCCTCTTCTGAGAACGAAGCCTCTCAATCATGGTCTGCTGATGCTCGAGCTCGAATTCCTTGGCCTCCAGTTCTGCAGTCATGTCTCGAATCCTCTTGTTCCTATCTTGGACTCGCTTCTCTTGACTCTTGAACTTTCTGTCCTGACTCTCGAACTTGGCCTCCATCTCCTTGACTATCTCATCTTGTTCCGCGAAGAGCTTGTCCTTCTCACGAAGCTGCACCTGGAGTTCGTCATTGCTGAGCATGACGTTGGTCCTATCAGTGTCCACGTGCCTAAGAAGAACCTCCAAGTCCTGGAGGTATATACGAATCGGCTCTGTTGTCTCCCTCGAAGTATCCTCGAAGTCAATGGCCTCACCATCCTCATCACGTCTACCGAAGGTGTGGAAATGAGTACCTCTAACCTGTCGAGAGTGTCTTCCTAACAGACGTCCAATCAAGTCCTCCATGACTACCTCTAGGCCTCTCTCCTTGTCATCGTGCATGAGCTTGAAGATGATTGCCTCCGTGGTAGGCTCAGTCTGGCGTCTGGGCTGATTAACCTTGAAGCCCCAAAGGTCTTTCCTCTCAAAATTGGTGAGGGGAAGCACCATGATGGTAGGAAGAGGGATATTGAGCAAACTAGTGAGCTCAATAATACGAGGGCCAAAACGAGTTCCCTTGAACTCTTCAGCCGTGCTGATAGTAACATTAGGCATCTATTTAATAAGATAGGAAAAGTTAGAATCAACACAATTTAAGACAAATCACAAGACAAGGCATCACATGCATAGCTTTGGAAATCAAAACACACTAGTCATGGCATACATGGATCCATTACAAACAACCAAGGTTCAATTTATTTTAAACAACATTTGGGAAAATAAAATGATAAGTGTGGTGGTCCAACTAATGTGGTACATTACAATCCCATCTCACTTGCCAAGTTGGCTAACAGGGCATCCCTAGAGGCAATCTGTTTGTCTAGATAACAAGAATCCATTGCTAAGTCTATGATGTCCTTCCTTAGGCTTTGGTTGGTAGCCTCTAACTCTTGGGTATGCTTCTTTTCTTCCCTAAGGTCATTACGGTGTTAAGCATTCTGCACTTGATTCTATCACCAAGTTCTTTGATGGCCCTCCAAGCTGCATCCCTTGTTGAATCAAAGAATGTGGTGTGCATCATTGTGTTGGCGACCATGCAGAATCCTGAGTCCTTATGGTTGTCTTCCTTGTTTTTATACAAGTGAAGTTGCACCCACCAGTACTCAACTCCTTCATCCATCACAGGAAAACCTTTGTACACAGTTGCACCATGTATTCCCATGGCAACCATGAGGTCCTTGAGAGCCTTGGGGGACTCTGTCTCACATTCCAAAGTCATAGTCATGAGTGGTCCCTTCTTCACGGCTTCGTTGATGGAGTTCATCTGCAAATAGAGATGATAAAGAAGATTAGAAAAGTTTACGAGAAGAAAAGACAAGTGTGGAAGTTGTTGAAAATTTTTCCTTAGTGGTTTCCAATCCTAGGGTCATAATCCTACAGGCAACACAGTGCTCTGATACCATCTGTAAGATCCCTCCTTTGTAAAGGAAAGTATCCCTGTGATTGCAATGCTAGTCCATGGATCAATGCTAGCATCCACAGTTTAAGATGAAGTGCACAGAAACAAAGGTCATTATTACATATCATTCCAGAGACAAACATAGTATTTTACAAATCCATGGCCATAGGCCTAATACAAGAGTTCAAATATATAATAAGATAAATAAGTCTTCATCTTCATGTGCCACAGGCAAGCATGTTGAGTGTAGACTCATGACTCCTAATCATCATCAGAATATCCTGCAACATCACAAGTTACAGCCACAGTGGGTCAATACATTGGAATAGTATTGGCAAGTGATACCTTAGTAGAATATTGGTGGACTAAATACTATATGCATTTTGGCTAAGTGTAGCTTAGGCTTGCTTTGCTTAATATAGGTTTTGCCTATCAGTTGAAAACACTAAGTTTTGTTGTTGTTGTTGTTGTTGTTGTTGTTGTTGTTGTTGTTGTTGTTGTTGTTGTTGTTGTTGTTGTTGTTGTTGTTGTTGTTGTTGTTGTTGTTGTTGTTGTTGTTGTTGTTGTTGTTGTTGTTGTTGTTGTTGTTGTTGTTGTTGTTGTTGTTGTTGTTGTTGTTGTTGTTGTTGTTGTTGTTGTTGTTGGGATTGTTGTTGTTGTTGTTGTTGTTGTTGTTGTTGTTGTTGTTGTTGTTGTTGTTGTTGTTGTTGTTGTTGTTGTTGTTGTTGTTGTTGTTGTTGTTGTTGTTGTTGTTGTTGTTGTTGTTGTTGTTGTTGTTGTTGTTGTTGTTGTTGTTGTTGTTGTTGTTGTTGTTGTTGTTGTTGTTGTTGTTGTTGTTGTTGTTTTTGTTGTTGTTGTTGTTGTTGTTGTTGTTGTTGTTGTTGTTGTTGTTGTTGTTGTTGTTGTTGTTGTTGTTGTTGTTGTTGTTGTTGTTGTTGTTGTTGTTGTTGTTGTTGTTGTTGTTGTTGTTGTTGTTGTTCTGGTTCTGGATGAACGTAGTCATCATTTGCATCAGCTGAGTCTGAGTTGTCATCATTTGATGCATCTCAGGGGTGATGTTGTTGTTGTTGGGGTTGGGATTGGCACGTCGGGGAGGCATCTGTGGTTTGTTCAATAGAGATAAGAATGAGATACCCATATATGCTAACATGCACAATACATCACATAAACAATCACCAAAAATGCATCATAATATTAATAGTTCAACAACATAAGCGACAAGTTTGCAAAATAAACACACCAATAGCAAGACATCCACATGTTGGATGGTCATTGCAACTCAATAATCAAAGACATGGTAAATAAAGGTAAATGAGCAGTCATCACTACTCCTCGGCATCAACCTCCTCCTCAACAAATGTAAGACCTGCATTCTCCATAGCGGTCTTGTATTCCTCGACATTGGTGGTCAAGGCCTCTACTTTGGCTTTGAGAGCCCTCTTCTGAGAACGAAGCCTCTCAATCATGGTCTGCTGATGCTCGAGCTCGAATTCCTTGGCCTCGATTCTGCGGTCATGTCTCGAATCCTCTTGTTCCTATCTTGGACTCGCTTCTCTTGACTCTTGAACTTTCTGTCCTGACTCTCGAACTTGGCCTCCATCTCCTTGACTATCTCATCTTGTTCCGCGAAGAGCTTGTCCTTCTCACGAAGCTGCACCTGGAGTTCGTCATTGCTGAGCATGACGTTGGTCCTATCAGTGTCCACGTGCCTAAGAAGAACCTCCAAGTCCTGGAGGTATAGACGAATCGGCTCTGTTGTCTCCCTCGAAGTATCCTCGAAGTCAATGGCCTCACCATCCTCATCACGTCTATCGAAGGTGTGGAAATGAGTACCTCTAACCTGTCGAGAGTGTCTTCCTAACAGACGTCCAATCAAGTCCTGCATGACTACCTCTAGGCCTCTCTCCTTGTCTTCGTGCATGAGCTTGAAGATGATTGCCTCCGTGGTAGGCTCATTCTGGCGTCCGGGCTGATTAACCTTGAAGCCCCAAAGGTCTTTCCTCTCAAAATTGGTGAGGGGAAGCACCATGATGGTAGGAAGAGGGATATTGTAACACCCTCAGAATCGGATCTATGCAAGTTTTAGCGATTCCCGCCAAACCCGCATAGAAACGATTCAAAGGTGCCCACCAGGCTCTTTCGTGCGGGTGGAAAACGAAGTAATAACATTACACAACAGTCCTCGATGGGACCCATAGAACAGACATATACAACAGCGACTCAACGAGTCAAGAATACAGATATAATATACAAAGATCCAAATCACCTTGAAAACGATAGTGCGTCCAGCTACGGACAAGATGCAAATGGGGCTAAGAGCCCTGAAGAATAACCATTGGCGTCCATAACCCCTTGGCCAAGCCGGAAGGGTAACCCCGCTAACGACGTCGATCTCAAAACCTGCTTAAACAAAAGGGGTGCCGACAAGGGCAAAGGAAAAGAGGAGCGTCGATCTTGAGGCGACACGGCGAGACTAGAATTCGACGGTCCTCGCCTACACAGGTATGGTGGACTGAAGCGGCAGCGGCACCACACACTATACAACCTATAGAGACTCGACACAACTGGCGGCTATCAGAGAGGGGTAAGAAAGATCTATTCGGATCCAACCTGATTCTACGCCAGTCAAACCCATCCTGGTGTTTCCCCCTCGAGACCAAACGAGGAAGTCAACCGAGGAACTCACACAGTTGGCAGTTTTATTTATTCAGTTATCGTTGCAGCAATTACTAGTCAAATATAGATAGTCATCCTGATAAAATAAGCCGTGGGCAGTTTTAGTTAACCATTCCGTTATAGTTGCGACACTTACTAGTCAGATACAATAGCATGAGATAACCCAAAACCCAGCAGTTGTTGGTACTTTTATTTAGCCATTCAGTTGTAGTTGCAATACTTACTAGTCAGATACAATTGTATGGCGACCAACCAAACAAGCAATTGTGGGCAGTTTTAAGTAGCCATTCCATTATAGTGAAGCTGATTACTAGTCATTATAAAGTCAAATTTATAGCACTACTTTAGTTTTAGTTGTCTATGATCGAGATACTATGCTCCAAGTCGTCCATAACATGACACGGCTTTGAGAAAGTTTTAACCGACCGGGTGCAAAATAGCAACACACTCGATCAACCTCGGAAAAACCAAATCAAAACCCAACGAGGCCTTCACGATAAAGCAATCACAGGATTCAGAAATATTTCCGGGGGCCACCCCGTTGAGTACACCATAGCGAAGTTAGCTGACTTCGAGACGGACCCGAGGTTTGTGGGGCCGGCTGTAAGCGACTGGGAACCCAAAACTGGGCTTGTCGATACCGCGTAAACGGGTCACAATTCCTAAACAGTACAGTGTGCTCCTCGCACAATTTAAATAAAGCAGTAAAGCATGGCATAAGTACAGGATCGTAAATAAAACCTCAAACTAGTTTGTGGCCCCAAGAAATAAGAATGAATCAAGCTCTGGCTCAGGGGGGTCCCATAATCCTCCCGGATGTGGATAGCGCGATAAATCAAGGAACAGGTATCAAGTACTCGGGGTCCTACGGGACACAAGTGGGCGGTCGGAAACCAAATATTATCTATCACCCACCGATGCCTCTGCTTACTTAATTCAATTTTAGTTGTTAAACAGGAATTAAAGTGAACGAAAAGTAAAGCCATGATCATCTCCAACATCAACCTGCGGCAGTTACTCCAACACTGTGGTACTTGACGACACGCAACAACACTTGAGCAAGCGACTACGACACGCAAGTCCAACTATCTACCAAACAACAGGTAATAGGATGTGTCCAAGGCAATATATGGCTGCAAGGGATATCACGGGTACGGAAAACTAGAGCATCACAACACAGATAGCAATAGATCAACAGGAGGGAATAAATACTATAAAAGTAAGATAGGTAGAAAGGGGGGAGGTGCTCGCCTGAAAACATTGTCGAAGGTTCAACCGAGGATCGGGTCGTCACTCGCATCAACTCAACGGCCTTATCCGCGAAGAAGAAAAACACTAGAAGAACACCGGATGCACTATTTAATACTACGGCAAAAGATCGGGCATGATGCATGTATGATGCATGACATGGCAAAGTTGCGATGCAATTAGGCCATATTAAGCGGAACCGGGGTCCCGACATTATTTAGGTGGTTCATGTTGTTTAGATACCCCGCAATTTAAATGTTGTTTGGACATGGCAAAAGATAGCACCGGGTTCGCTACACAAATTTAAATGAGGCCAATATAAGGCTAGATTTGCCCATGGTCCCCATATTTAATTATATGGTGAATCGGCATAAGGCCCCCAAACCACACAAGATGCATGCGAGATGAACAATTAAATATGCAACAATTTATATAGTTGACCATTTATAAAATAGGGGTTCGGAAAAGGGGTCACACATTAGGGTTCGGCGATCTTGGTGTTTCGGGGTTCGGGGTCGGTCTCAGGTTCCAGGGTTCGACGAAACGTTCTCGGATAGCGGAGGTAGGTCTTGTCGCATCCGTGGTCTTCGGGTCATGTCGACGGTCATGGCGTTCGGGAAGAAGCACTTGTCACACCGGGTTTCGGTGTTCTCGGACCGATTGAAGACCTTGGCGTCATATGTTGAGGTTGTCGGGTGTCGGTGCCGGACTCGGGTGTGGCGTCGATGGTTCCATGTCGACGACCTGGGCGTCCGGGTAGAAGAACTTGTCGTTCGGACAGGTTCAGGTTCCGTCTTTGGGCTCCGGGATCGGGGCCTTTGGTCCGTGAGGTAGATCTGGGTGTCACTTGTCGATCTTGTTCACCGAGACGGTTTGATGACCTTGCCGGGTGTCGGAGTCGGTGTCGAACATGGTGAGTCCTTGGTTCAATCCTCGCAGGTTGCAACTTGACGCTCATGACAAAAGTCTTCACATTCAACATAAGCTCCACCGCCACATGAAGATCATCAACTCTAGCTCTTTGCAATGCCACAGTACCTCACCGTTTCAAACGTAGCTAGCAACATCTGGATGTTCTATCTCTGGCTCGATAGGGCCCTAGCATCTGATACATCGTATCAGCACACAGGGTCTCACACAGGGGAGACCAACGACAGGGGTGGTCAACCGAGTGGAGGGTGCAGTGGTGGATCCTGCGGCTTCACGGCCGGAGACGCAGGCGGACGCCACCGACGGCGCGAACGGGGGAACATCGGAGAGAGGCGGGGCGACCGGCCACTGGCGACGGCTGGAGGTCTCGGGCGGTGTTGGGGCCGCGGGGATGGCAGGGTCGGCCGAACAAGGGACGCGCGAGGACAGCATCGCAGTGACCTGAGAGGGAGGCACGGCGAGGCGGTTGTGAGGCTTCGAGGCGGCTGCGGTGCTCGGTGGTGGCAGGCGCCCGCGGTGAGCGGGCTCTGGCGGCGGACGGAGGATGGCGCGAGGCGGGAGGCCGGCCGAGGGGAGGGCGGCGGGGTGGAGGAGAGCGGCGGAGGAGGGTGCCTTGGCGGCTTGGGAGGGGGCCGTGGGGACGACGCGGGAAACGGAGGCGTTCGGGCGCGGACCACGCGCGGCGAAGGGTGATGCAGCGGGCGGAGCTTGTCGACGGGAGGTGGCGACGAAGAGGGAGCGGAGGCGGGCTCTGGGAGGCGCGAGGCGGTGGCAAAGGCTGAAGCGGGCGGAGGTGAGAGAGAGGAGGCAGAGCGGGGGAGGACGCGGTCGCGCGTGAGGGAGAGGGAGGATGGGGACATGCGGGGTCGGTGGGGGTGGGGCCAGGGAGGGAGTGGGGGCCGGGTGGGGTCCAGGCGGGGGAGAGGAAGGTGACCAGGGGGAGAGAGGAGGTGACTGAGGGATGGGGTGTAACACCCTCAGAATCGGACCTATGCAAGTTTCAACGATTCCCGCCAAACCCGCATAGAAATGATTCAAAGGTGCCCACCAGGCACTTTCGTGCGGGTGGAAAACGAAGTAATAACATTACACAACATTTCTCGATGGGACCCACAGAACAGATATATATACAACACGACTCCATGAGTCAAGAATACAGATATACGGTACAAAGATCCAAATCACCTTGAAAAGATGGAGCGTCCGACTACGGACAAGATGCAAATGGGGCTAAGAGCCCTGAAGAATAACCAATGGTGTCCATAACCCTGCCCAGGCCAAGCCGGAAGGGTAACCCTGCTAACGACGTCGATCTCAAAACCTACTTAAACAAAAGGGGTGCCGACAAAAGGAAAAGGAAAAAGAGGAGCGTCAGTACTGAGGCCAGTACACGGCGAGGCTAGAATTCGGCGGTCCTCGCCTACATAGGTATGGTGGACTGAAGCGGCAGCGGCAGCATGCACTAAACAAACTATAGAGACTCGATACAACTGGCGGCTATCAGAGAGGGGTAAGAAAGACCTATTCGGAACCAACCTGATACTACCATCAAACAAACCCATCCTGGTGTTTCCCCCTCGATACCAAACGAGGAAGTCGACCGAAGAACTCACACAGTTGGCAGTTTTATTTATTCAGTTATCGTTGCAGCAATTACTAGTCAGGTTTAGATAATCATCCTGATAAAATAAGCAGTGGGCACTTTTAGTTAACCATTCCGTTATAGTTACAACACTTACTAATCAGATACATATAGCATGAGATAACCCAAAACCCAGCAGTTGTTGGTACTTTTATTTAGCCATTCTGTTGTAGATGCAATACTTACTAGTCAGGTACAATGGTCGCAAGCGACACCCAAACAAGCAATTGTGGGCAGTATTATTTAGCCATTCCATTATAGTGAAGCTGATTACTAGTCATTATAAAGTCAAATTTATAGCACTACTTTAGTTATGCTTGTCTATGGTCGAGATCTCGTGCTCGAAGTCGTCCATAACCGCGACACGGCTTTGAAAGTTTTACCCGGCGGGTGCACAAATAACACACACTCGATCAACCTCGAAAAACCAAATCAAAACCCAACGAGGCCTTCACGACAAAGCAATCACAGATTCAGAATTATTTCAGGGCCACCCATTAAGCTACCCGCCAAGTTAGCCGACTCAAACGGACTCAAGGTTTGGGTATACGGTGTGAACGATCGGGAACCCAAAAGCTGGGCTTGTCGACACCGCGAATCGTGTCCGATCCTAAAGACAGGTGCTATCTCGCACAATTTAAATAAAGCGATAAAGCATGGCATAAGTACATGATAGTAAATAAAACCTCAAACTAGTTTGTGGCCCCAATAAAATGAATCAAGCTCGCTCGTGGGGTCCCATATACCTCCCGGATGTGGATAGCGCGATAAATCAAGGAACAGGTATCAAGTACTCGGGGTCCTACGGGACACAAGTGGGCGTTCGGAAACCAAATATTTTCTATCACCCACCGATGCCTCTGCTTACTTCAATTTTAGTTGTTAAACAGGAATTAAAGTGAGCGATAAGTAAAGCCATGATCATCACCAACATCAAACATGCGGCAATACTCCAACAACTGTGGCACTTGACAACACGCAACAGCACTTGGGCAAGAGACTACGACGCGCAAGTCCAACTATCTACCAAACGACAGGTAATAGGATGTGTCCAAGGCAATATAAGGCTGCAAGGGATACCACGGGTACGAAAACTAGAGCATCGCAACACAGATAGCAATAGATCAACAGGAGGGAATAAATACTATAAAAGTAAGATAGGTAGAAAGGGGGAGATGCTTGCCTGAAAACATCGTCGAAGGTTCAACCGAAGATCGGGCGAAGCTCACATCAACTCGACGGCCTTATCCGCGAAGAAGCAAAACACTAGAATAAACACCGGATGCAATATTTAATTCAACGGCAGAAGAACGGACATGATGCATGTATGATGCATGGCATGGCAAGGTGCGATGCAATTAGGCCAATATTAAGCGGCACCAGGGGTCCCGGCAATTAATTAGGTGGTTCATGTTACTTAGCTACCCCGCAAATTAAATGTTATCTAAACATGGCAAGATAAGATACCGGTTCGCTACACAAATTTAAATGAAGCCAATATGAGACTAGATTTGCCCGCATATGGGCCCTATATTTAATTAAGGTGAATCGGCATAAGGCCCCCAAACCACACAATATGCATGCGAGTATGACAATTCAATATGCAACAAGTTGTTATTATATTATAAAATAGGGTTCTCGGATAAGAGGTCACACATTGGGGTCTCGACGATCTTGGGGTTCCGGGGTTCGGGGTTGGACAGGGTCCGGGGTTCGACGGGATCAGCGGGATCGGATACAAGACGGAGAACTTGTCGTTCCGGGAAGAAGGACTTGGTGTGGCGTCGGGGGCGCATCGGACTCGCCCTGGTCAATGTCGTTCTTGTCGTCGTGAAGACCTTGTCGGGTCCGCGCCATCGAGTCGGGCTCGGCATCCGGGGCGAAGTGCTTGTCGTTCCGTGTAGGCGACCTTGGCGTCCGGTCCTCGGGCATCGGTGCGGAAAGGAGCTCTTGTCGTACCGGGGTCTTGGCGTCCTTGGGTTCCGATAGGAGATCTTGGCGTTCGGCGGGATCGGTCTTCGGATCGGGCTTCGGGGTCTTGGGATCCGTGAAGGAGTTCATGTGGCGATCTTGTTGTCGATGGGGAACTTGTTTGATGGAGATCTTGGGAAGATTCTCGGTTCGGTCTGCCTCTTGAACAACATTATCCAGCGGCGACGGATGAACCGAAACACCCCAGGGAAATGCCACTTATCCAACAACCACAACCTAGTATCTAGATGCCACCAGTACAGCAACATCCGACCTGGTACAGTGGCTGGGGCACGGTCTTGCATAGGCGCACACGGCCATCCAGAGCATAGGGCGCATGTCACTAGGACGACGCCACAACGGCGAGGAGGAGGCGCCTGCAGCGGTGTTGAGACAGAGGTCGACGGTGATTAGGAGCACGGCGGAACCGAGACGATGGGAGCGAGGAGGGCTCGGGCTGCGAGAGGCGTCGAGGCGGCGATCGGACGGGGAGGAAGATGCGGCTGGCGTCGGCGGGCCCAGCCGGAGGTGGCGGGCGGGCGGCCAGCACGGGAGGACGTGGCCGGGGGAGGTGGGCGGAGAGGCGCGGCCGCGGTCGGGGCTTGGCGGAGGAGGAGGAGGACGCAGGCGGCGCGTCGGCCGGAGAGCGACGGGACCGCGAGGAGGGCGGCGAGGTAGACGAGAGGAGGAGACGCGGCGAGCGGAGGGAGTCCAGAGAGAAGAGGCGGCAAGCGCGGACGGTCGGGGAGCCGAGGCCGAGCGGCGGGGAGGAAGCCGGTGATGGAGAGGAAGAAGGGAAGCAGGGAGGCAGGGGCGGTGTGCGGGACAGAGGAGAGGAAGAGCGGCGGGTGCGGGATGGTCGGATGTGGGTCCAGCAGGGGTGGGGCCAGGCGGGGTGGAGAAGGATTGGGTGCGTGCGGGTGGGGTGTTTCGGTCTAGAAGGGACAGGGAGGTGTGGGGCGTCGGTGTGGGTTGGGTGAGGGCAGGTGAGGGAGAAGAGAGGGATGGGGTGAGGTGTCAGCATATGAGTGGTGGGGAGGAGGGAGAGAGGTGAGGTGGCGACAGCCGATTGGAGGGAGTGATGTGGAGGTAGGGGTGGGTAGACTAGGTTGGGTAGGTTTAGGAATTTAGGCGGACCGATTTAATTCCGGGGGTGGTCGTTCGGGTCGAATCGGCCCGTTCGACTGCCCCACTAAAAATAATTTAATATTTTATTTATTTAAAACAAGGCTTCTGCAAACCGACAGCGGACAAAACAAAATAATCCGAAGACCCGGTTTTGCGTTTGAAACGAAGACGGGGAGTTTGGAAAACACAAAATAGGTTTTTCTGCAAATAGTTTTATGCAAGCAAATGCAAGATGATGACGATGCTCAAATGCAATGTGGCATGATGACATGAGCATGCGGTCATGATGATGCCATGCACAAAAACAACGCGATTTTCTAGTAGTGGTTTTGCGGGATGCCACATGGGGCCAGGCGCGGGAGGGGTTTGGGGAGGTTGACCAGGGGGAGAGAGGGAGTGGGGTGGCTGATTTGGCAGGGGGATTGGGTGGTGGAGAGAGGAGAGGTGAGGTGGCGAGAGGGCATTGGTGAGGGTGAGGTGGAGGGGAGGGCTGGGTAGGCTAGGTTGGGTAGGTCAGGGATTTAGGTGGACCGATTTGGGCTGGGGGTGGTCGTTCGGGTCGAATCGGCCCGTTCGACTGCCCCCACTAAAATAATGAAATATTTTATTTATTTTAAATGCACCGTTTGCAAACCGATAGCAGACAAACAAAATATTCCGGCGACCTGGGTTTGCGTGTTGAACAAAGGCGGGGCGTTTAGAAAACAAAACTAGGTTTTTACGAAAATAGTTTTATGCAAGCAAATGCAAGATGATGACGATGCTCAAATGCAATGTGGCATGATGACATGAGCATGCGGTCATGATGATGCAATGCACAAAAACAACGCGATTTTCTAGTAGTGGTTTTGCGGGATGCCACAATTCGACACCACTAACAATGGATCTCGCCCTCGAGATCCGCCTCATGGTACCAGAAAGAAGGTCGGCGATCTGCGTCTTCTCGCTTCGTGTAGATCCTCGCGACACCACTAACAAGGGTTGTTGTCCGTGATCGTCGAGAGAACACTCCGGGAACAAAAGGTCGAAGGTAAAGGTATCAACAAATAAAGCCACCTCTAGCTTCCGTGGACGGAGTAAAATTGCTGGACCCACTGATTCGATGTACAAGAGCGAATGATAAGAGTAGTCGGATGGTGATCAGTCCATCGCGCACCCAAACCATTACTCTGCATCCGAATAGGCGGATTATGAAACCAACTCTCGGAATTAGACTGAAGATCTCGACAAGCGAGGTTCGGAACAACGGAGTGATGCAGACTCTGCATCGGATCTGGCATAGAGGCTGTCGTCGTGTCGGAAAACACCGGAAGGCACGAGAAGGAACAAAGAGAAGCCCACCAGACGAAGGATTCCTCGGATAGCATGAAGACCAGATGTAGCAACACCGTTACCAAAGAAGGAAGCGAAACCTTGAAGGTACGATGGAACCCAACCACGAGAAATCCTGGACTCGAAGAGAGAGAAGCGAGCGGATTCAAAACACGCAGAGGTGAGAGGAGAGCAGCAGAGGGGTAAGGAGTAAAATCAGACCTAATCAGAACTATCCAATCGATTTTGCAAAAATAGTTTTGACACTCTACTTCGGCCATTAGCTAGGTTATCCTACAGGCTGGACTTGTGGGGTATCGCAACTGCTGAGCTCTGATACCACTCTGTAACACCCTCAGAATCGGATCTATGCAAGTTCTAGCGATTCCCGCCAAACCCGCATAGAAACGATTCAAAGGTGCCCACCAGGAACTTTCGTGCGGGTGGAAAACGAAGTAATAACATTACATAACAGTCCTCGATGGGACCCACAGAACAGACATATACAACAGCGACTCAACGAGTCAAGAATACAGATATAATATACAAAGATCCAAATCACCTTGAAAACGATAGGCGTCCGACTCGGACAAGATGCAAATGGGGCTAAGAGCCCGAAGAATAACCATTGGCGTCCATAACCGCCTGCCAAGCGGAAGGTAACCACCTAACGACGCCGATCTCAAAACCTGCTTAAACAAAGGGTGCCGACAAGGCAAAGGAAAAGAGGAGCGTCAAGATCGAGGCCAAGACACTCGAGACTAGAATTGACGTCCTCGCCTACACATGGTGGTGGATCAAGCGGCAGCACACACTATACAACCTATAGAGACTCGACACAATCATGGCGGCTATCGAGAGGGGTAAGAAAGATCTATTCGGATCCAACTGATTCTCGCCACCAAACCCATCCTGGTGTTTCCCCCTCGAGACCAAACGAGGAAGTCAACCGAGGAACTCACACAGTTGGCAGTTTTATTTATTCAGTTATCGTTGCAGCAATTACTAGTCAAATATAGATAGTCATCCTGATAAAATAAGCCGTGGGCAGTTTTAGTTAACCATTCCGTTATAGTTGCGACACTTACTAGTCAGATACAATAGCATGAGATAACCCAAAACCCAGCAGTTGTTGGTACTTTTATTTAGCCATTCCGTTGTAGTTGCAATACTTACTAGTCAGATACAATTGTCGCAAGCGACCAACCAAACAAGCAATTGTGGGCAGTTTTAAGTAGCCATTCCATTATAGTGAAGCTGATTACTAGTCATTATAAAGTCAAATTTATAGCACTACTTTAGTTTTAGTTGTCTATGATCGAGATACTATGCTCCAAGTCGTCCATAACCGCGGACACGGCTTTCAGAAAGTTTTAACCCGACCGGGGTGCAAAAATAGCAACACACACTCGATCAACCTCGGAAAAACCAAATCAAAACCCAACGAGGCCTTCACGACAAAGCAATCACAGGATTCAGAAATATTTCAGGGGCACCTTGAGTACACCATAGCGAAGTTAATGACTTAGACGGACCCGAGGTTTGTGGGGCCATGAAGCGATCGGGAACCCAAAACTGGCTTGTCGATACCGCGTAAGGGTCACAATTCCTAACAAGCAGTGTGCTCCTCGCACAATTTAATTAAAGCGGAAAGCATGGCATAAGTACAGATCGTAAATAAAACCTCAAACTAGTTTGTGGCCCCAAGAAATAAGAATGAATCAAGCTCGCTCGTGGGGTCCCATAATCCTCCGGATGTGGATAGCGATAAATCAAGGAATAGGTATCAAGTACTCGGGTCCCACGGACACAAGTGGTCGGAAACCAAATATTATCTATCACCCACCGATGCCTCTGCTTACTTACTTCAATTTTAGTTGTTAAACAGGAATTAAAGTGAACGAAAAGTAAAGCCATGATCATCTCCAACATCAACCTGCGGCAGTTACTCCAACACTGTGGTACATGACGACACGCAACAACACTTGAGCAAGCGACTACGACACGCAAGTCCAACTATCTACCAAACAACAGGTAATAGGATGTGTCCAAGGCAATATATGGCTGCAAGGGATATCACGGGTACGGAAAACTAGAGCATCGCAACACAGATAGCAATAGATCAACAGGAGGGAATAAATACTATAAAAGTAAGATAGGTAGAAAGGAGGGGAGGTGCTCGCCTGAAAACATTGTCGAAGGTTCAACCGAGGATCGGGTCGTCACTCGCATCAACTCAACGGCCTTATCCGCGAAGAAGCAAAACACTAGAAGAACACCAGATGCACTATTTAATACTACGGCAAAAGATCGGGCATGATGCATGTATGATGCATGACATGGCAAAGGTGCGATGCAATTAGGCCATATTAAGCGGAACCAGGGTCCCGACATTATTTAGGTGGTTCATGTTGTTTAGATACCCCGCAATTTAAATGTTGTTTGGACATGGCAAAAGATAGCACCGGGTTCGCTACACAAATTTAAATGAGGCCAATATAAGGCTAGATTTGCCCGCATATGGGCCCCATATTTAATTATATGGTGAATCGGCATAAGGCCCCCAAACCACACAAGATGCATGCGAGATGAACAATTAAATATGCAACAATTTACATAGTTGACCATTTTATAAAATAGGGGTTCGGAAAAGGGGTCACACATTAGGGTTAGGCGATCTTGGTGTTTCGGGGTTCGGGGTCGGTCTCAGGGTCCAGGGTTCGACGGAACGTTCTCGGATAGCGGAGGTAGGTCTTGTCGCATCCGTGGTCTTCGGGTCATGTCGACGGTCATGGCGTTCGGGAAGAAGCACTTGTCACACCGGGTTTCGGTGTTCTCGGACCGATTGAAGACCTTGGCGTCATATGTTGAGGTCGTCGGGTGTCGGTGCCGGACTCGGGTGTGGCGTCGATGGTTCCATGTCGACGACCTGGGCGTCCGGGTAGAAGAACTTGTCGTTCCGACAGGTTCAGGTTCCGTCTTTGGGCTCCGGGATCAGGGCCTTTGGTCCGTGAGGTAGATCTGGGTGTCACTTGTCGATCGTGTTCACCGAGACGGTTTGATGACCTTGCCGGGTGTCGGAGTCGGTGTCGAACATGGTGAGTCCTTGGTTCAATCCTCGCAGGTTGCAACTTGACGCTCATGACAAAAGTCTTCACATTCAACATAAGCTCCACCGCCACATGAAGATCATCAACTCTAGTTCTTTGCAATGCCACAGTACCTTACCGTTTCAAACGTAGCTAGCAACATCTGGATGTTCTATCTCTAGCTCGATAGGGCCCTAGCATCTGATACATCGTATCAGCACACAAGGTCTCACACAGGGGAGACCAACGACAGAGGTGGTCTACCGAGTGGAGGGTGCAGCGGTGGATCCTGCGGGTTCACGGCCGGAGACGCAGGCGGACGCCACCGACGGCGCGAACGGGGGAACATCGGAGAGAGGCGGGGCGACCGGCCACTGGTGACGGCTGGAGGTCTCGGGCGGTGTTGGGGCCGCGGGGATGGCGGGGTCGGCCGAACGAGGGACGCGCGAGGACAACATCGCGGTGACCTGAGAGGGAGGCACGGCGAGGCGGTTGACGGGGGAGCTCGAGGGCAGAGGCGGCTGCGGTGCTCGGTGGTGGCGATCGGGCGCCCGTGGTGAGGGGCCTCTGGCGGCGACGACGGAGGATGGCGCGAGGCGAGGCGGAGGAGGAGTCTTGGGCGGGGTGGAGGAGAGCGGCCGAGGAGGTCTGGCGGCTTGCGGAGGGCCGTGGGGAGGCGCGACGACGAGGGAAACGGAGGCGGTGGAGCGGACCACGTGGGCGAAGCGAAGGGTGATGCAAAAGGGCAGAGCTTGTCGACGGGGAGGTGGCGACGGAGAGGGAGCCGGAGGCGGGGCTCCTAGGAGGCGGAGCGGCGGACGGGCGGTGGCTGAGAAGCGGCGGCGGAGGTGAGCGAGAGGAGGCAGAGCGGGGGAGGACGCGGTCGCCCGTGAGGGAGAGGGAGGATGGGGATAGGCGGGGTCGGTGGGGGTGGGGCCAGGGAGGGAGTGGGGGCCGGGTGGGGTCCAGGCGGGGGGGAGGAAGGTGACCAGGGGGAGAGAGGAGGTGACTGAGGGATGGGGCCAGGCGCGGGTGGGGTTTGGGGAGGTTGACCAGGGGGAGAGAGGGAGTGGGGTGGCTGATGTGGCGGGGGGGATTGGGTGGTGGAGAGAGGAGAGGTGAGGTGGCGAGAGGGCATTGGTGAGGGTGAGGTGGAGGGGAGGGCTGGGTAGGCTAGGTTGGGTAGGTCAGGGATTTAGGTGGACCGATTTGGGCTGGGGGTGGTCGTTCGGGTCGAATCGGCCCGTTCTACTGCCCCCACTAAAATAATGAAATATTTTATTTATTTTAAATGCACCGTTTGCAAACCGATAGCAGACAAACAAAATATTCCGGCGACCCGGGTTTGCGTGTTGAACAAAGGCGGGGCGTTTAGAAAACAAAGCTAGGTTTTTCCGAAAATAGTTTTATGCAAGCAAATGCAAGATGATGACGATGCTCAAATGCAATGTGGCATGATGACATGAGCATGCGGTCATGATGATGCAATGCACAAAAACAACGCGATTTTCTAGTAGTGGTTTTGCGGGATGCCACAGATATTGAGCAAACTAGTGAGCTCAATAATACGAGGGCCAAAACGAGTTCCCTTGAACTCTTCAGCCGTGCTGATAGTAACATTAGGCATCTATTTAATAAGATAGAAAAAGTTAGAATCAACACAATTTAAGACAAATCACAAGACAAGGCATCACATGCATAGCTTTGGAAATCAAAACACACTAGTCATGGCATACATGGATCCATTACAAACAACCAAGGTTCAATTTATTTTAAACAACATTTGGGAAAATAAAATGATAAGTGTGGTGGTCCAACTAATGTGGTACATTACAATCCCATCTCACTTGCCAAGTTGGCTAACAGGGCATCCCTAGAGGCAATCTGTTTGTCTAGATCACAAGAATCCATTGCTAAGTCTATGATGTCCTTCCTTAGGCTTTGGTTGGTAGCCTCTAACTCTTGGGTATGCTTCTTTTCTTCCCTAAGGTCATTCTGGGTGTTAAGCATTCTGCACTTGATTCTATCACCAAGTTCTTTGATGGCCCTCCAAGCTGCATCCCTTGTTGAATCAAAGAATGTGGTGTGCATCATTGTGTTGGTGACCATGCAGAATCCTGAGTCCTTATGGTTGTCTTCCTTGTTTTTATACAAGTGAAGTTGCACCCACCAGTACTCAACTCCTTCATCCATCATAGGAAAACCTTTGTACACAGTTGCACCATGTATTCCCATGGCAACCATGAGGTCCTTGAGAGCCTTGGGGACTCTCTCACATTCCAAAGTCATAGTCATGAGTGGTCCCTTCTTCACGGCTTCGTTGATGGAGTTCATCTACAAATAGAGATGATAAAGAAGATTAGAAAAGTTTACGAGAAGAAAAGACAAGTGTGGAAGTTGTTGAAAATTTTTCCTTAGTGGTTTCCAATCCTAGGGTCATAATCCTATAGGCAACACAGTGCTCTGATACCATCTGTAAGATCCCTCCTTTGTAAAGGAAAGTATCCCTGTGATTGCAATGCTAGTCCCTGGATCAATGCTAGCATCCACAGTTTAAGATGAAGTGCACAGAAACAAAGGTCATTATTACATATCATTCCAGAGACAAACATAGTCTTTTACAACTCCATGGCCATAGGCCTAATACAAGAGTTCAAATATATAATAAGATAAATAAGTCTTCATCTTCATGTGCCACATGCAAGCATGTTGAGTGTAGACTCATGACTCCTAATCATCATCAGAATATCCTGCAACATCACAAGTTATAGCCACAGTGGGTCAATACATTGGAATAGTATTGGCAAGTGATACCTTAGTAGAATATTGGTGGACTAAATACTATATGCATTTTGGCTAAGTGTAGCTTAGGCTTGCTTTGCTTAATATAGGTTTTGCCTATCAAGTGAAAACACTAAGTTTTTCTTTGTCAAAATATTTCCCAAGGAACCACCAATAGACATTGGGGTCAGTCACCCTTGTTCAACCACAAGTTTTAATTTAGAAATTGGGATGTGGAGATTCTTGATAGCTTCCATGTCTTGATGCTCAAGTTGTCCAATACCAGGGACATGGCTAAGTACTTAGATTCTTCCATCTGCAGAGGTTGTGCACTTTCCCCACAAGACTTGATTTTCACCAAGACAGGACCTTTCAGAAGCCTTCCCTTAGACCAAAATGGACTGTTCCAACCTATCATCCCACTACCACCAACTGTCCAAATGGCTAAGTTATTGCAACCTATATGGTCCAGGCAGAGCCCATATTGCCAAGTGGCTGCACTAGAAACTTCTTAACATATGGCATCTCAAATCCCTTTGTTACTGGGTGGCTTTCCACAAGTGATATACACAAGGTAAACCATAGAAATGGGCCTGGTGTAACCACTCAACATAACCCATTCACAACCATTCCACCCAGGTGATTCATTCACTTAGTTATTTTATTAAGCAAAAACATAAGTCCAAAGACTTAGAAATATTTTCTCATAGCATGAATATATAACCACCCTTGGTTGCTACTAGCTAGGCTAAGCATGGCAGTGATAAGAATCTTAACTTAGAAATTTCTAGCAATTCTACAACTACTAGGATTTCCCAAGCATAGCATATATAGATCAAAAATATTCATGCAAGACTTAGCAAAATATTTCTAATGCATAGTTGAAAAACTTAGGAATAAAATTATGAAGCACCACTTGCCTTGGTAGTTTGGAGAGTAGCTACAATCCTCACAATCACAATCACTATTTGCACCAAAATCTACACATAAAATGATAGCACCAAATCACATACAAAAAAAAATACAAGCAAAAATATATGGATGCATTCAATATGATATGTGATGATTTTCTATATTCAACAAGACAAGTGCACAGTACTGATTAATAAACAAGTTCAAAACTTGCCAAACAACCTTTATTTGAATAACAAAACATTTCCCAAATATTTGTTATACACGAAATAGGCCTACACATGTTTTTGTAAAAATAACCATTTTAACAAAAACAAAACATTAAACACATTGCATATATGGAAAGGGATTTCTCTCCTGATTCCATTGATATAAAATTTGTCAAATTTGGACGTGGGAATCAAAAGTTATGAATTAAACAAGTTTAAACATCTAATAGATATAAAATCTGATTTTAAATCAAAGGACTGGCCACGCGGCAGCGTCTGATTGGCTGGTACCGTTTCGCACTGGATCGCGTCTGCGAAGCGTTGGATCTAACTAGATCGTGCGGCACAGATCTAAACTTACCCCTTCGTTAAGTGATCTATCCTATGCGTTAGATCTAGATCCTACGGTGTTCGATCAACCTACCAAGAACTGGCGCCAGCGGCGGCCGCGTGCGGTGGCTACAGAGGGGGTTGGGGTTGTCGGAGATGCTTACCAGACTTGCGGCGATGTGCTGAAGCTCAACGTGGCAGTGCTTGACAAGGGGCGCGCGGACACGACGAGGATTCCTCGTCGGAGTAGAGGCAGACGTCGGGCAAACCTTGGCGTCGTCGGAGGCGAGGTTCTGGTGCGCGCTAAGACGAACCAGTGAGGCTGTTAGATGCGCACAAACCAGGCGAACATGTACGTATCGAAAAGGAGAGAAGGGGTGGTCGGGAACTACCAAGAGGGGTCGCCAGAGTTGCGCCGAGCTTCGGTTGCTTCCAGTGAGGGACGGTGACGATGTTCTAGTATGATACAGAGAGAAAGAAAAGCATGAGAAGATGCACAGGGTCATGTAGAACATGCTCGCATGAAGCAGAGACAAAGGGGTGGACGAGGCTCACCGGAATTGGTCGCCGGAGGTCGTCAGTGCTGCGGTGGTGTGGGCACGATTACGGGCAGCCTGGTGGCGTGGAGTCTGTGCTGAGTGAGGGGAAATGAGTGGCGAGGGGAGGGGTTGAAGTAGGCGGCGACAGAAACGTTCATGAATCAAGGCTAATTATGCCGCGCCATTATCGGCATCAACGGCAGCGGCGACGTGGTCTGCGGGCGGGATTTTGGGGACGACGGAGTGACGTGGCCGCAGGGTCCACTTGTCAGCGAGAGGGTATGCGCGAACGCGGTGAGAAACAGAGGGAGAGGGGGAAACCCGGGTGGGCTGGTTTCGCTGTTGGGCCAAAAGCCTGGCGCCGGCCTTTTTCCTTTTCTCTATTCTTTTTCCATTTATGTTTTAATTTTCTGAATCCATTTTCAAACAATTTCAAATTCCATTTGAATTCAAATTTGTCCTAGATTTTTGTAGAGTGTAACACTCATATTTATGGGTATAAAAACATGTGGTCTCACTGTATTTAGCTTGGTCCTTTTGTTCAAACAAAATAAGAAGTGACATAGCACTTGATTTAAACAAATTTTGAAAATGGTTTTAAATCCATATTTATTTTGTAAATTTTGGTTTAAGCACTAGCAATCAAGCAAAACAATCTGAGAGCAACAAGGTTTGGTTTTTGAACAAATAACCCCTCCTTAGAAAGTATCATTTGATTTAATGTTGATCACATAAAATCATAGATCTCAAATTATGTTTTCTTTCAAATGAGTTTGAGTTTTGATCCCTAAATGATATGCATGCATGCATGATATGAAATATTTGAAAACATGATTTTAGGGATGTTACAGTTTTATACTTGAGAAGCTTAGTGAGCATAAGCTGTATGCCAAATTCAGCAAGTGTGAATTCTGGTTAAATGAAGTTGGATTTCTTGGACACGTTGTGTTAGGAGATGGTGTAGCAGTTGATCCCGCCAAAGTGTCAGCTGTAACTGAACGGGAATCTCCTAAGTCAGTGAAAGAAGTTTGTAGTTTTCTTGGCTTGGCAGGATACTATAGAAGATTCATTGAGAATTTCTCTAAGGTAGCTAAGCCAATGACGGAGTTACTAAAGAAAGACAAGAAATTTGCTTGGACTGAAGGATGTGAACTCAGTTTCCAAGAATTGAAGAAGAGACTAGTGACAGCACCAGTCTTATGTCTGCCAGATTTGGAGAAAGACTTCCAAGTTTATTGTGATGCATCTCATCATGGATTAGGTGCAGTTCTGATGGAAGAAGGGAAAGTTGTGGCTTATGCCTCGAGACAACTCAAAACTCATGAGGTGAATTATCCTACTCACGATTTGGAGTTAGCCTCTGTTTTCCATGCACTCAAAACATGGAGACATTGTCTTTTGGGAAAGCGATGTGAAGTGTTCACAGATCACAAAAGTTTGAAGTATATCTTCACTCAGAAGGAAATCAACATGAGACAAAGAACATGGCTATAACTCATCAATGACTATGACTTGAGTTTGTAATACCACCCCGGTAAAGCAAATGTTGTAGAGGATGCACTAAGCCGTAAGGTATTTGTGAATGGCCTTACTAAGGGAGAGTTTCCAGATGATCTGTGTGCCCAATTGAGAGACCTCAGATTAGAGATTGTGCCTGAAGGACATCTCATGTCATTGGATGTTCAACCCACCTTGTTGGACAAAATCAAGGAAGCCCAAAATACGGACAAGGAAATAGAAGAGATTAAGGAAAATATTGGTAAGGGAAAAGCCAAAGGATTCCATGAAGACGAACAGGGTACTTTATGGTATGGAAAACGTATCTGCGTTCCTCAAGATCCGGAGCTTCGGAAACTGATTTTACAGGAAGCACACAACTCACCATATTACATTCATCCGGGTAACACCAAAATGTACATGGATATGAAGGAAAGATTTTGGTGGAATAATCTCTAGAAGGACATCGCCGAACATATTGCTTTGTGTGATGTATGTAGTAGAGTGAAAGAGGAACGTCAGAAACCAGCAGGATTGTTACAACCACTACCTATTCCCGATTGGAAGTGGGACAAGATTGGCATGGATTTCATCACCGGATTGCTAAGGACCAGGTCAGGATATGATTCTATTTGGGTATTAGTGGATCGCCTCACTAAAGTGGCCCATTTCATACCCGTGAAGACAACCTATACAAGTGCTAAGTTGGCCAAGATCTATATGTATAGGATTATGTGTCTGCATGGAGTACCCAAGAGTATTGTGTTTGATAGGGTAACCCAATTCACTTCTCATTTTTGGAGGCAACTACATGAATCATTGGGAACGGGATTGGAATTCAGTACTGCTTTTCATCCCCAGACCGAAGGACAGACAGAAAGGACCAACCAGATTCTAGAGGATATGTTGAGGGCATGTGCCCTAGACTATGGAGCTAGTTGGGATGAAAGTCTGCCTTACGCAGAATTCTCTTACAACAACAGCTATCAAGCCAGTATTGAGATGGCACCGTTTGAGTTTCTCTATGGGAGAAAGTGTACCATCCCATTGCTATGGAATGGTGTGGGTGAAAGAAATTTGTTTGGACCAGAACTAATCAAAGAGGCTGAAGAGAAAGTCAAGCTAGTAAAGGACAGATTGAAGATAGCATGGTACCGACAGTAGAGCTACGCGGATCCTAAGCGTAGAGAAGTCACCTATGAAGTGGGTGATAGGGTTTATCTTAGAGTGTCACCACTTCGTGGAGTGAAGAGATTCAGAGTCAAAGGAAAATTGGCCCCAAGGTTTGTTGGACCATTCAAGATTCAGAGTCATAAAGGAGAAGTAGCTTATGAGATTGAATTGCCAGAATCATTGTCTGCCGTTCACAATGTGTTTCATGTGAGTCAGCTAAAGAAATGCCATCTAGAGATGGAAGAGACTTCTTTGAAGGATACCATACCTTTGGAGGAGGTCCAATTGGAAAGTGA
Source organism: Avena longiglumis (assembly GCA_030063025.1). Lineage (NCBI taxonomy): Eukaryota > Viridiplantae > Streptophyta > Magnoliopsida > Poales > Poaceae > Avena > Avena longiglumis. Next base: position 333,950,391 of record CP125978.1, read on the forward strand.
TCTCACTTATGAGGAAAAACCTATCAAGATTCTTGAGACTGCAGAAAGGGTTACACGGACAAAGACTATCAAATTCTGCAAAGTTCAGTGGAACCATCATTCCGAAGAAGAGGCACCATGGGAAAGAGAAGATGACCTTCGGAAATACCACCCTCACCTATTTGCTAGCCAATCCGAATCTCGAGGGAGAGATTCACCTTAAGATGGTTAGATTGTAACATTCTTAAAATCATGTTTTCAAAGTTTGCACATCATTCATGCATTCATACTCATTTTAGGATCATTTCCTCAAAAATCAGAAACTTGTGATCTATCATTTTATGTAAAGCAAGGCATTAGACTTATTGCTACCTTATAATAAGGAAAACCTTGTTTTGATCAGTAGAGAATTGATCCTAAGATTTATTGATCTTTTCTAAATCTTGTTCAAAGTTTCAAACAAGAATCAAAAGTTAAAACCATTTGTATGCCTATTACAAATAATCATTTAAGGCATGGTTTTAATTCTGTTTTAATGGACCAAAGTGTTTGTGATCAAACATCAATGTTTTATACATAAATATATGCTTGAATCATTCTAAAAAAATCCAGAGGAAGTTTGAATTCAAACTCATTCAAAAAGCATTTGAAAATGATTTCAGAAAATCAAATAAGAAATAGAAAAGGAGAAAAGAAATGGAAAAGGGCCGGCGCCACCATTCCACCCCAACAGCAGAAACAGCCCAAAAGCTAGCCCACCCAGGTTCCCCTCTTTTCTCTCTCTCACCTGCACCCGCTTCACGAAATCGCCTTCGGGCCCAAGCAGTCAGCATCTTCTTCCCTTGAAGCAGACTGCCGCCACCGGCGTTTCCTCCAGAAACACCGCGTTGATTTCGCGCTTAATTGGCATTGAACCACTGCGTAATTCTCTCGCCCCTCCTGGCTACTTAAACACCTCGCCGCCGCGGTCATTTCCCCCACACAACACACTCTCCTCGCCACCAGGCTGCCAGTATTTCGAGTCGCACCGCCGCTGCCCGACGAAATCCGGCGTGCGATTACGGTGAGCTACGAGCGCCCCTCTGCCTCTGGTTCAAACGAGCGTGACCCTCGTGTCCTTGTGCATCTGTTGACACCTCTGGTTTTCCTGCTTGTGACCCAGGTTGCCATCCCCGTTCATGCCCGCAAACGCCTGAGCCGTCGCTCGACTCCAACGAACGATTTAGGTAAAATCCGAGTGCCCCTTGCCTTCTCCTCGATAATGTCGTGTTCGCCATAACCTTGCGCACCTCCTGTCGTGTTCACGCGTGTAACACCCTCAGAATCGGCCCTATGCAAGTTCCAGCGCTTCCCGCCAAACCCGCATAGAAACGATTCAAAGGTGCCCACCAGGCACTTGCGTGCGGGTGGAAAACGAAGTAATAACATTACACAACAGTCCTCGATGGGACCCACAGAACAGATATATATATACAACAGCGACTCAATGAGTCAAGAATACGAATATAATATACAAAGATCCAATCACCTTGAAAACGATAGAGCGTCCGACTACGGACAAGATGCAAATGGGGCTAAGAGCCCTGAAGAATAACCAATGGCGTCCATAACCCTGCCCGCCAAGCGGAAGGGTAACCTCGCTAACGACGCCGAGCTCAAAACCTGCTTAAACAAAGGGGGCCGACAAAGGGCAAAGGAAAAAGAGAGAGCGGTCGATCGAGGCCAAGACACGGCGAGGCTGAACGGCGGTCCTCGCCTACATAGGTATGGTGGACTGAGCGGCAGCGCAACATGCACTAAACAACCTATAGAGACTCGATATAACTGTCGGCTATCAGAGAGGGATAAGAAAGACCTACTCGGAACCAACCTGAATCCAACACCAAACAACCCCATCCTGGCATTTCCCCCTCGAGACCCAACGAGGAAGTCATCCAAGGAACTCACACAGTTGGCAATTTTATTTATTCGGTTATCGTTGCAGCAATTACTAGTCAAGTATAGATACTCATCCTGATAAAATAAGCAGTGGGCACTTTTATTTAACCATTCCGTTATAGTTACAACACTTACTAATCAGATATAGATAGCATGAGATAACCCCAAAACCCAGCAGTTGTTGGTACTTTTATTTAGCCATTCCGTTGTAGTTGCAATACTTACTAGTCAGGTACAATGGTCGCAAGCGACACTCCAAACAAGCAATTGTGGGCAGTATTATTTAGCCATTCCATTATAGTGAAGCTGATTACTAGTCATTATAAAGTCAAATTTATAGCACAACTTTAGTTATGCTTGTCTATGGTCGAGATACTGTGCTCCAAGTCGTCCATAACCGCGGACACGGCTTTCAGAAAGTTTTACCCGGCCGGGGTGCACCAATAGCAACACACGCTCGATCAACCTCGGAAAAACCAAATCAAAACCCAACGAGGCCTTCACGACAAAGCAATCACAGGATTCAGAAATATTTCAGGGGGACACCCCATTGAGTAGACCAAGCGGTAAGCTAGCTCGAGACGGACTCAAGGTTTGCGTCAATGGTCAGAAACGATCGGGAACCCGAAGTGTGGCTGGGCTTGTCGATACCGCGAAAACACTCCGCTTACCTAACAGACAGTGTGCTCCTCGCACAAACGTAAATCTGAGTAGCATGGCATAAGTACAGATCGTAAATAAAACCTCAAACTAGTTTGTGGCCCCAAGAAATAAGAATGAATCATGCTCGCTCGGGGTCCCATAATCCTCCCGGATGTGGATAGCGCGATAAATCAAGGAACAGGTATCAAGTACTCGGGGTCCTACGGGACACAAGTGGGCGTTCGGAAACCAAATATTATCTATCACCCACCGATGCCTCTGCTTACTTCAATTTTAGTTGTTAAACAGGAATTAAAGTGAACGGTAAGTAAAACCAGGATCATCTCCAACAACAACATGCGGCAATACATCAACAACTGTGGCACTGGACGACACGCAACAACACTTGAGCAAGCGACTATGACGCGCAAGGCCAACTATCTACCAAACAACAGGTGATAGGATGTGTCCAAGGCAATATAAGGCTGCAAGGGATATCAAGGGTACGGAAACTAGAGCATCGCAACACAGATAGCAATAGATCAACAGGAGGGAATAAATACTATAAAAGTAAGATAGGTAGAAAGGGGGAGATGCTCGCCTGAAAAGCATTGTCGAAGGTTCAACCGAAGATCGGGTCGACACTCGCATCAACTCAACGGCCTTATCCGCGAAGAAGCAAAACACTAGAATAAACACCGGATGCAATATTTAATACAACGGCAGAAGATCGGCATGATGCATGCATGATGTATGACATGGCAAAGATGCGATGCGATTAGGTCCTATTAAGTGGAACCGGGGTCCCGACAATTAATCAAATGGTTCAAGTTGTTTAACTACCCCGCAATTTAAATGTTGTATTAACAAGGTAAGATGAGTTACCGGTTCGCTACACAAATTTAAATGAGGCCAGTATAAGGCTAGATTTGCCCGCATATGGGCCCCATATTTAATTATAAGGTGAATCGGCTTAAGGCCCCCAAACCACAGACAAGCATGCATGCAAGATGAATGATGATTATGCAACAGGTTTTATATTTAGCATTTATAAAATAGGGCTCGGGAAAAGGTTCACACATTTAGGGTTCGACGAACTTGGGGTTCCGGGGTCGGGGCTCGGGGTCCGGAGTTCGACGGGATCGTTCTCGAATAACTGAGGTAGATCTTGTCGCATTCGGGAAGCAGGACTTGGTTCGGTGTCGGGGCACATCGGGTTCTTCCGGGGCGTGTCGGCGGTCATGGCGTCCGGAAGACGATCTTGGCGGCCTTCGGGTTCGGTCCGCGGCGTCCGAGAGGAAGTATCTGGCGTTCCGGGGACGCTACTGTCGCATCCGCGGTCGTCGGTTCGTGCCGACAGTCTTGTCGTCTCACGACGGAGATCTTGGGGTCCGGCGGTAGATCTTGTCGATCCCACTCCAACGGCCTTGTTGTTCCGTCGCGTAGATCTTGGGGAGGTTTTCGGGGTTCCACGGGTTCGGCTCGACCATCGGAATCCGGGAACGGGTCTTGGCGAACTTGGCGTGTCGAGGTGCGTTTTTCGGGTCCGGCGCCGGTTCCCTGAGGGTGATCTTGGCATCGGGGAATCTTCGGGCTCGGCCATCAGATCCAGGTAGACGACCTTGTGGTCCACGACGAAGTACTTGTATTTTGGCTTCGAGCGACGTTGACGATCTTGGACCGGTATCGAGACTTGCGAGTGGCACGATGCACATCCTTGCAAACGTCGGCGACGAGCCGGTCTTGTCGATGAGGGGATCTCGGTGCCTTGTCAGTGTCCTCCGGGGTGGGTTATCCTTGGCATCGAAGATTGTCCCGCGAAGGTCTTTATTCCACCATGCACAAGGATGGTGTCGCAAAACAGGAGCACCCTCACTTAAACCCAGCAGGCACTACCCGAACTCAGGAAGTCGAGCAGTGACAGAGGAAAGTGGCGATTCCCGACACTGGAGGTACCACGAGGCTTGGTTGACCCAGCAGTTGTTGGTACTGCAAGGAGGCGTGCGAGCCAGTGCAGAGGCCAGCGACGAACAGGGAACGCGGGGGGCACTGGCGGCGGGATGAGGACAGCGCCGAGCGGTGAGGGCCCGTCGGCGGTGGAGGCTCCAGGGTGAGGAGAGGGATCGACGGCGGTTCCTGGCATCGGGGCAACGCGGTGGAAGGAGAGGCGGGCCCGGGCCGGCGTCGGGCTAGCGCGGGCGGAGCGGCTGTAGACGAGGAGGCGGGCAGCGGCTGGCGTCGGTGGGGACGAGGCGGCTCGCGCCGGGCGGCGCTCTGGAGGAGGCTGGGCGGAGAGACGGCGAGGCGGTGGGCGGTCCGCGAGGCGGCGGGAGGAGGTCGAGGCAGGCCCGCGGTGGTGGTCAAGCGGTGGCGGCTGGAGCTCGGGACGCGGCCGGGCGGCGGAGGGGTGCGTGCTGGGCGGGAAACGGGCAGGCGAGGTGTGCGTGGCCGGGCGAGGGCCCAGGAGGCTGGGCAGGCGGGAGGGAGCGTGGTGGAGCTTGGCGGGTGGCGCAGGTCGGAAGGCGGGCGATGGAGAGGGAAGGCGGGGTCGGACGGCGATGGGGAAGAAAGAAGAAGGAGAGCGTCGGGGAGAGCCAGGGAGAGAGAGAGGAACGGCGCGTGGGGACTGGGGTCGAGGGTGGACCTGCCAGGTGGGGACAGGCAGGTCGGTGGGGACTGGCAGGGTGGGGCCGCGCGGGGGTGTGCGTGAGTGGGGGTGGAGCTGGCTGCGCGCGTGGTGGGTGGACCGGTTCCTGTGTGCGTGTGTGGTGTGTGTGTGGGAGTGGGGAGAGAGAGAGGTGAGGGAGAGGGGTAGGATTAGGTGGCAGATGGGGATTGGGTGAGGGAGAGAGGAGAGGTGAGGTGGCGAGAATAGGACTGGTAGTAAAAGGTTCTTGGGTTGGGCCGTTTTGGAACTGGGGTGGTCGTTCGGGTCTATCCGGCCCGTCCGACTGCCCCACTAAAATAATATAATATTTTATTCGATTAAAACAGAGCCTCTGCAAACCGATAGCAGACAAAACAAAATAATCCGGAGACCCGGTTTTGGTGTTTGAATAAAGATGGGGCGTTTAGAAAACAAAGTAGGTTTTGCGAAAATAGTTTTATGCGAACAGATGCAAGATGATGACGATGCTCAAATGCAATGTGGCATGATGACATGAGCATGCGGTCATGATGATGCAATGCACAAAATCAACGCGATTTTCTAGTAGTGGTTTTGCGGGATGCCACAACGCGAGTCTGGTAAGCCACTACCCAGCCCCTAGCCCCCTCTGGAATCACCGGAGCATCACCGGCAGAAGCGCCGCCGCCGCCAGCACCCATTGGCGCTGCCAGTCTTTGGTCATTTGCGTCGTAGCTGTTAGATCTATATTTGATGCTCAGGATTAGATCACTTAAGTGAACCGGTACGCACAGATTTGGCCGTGCGCTTCCACTTAAATCCAACAGCTCTCATTGATCGATCCACACGAAACGGTATCGGCGAATCAGAAAGCGCCGCGTGTCTATGTTTTAAATTTAAAATCTGGAATTAGATCTATTAGTTGTTCAAATTTGCAAAGTTCATAACTTTTGATCCACACGTTCAAATTTTGCAAATTTTATATAATTGGAATCAGGAGAAAGAATTCTATCCAATTATACACTTTGTTTAATAAATTGCATCTGTAAAATGGGTTGTTTCTTTGCAGAGACATTCATAAGCTTATTTTGTATATAAAAATTGTATAGAAAATGTTCTAATGGCCAAATTAATTTTATTAAGTGTATAATTGTTTTGCTTATGATTCAGTACTGTTTCACTTGTCTTGTTTGATTTAGAAAAAATATCACATGGCATTTGCATGCATTCATATATATTTAATTTGGTGCTATCATTTTATGTGTAGATTTTGGTGCTAGTAGTGATTGTGGTTGTGAAGATTGTTGCTACTCCCCCAACTACCAAGGCAAGTGGTGCTTCATATTTTTGTCCCTATATTTTGACTATGCATTAGAAATATTAGGGTTGCATGAGTATTTTGCTAAGTATCTATATGCTATGCTTGGGAAATCCTAGTAGTTGTAGAATTGTTAGAATTTTCTCTAAGTTAAGATACTTGCTATTGCTATGCTTAGCCTATATAGTAGTAACCAAGGGTGGAATATATACATGCTATGGAAAAATATTGCTAAGTCTTTGTCTTATGTTTTTGCTCAACAAAACAACTAAGTGAATGAAACACCTGGGTGGAATGGTAATTGCTTGGTGGTTTTTGGTTGAGTGGTTACACAAGGCCCATTTCTATGGTCTCCTTGTGTATCTCACTTGTGGATTGCCACCCAGGAACAAAGGGATTTGAGATGCCAAATGTTAATAAGCTTCTAGTGCAGCCACATGGCATTATGGGCTCTGCCTGGATCATATAGGTTGCAATAACTTAGCCAAATGGACAGTTGGTGGTAGGGGATTGATAGGTTTGGAGCGCGTCCATTTTGGTCTAAGGGAAGGCTTATGAAAGGTCATGTCTTGGTGAAAATCAAGTCTTGTGAGGAAAGTGCACAACCTCTGCAGATGGAAGAAACTAAGTACTTAGCCGTGTCCCCGGTAATGGACAACTTGAGCATCAAGACATGGAAGCTATCAAGAATCTCCTCATCCCAATTTTCTAAGTAAAACTTGTGGTTGAACAAGGGTGAAGGTTCACCAATTTCTATTGGTGGTTCCTTGGTAAAGTTTTTCCAAATAAAACTTAGTGTTTTCAACTAATAGGTAAAACCTATTTTGAGCAAAGCAAGCCTAAGCTACACTTATCCAAATTCATGTAGTAACTAGATGATAATATTCTACTAAGGTATCACTTGCCAATAATATTCCAATGTATTGACCCACTATGGCTGTAACTTGTGATGTTGCATGTAACACCCTCAGAATCGGACCTATGCAAGTTTGAGCAAAATTCGCCAAACCCGCATAGAAACGATTCAAAGGTGCCTACCAGGCACTTTCGTGCAGGTGGAAAACAAAGTAATAACATTGCACAACAGTCCTCGATGGGACCCATAGAACAGATATATATATATAACAACGACCCAAAGAGTCAAGAATACAGATATACGGTACAAAGATCCAAATCACCTTGAAATGATAGAGCATCCAACTACGGACAAGATGCAAATGGGCTAAGAGCCCTGAAGAATAACCAATGGCGTCCATAACCCTGCCCAGGCCAAGCCGGAAGGGTAACCCTGCTAACGACGTCGATCTCAGACCTGCTTAAACCAAAAGGGGTGCCGACAAAGGGCAAAGGAAAAAAAAGAAGGAGTGTCGATCGAGGCCAAGTGCAGCGAGGCTAGAATTGCGGTCCTCGCCTACATAGGTATGGTGGATCAAGCGGCAGCATGCACTAAACAACCTATAGAGACTCGATACAACTGGCGGATATCAGAGAGGGATAAGAATGACCTAACCGGATCCAACCTGAAGCTATCACCCAAACAAACCCATCCTGGTGTTGCCCCCTCGAGACCAAACGAGGAAGTCAACCGAGGAACTCACACAGTTGGCAGTTTTATTTATTCGGTTATCGTTGCAGCAATTACTAGTCAGGTTTAAAGATAGTCGTCCTGATAAAATAAGCGGTGGGCCCTTTTAGTTAACCATTCCGTTGTAGTAGCAACAATTACTAATCAGATACAGATAGCATGAGATAAACCCAAAACCCAGCAGTTGTTGGTACTTTTATTCAGCCATTCCGTTGTAGTTGCAAGATTTACTAGTCAGGTACAATGGTCGCAAGCGACAATTCAAACAAGCAATTGTGGGCAGTATTATTAGCCATTCCATTATAGTGAAGCTGATTACTAGTCATTATAGAGTCAAATTTATAGCAATAAACTTTAGTTATGCTTGTCTATGATCGAGAATCTTGTGCTCCAAGTCGTCCATATCCATGGACATGGCTTTCGTAAAGTTTTACCCGGGGTGCACCAATAACACACGCCGATCAACCTCGGAAACCAACTCAAAACCCACGAGGCTTTCACGAACAATCACAGGATTCGAAATATTTCAGGCCACCTTAAAGTAGAACCATAGCAATTTAGCCGATCGAGACGGACTTAAGGTTTGTGGGGACGGCGATAAACGACTGGGAACCCGAAAGTGTGGCTGGGCTTGTCGATACCACGTAAACGGGTCACAATTCCTAAACAGTACAGTGTGCTCCTCGCACAAACGTAAATACATAAGTAGCATGGCATAAGTACAGGATAGTAAATAAAACCTCAAACTAGTTTGTGGCCCCAAGAAATAAGACTGAATCAAGCTCTGGCTCAGGGGGGGTCCCATATACCTCCCGGATGTGGATAGCGCGATAAATCAAGGAACAGGTATCAAGTACTCGGGGTCTTACGGGACACAAGTGGGCGTTCGAAAACCAAATATTATCTATTGCCCACCGATGCCTCTGCTTATTTCAATTTTAGTTGTTAAACAGGAATTAAAGTGAACGATAAGTTAAGCTATGATCATCTCCAACATCAAACATGCGGCAAGGCTCCAACAATTGTGGCACTGATCGACACGTAACAGCACTTGAGCAAGCGACTACGACGCGCAAGTCCAACTAACTACCAAACAACAGGTAATAGGATGTGTCCAAGGCAATATACGGCTGCAGGGAATATCACGGGTACGGAAACTAGAGCAACGCACACAGATAGCAATAGATCAACAGGAGGGAAGTAAATACTATAAAAGTAAGATAGGTAGAAAGGGGATATGCTGCTTTGAAAACATTCAAGATTCACCAAGATCGGTAAGCTCACATCAACTCAACGGCCTTATCCGCGAAGAAGCAAAACACTAGAATAACACCGGATGCAATATTTAATACAACGGCAGAAGATCGGCATGATGCATGTATGTTGTATGGCATGGCAAAGGTGCGATGCAATTGGGTCAGATTAAGCGGAACCGGGGTCCCGACAATTAATTAAATGGTTCAAGTTATTTAGAACCCCCGCAATTTAAATGTTGTTTTAGCAAGACAAAAGTTGGCACCGGTTCGCTACATCAATTTAAATGAGGCCTGTATGAGACTAGATTTGCCCGCATATGGGCCCCATATTTATTTATTAGGTGAATCGGCATAAGGCCCCCAACCCAAAGATATGCATGCGGAAATGACAATTTAATATGCAACAAGTTATATAGATGGCATTTATAAAAATAGGGTTCTCGGAGAGGGGTTCACACATAAGGGGTCTCGACGATCTTGGGGTTCCGGGGTTCGGGGTCCGGGGTTCAGGGTTCGACGGAAACGTTCTCGGACTCCGGGATCGTTCTCGGATATCGGGGGGTAGCTCGTGTCGCGTCTGGGAAGCAGGAATTGTGTCGGTGCCGTCGTATCGGGTCGGTCTTGGCGTTCGGGAAGAAGTACTTGTCGCACCGGGGTCTCGGTAGGCGATCTTGTCGGTTCCGCGGTTTTGGTTGTCGGTGTCGGACTCGGGTCTCGGCACTGAAGATCTTGGCGAGGGGTTCGGGTTCCGGGCGCCGGGATCGGTCCCGGGGAGATCTATCCTCGGATGGTCTTGGCCGCGTCATAAGTGATGCAGATCTTGGACTTGTGCATCGGCACATGGCTCCTCGACTTGGTTTTGGGCAACCCCATTTTAACAACACCACACGATACAATCGGTGGCCTCTTCGGTGTAGGGCCTTGACGTTGTGCTCCTGTCGGGTCGGGGCAGAGGCAGTGGCGGTGCACTAGACCGCCCAGCCGGACGCGTGGAACGGCGGCAGGTTCGGGGGCCGCGGACGGTGCACGGAAGACCGGAGCTCGGCGCTTGCTCGCGGTGGGCTTGGGTCGAAGACGGCAGAGGCGGCGGGCACGCAGGGCCGACCCGCGGTGGTCGCTGCTGCGGCCAGCGGCGCTCGGGAACTCGCTGCCGGAGGTCAACGGGAGGGCTCGGCGGCGGGGCACGGGCGGAGGCGGCAGCGAAGACGCGCCGAGAAGGCCGCTGGTGGTGGCGAGGCGGCGCGCGAGGCTTCGGGAGGCGGACGCCTTGCTCGAGCGGCGGAGGTGAGGCGAACGCAAGCCGGGCTCGAGGAGAAAGGCCGGGCGCGGCCGAAAGCACGGACCGGGCGGCGCCTTCGAGGAGGAGGATGGAGCGAGGCAGCGAGCACGGCCTGCAGAGGACAGGCGCGGGGAAGATGCGGCGGGCTCTCCGGCCTGGGCGGAGGGTGAGGGCGCGAGCCAGCGGGAGGGCCGAGGTTGCACAGGGACGTCCATGACGGGGAGACGACGCCATGAGCTGTGGCTGGAGGAGAAGCGGGGAGGAGCTACGGGCGAGGGCGAGCCTGGCCGAGGCGGCGCTTCGAGCTTCAAGGCGCGGGGACTGGGCGAGCGAGAGGTGGGCGGGCCGGAGGAGGGAGAGCGCGGGGTGGAGGTTGGGAGGCGGCGCGAGGCGGAGGACGCGAGGCCGGGGCTAGCAGGAGGCGGCGCCGGCGAGGGGGCTTGGGAGGGAACGGGGACGAGGCGGGGTCGGGTGGCTCGCGAGAGCGGCGGTGGCGGAGGAGGGAGAGGTGGACGCGGCGCGGAAGGGGCGAGGTGAGGGGTAGGAAGCGGCGCCGGCGACGCGAGGTAGGGCGGGAGGCGCAGTCGACGGGGCAGCGGGGCGAGCCGGGGAAGAAGAACAGGGGAGGAGAGGGAGGTTGGGGAGGGCGCGGGGACGCGGTGGGCTTGGGTGTGTGTGGTGTGCTGCGCGCGCGTGTGTGCTGTTTGGTGTGTGTGGCAGGAGAGAGAGTGGGGGGGAAGGGAGAGAGGGGTGAGACAAGTGGCAGAGTTAGATTGGTTAGGGGGGAGGTGAGAGTGAGGTGGCGCAACGGGATTGGTTGGGGTGATGTGGCCAGCGGGTTGGGGTAGATAAATTGGTAGCTGTAGGATTTAGAAGGGCGGGTGTAGGTGGACCGATTTAATTCCGGGGTGGTCGTTCGGGTCGTTCGGCCCGTTCGACTGCCCCACCAAAATAACTTAATATTTTATTTACTTTAATTGGACCGTTTGCAACCCGATAGCAACAAAACAAACCAACTCCGGAGACCCGGGGTTTTGCGTTTGAATAAAGATGGGGCGTCTGGAAAACAATCGGGCTTTGCAAAAATAGTTTTAGACAAACAACATATGATGATGACGATGCAATGCACAAATTCAACGCGATTTTCTAGTAGTGGTTTTTGCGGGATGCCACATTGCAGGTTACTCTGATGATGATTAGGGGTTATGAGTCTACACTCAACATGCTTGCCTGTGGCACATGAAGATGAAGACTTCTATTTTATATTGTTAAGTTAAACACTTGTACTAGCCTATGGCTATGGAGTTGTAAAAGACTATGTTATCTCTGGAATGACGATGTAATAATGACCTTTGTTTTTGTGTACTTCATCTTAAACTGTGGATGCTAGCAATTGATCCAGGGACTAGCATTGCAATCACATGGATCTTTAAATTTATAAAGGTGGGATCTTACAAAAGGTGGCATTGAGTGTTCGAAAAGTATGTGTTCAGGCACATGGATCAAGAGTGAGATTTGTCCATCCATATGACGGATAGATATAATCTGGGCCCTCTCGGTGGAATGCCATCCAATTGGCTTGCAAGCATGTGACTGGCTCACAAGGGATCACATATCACGGGAACGAGAAAAGAGTACTTATCGGTAACGAGGTTGAACTAGGTATGCAGAGATACCGACGATCAAAACCTCGGATAAGTAAACTATTGTGAGACAAAGGGAAATTGGTATCGTATGTAAGTGGTTCATTCGATCACAAAGTAATCGTAGAAATATGTGGGAGATATATGAATTTCCAGATTCCTCTATTGGTTATTGATCGTAGAAGTGTCTCGGTCATGTCCGCATAATTCACGAACCGTAGGGAGACACACTTAAGGATTCGGTGTTGTTTAGTAGATATGGAATGTTAGTAGGGATACCGAATGTTGTTCGGAGTCTCAGATGGGATCCGGGATATCACGAGGAGATCTAGAATGGTCCGGAGAATGTGATTCATATAAGTAAACTCCGATTCCAGAGTTCGGGAAAGATTCCGATGTTTTCATCGGAGAGGTTCTAGAAGGTTCACCGAACCGGAAGGGGAATGGACCATGAATGAGTCATGGATAAGTGGAATGATTGGATCATATCCTAGGTCACTTGGTTTGGGCATTTGCAAGAGAGAATTAAAGCTCTAAATTGAAAGTCAAACGGTTAGTTTGAAAAGTCAAATTGGAACAATGGTTTCCTAGTGGAAGAAGGAAAGAGTCCTTCTCTCAATCCAACTTGGGTTTGGGTTTGGATTCAAACCCACCCCTCCCAAGGCTGCCCCCCTCTCATAAATAGAGGGGGAGGGCTGCCCCAAACACCAAACCCTAGCCCTCCCCACACCCGTGCGCTGCCGCCAAGCCACCGCCGCACGCCGTCGCCGCCTCGTCGCCGCCGCCCTAGCCGCCGCCGACACCTCCTCCTCCTCCTCCCGGTCTTCTAAACTCTAGATCACCGGGAAACCCTAGATCCACCATAACTCGCACCGGCTTAGGCGAAGCCCTGCGAGATCTTCCCTCTACTTCCGACACCACACTGTCGTGCTGCCGGAATAGCGAGGGGAGAACTACAACCGCCGTTGTCTGCTGGAACAAGGGAGAGGAAGGTCTTCATCGAGTACCAAACATGTGACCGACTGCAGAAGCGCTGCCGGAACGCAGCGCCGGAAGGATCGTCTACGCGATCTTGAGATCGGCAAGTTTACGACTACATCACCCACGAGAATATGCTCTCGTTAACCGCTTTGGAATCTTCGAGGGTGAGTGCTTCTATCGACTCGTTGCTACAATCTAGTAGATAGATCTTGGCTTGTTTCTGTGCATGCGGTAGAATTTTTTGTTTTCCATGCTACGAACCCCTACAGTGGTATCAGAGCCGTTTCTATATGTAGATTTGTTGCACGAGCAGAACACAATGGTAATTGTGGGCGATGGTGATTTTATTGTCAATTGCTTTTTGTGTACTTTGCATCTTGCGCTATGATAGGATGAAGCGGCCCGGGCTAACTTTACATGACATCGTTCATGAGACTTGCTCCACGCTCAACATGCAACTTGTATTACATAAGTGGCTTTGTGTGTGTCTGTCTCCCCCATCATATTATAGATTCAATTTACAACGGGCACTTGATAGTTCAAACATCAATGTTGTGGTTCTTGTTCGTAAGTTAGAATGACACTTATTGAAAGCCCCAAACCACGTAAAATATGCAAAGAAAATTAGAGGCGTCTAACTTTGTTTTGCAGGGGTGTGTTGTGATGTGATATGGCCATGATTATAATTATATATGATGTATGCAATGTTCCTTATTGTAAGTCCGCAACCGGCAGGAGCCATATGGTTGTCTTTTAATTCCGTTAAGACCTGCGTGTCTATTCAAAGTAGTTGTAATAGTTGATGCTGGTGGACGACAACCATGAAGCGGCGCCCATTGACCTTGACGCCATGCCGGTGATGATGGAGATCATGTCCGTTCTTGAAGATGGAGATCGGAAGCATAAGAAGAAAGGACATATCATATCACATATTATGAATTGCATGTGATGTTAATCCTTTTATGCATCTTGTATTGCTTAGTTCGCGACGATAGCATTATAAGATGATCCCTCAAGCACAAAAAATTCAAGTTATAAAGTGTTCGTCCTTAGTAAGCACCATTGCTAAAGCTTGTTGTTTCGAAGCACCACGTGATGATCATGTGTGTTAGATTCTGTGAGTGTATACAACGTGAGCAAGCCAGATTTGCTCATGCGGAAGCTAAGGTTTGATCTTGACGAGCCTAGCATGTACAAACATGGTCTCGGAACACGGATCACCAAAAGGTAAAGCATGAGTCATATAGGAGATATGATGAACATGTTGATTGTTTGCCATTGAAGCTACATCAACTCTCGTGATGATCGGTTTTGATGTGGTGGATTTGGTTCGTGTGAGCACTAAAGCAATGTGAGGGATATTGTTTTGAGTGGGAGCTCACCTAGATTAATTTAACTATTAATTAGAACTCAGTTTGTCATAAACTTAGTCTAAACTATTGCAAATATGTTATAGATCAATGGCGGCCCCTACCATCAATTTTAATGCGTTCCTAGAGAAAGAAAAGTTGAAGAACAATGGAAGCAACTTCGCGGATTGGTTCCGCAATTTGAGGATTGTCCTCAATGCTGGTAATTTGACCTATGTGTTGGATGCACCGCTGGGTGACCCTCCTGCAGCTGATGCTACCGATGAGGTAAAGAATGTTTTCCTCGCTCGGAAGAATCAGTACTCCATAGTTCAGTGTGCTATCTTGTATGGTTTCGAATCGGAGCTTTAGAAAAGGTTTGAGAACCATGACCCACATGATATTGTCCGTGAACTCAAAATGATATTTGAGGCTCACGCGGCAGTTGAGAGTTATGAGGCTTCTAAAAAGTTCTTTAACTACAAGATGGAAGAGAGAAGCTTCGTCAATGAGCACATGCTTAATATGTATGGGCACACAAGCAAGCTTCAAAGCTTAGGTATAGTTATTCCTAGTGCTTTGGGGATTCACCGTGTCCTCCAATCACTACCACCAAGTTACAAGAACTTTGTGATGAACTAAAATATGCAAAACATGGACAAGTCGTTGCCCGAACTCTTCTCGATGTTAAAGTCTGCGGAAGTGGAGATCAAGAAAGAGCACCAAGTATTGATGGTCAATAAGACCACCAAATTCAAGAAGCAAGGCAAGTCTAAGAAAAGGGGAAACTTCAAGAAGGGCGGTAAGAAAGTTACTGCGCCGGCGAAGAATACCAAGGCTGGGCCTAAGCCTGATACTGAGTGCTTTTACTGCAAGGGAGAAGGTCACTGGAAGCGGAATTTCCCTAAGTACTTGGCGGATTTGAAGAACGGCAACATCAAGAAGAAAGGTATATCCGATATACATGTTATTGATGTGTATATCACTAGTACTCGTAGTAGTGCCTGGGTATTTGATACTGGTTCGGTTACTCATATTTGTAACTCAAAATAGGTGCTGCAGAATAGACGGAAGCTAGCGAAGAACGGGGTGACGATGCGCGTTGGAAATGGATCAAAGGTTGATGTGATCGCGGTCGGCACGCTACCTCTTCATCTACCATCGGGATTAGTTTTATACTTAAATAATTGTTATTTGGTGCCTGCATTGAACATGAACATTATATCCGGATCATGTTTATTGCGAGATGGTTACTTGTTGAAGTCCGAGAATAATGGTTTTTCGATTTATATGAGTAATATGTTTTATGCACATGCACCTTTGATAGATGGTCTATTCTTATTGAATCTTGATTGTGGAAATACAAACATTAATAACATTGAAGCTAAATGTTTGAAATTGAGTGATAACTCGACCTATATGTGGCACTGTCGTCTTTGTCATATTGGAGTGAAGCGTATGAAGAAACTCCATTCCGATGGACTTCTTGAATCACTTGATTTCAAATCACTTGAAAGATGCGAAGCATGTCAGATGGGTAAAATGACTAAGACTCCATTTTCTGGTATGATGGAGCGAGCTACGGACTTATTGGAAGTCATACATACCAATGTGTGTGGCCCAATGAGCGTAGCATCGCGCGGTGGTTATCGTTATGTTCTTACCTTCACGGATGATTTGAATAGATATGGGTATATCTATTTCATGAAACATAAGTCCGAAACTTTCGAGAAGTTTAAGGAATTTCAAAGTGAGGTAGAGAATCAACGTAACAAGAAGATTACATTTTTATGATCTGATCGTGGAGGTGAATATCTAAGTTACGGGTTTGGAGAGCATTTGAAGAAATGCGGAATACTTTCACAATTGACACCGCCGGGAACACCACAACATAATGGTGTGTCCGAACGTCGTAGTCGAACTGTCTTAGATATGGTTCATTCTATGATGTCACTTATAGATTTACCGCTATCGTTTTGGGGTTATGCGTTAGAAACAGCCGCATTCACTTTAAGTAGGGAACCGTCTAAATCCGTTGAAACGACACAGTATGAATTATGGTTTGGGAAGAAACCTTAATTGTTGTTCCTTAAAGTTTGGGGTTGCGAAGCTTATGTAAATAAGTTACAGCCCGACAAGCTTGAACTCAAAGCGGAAAAATGTGTCTTCATAGGATACCCGAAGGAAACTATTGGGTATATGTCACATCCCAAATTTTCGATTTGGTCTTGCATATCATTCATTGCATCGCATCATATCTTACCATGCATTACCGTCGAGTAGAGAGGATCGACGAAACGCTATTTGCGAAAACCTATTTTTGTTTCGACCCGAGTTTCCTGCGGGGAGCTTTAGAGGGACTTGCGACAACCACCCCTGTAGATTCGAGTTTTCGCACAAACTTCGACTGAAGGTTGTTCCCCTCGACGATCTGAACCGTAGGTGCGAGAATCGCTCAATCGGAGTTCGTATGCAAAAGACTCCTGACGTTTAGTACACCAAGAGACTTGCAACAACCACCCCTGTAGATTCGAGTTTTCGCGCAAACTTCGACTGAAGGTTGTTCCCCTCGACGATACGAACCCGTAGGCGCGAGAATCGCTCCAATCGGAGTTCGTATGCAAAAGACTCGAACGTTTTAGTAAACCGCCGGAAAACGGTCCGAAAATTCGGACCGATTCGGTCCAGGATTTTTTTTTTCTTCGCACGCGAGGACTCCTGTGACACCCCGGTTCTGATAAGACCGTGGCCTCTATGTGACATGCCAATCCCTGGATCGGTTCATTGGCCCACAATAGAGTAAGATAGATAATCATAGCAAATAACCGTGTATCATGATCTACAAGATCCAGAGTACCATTATTACAATGTAAAAGCTTAGCATAGAGCTAGCTCAAATTGTTTAGGTAGCAACAAAAGCGAGTAAATCCTCCAATCTTCAAATTGCCCACAAGTGAACAAGTGCCGAGTGGAGTACCGTGGCCTATAACGATCAATCAGAATCGGAATAACCTGCAGCATAAAACGCAACAGCCCCGAAGGGTCAATACATGGAATGTATGGCAAGTAGAGCTAGTAAAGGAGACATTAGTACTAACATCTACATGCATATCTGGCAAGTGGAGCTGTGTCTGGCTTGCATTTGCAAATAACTTTGTCCTACTTTCATAAACAGTTTTGAATTTTCTTTGAAAAGATCCCAATTAAGTTAACCCAACAATATTAAAACAATTATGAAATTAGAATGAGCGAGAAACATGTCATGGAATCAATATCAAGCAACTCAGTTGTCCATAACCGGGGACACGGCTAATCGATTAGATTATGCACTCTGCAGAGGTTAGTACACTTTACCCATGTGACTTGGCCAGCCCAGCTCGTACCATCACTCTCATTTTGAGTGGTGATAGGGAGAAGTCCAAGAAGAGACTGTTCGGGAAGTAGCTCCTCAATCCCGACGCGCACCGGTCCAACCTACCAAAATTCTACATCTCTGGATACGCGGGTTCGAGTTACCACGACCTACTAAGTCCAACCAACCGCCCATTTCATTATTGGCACATGGTTGTACACGTAAGCTACACAATAAAGAAGCCAATCATTCTCTCTTGATACCTGGGTGCCTTTCCGCAATAAACCACCAAAAATTATCAATCCCATCACACCCAGATGATTCATTGATTAAGTTGTTTTAGTTTTCGCAAACCAATACTTTGAGAAAACAAGTATCAATGATGTAACCCAGCCCTCGTTCATCATAGCATGGCTAAGCACATCTACAACGGTGGTTCATCTACAAAGAGGGTCCTACCACATAATAGGACATAGCATAGCGATAGTATCATCCTACACATACATCTACAAAATACACGACAATGCATTGAAAATAGTAGGACGATATCATGAACAAAGTAGCATCTACTTGCCTTGGTTGTAGCGGTCGGAGGAACAATCCACACACGAGCAAGGGTTGCACTCCACACAATCTACACGACACAATTGCATTCATAAACAAACAATTCACAAACATATGCAACAAAATGATGCATGAATGCAAGAACGGCAAGCGAATTGGTGCTACAGCTGCACCACATAGTACTAATACATATTACTACCGAATACATGCATGGAAAATAGATTTTGGCGCAAGGGAAACTGTTAACCAAAAGTAGTGATCACTACTAGAGCTAGAACTTAAATAATTCACTACCGGTAGTAAACAGTTTGTAAAATCTTGGAAATATTCTACCGCAAAGGCATCGCTGATAAGAAACAGTACCAATTGGAATTACTCAAAAAGGGGTTATAAAACATCCCGAGTAATTAAAACACTGCAGAAAGCCATTAGACAAATACTGCAGAAGTTTTTACTGTAAGCCTATCTTTTTATTTCACGATGAGATTCCCCTCGTTCACACGAGTTCAGGGACATATCACACGCGATTTTTGGAGCTACGAAACTTTTACTACGAATTTATTACTCCGGAAAGGCCACTAACTAGTTTGATTAAACTGTACTAAACCTGACAGTAAAAGTCTGAACCAAAGCTACAGCGAGATTCTACACGACTCACTGAACGCGTACATATTTTATTTGCAATTTTTGGCCAAGCGGTTTAATTTCTACGCAATTTACAAGATTCTACCGAAATCTGCCAACTAATAGGATTAACGAAATTGACCCAGTCAACCGTGTTCGATGATCGGCGTCTGACCAGTCAACGTCGGGCGTCTGACTAGGCAACGTCTGGAGTGCTGACCAGTCAACGAACGATCTAAGCCGCTGATCTGAGATCTGACGGTGGCTGCTGTCTTACCGAAAGCGATCATAAACGAACTCCGGCGAGCTCCGGACGGCGGCGGCCGGTTCCGCGTCGTGGTTCTACTCGCACGCACACACGGTCAACTACGGCTCCGGAACAATAACGCGTCGCAGCGTCTGCGATCTGCAGGCGCGGTTGGCGGATGGAGACGCCAAGCACGGAACGGAAGAGGTGGCGAGACGAACCCGACGCGAGGCGATGGCGGCGACGGAGGGTGGCGGCGGGGAGAAGCGGCGGCAGCGGCTCGTCGCCAGAGGCGGAGGCGGCTTCCAGGGAGGCGTGCGCGTGTGGAGTTGGTGGCACGGGAACCAAGGCAAGAGTGGGGCCTCCTTTTAGTAGTCCTCGCGTGCGAAAAAAAAAAAAATCCTGGACCGAATCGGTCCGAATTTTCGGACCGTTTTCCGGCGGTTTACTAAAACGTTCGAGTCTTTTGCATACGAACTCCGATTGGAGCGATTCTCGCGCCTACGGGTTCGTATCGTCGAGGGGAACAACCTTCAGTCGAAGTTTGCGCGAAAACTCGAATCTACAGGGGTGGTTGTTGCAAGTCTCTTGGTTTACTAAAACGTCCGAGTCTTTTGCATACGAACTCCGATTGGAGCGATTCTCGCACCTACGGGTTCGTATCGTCGAGGGGAACAACCTTCAGTCGAAGTTTGTGCGAAAACTCGAATCTACAGGGGTGGTTGTCGCAAGTCCTCTAAAGCTCCCCGCAGGAAACTCGGTCGAAAAACAAAATAGGTTTTCGCAAATAGCGTTTAAATCGATCCTCTCTACTCGACGGTAATGCATGGTAAGATATGATGCGATGCAATGAATGATATGCAAGACCAAATCGAAAATTTGGGATGTGACAAGACTAACCTTAAGATGAATCTCGTCCTCGAGATTCGGTGCTAGCAAATAGGTGTGGGTAGTCCTCTGGATGTCATCTTCACGCTCCCAAGTGGCTTCCTCTTGATTGTGGTGACTCCACGCACCTTGCAAAACTTGATTATCTTGGTACGGGTAGTCCTTTCTTGTCTCTAGAATCTTGACCGGTTTCTCCTCATAGGTCAAATCATTCTCAAGTGAACCTCCTCTAGTGGTACAAGATCTCTCAATGGTGTATCCACCATCTCCGGATGGCACTTCTTCAGGGGACACGTGGAACACATTGTGAACAATGAGCAGAGCCTCCGCAACTCAAGCGATAAGCAACCTCTCCTTTGCGTGCTAAGACTCGATATGGTCCAATAAATCGAGGTGCCACTACCCTTAATACCAAATCTCTTAATTCCACGGCGGCGATACTCGAGGTATGCTCTATCACCTATCTCATACACCACCTCCTTGCGCTTGGCGTCGGCGTAGCTCTTCTGTCTTGATTGTGCTACCTTGATTCATCTCTAATCAAGGCGACCTTCTCTCGGCGTCCTTGATCAAATCAGGCCCAAACAATGACGTTCTCCTACTCCATCCCATAGCAATGGTGTTCGCACCGTTTCCCATACTGATCGTCGAGCGGTGACGTCTTGATGCTGGTTTGATAGCTGTTGTTGTAGGAAAACTCGGCATCGGCAAATTCTCATCCCAACTAGAACCATGAGCCAAGGCGCAAGCTCTTAGCATGTCCTCCAAAATCTGATTCACCCTCGGTGCATCCATCACCAGGTGAAACGTTGTGCTAAACTCCAATCTAGTACCAAGTGACTCGTGCATGGTGGCGCGAAGTGCGAGGTAAATTGGGTGCCTCTATCGGATCTGATACTCTTGGGAACTCCGTGTAGGCACACAATTCTGTCCATGTAAATCTTGGCCAACTTTGCACTCGTATAGGTCGTCTTCACACGGTATAAAGTGGGCTACCTTGGTCAAATGGTGACCACTACCCAAATAGAGTCATATCCCGACCTGGTCCAGGCAATCCTG
Source organism: Avena longiglumis (assembly GCA_030063025.1). NCBI lineage: Eukaryota > Viridiplantae > Streptophyta > Magnoliopsida > Poales > Poaceae > Avena > Avena longiglumis. The sequence continues at coordinate 333,971,721 of CP125978.1, forward strand.
TGATAAAGTCCATTCCCACTCTATCCCACTTCCAATCCGCACGACAATGGCTGTAGCAATCCTGGCAACCACGGTGTCCCGCCTTCACTCGGCTACATACATCACATAGGGCAATATGCTGCGATGTCTCCCTTCATGTTGTTCCACCGAATCATCCTTTAGGTCCATATACATCTTCGTATTGCCCGGATGTATGGAATACGGCGAGTCATGAGCTTCCTGCAGAATCAACATCCTTAACTCCGGATCGTTGGGCACACACAAACGATCTCCATACCACAAGGTACCTTGCTCATCCTCGCGGAATTCTCTTGCTCGACCTTCCTTCATCTTTTCCTTAACTTCATCTATCTCTTTGTCTCCCACTTGAGCCTTCCTGATTCTGTCCTGAAGCGTTGGTTGGACTTCCATTGTAGCCAAGTATCCTTCAGATACTACCTCCAGCCTAAGGTCCTTGAATTGCTTGCACAAATCCTCAGGCAATTCACCAATTGTCAATCCATTGGCATAAACCTTCCTCGAGCATCTGCTACTACATTGGCCTTTCACGGGTGGTAGTAGATTCATATCATAGTCCTTGATAAGTTCCAACCATCTCCTTTGTCTCATGTTCAGTTCCTTTTGTGTAAATATGTACTTGAGGCTCTTGTGGTCGGTGTACACATCACAAGTGTTTTCCCATTAAGTAATGCCTCCATACCTTGAGCGCATGAACCACGACGCTAACTCCAAGTCGTGTGTGGGGTAATTCCGCTCATGGTGCTTGAGTTGTCATGAGGCATATGACACTCTCCCATCTTGCATCAAGACACTCCCAAGTCCTTGTCGTGAGGCATCACGGACACTTGGAAATCCTTCAAGATCCGTAAACATAGAACGGTAAAGGCGGTCACTAGTCGGCCTTCAGTTCTAAGCTGGCTTCACATACGTCCGACCATTCAAACTTCCTCTCCTTCTTGAAGTTCGGTCATCGGCTTAGCAATCTTGGAAAAGTTTTCTATGAACCTCCGTAATATCCAAGAAGTCCCAAAAGCTTGAATCTCCGCATTCTTGGCGCTTCCCACTGCTATCTGCGGTCACTTTGTTTGGATCAACGGCAATTCCTTCTCCGACACTACGTGTCCAAGAAACCAACAATGTTAAGCCAGAATTCACACTTGCTGAATTTGGCGACTTGTGTTCTCTCACTTCTCCATAATCAGTCTTAGATGTTTCTCATGCTCGGCATCATCCTTGGAATATATCAAGATGTCATCAATAAACACCACCACGAACTTGTCCAAATACTCCATAAATACCTTGTTCATCATGGTCATGAAGTATGCCGGGCATTCGTTAGTCCAAAAGACATATCAGTATACTCATATAAACCATACCTAGTGGTGAAGGCGGTTTTGGTACATCCTCCTCTCGGATCTTCAATTGGAAATAGCGATCGCAGATCAATCTTCTTGAACACCTTTGCTCCTTCCAGTTGATCAAACAAGTCATTTATGTTCGGTAGAGGGTACTTGTTCTTAATGGTTACTTCATTCAATGACGATAGTCTACCACTAATCTCTTGGTGCCGTCTTTCTTCTCCACAAATAGAACAGTGCTCCCCATGACGACGCACTAGGCTGAATGAATCCCTTTTCGCTTGTTCCTTCAACTGTTTCTTCAATTCCTTCAGCTCATCCACATCCATCTTATATGGTTTCTTTGCTATAGGTCCTGTTCGGCATCGGTCGATAAGAAACTCTACATCTCTCGTGTGGCATACCGGCAGCTCTTCGAAACACGTCGGGTAATCCCTAATCACCGCACAAGTATCCATGCTAACCCCTTAAGAGAATTCAGCTTACACCTTCCCGGTCGTGCGGCCGACTTGAATCTAATCCTCTTACCATCCGGGGTTTTAAGTGAAACATTTCGTGCACAATCTATGTGTCCCCATGCATAGACATCCAATCCATACCCGAATGACATCTAATCCTTGTGAATCCAAAGACTACTAGATGTGCAATGAAGTTGTGTGTTCCAATCCTCACAGTTAAATCACGGCATCCGCACTAGCTATCATATCCCTCCGGTGAACTCACTCTAATAGACCTTTTCATAGACTCGAGAGGTAACTTATACTTATCCACAAATGCCCTTGATATGAATGAATGCGATGCACCAAGTCGAAAAGCATAAGTGCATGGTAAGTGTTGATTGGGAACTTACCAATCACAAGGTCGAGCTCATCTGGAATCTCTTCCACATTCATGTGGTTCCACTGGCCTTCTCGCCGTTGGTTGGCTTCAGTCCTTTCCTCTCCGGACAGTTGTCGGAGATAGTGTCCCTTCTGCTTGCACTTGAAGCATGTCACCTCACTCAGATCCTTCTTCACGAAATTGCGATCACGGTTGCGGTCATGTCCACCGTGTCCTCCAGAGTGGTGAGAGTGTCCTCCCTTGTGGTTGTGGTGGCTGCTCCTATGGTTGTCATGACGATGTCCCTCGCCCCCATGGTGGTGACGATCATGGCTCCCATGGTCACTTCCTCCATGCTTGGAGTATCCATCATACGAAGTGCGAGACTTGTGGTGTGAACCAGAGTGGTGATTGTTGTTCTTTCTCTTGCGGTTCTCCACCTGCTTGTGTTTCCCTTCCAAGATTCTGGCCTTGTCCATAAGCTCCTGGAAAGTGGGGCAATAAACCACAAGTAGCTATACTGAAAGCTCATCACTGAGGCCATCCAGGAATCTCTCCCTCCTTTTGGCATCAGTGTCCACATCCTCAGGTGCATAACGGGACAGGTTGTTGAACTCCTCAATGTACTCGGCCACGGTGCGATTGGTTTGGCGCAAGTTGCGGAACTCCTTCCTCTTCAGGCTCGTAACTCACGAAGACACGTGGTTGGTCCTGAAACCTTCTTCAAACATTGCCCAAGTCACGGTATCCGCGGGTGGGTGATGGAATGTGTCCCACCAAGAAGCTGGTCCCTCCGGTGGGTGAGCGGCAAACCTCACCTTCTCAGCATCGGTGCATCCGACAGTTACTAGATCCTTGTTGACTGAACGCAACCAATCGAGAGCAACCATTGGTTCCGTTGCGAGAGAACTTAGCTGGCCTTAACCTCGAAATCTGGTGAGAGCATCTCCACGAGGCTGATTGTTTCCATTGTTGTTGTTCGATTCGCCATGAACTGGGTCATCACTTGGGTCAGTTGTGCTCGAGCGGCCATGAGCTGCTCCATCTCAGTGGGTTGGCGACGGGGAGGCATCTGCGGTTCAGCATAGGTAAGTTTAGAAAGAATCAACTACGACAATAGGATTCTACCCATGCATATGAGCAATCAACAACAAACAATAGCAGACAATCACAAGCAAGCAACACATCAACAAACAAGCGATCCAGCAACATCCCAGGTGTTATCCTAGCAGTATATAACTACTGAAATAGTTTTGCAAGAGTTGGCAATGGTTAACTAAACAATAGATCATCTTATCAACAAAACAGCAATTCTGCCAGAACAGTCCAGCAGCTTTCACGAATTTTTCCGCCTGACTTAAACTCGTCAGAAAATTTAGCCAATTTTTGTGCATATGGCACAGAGAGTTTCGCATCAGCCCAATTTTTTTCAGATTTTTCTGAGTTACCAGAAAAATATGAAAAATCGCACAGTACTGCTGTGTCAGCAGAAAAACTGCAGCGAAACACACAGATAGTAACCAAATTGCCATAACTCTTTCATTAAAATTCGCACAAATAAATCCTGGGATATTGGAGTACACAAATAAGCAACTAAACACTTTTAATCTAACACGAAGTAAGCTTCACAACGATCGAGACTAATCCTAACGATTTGCCTAACGTGGTCTAATTGGTGGACTTCTATCTATTTCTTGAAGAGATTGAGGTAGGTCCTTGCGGTCATGCGTTGGCGCTTCGGCTCGCGGTACAACCATGGCGGAGTGTACACCTCTCCTGAACCATCACTTGAGACTTCAAACTCCACCTCTTCTGGATCCTCCTCTTCTTCTTCATCCTCACCGCAACAAAGAACGGCCTCATCTCCTCCACCATCATCGTCTTCATCATCATCATCCTCGTCCTCATCATCATCATCGTCTCCACTGTCATCATCATCCCCATTTTTGCCATCATCTCCATTGTCATCATCCGGGGGTGGATTCAGCTGTGCTTGGAGAGCGGCAATCTGGGCTGTCATAGCTTCAATAGTTTGATCCCTTTCTTGGACTGTCCCCTGCAGCTTTGTATGTTCGGTGTTCTCTGCACGTACCATGAAGATGTGCTATGGTTGCATCTCTGGCTATCGTGGCATTCTCGAACTCCCACAGCTTCATGCAGTGTCAATCTCTGTCCTTGGACCACCATACCATTGCTAGTAAAATCTGCAATCTCCTTTATCATCCTCACCTTCTCTGCTAGAGCTCCATTCTCCCTTTCCATGTCCTCTATGTGCCTCCGACGGGGCGGCATGTTGTTCCTGTCGCCCGGGGTAACCACAATGTTCCCCTCTTCATCACGCCTTCCATAGTCACGGTAGGGTGAATCTGGGTAGTAGGTGTCGGACATTATGGCCTTTGGCGAGGGCTTCATGTATGGCCAAGTTGATTCCAAGTCCCCAGTTGCAGTATATCTTGGTGTAGACCAAGTGCACGGGGTTTGGCAAGGCGGCATCTCTGAATATGAAGGTAGTGATCTCCCATGCATCCTCTCCATATCCATAGGTGTACAGCCTTCTTCCCTTGAACATGGGCAGTGGCAATCCCAAAGTTGAGAGAGTGAGCTAATCGCCTTGCAAAGGGCCTTGGTGACTCCATGGTGACATACTCGATCCCGACGTCTCCCATCTATCAAGTAAAGAGGAAAGTGTGAGAATAGCATATGGTAAGAATTTACGAGGGTGAAAGGCATAAGATGAAAGACAGAGTTAATATAGGCTTAATAATTCTATGGCTTCCTAATCCAATCCTAGGTCACGATCCTACGATCGACACGGGCTCGATACCATCTGTGACACCCGGTTACGATAAGACCGTGGCCTCTATGTGACATGCCAATCCGGATCGGTTCATTGGCCCACAATAGAGTAAGATAGATAATCATAGCAAATAACCGTGTATCATGATCTACAAGATCCAGTACCATTATTACAATGTAAAAGCTTAGCATAGAGCTAGCTCAAATTGTTTAGGTAGCAACAAAAGCGAGTAAATCCTCCAATCTTCAAATTGCCCACAAGTGAACAAGTGCGAGTGGAGTACCGTGGCCTATAACGATCAATCGAATCGGAATAACTCCGCAGCATAAAACGCAACAGCCCGAAGGGTCAATACATGGAATGTATGGCAAGTAGAGCTAGTAAAGGAGACATTAGTACTAACATCTACATGCATATCCGGCAAGTGGAGCTGTGTCCGCTTGCATTTGCAAATAACTTTGTCCTACTTTCATAAACAGTTTTGAATTTTCTTTGAAAAGATCCCAATTAAGTTAACCCAACAATATTAAAACAATTATGAAATTAGAATGAGCGAGAAACATGTCATGGAATCAATATCAAGCAACTCAGTTGTCCATAACCGGGACACGGCTAATCGATTAGATTATGCACTCTGCAGAGGTTAGTACACTTTACCCATGTGACTTGGCCAGCCCAGCGTACCATCACTCTCATTTTGAGTGGTGATAGGGAGAAGTCCAAGAAGAGACTGTTAGGAAGTAGCTCCTCAATCCCGACGCCGGTCCAACCTACCAAAATTCTACATCTCTGGATACGCGGGTTCGAGTTACCACGACCTACTAAGTCCAACCAACCGCCCATTTCATTATTGGCACATGGTTGTACACGTAAGCTACACAATAAAGAAGCCAATCATTCTCTCTTGATACCTGGGTGCCTTTCCGCAATAAACCACCAAAAATTATCAATCCCATCACACCCAGATGATTCATTGATTAAGTTGTTTTAGTTTTCGCAAACCAATACTTTGAGAAAACAAGTATCAATGATGTAACCCAGCCCTCGTTCATCATAGCATGGCTAAGCACATCTACAACGGTGGTTCATCTACAAAGAGGGTCCTACCACATAATAGGACATAGCATAGCGATAGTATCATCCTACACATACATCTACAAAATACACGACAATGCATTGAAAATAGTAGGACGATATCATGAACAAAGTAGCATCTACTTGCCTTGGTTGTAGCGGTCGGAGGAACAATCCACACACGAGCAAGGGTTGCACTCCACACAATCTACGACACAATTGCATTCATAAACAAACAATTCACAAACATATGCAACAAAATGATGCATGAATGCAAGAGAACAAGCGAATTGGTGCTACAGCTGCACCACATAGTACTAATACATATTACTACCGAATACATGCATGGAAAATAGATTTTGGCGAGGAAACTGTTAACCAAAAGTAGTGATCACTACTAGAGCTAGAACTTAAATAATTCACTACCGGTAGTAAACAGTTTGTAAAATCTTGGAAATATTCTACGCAAAGGCATCTGATAAGAAACAGTACCAATTGGAATTACTCAAAAAGGGGTTATAAAACATCCCGAGTAATTAAAACACTGCAGAAAGCCATTAGACAAATACTGCAGAAGTTTTACTGTAAGCCTATCTTTTATTTCACGATGAGATTCCCTCGTTCACACGAGTTCAGGGACATATCACACGCGATTTTTGGAGCTACTGAAACTTTTACTACGAATTTATTACTCCGAAAGGCCACTAACTAGTTTGATTAAACTGTACTAAACCTGACAGTAAAAGTCTGAACCAAAGCTACAGCGAGATTCTACGACTCACTGAACGCGTACATATTTTATTTGCAATTTTGGCCAAGCGGTTTAATTTCTCGCAATTTATAAGATTCTACGAAATCTGCCAACTAATAGGATTAACGAAATTGACCCGATCAAGCGTACGATATTTGGCGCTGATGGACGTCGACCAGTCAACGTCTGGGGCGTCGACTAGTCAACGTCGAGTGCTGACCAGTCAACGAACGATCTAAGCCGCTGATCTGAGATCGGCGGTGGCTGCTTCTTACCGAAGCGATCGCGACGAACTCGGCGAGCTCCGGACGGCGGCGGTCGGTTCGGCGTCGTGGTTCTACCTGCGTACACACGGTCAACTACGGCTCCGGAACAATAAAGCGTCGCAGCGTCTGGCGATCTGCGGGCGCAGTTGGCGGCGGATGGAGACGCCAAACGGGAACGGAAGAGGGTGGCGAGACGAACCCGGCAGCGACGGCGATGGCGGCGGAGGTGGCGGCGGCGCGGCGGCCGTGGCCTTGTCGCGGCGGAGGCGGCTTCAGGGCGTCGCGTGTGGAGTTGGTGGCACGGGAACCAAGGCAAGAGTGGGGCCTCCTTTAGTAGTCCTCGCGTGCGAAGAAAAAAAAAATCTGGACGAATCGGTCCGAATTTTGACCATTTTCGGCGGTTTACTAAAGCGTTGAGTCTTTTGCATACGAACTCCGATTGGCGATTCTCGCGCCTACGGGTTCAGATCGTCGAGGAACAACCTTCATCAAGTTTGCGCGAAACTCGAATCTACAGGGGTGGTTGTTGCAAGTCTCTTGGTTTACTAAACGTCGAGTCTTTTGCATACGAACTCCGATTGGAGCGATTCTCGCACCTACGGGTTCGTATCGTCGAGGGGAACAACCTTCAGTCGAAGTTTGTGCGAAAACTCGAATCTACAGGGGTGGTTGTCGCAAGTCCCTCTAAAGCTCCCCGCAGGAAACTCGGGTCGAAACAAAAATAGGTTTTCGCAAATAGCGTTTCGTCGATCCTCTCTACTCGACGGTAATGCATGGTAAGATATGATGCGATGCAATGAATGATATGCAAGACCAAATCGAAAATTTGGGATGTGACAGTATACCTTCTATCATAGATCCGAGGGCAAAATCTTCGTTGCCAAGAATGGATCCTTTTAGAGAAGGAGTTTCTCTCGAAAGAAGTGACTGGAAGGAAAGTAGAACTCGACGAGGTTGTTGAACCTTCTCTCAAACTTGCGAGTAGCGCAGCACCGGAAGTAGTTCATGTGGCGCCTACACCAATAAGAGAGGAAGCTAATGATGTTGATCATGAAACTTCGGTTGAAGTTAATACGAAACCTCGCAGGTCAACGAGAACTCGTACCACTCCTGATTGGTATGATCCCATTATGAGTGTCATGTTGGTGGACAACACCGATGACCCTGCGACATATGAGGAACCGATGATGAGCCCAGATTCCAGTAAATGGCAAGAAGCCATGAAATCCGAGATTGGATCCATATATGAAAACCAAGTATGGACTTTGGTGGACTTACCGGATGGTCGAAAGGCTATCGAGAACAAATGGATTTTCAAGAAGAAAACAAATGATGATGGTAATGTTACTATCTATAAAGCTAGACTTTTTGCAAAAGGGTTTCGACAAATTCAATGAGTTGACTACGATGAGACTTTCTGACCAGTAGCGAAGCTAAAGTCTGTGAGGATTATGTTAGCAATCGCTGCATATTATGATTATGAGATATGGCAGATGGATGTAAAAACAGCGTTCCTCAATGGAGACATTGATGAAGAGTTGTATATGATGCAACCCAAAGGTTTTGTCGATCCTAAAGATGCTAACAGGGTATGCAAACTTCAGCGGTCCATATATGGATTAAAGCAAGCATCCCGAAGTTGGAATCAACGTTTTGATAAGGTAATCAAAAGCTTTGGTTTATACAAACTTATGGAGAAGCTTGTATTTACAAGAAAGTGAGTGGGAGCTCTGTAGCATTCTTAATACTATATGTAGATGACATATTGTTGATTGGGAATGATGTAGACCTTCTTAACAGTGTCAAGGATTATTTGAATAATAGTTTTTCAATAAAAGATCTTGGCGATGCAGCTTACATATTAGGCATAAAGATTTATAGAGATAGATCGAGACGCCTAATATCATTGTCACAGAGTACATATTTGGACAAAGTTCTAAAGAGGTTTGGAATGGAAGATAGCAAGAAAGGGTTCTTGCCCATGTTGCTAATCGACCTTGAGTAAAACTCAAAGTCACAAGGCAGAAGATAGAGAAAGGATGAGTAATACTCCTATGCCTCGACCATAGGATGTCTTATGTATGCCATGCTATGTACTAGACCCGACATTGCATATCTTTGTTAGTTTGACTAGCAGATATCAAAGTGATCCAGAGTGGATCATTGGACTGATCAAAAACATCCTTAAGTACTTGAGAAGAACTAAGGATATGGTTCTTTCTTATGGAGGTGATGAACAGCTCATTGTTAATTGTTACACCGATGCTAGTTGGAACACCGATCCGGATGATTCTAAATCTCAATCTGGATACGTATTTACTTCGAATGGTGCATCAGTTAGCTGGAGGAGTGCAAAGCAAAGCGTTGTGGTGAGATCTTCAACTGAATCGGAATACATAGCTTCTTCAGAGGCTTCACAAGAGGTGATATGGATGAAGGAGTTCATTACAGAGCTCAGTGTGGTTCCAAGTGCGCTGGACCCAATGTCTATCTACTGTGATAACATGGGCGCCATAGCCAATGTGCAAGAACTAAGGTCACACAAGAAGCTGAAGCACATCAAGCTACGTTTTCACGCTATTCGAGAGCATGTCCAAGAAGGTGACATAAAGATTTGCAAAGTACACACAGATCTGAAAGTGGCGGATCCGTTGACTAAACCTCTCCCGAGGGCAAAACATGACCAACACAAAACCGCCATGGGTGTTTGGTATATTACCATGTAATCTAGATTAGTTGACTCTAGTGCAAGTGGGAGACTGTTGGAGATATGCCCTAGAGGCAATAATAAAAGTGGTTATAGTTATATATTTGTGTTTATGATAAATGTTTACATTCATGCTATAACAGTATTAACCGGAAACATTAATACTTGTGTGATTTGTAAACTAAATTAGAGTCCCTAGTAAAGCCTCTTTGTAATACTAGCTTGTTGGTTAATAGATGATCGTGGTTTCCCGATCATGAACATTGAGATGTTGTTAACAACAACATCATATCATTAGGAGAATGGTACGATGGACATACTCCTATAGATAAGCGTAGCATAAAGATCAAGTCATTTCAATAGTTCATTTGCTATAAGCGTTCTGATACATAGTAACCTAATTCCTTCAACCATGAGATCATGCTAATCACCATCACCGGAAGGATGCTTTGATGACATCAAACACCACACCGTAATTGGGTGGCTATAAAGGTGGCATTGAGTGTTCGGAAAGTATGTGTTGAGGCACATGGATCAAGAGTGGGATTTGTCCATCCATATGACAGATAGATATACTCTGGGCCCTCTCGGTGGAATGTCATCCAATTGGCTTGCAAGCATGTGATTGGCTCACAAAGGATCACATATCACGGGAACGAGAAAAGAGTACTTATCGGTAACGAGGTTGAACTAGGTATGCAGAGATACCAACGACCAAAACCTCGGATAAGTAAACTATTGTGAGACAAAGGGAAATTGGTATCGTATGTAAGTGGTTCATTCGATCGCAAAGTAATCATAGAAATATGTGGGAGCCATATGAATTTCCAGATTCCTCTATTGGTTATTGATCGGAGAAGTGTCTCGGTCATGTCCGCATAATTCACGAACCGTAGGGAGACACACTTAAGGATTCGATGTTGTTTAGTAGATATGAAATGTTAGTAGGGATACCAAATGTCGTTCGGAGTCTCGGATGGGATCCAGGATATCACGAGGAGATCCGGAATGGTCCGGATAATAAGATTCATATAAGGAAAGTCCGATTCCGGAGTTTGGGAAAGATTCTGATGTTTTCATCGGAGAGGTTCTAGAAGGTTCACCAGACCGGAAGGGGAATGGACCATGAATGTTTCATGGATAAGTGGAATGATTGGATCATATCCTAGGTCACCTGGTTTGGGCATTTGCAAGAGATAATTAAAGCCCTAAATTGAAAGTCAAACGGGAAGTTTGAAAAGTCAAACTGGAACAATGGTTTCCTAGTGGAAGAAGGAAAGAGTCCTTCTCTCAATCCAACTTGGGTTTGGGTTTGGATTCAAACCTACCCCTCCCAAGGCTGCCCCCCTCTCATAAATAGAGGGGGAGGGCTGCCCCAAACACCAAGCCCTAGCCCTCCCCACACCCGTGCGTCGCCGCTGCCGCCAAGCCTACGCGCCACCGCCGCCCTAGCCGCCGTCGACACCTCCTCCTCCCGGTCTTCTAAACCCTAGATCACCGGGAAACCCTAGATCCACCATAACTCGCACCGGCTTAGGCGAAGCCTTGCAGGATCTTCCCTCTACTTCCGGCACCACACCGTCGTGCTGCCAGAATCGCGAGGGGATAACTACAACCGCCGCTGCCTGCTGGAACAAGGGAGAGGAAGGTCTTCATCGAGTACCGAACGTGTGACCGACTACGGAAGCGCTGCCGGAACGCAGCGCCAGATGGATCGTCTACGTGATCTTGAGATCAGCAGGTGTATGACTACATCACCCATGAGAATCTGCTCTCGTTAACCTCTTTGGAATCTTCGAGGGTGAGTGCTTCTATCGACTCGTTGCTACAATCTAGTAGATAGATCTTGGCTTGTTTGTGTGCATGCGGTAGAATTTTTTTGCTTGCCATGCTACGAACCCCTACACCTATGAGATTCGATTGGGCAATACAATAATATACATAGACCGCTATCTAACTGTATCTATGACTAGTAATCCACCCTCAGGTTATCATGCAACCCCCCTACAGTATTAAGTTGCAAGCAACGGATAACTGCTTTAAGCAAAGTGTGTAAGGTAAACAATCCACTTGTTCCATGAACAAGAGACCTTTGTTTTCTCCCAAATGACCTAGGACATGATCCAATCATTCGACTTATCCATGACACATTCATGTTCCCTTCCCCTTCCGGTCCGGTGAACCTTCTAGACCCTTCTAGAACCTCTCCGATGAAATCATTGGAATAACTCCGGAATTGGACTTTCCTTATATGAATCTTATTCTTCGGACCATTCTAGATCTCCTCGTGATATCCCGGATCCCATCCGAGACTCCGAACAACATTCGGTCTCCCTACTTACATTCCATATCTACTAAACAACACCGAATCCTTAAGTGTGTCTCCCTACGGTTCGTGAATTATGCAGACATGACCGAGACACTTCTCCGATCAATAACCAATAGAGGAATCTGGAAATTCATATGGCTCCCACATATTTCTAAGATTACTTTGCGATCGAATGAACCACTTACATACGATACCAATTTCCCTTTGTCTCACGATAGTTTACTTATCCGAGGTTTTGATCATCGGTATCTCTGCATACCTAGTTCAACCTTGTTACCGATAAGTACTTTTTTCTCGTTCCCTTGATATGTGATCCCTTGTGAGCTAGTCACATGCTTGCAAGCCAATTGATGACATTCCACCGATAGGGCCCAAAGTATATCTATCCGTCATATGGATGGACAAATCCCATTCTTGATCCATGTGCCTCAACACATACCTTCTGAACACTCAATGACACCTTTATAACCACCCAGTTACGAAGTGGTGTTTGATGTCATCAAAGCATCCATTCGGTGATGGTGATTAGCATGATCACATGGTCGAAGGAATTAGGTTACTATGTATCGGAAAGCTTATAGCAAGTGAACTATATTAAATGGCTTGATCTTTATGCTACGCTTAACTATAAGAGTATGTCCATCACATCTTCTCCTAATGATATGACCCTATTGTTAATAACATCTGTATGTTCATGATCAGGAAACCATGATCATATATTAACCAACAAGCTAGTTTAACAAGAGGCTTTACTAGGGACTCTTTTATGTTTACAAATCACACAAGTATTAATGTTTCCGGTTAATACAATTATAGCATGGTATGTAACATTTATCATAATCATGAAGATATGATATTAACCACTTTATTATTGCCTCTTGGGCATATCTCCAACAGTCTCCCACTTGCACTAGAGTCAATAAATCTAGTTTCAAACCTTTGTGCATTCAACACCTATGGCTTTCCGGTGTTGTATATACATGATTGCTAGTGGTCAACTGATCTCCGGATCCAACACTTTTAGGTCCGTGTGTAATTTGCATGTCTTTGCGTCTCTACGCATCATTCATTCTCTAATGAGATGGCTTTGTATAAATTTGGTCCTTTGGTGAGACATTTAGTTCCTTGGGTTTAAACATGTTGATAATATTGTCACATAGTACTATCCCGCTGTGAACCACACCTAGTTTGATAACAAACTACTTGACACAAATGCCCTCTTTTGTTGCTATAATAGCAGTCATATACTTAACCTTTTGTTGTAGTATCTGTCATAATGTCTTAACTTTGGAACTCATCCAAATCCATTATGGAACTCACTTTCCATTATATTGTGCCACCCTTAGTTTGTATTGAGATAAACTTAATCTGTACTTTGTGACAAAACTATTATAAATGTAATACTTTACAATGAACTAACCATCTATTTGTCACCTCTACAAATATAACATATTCTTAATTCTTTCAAAAGATCATAAGAATATCCTTACTATCATCCAATGATCATCTTTATGAATCATTATGGTATATGCTCATAACATTTAGAGCATAGGACATATCTAGATTTGTACATATCACAGTATAATTGATAAAATACTCTATGTGATTTTATCTATCAAGTATAAAAAATACTTGAATCTTGATTCAATCCCTTCTATGCAACAAGAACCTTTCTTGTAGTTTCTATATTGAACTCATTCAATATCTCATCTATGTACTTCTGGCACAACCATATTAGCGTCTCAATTTATCCATATAGACATTGATGCCAAATATTTGGGTTTTGCCTAAGCCTTTCATTGAGATAAAATTCTTAACATGTGTCAATAAAAGATACATCATTTCCAATCAACAATATGTCTTCCACATAATGTATTAGAAATATGTCTTAGTGCTCCCACTTAATTTCTTGCAAATGCAAGCATCTTCATCGTCTCCGATGAAATTAAACTCTTTTAACAGTTTCACCATGGTGAAGATTCCAACTCCGCTATGCTTACTTAAACCATTGAAGTTTGCATATGCTTTTAGCATCCTTTTAATTAACAAAACCCTTTGGACCATGTCATGCACACGTCCTAGGTAACCATTCTTTCAGAAGAACTTGTTTTGTTTATTAAACTACCACATAATAAAATTATATGTTGTGGTTGCTACATTAATCCGTCTAGACTGAATATCGCTTAATGAAAGATCAGATCTTGTCATAGTCAACTCTTTGAACATTGTCGTGAACTATTTCTCGACATGTCGATAATTTCATAGATGTGAAACATCCATGTCTATTTCTTTATAGATCCAAACACGACTCTAAGGTTTTACACCTTTCTAGAGGGTCTTTCAAGTTCAAAGCTTGATTTCTCGTGTATGGAACTATCACGGATTTTATGGCTCCAAGACATTTGATGGATTCAGGGCCCATCATCGCTTCTTTGCATGTAGTCGGTTCATTATTATCAAATAATGATTCAACCCTCAAATCTTGGTATTTGATTGTTTATCCGACCTACTTGGTTCAATAGGAACTTAGACTTCCGTGACCACAACCTTTGAGGCACGTGAGCCATGAGAATTGTTGCTGCCTCTGGAACACATTTCGGTGCTACGCAACTTTGCACACATAGCTAAGGTTCATTTAACCTTATCAAAGTTCTGTTGTCCTCCCACTTAACTTTTCACGAAAAAATCATTTCTCAAAGAAACTTGACGTTCTAAGCGACAAACATTTTTGTCTTTGGTGTTATGGAGGAATACTCAACGATTATTTGAAATAACATACAAAGATATGTTCATCCGATTTTGGTTGCAAACATATTTCTTATGCATAGCATACCAATTTTTAAGAAAGGACAACTTGGGTTTTATCCCAAACCATAACTTTATATGGTGTCATTTCAACGGATTATGATGGAGCTCTTTTCGGTGAAAAACAGTAGTCTCTAAAGCTTTAATCTTTAAAATATAATGGCAGTTTTATAAATTACACCTTTGATCTTACCATGTCAAACAAGGTTTCATTACATATCTTGAACGCACCATACTCTTATGGTGTTTCGGGAAATGAAAATCCACGGAACGATTCCTCAAATCTAAGGTATTATGCTAAACTTGTAACTCAAATATCTTCCTTTATGATCCTATCATAAATTCTTTATTTTTCTTGTTACATTGATTTTGCACTTCATCTTGAAAGTTTTTGAACTTTTCAAATGTTTCACACTTCATCCTCATTAAGTAAATATTCATATATTCACTCAAATTTTCGGAGAAAGCATATGAAGTTGAAATCTATCGCTCTTGACTACACGTAATGGACTTCATACATCAAATATGTACAAGTTCCAATAATCTAGTCATTCGTTCCTTTGGCCTATGAACAGAGTTTTAATTATCTCTAGGAAAGTTTCACAAGCGTCATTTGATCAAAAATCAAAAGACTCCAAAATTCCATCCACATGGAGTTTCTTCATGTTTTCTTTCCAATATAATTTAAACGGCGATGTCACTTCCTAAGTGATCTTTCAATCAATTTGTCTTTCGACATTTTTAGCACTAGTTTTATAGATGTGATCTCTCCAACAAGATTTGTAAATCATCCATCTTTTATGGATCACGACAATTATTTAAACAACCTTTTTGTTCTCATAATGCCTGATAAAACAAAACTTGAAGGCAAGCTTTGATTTCAACGAGCAACACAATAACCCTTTATTTGTTCTTAATGAACATCATCACATATTCTTTTGCTGGTTACTTAGACCATTGTAAGTTCATGAATTGTGTTGTTTCATATGACGATTCACACCAACAAATTTATTATCTAATACTTAAGAACCACATTATTTTACAAGCAAAGAATACATTCATAACACGTATATCCTCTATATACCTAAGTTGGACAATTCTGGTATTTTCTTTTTTTACCATATATTTATGAGATTCTCTTTCAGTATTTCCTTTTCTGTTTGAAGAATCTATCAACATCAATAATGGAGCCATACACATGCCACATAGTCCAAAGCATGTATAGTTAAATACCAATATCTTTGGACTTGCACTTTGAAGTAGATCACCATCATCAAATGTTTGGTGTTCTTTCAAATTCCATTCTTTAGTAATCTTTTGGTGTAGTAAACGTTTGACCTACATCAAATATTCATCCCTATCATGGAACTATTCATGATCAAGCTGCTTTAGCTTATAACAGTGAATCACGAGTATAATGTTGCTCTCCAAAACCTTTTGGAGGATTAGGACGACAAGCGTCTCCAACCTTTTGCAAATTATCATCAAATATGAGAACATAAACTTTGCCATATTATACCCTCTCATGTTGCAACCAAAACATCGTTTCAGAAATCGCAATATCTTCCACACATCATGGTTTCTGAAACAACTCTTGCAGCTCCTAGATAACCTTGATATTAAAACATTCTTTTGAATATCAAGAATCATGGAGACAAACATCATACTTATATACTAACACTGGAATTGTCACTCTTGATTTAATACCAATTATCAAACTTCACGGAGTAACCGGAACTTACTGAAAGTTTGCAATAGGACTTTTAAACTTTAGATTAACACTTCAAAACAATATGATACCAGTTCGTAAAGTAATTAACCAGAATTCTATAGTTTTATTATCTCAATTATAACTAAGCGCAAGGTGGTAAACGGATGCCAATGACTATAACAACTATGCAAATTCACTTTGATTTAATTTATGATAAATAGTGAAAGGATCGTATGGGCACCTAGAGGGGGGGTGAATAGGTGCTACTTCAAATTTTACTCTTTTTCAAATTAGGGTTTGACAAGAAAGGTAAATTCTCTAGAATATGCAACTATGGTGAATTTACCTATATGTCACCAAGCACAAGCTAACACAACACTATGCAAGAACAAGTAAGTAAAGTGCGGTAAAGGATAGAAGTAACCAAAGGAGTGGACGTAGAGACACAAGGATTTGTTTCCCGTAGTTCCTTCCTTTTGAGGGGAAGTATGTCTATGTTTGGAGAGGGGGTGGTTTCAAACCACCAACGCCACGAGAGGCCTCCCTTGTTCTCCGATGAACCTCACCCCAACGGGCTCGATTCACCTTCCACTATATCGGCAACCTTCGAGGTGGAAGCCGTCACCTTTACAACAAGTTTGGGGCACACATCCACAATTGAATTGGAGGCTCCCAAATACAAGCAAGTTGTCAAGACAAATCAAATACAAGCTTGTAAGAACCAAATCAAAGTTAGGGTTTCCAATGAAACACTAGAGCTTAGGGGCCCTCAAGTGAATGAGGGGGAAATGAAGATCTCTCTTGGTGAAGATGTAAATCAAGGCCTCCTCCTTCGATTCTCCAAAGATCAATGACTTTGGATGGTTGGATGAAGAGATCTTGTAGATTTGGTGGCTCTAATGGGGTTGGTGTTCTTGAGCAGCTCGAGCAGCTGGAGGAAGAAGATAAGGGTCCCTATTTATAGGCAGCCCCCTCCACGAACCGTTTTCTGACCGTTGTAGAAAAGTCAGACCGGAGACTCCGGCCTGCACACCGGAGACTCCGGTCTACACCGGAGACTCCGGCCAATCTCCGGACCAGCCTCCAGACCGCCCATCTGAATGACCCAGACCAATCCTGACCCAGCAACACCGGAGACTCCGGACTTCCAACACCGGAGACTCCGGACTGAACAAAGTCCGGAGACTCCGGAGTAACCTCCGGTGCAGGCTCCGGACCCCTAGTCAGAATGTCCCAACCCAGATCCTGAAGACCCCACCGGAGACAAGTCCGGAAACTTCAGAACACACCGGAGACTCCGGTCTTGGTAGACCGGAGACTCCGGTCTAGAGTTTCCAGAAATGTGCCAAATGAATGAGGACTTTTCCCAAGTTTGAGGGTGTTGTTCATTTATCAAAATACCAACCTGTGGACAATAACAAACTGTAAAATGATCTACTTGTTGTTAACGAACACCAAAAGTGATTATGACAATAAATGTCCTTTCAATCTCCCCCTTTTTGGTGTTCGATGACAACAAGTGATTTGCATGGAACAAAATATATATATGGGACTCCCCCTGACTATGTGCAACAAGATAATTAAGTAAAACATGCGAGATAGATAGTATCAACGGTAGCACACATAAATCTCACATGAGTTACAATAGATGGTGCACACAAGCACATAGTCATAGTCACACACATGAACAGCAGATGACACACATAAAGTTCAAGTTCGAATATGGCAAATAAAAGGCAAATAAGGGCAGATAGTCGAAAATCCCAAATCCCAAGCCCATGCAAACCAATGAGAATGTCTTCTCCCCCTTTGGCATCGAAACGCCGAAAAGGGGAAAATACCTACACTAGCGCCCCAACAGCCTAGTAGTCATCGTCATCCTCAGCATCCTCATCCTCCTCCTAGTCATCATCATCCTGATCATAGTCATCATCATCGTCTTCAGAGAAAGCAGGCCCTTTGCCATGAGGGCGAGAAGAGGAAGTACCCTGGTACCCAAACCCTGAGGTGACATCAGCAAACGTCTTCCAATCCACCAGACTATCCTGTTGGGCATTCCATGCCCCAAATGAGAGTGTATGATCAGACTCTGTTGACTGCTGAGCCCCATGCTCATCATTGTATTCATCCTCACCTTCCTCATTATCCTCAGCACCCTGTTCCTTGATCTCTTTGAGGAGCTTCTCAATGCGGCGGTTGCTTTGGTAGGATGCATGCTGCTGCTTGCGTATGTCGACATTCATGCAACAAAGGGTCCTCTCCCAAAATCTGGCCTTCTTGACCCGCTCATGCACATAGTCTCGAGTCATAGTAGGCATAGGGGAATTGGAGGCATTCTTCCTCCAAACTCTAGGTGGGGAGGGAGCCCTCTCCGTCTCAATCTCCTCATCATCATCCCCATAGCGACGCCTCGGAGCAGGCCCCATACGCCCCTTCTGCTGCAGTGAGACCAGAGTGTGCTCAGTGAGGTGTGGTGGTATGCCAAGTGGAGAATCATGCTCCTGGGAGTTGATGAGCCTCATAACCAAGGGTGCATATGGAGGAGATTTCTTATACAGAATGGCATGGAACATCTCCTCAAAAATAAAGTCCATCACATCAATAGGTGCAGCATCAGCCTCGGGTCCAGTATTGAAGGTCCGGTGAGTATGGTACAGGAGGTTGACAAGCCCACCCCTAATTGCATCATCATTTCCAGCACTAGGTGCAACAGTGTGACGAAAGATCCTCATC
The DNA here is from genome assembly GCA_030063025.1 of Avena longiglumis. Taxonomy (NCBI): domain Eukaryota; kingdom Viridiplantae; phylum Streptophyta; class Magnoliopsida; order Poales; family Poaceae; genus Avena; species Avena longiglumis. Next base: position 333,991,071 of record CP125978.1, read on the forward strand.
ATAAGGTTGTAGAGGGTATTGGGTCCCTTGGAACCCCCCACAACACCATCATCATACAGAGGTGCCAGCTTCAACTTGTTCTCACCCAAAGCTGCTGAGTGCATGCGCAGCCCCACAGGAGTAGATACTCCATGAAAGGTCTCAAAGATGACATTGGCAAAGTCATGAAATGTAGCCGTGCAGCGAGTGGTGCCAGTCATCCACACCATGGTCCGGTCAAGATCAGACCCAAACACAACTGTGGCATAGGACTGCTGGACAAGATGGACATTGTAGTCTTCACGCAGCTCCATCAAGTTGTAGAGACCCAGCTTCTCACAGATCCACAGGGCATCATTGAATAAGGGCTCTGGCGCATTTGCTCAACACTCATGAACTTCTAAGGGCACACAGGTGATCTGGTGAGAACACCATACACATCCTTCATGAACACAGCCAGTTCTTTCCTCCAGTAACAAGGGTCCTCACTGGTATGAGGCAGCGCATAGAAATCCGTCTTTCTCATCTCACGGTACTCTTCTTTAGACATTTTGGATAAGGTCTACAGGTTGTCATACTTGGCCCTCTTGGCACGGTCCTCCTGTTCAGCCCTCTCCTGATCCCTCTTCATGTAAGCTGCATCACGTGCCCGCTGTTTCCGGTTGGACGGAGGCACGATAAACTGACCCTGAGCTTCATCATAGTGAGGATTGACCCTTTGGGACTTGGCCTTGGTACGACGAGGACGACTAGAACCATCACCTGTGAACAGCAGTGAGGGAGATAGCATGGAGATGAGTATATATGTCCCAATGATGCAGTACAAGAGCTTTGATGCATTTCTGGACTATTTTGATTCACCCAACACCGGAGTCTCTGCACCTTATACCGGAGTCTCCGGACCTAAGTTCGGAATCTCTGGTCAGAAGGCTCGGTTATGAGATGGGAAGATGCTGGTGAGGGTGAATCTAGTAGATTGGGAAATGCAACAAGGCTAAAGTACTAGAGTGCACGCAAACAAGTGATTCCAATGGACAAATCAGCAACAATCCTCAAAAAACACATCTAGAGATGAACCCTAGGAGAAAAAATAGAGGAGAGGTACCAGATCTGTCCATGGGATCAATTCCTCCGGTGGGAATGACCCAATGGAGGAGGAGGGAAGATTGGCCGGCGGCACGGCGGATCCCGGGGGCTTCTTGACCTCCGGGGAGGATTTTTGGAAGAGGGGGCGGCGGGGTTGGAGGTAGGGGACGGGGTGAAGAATGGGTAACTGTTGTACCAGTTCACCCCGACCCCCCTTCTTTAAGTGACAGAAACTGTCTGGACCGGAGACTCCGGCCTACACCGGAGACTCCGGTCCTCCTCGACCAAAAGTTCCAGGAAAAGTGTTTGGGGACATATATGAGATATAGATGGTTTTTAAGATAGGGATAGGGCTTGGGTTGAGACATCAAACTGTGAAGAACCAACAAGAGCCATAGGAATTCAAAAATATTCAGAAAAGCTCCAAGAGACTAAAATCAAGCAAATGACAATCATGAGTAAGTGCCAACCTCTCAAATGAGAGAGGGCGGTGGCCTAGGCCACCATATTTGAGTATACTTGGCTTGGCACCACGAAGATATATCTTGGGTCCATTACCAAAACTTATCATTCAGCTCACATATCACTAAATGATATTAAGAGGAATGATTTTGATTGCTTTGGGCATAATGGGGGGAGGGATGATCCAATCAATTAGGACCGCACTCCCCCTATATCCATGCCTACTCCTAAACAAAATATGAGATGAAACATAGGTGAGAGTGCAAGAAAATCAAGTCAAGCTCCTTGAATCTACGACATTTAGTTCATTCCTCAAGTAGAAAAACCTTGCTTCATCAAGTGGCTTCGTGAAGATATCGGCAAGTTGATCTTTGGTTGATACATATGATAGATCAATATCACCTCAAGCAACATGATCTCTAATGAAGTGATGGCGAATCTCAATATGCTTTGTCCTTGTGTGATCCACCGGGTTGTAGGAAATCTTGATGGCACTTTCATTGTCACATAGTAGAGGCACTTTGTCACAATGGACACCATATTCCTTTAAAGTTTGCCTCATCCATAGCAATTGGGTGCAAGCACTAGCAGCTGCCACATACTCGGCTTCGGCGGTGGAGAGAGATATATAATTTTGCTTCTTGGAAGACCAACATACCAAGGACCTACCAAGGAATTGGCAAGCCCCGGATGTTGATTTTCTATCATCCTTGTCACCCGCCCAATTCGAATCCGTGTATCCACAAAGAGCAAATGTTGAGCCTCGAGGATACCAAAGACCATAAAATGGGGTATGAAATAAATATCGAAAGATTCTCTTGACCGCCATTAAATGGCTTTCTTTAGGAGCCGCTTGATATCTTGCACACACACCTACACTCAACACAATATCGGGTCTAGATGCACAAAGGTAAATCAAAGAACCAATCATAGACCGGTATACCTTTTGATCCACATCTTTACCATTTGGATTTTGTTCTAGATGAGTCTTTGTAGCCATGGGAGTAGGAGCTCCATTTAAATCTTGCATTTTGAATCTCTTGAGCATATCTTGAGTATACTTGGATTGATTGAAGAATGTCCCTCCTCTAACTTGCTTAATCTCAAAACCAAGAAATACTCTCAACTCCCCCATCAAAGACATCCGGAACCTACTAGTCATAAGCTTTGAGAATTCATCATTAAAAGCTTTGTTAGAAGAGCCAAAGATAATATCATCAACATATATTTGGCATACAAAAAGCTCCCCATTGACTTTCTTAGTAAAAAGAGTGGGATCGATTTTCCCAACCTCAAATCCACGGTCAAACAATAGCTCTCTAAGGTGCTCATACCACGTTCGTGGGGCTTGCTTGAGCCCATAGAGCGCCTTATCAAGTTTGTAGACATGGTTTGGGAAGTTGGGGTCCTCGAATCCCGGGGGTTGCTTAACATATACCAATTCATTTAGTGGACCATAGAGAAATGCACTTTCTACATCCATTTGTTGTAACTTGAAGTTATGATGTGTAGCATAAGCAAGAAGGATACGGATGGACTCAAGGCGAGCCACGGGTGCATAATTTTCTCCATAGTCAATGCCTTCAATTTGAGAAAACCCTTGTGCAACCAATCTAGCCTTGTTTCTTACTATGATTCCATGCTCATATTGCTTGTACTTAAATATCCACTTTGTTCCAATAACATTGCGGCAATCCTTTGGTTTTTCCACGAACTTCCATACTTTGTTTCTCTCAAAGTTGTTGAGTTCTTTGTGCATAGCTTCTAACCAATCCGAATCTTCAAGAGCTTCCCACACTTTATTTGGTTCAATCATGGAGATGTGTGCTTGGTGTTCACTGAACCTCTTCAATTGTGCTCCTGTGGAAATACCTTTCCTTAGATCACCAACAACATTTTGTAGAGAGTGGTCTCTTAATTCCAACATTCTTTCCTTTCTACCTTCGCGACGAGCGTGGATCTCTGTGTTGTTTCTTGGGGGACCCTCTTCATCATTTTTGATCCTCGTCTTGACCATTAACTTGGCCTTGGTCATCATTGGAATCATCCTCTTCATCTGGAGGCAAAGATTGACCTTGGTCATGATCAAGTGTTCTTATAGCATCATTTTGAGCTTGCTTCAAAGCAGTTTATATGGATCTTCCTTGAGCAATTGTCTTGGCACCACTTGACACCCGAGCGAAAGAATCAATCTCCCCTTGACTAGAGTTGTCACTATGATCATAGTGTTGAGGGTCTACATCTTGTCTTTGGCTTGAGTCATTGTCCTCCTCGGTGGATGGAGCTTGTTGATGTTGTGAAGATGAGGGCTCCACTTGAGTGGAGCATAGTTCTTCTCGATCTGCCATAAGGGGTTCCTCAACGGGGAGGATATATCCCACACCCATTCTTCCTATGGCATCCTGAGGCATTTCATCATCTACATCACAAGCATCAACACGCCCCCTTGGGGACCATCATATTCTTCGAAGGTCACACTACAAGATTCTATGACGGCTCCGTAGAGCTTATCATAGATTCTATACGTGTGAGATTCGAGACCATAGCCAAAAAAATACCCTCTAATGCTTTAGACTCTAATTTGGACAAACGAACACCTTTTATGAGATAGAAACACTTACAACCGAACACCCGGAAGTAAGATATGTTGGGCTTGTTACCGGTAATTATTTCATATGGAGTCTTGTTGATTTCTTTGCGGAGGTAGAGCCGGTTTGAATCATGACATGCGGTGGAGATGCTTCGGCCCAAAGGTTATATGGAGATTTAAACTCCGCTAACATGGTCCTAGCCATCTCAATAAGAGTCTGGTTCTTCCTTTCGGCCACACCATTTTGTTGAGGGGTGTATGCAGCGGAATATTGATGTTTAATCCCCTCATCACTAAGAAAATCATTCAAGGTGTAGTTCTTGAACTCGGTGCCGTTGCCTTTGGACCAAATTGATGAAGTCGATGAAGGTCTTTTGAGTCTCACTCTTCAACTTGAAGAAATAAACCCAAGAGTATCTTGAAAAGTCATCAACAATCACCAAGCAATATTTATTCCCACCAAGACTTGCATGAGATGGAGGAACAAAGAGGTCCACGTGGAAGAGCTCCAAGATCTTGGTGGACTTGATACGGTTCTTAGGCTTGTGAGGAGCATCATGCATCTTCCCTAGAACACATGCCCTGCAAACACGATCTTTGGCAAAGGAAACATTTTCTTTTAGTCCAACAATATGGCCCTCCTTATGGAGACTTTGCAAAGTTCTCATATTGACATGGGCTAGTCGGCGATGCCATAGCCAACCCACATCGGCCTTTCCGAATAAGCACATTGGACCTGTAGTGGTTTGCTCCGAAAATTCCACCACATACAATTCATGTTCGACATACCCAACGAAAGCGACCTTGAGAGACTTGCTCCACAAGAGGACCATAATATCAACATCAATAAAGACGGAAAATCCCATCTTTCCAAGATCAAGGACCGAAAGTAAATTGTATCCAAGGGTCTCAACAAGCATGATGTTCACAAGTGTAATGTCGTGAGCAACCACAACCTTGCCGAAACCCATTACCTTAGACTTTGATTTGTCGGCATATGTCACGATGATTTGATCATAATTTTTCTTTAAGTCCTTGACAATAGATGATCTTCCGGTCATATGACTTGTGCAACCACTATCAAGCACCCACTTTGACCCTCCGGAAGCATAAGTCTACAAAAGATCAAGCTAATTTTTAGGTACCCATTTTTCAATGGGTCCTCTTTTGTTAGCAACAAGGGTCTTGGGAACCCAAATAAACCAAGAAATATACCCATCATAAGGGCCAACATATTGTGCATACACATCACCATAATAATCACGCATTATAACATAGTGAGGGTTAGCACTTCCCGCAAAGTCATCATGAGACATAGTTTTACCACTTGTGGTCTTACTTTCCACAATGGTCTTGTTGGTCTCTTGTGCGGGCTTGGCTTTCTTATTCTTGTTGTTGTTCTTCTTCTTAGTATTGGAGACAAAACCAATGCCCCCTTTATCACCACTAGGCCTTTGCTTGCTCAAAAGATCATCAATGGACTTGTTGCCTTGTGGAAATGTGGCCTTAGCAAGCTCCCCCTTCAACCTAGCATTCTCTTCAAGAATAGTTGTACTACTAGATGGAATGAAGTTACTAGGTGAAGGAATATTGGCCAATTGAGTTTGAAGCGTTTCATGGGACTTTGTGAGTGACAAGAGTTCACTCTCCATAGCCTTGTGGGCCTTTTTAAGCAACCTAAAGTCCTCAGAAAGTTTTTCATGAACCACACCAAACTCAATCTTGTCCTTTTTAGCCCTTTTGTATTTAGCAATAGGATGATCACGCTCTTTGATGAGTTTGTTAACAATAATTTCATTGGCCTCATCAAGCCCGTCAAGTTTTAATTCAAGTGACAACCTAGTTTCTTATTCTTCTTCTAGAGCATTGTTTAAAGCCTCTAGCTCAATCATGTGTTCATGCCCAAGTTTACATCTTACATCTAGAAGCTCTTGAGTATGTGAAAGTTGATCTAGGATGTTTCCAAAATGTAACTTAGCATCTCCTTCTAGGTTAGTCATAAACTCATCAAAGGAAATTAATTCCTTTTTGACATCAAGATACATCTCATCATCAATTTCATCATTATCTAAGGGAGTAGAGCGGGATGATGAGGATACCTCCGTTCCTCTTGCCATAAGGCAAGTGACGTTCTTGGTGGGAGAGTTCTCATTTGGAGAATCGAAGAGTGAGAATGTCGGAGTAGAGGTGGTAGCTAGAGCAGCCACACCATGAGAAGTTTCCTCTTCCTCATCTTCATCATCTTCATTGTCGGAGGAGTATTCTTCATGAGTGATTAAGAAAATTTCTCCCGACTTCTTGTTGATGGGATTCTTCTTGATGAAAGGTTTCTTGTAAGGTGCCTTGAGAGTCTTCTTCAACACAAGTTTACCACCATGATCTTCTCTCTTCTCATAGGGGCAACTTGCCACAAAGTGATAGCGGTCACCACAATTGAAGCAAGTTCTCAACCTAGTGGTATTCTCTCTTTTCCCATTTGGGTTGCTTCTCCGTTGCATTTCCATCTTGGCCTTGGCGGGGTTCTTCCAAAAGTTCTTAGCATAGAAGGCCATATATTGACCATGAGCAATCTTATCGGGGTGTTCCATGGAGAGCCCTTCATCACTATCATCTTCATCCCCATGGTCCACAACTTTGGACTTCAAAGCAACATTGACAACATTTCTCATACCAAGGGCACGAGCACGGGCATCTTTGGCATTCTTGGCGGCAACCTTGAAAGCGGCCATCTCTTGCATAACTTCATTTGAGGTCATGAGATGATAGTTGTGTCTTCCTTGTAGGCTCTTCAAGTCGGTGGGCTCAAATGGCATGAGTGCACTCACATATTTCCTTTTTTATAAATGCATCATCCACATGTGAGGCATCCACATTTCTAAAAGCGGTGGCGGTGGTCTTGAGCCTTCGATACATGTCTTCGTGATCTTCACCTTCTTTCATGTAGAAGCCTTCGGATTCATTGCTTAGAGCATCATATCGGTTCCTCCTCATACTCTCATTTCCAACAAACAATACAGTGAGGGCATGCCAAGCTTCCTTGGCAATGCTGAAGTGCTCAATGTGTGGATAATCCTTTGTCCCCAATCCTTGTTGAATCATATGCAAAGAAGTGGCATTGAGTTGTTGACAACATCTCTTCTTGTCAAGTTGTTTGGATCCCCAATAAAGAGTCCATGCTCGATGATGTTCCATAGTTCAATGCAAGAGCTGCGCACATGAGTTCTCATTAGTGATTGCCATTGAGCAAAAGTAGCAGATTCTTCAAGCTTAGGTGGGTCACCTCTATTGTACGCATGAGGGTGAGGGATTGGAGGGTGGGAGAGTACCATGAATCACGGTTCTCACCCTTCCCACCATCATTGTGTGTGGAGGAATTAACGTTGTCTAGTTTACCCCCCACCATCATACCCTCGGGAGATACCAAAGTATTCCCTTTAGGTACAACGGATGGTAGATCCTCTTGAGGAGATGGGGGTGATGAGCCATGTTTGTATTTAAGAAGTTTCTCTAGCATCGTATTGACTTCAATGACCAAGGAAGATCTCAATCTTGTTTCCAAGTTTTTGAGATCTTCCATGGTCACCGTGGTCGGCTCACTACCACCATCCCCTTCTTGGCTAACCATATTATCTTAGGAGGTAAAGCCCAAATAAAGAGCCGAGGCTCTGATACCAATTGAAAGGATCATATGGGCACCTAGAGGGGGGGTGAATAGGTGCTACTTCAAATTTTACTCTTTTTCAAATTAGGGTTTGACAAGAAAGTTAAATTCTCTATAATATGCAACTATGGTGAATTTACCTATATGTCAACCAAGCACAAGCTAACACAACACTAAGCAAGGACAAGTAAGTAAAGTGCGGTAAAGTATAGAAGTAACCAAAGGAGTGGACGCGGAGACACAAGGATTTGTTTCCCGTAGTTCCTTCCTTTTGAGGGGAAGTACGTCTATGTTTGGAGAGGGGGTGGTTTCAAACCACCAACGCCACGAGAGGCCTCCCTTGTTCTCCGATGAACCTCACCCCAACGGGCTCGATTCACCTTCCACTATATCGGCAACCTTCGAGGTGGAAGCCGACACCTTTACAACAAGTTTGGGGCACACATCCACAACTGAATTGGAGGCTCCCAAATACAAGCAAGCTGTCAAGACAAATCAAAGACAAGCTTGTAAGAACCAAATCAAAGTTAGGGTTTCCAATGAAACACTAGAGCTTGGGGGCCCTCAAGTGAATGAGGGGGAATGAAGATCTCTCTTGGTGAAGATGTAAATCAAGGCCTCCTCCTTCGATTCTCCAAAGATCAATGACTTTGGATGGTTGGATGAAGAGATCATGTAGATTTGGTGGATCTAATGGGGTTGGTGTTCTTGAGCAGCTGGAGGAAGAAGATAAGGGTCCCTATTTATAGGCATCCCCCTCCACGAACCGTTTTCTGACCGTTGTAGAAAAGTCAGACCGGAGACTCTAGCCTGCACACCGGAGACTTCGGTCTACACCGGAGACTCCGGCCAATCTCTGGACCAGCCTCCGGACTGCCCATCTGAATGACCCGGACCAATCCTGACCCAGCAACACCGGAGACTCTGGACTGAACAAAGTCCGGAGACTCCGGAGTAACCTCCGGTGCAGGCTCCGGACCCCTAATCAGAATGTCCCATCCCAGATCCTGAAGACCCCGCCGGAGACAAGTCCGGAAACTCCGGACCACATCGAAGACTCCGGTCTTGGTAGACCGCAGACTCCAGTTTGGAGTTTCCAGAAATGTGCCAAATGAATGAGGACTTTTACCAAGTTTGAGGGTGCTGTTCATTTATCAAAATACCAACCTGTGGACAATAACAAACTGTAAAATGATCTACTTGTTGTTAACGAACACCAAAAGTGATTATGACAATAAATGCCCTTTCAAATAGTGTTCAACTTTTAATCATATTGATGTTGAACTCCCACTAAAAACAATATCCCTCACATTGTTTTAGTGATCACACGAACCAAATTCACTACACCAAGTCCGATCATCACATGATATGATATAGTTTCAAAGGCGAACAATCATCATGTTCATCATATCATCTATATGACTCATGCTTTACCTTTCGGTATTCCGTGTTCCGAGACCATGTCTGTACATGCTAGGCTCGTCAAGATCAAACCTTAGCTTCCGCATGAGCAAATCTGGCTTGCTCCCATTGTATACACTCACAGAATCTAACACACCCGATCATCACGTGGTGCTTCAAAACAACGAGCTTTAGCAACTGTTCCTACTAAGGATGAACACTTTATAACTTGATATTTTGTGAGAGGGATCATCTTATAATGCTACCTTCGTGAACTAAGCAATACAAGATGCATAAAAGGATTAACATCACATGCAATTCATAATATGTGATATGATATGGCCTTTCTTCTTGTGCTTCCGATCTCCATCTGCAAGCACGAACATGATCTCCATCATCATGGGCATGGCGTCAAGGTCAATGGTGCCGCTCCATGGTTGTCTTCCACCAGCATCAACTATTACAACTACTTTGAATAATAGACACGCAGGTCTTAACGAAATTAAAAGACAACCATATGGATCCTGCCGGCTGCCGACTTACAATAAGGAACATTGCATACATCATATATAATCACAATCATGGCCATATCACATCACAGCACACCCCTGCAAAACAAGGTTAGACGACTCTAATTTTCTTTGCATGTTTTACGTGGTTTGGGGCTTTCAATAAGTGTCGTTCTAACTTACGAACAAGAACCACAACGTTGATACTAGTATTGTCAATCACCCATTGTAAATTCAATCTTAACTATGTTGGGAGAAACAGGCACCCGCAAAGCCACTTATGCAATACGAGTTGTATGTCAAGCGTGGAGCAAGTCTCATGAACGATGTTATGTAAGGTTAGCCCAGGCCGCTTCATCTCACCATCCCGCAAGATGCAAAGTACACAAGAAGCGATCGACAACAAAAGCATCAATGCCCATAATAACCATTTGTGTTCTACTCGTCCAATAGATCTATAGACACGGCTCTGATACCACTTTAGGGGTTCGTAGCATGGAAAACAAAAAAATTCTACCGCATGCACACAAACAAGCCAAGAGCTATCTACTAGATTGTAGCAATGAGTCGATTAGAGTACTCACCCTCGAAGATTCCAAAGCGGTTAATGAGAGCAGATTCTCGTGGGTGATGTAGTCGTACACTAGCCGATCTCAAGATCGCATAGACGATCCTTGTGACGCTGCGTTCCGGCAGCGCTTCCGCATTCGTTCACATGTTCGGTACTCAATGAATACCTTCCTATACCTTGTTCCAGCAGGCAGCGGAGGTTGTAGTTCTCCCTTCGTGATTTTGGCAGCACGACGGCGTGGTGTCGGAAGTAGAGGGAAAATCCTACAAGGCTTCGCCTAAGCCGGAGCAGGTTATGGTGGATCTAGGGTTTCCGGCGATCTAGGGTTTAGAGGGCCGGAGAGGAGGAGGCTATAGGGGTTCGTAGCATGGAAAACAAAAAATTCTACCGCATGCAAACAAACAAGCCAAGATCTATCTACTAGATTGTAGCAACGAGTCGATTAGAGTACTCACCCTCAAAGATTCCGAAGCGGTTAACAAGAGCAGATTCTCGTGGGTGATATAGTCGTACACTTGCCGATGTCAAGATCACGTAGACGATCCTTCCGGCGCTGCGTTCTGGCAGTGCTTCCGCGGTCGATCACACGTTCGGTACTTGATGAAGACCTTCCTCTCCCTTGTTCCAGCAGACAGTGGAAGTTGTAGTTCTCCCCTCGCGATTCCGGCAGCACGATGGCGTGGTGTCGGAAGTAGAGGGAAGATCCCGCAGGGCTTCGCCTAAGCCGGTGCGAGTTATGGTGGATCTAGGGTTTCCCGGCGATCTAGGTTTACAAGGGCGGGAGGTGGAGGAGGTGTCAGCGACGTCTAGGCAAGCGGGCGCACATGGCAGCGGCGGTGCACGGGGTGGGGAGGGCTGGCTTGGTCTTGTTTGGGCAGCCCTCCCCCTCTATTTATGAGAGGGGGCAGCCTTGGGAAGGGAGGGTTTGAATCCAAACCAAAACCCAAGTTGGATTGAAGGAAGGACTCTTTCCTTCTTCAACTAGGAAACCATTGTTCCAGTTTGACTTTTCAAACCTCCCTTTTGACTTTCAATTTAGAGCTTTAATTATCTCTCGCAAATGCCCAAACCAAATGACCTAGGATATGATGCAATCATTCCACTTACCCATGACACATTCATGGACCATTCCCCTTCCGGTCTGGTGAACCTTCTAGACCCTTGTAGAACCTCTCCGATGAAAACATCGAAATCATTCCTGAACTCCGGATTCGGAGTTTCCTTATATGAATCCTATTCTCTGGACCATTCCGGATCTCCTCGTGATATCCCGGATCCCATCCGAGACTCCGAACAACATTCGGTATCCCTACTAACATTCCATATCTACTAAACAACATCGAATCCTTAAGTGTGTCTCCCTACGGTTCGTGAATTATGCGGACATGACCGAGACACTTCTCCGATCAATAACCAATAGATGAATCTGGAAATTCATATGGCTCCCACATATTTCTACGATTACTCTGCTATCAAATGAGCCACTTACATACGATACCAATTTCCCTTTGTCTCGCGATAGTTTACTTATCCGAGGTTTGATCGTCGGTATCTCTGCATACCTAGTTCAACCTCGTTACCAATAAGTAATCTTTTCTCGTTCCCGTGATATGTGATCCCTTGTGAGCCAGTCACATGCTTGCAAGCCAATTGGATGACATTCCACCGAGAGGGCCTAGAGTATATCTATCCGTCATATGGATGGACAAATCCCACTCTTGATCCATGTGCCTCAACACATACTTTCTGAATACTCAATACCACCTTTATAGCCACCCAGTTACGGTGTGGTTTTTGATGTCATCAAAGCATCCTTCTGGTGATGGTGATTAGCATGATCTCATGGTCGAAGGAATTAGGTTACTATGTATCAGAAAGCTTATAACAAATGAACTATTGAAATGACTTGATCTTAATGCTACGCTTATCTATAGGAGTATGTCCATCATACCATTCTCCTAATGATATGATCTAGTTGTTAATAACATCTTAATGTTCATGATCGGGAAACCACGATCATCTATTAACCAACAAGCTAGTATTATAAAGAGGCTTTACTAGGGACTCTAATTTAGTTTAGAAATCACACAAGTATTAATGTTTCCGATTAATACTATTATAGCATGAATGTAAAAATTTATCATAAACACAAAGATATAATAATAACCACTTTTATTATTGCCTCTAGGGCATATCTCCAACATTCTCCCACTTGCACTAGAGTCAACTAATCTAGATTACATGGTAATATATCGAACACCCATGGCAGTTTGGTGTTGGTCATGTTTTGCTCTCGGGATAGGTTTAGTCAACGGATTTGCCACATTCAGATCTGTGTGTACTTTGCAAATCTTTATGTCACCATCTTGGACATGCTCTCGAATAGCGTGAAAACGTAGCTTGATGTGCTTTAGCTTCTTGTGTGACCTTGGTTCTTGCGCATTGGCTATGGCGCCCATGTTATCACAGTAGATAGACATTGGGTCCAGCGCACTTGGAACCACATCGAGATCTGTAATGAACTCCTTCATCCATATCGCCTTTTGTGAAGCCTCCGAAGCAGCTATGTATTCCGATCCAGTTGAAGATCTCCCCATAATGCTTTGCTTTGCACTCCTCCAGCTAACTGTTGCACCATTCAAAGTAAATACGTATCCAGATTGAGATTTAGAATCTTCCGGATCGGTGTTCCAACTAGCATCGGTGTAACCATTAACAACGAGCTGTTCATTACCTCCATAAGAAAGAACCATATCCTTAGTTATTCTCAAGTACTTAATGATGTTTTTGACCGCTGTCCAATGATCCACTCCTGGATCACTTTGATATCTGCTAGTCAAACTAACATCATATGCAATGTAGGGTCTAGTACATAGCATGGCATACATAAGAGATCCTATGGCTGAGGCATAGGGAGTCTTCCTCATCCTTTTTCTATATTCTGCCGTTGCAGGACTTTGAGTTTTACTTAAGGTCGTATTGGGCAACATGGGCAAGAACCCTTTCTTGCTATCTTCCATTCCAAACCTCTTTAGAACTTTGTCCAAATATGTACTTTGTGACAATGATATTAGGAGTCTCGATCTATCTCTATAAATCTTTATGCCTAATATGTAAGCTTCTTCGCCAAGATCTTTCACTGAAAAACTATTATTCAAATAATCCTTGACACTATTAAGAAGGTTTACATCATTCCCAATCAACAATATGTCATCTACATATAGTATTAATAATGACAGATCTCCCACTCACTTTCTTGTAAATACAAGCTTCTCCATAAGTTTGTATAAAACCAAACCTTTTGATCACCTTATCAAAACGTTGATTCCAACTTCGGGATGCTTGCTTCAATCCATAAATGGACCGTTGAAGTTTGCATACCCTGTTAGCATCGTTAGGATTGACAAAACCTTTGGGTTGCATCATATACAACTCTTCATCAATGTCTCCATTGAGGAACGCCGTTTTGACATCCATTTGCCATATCTCATAATCATAATATGCAGCGATTGCTAACAAAATCCTCACAGACTTTAGCTTTGCTACTGGTGAGAAAGTCTCATCGTAGTCAACCCCTTGAATTTTTCGAAACCCTTTTGCGACAAGTCGAGCTTTATAGGCAGTAACATTACCATCAGCAACTGTTTTCTTCTTGAAAATCCATTTGTTCTCAACATCCTTCCGGCCATCCGGTAAGTCCACCAAAGTCCATACTTGGTTTTCGTACATGGATCCAATCTTGGATTTCATGGCTTCTTTCCATTTATTGGAATCAGGGATCATCATCGCATCCTCATATGTCGCAGGGTCATCGGTGTTGTCCACCAACATGACACTCATAACGGGATCATACCAATCAGGAGTGGTACGAGTTCTCGTTGACCTGCGAGGTTCCGTAGTTACTTCAACCGAAGTTTCATGATCAACATCATTAGCTTCCTCTCTTATTGGTGTAGGTGCCACAGGAACTACTTCCGGTGTCGTGCTACTCGCAAGTTCGAGAGAAGGTTCAACAACCTCGTCGAGTTCTACCTTCCTTCCAGTCACTTCTTTCGAGAGAAACTCCTTCTCTAGAAAGGATCCATTCTTGGCAACGAAGATTTTTGCCCTCGGATCTATGATAGAAGGTATACCCAATAGTTTCCTTCGGGTATCCTATGAAGACACATTTTTCCGCTTTGGGTTCAAACTTGTCGGGCTGTAACTTCTTTACATAAGCTTCGCAACCCCAAACTTAAGGAACGACAATTTAGGTTTCTTCCCAAACCATAATTCATACGGTGTCGTTTCAACGGATTTAGATGGTGCCCTATTTAAAGTGAATGTGGTTGTTTCTAATGCATTACCCCAAAACGATATCGGTAAATCTGTAAGTGACATCATAGAACGCATATCTAAGAGAGTTCGATTACGATGTTCGGACACACCATTACGTTGTGGTGTTCCCGGTGGTGTCAATTGTGAAAGTATTCCGCATTTCTTCAAATACTCGCCAAACTCGTAACTTAGATATTCACCTCTGAGATCAGATCGTAGAAATTTAATCTTCTTGTTACGTTGATTCTCTACCTCACTTTGAAATTCCTTAAACTTCTCAAAAGTTTCGGACTTATGTTTCATGAAATAGATATACCCATATCTACTCAAGTCATCCGTGAAGGTAAGAACATAACGATAACCACCGTGCGATTCTACACTCATTGGACCACACACATCTGTATGTATGATTTCCAATAAGTCCGTAGCTCGCTCCATCATATTAGAAAATGGAGTCTTAGTCATTTTACCCATCAGACATGCTTCGCATCTTTCAAGTGATTCGAAATCAAGTGATTCAAGAAGTCCATCGGAATGGAGTTTCTTCATACACTTCACTCCAATGTGACCAAGACGACAGTGCCACATATAGGTCGAGTTATCGTTTAATTTCAAAGATTTAGCTTCAATGTTATTAATATGTGTATTACTACAATCGAGATTCAATAAGAATAGACCATCTATCAAAGGTGCATGTGCATAAAACATATTACTCATATAAATCGAACAACCATTATTCTTAGACTTAAACAAGTAACCGTCTCGCAATAAACATGATCCGGATATAATGTTCATGCTCAACGCAGGCACCAAATAACAATTATTTAAGTATAAAACTAATTCTGATGGTAGATGAAGAGGTAACGTGCTGACCACGATCACATCAACCTTTGATCCATTTCCAACGCGCATCATCACCTTGTTCTTCGCTAGCTTCCGTATATTCTGTAGCATTTGTTTCGAGTTACAAATATGAGCAACTGAACTAGTATCAAATACCCAGGCACTACTACGAGTACTAGTGAGATACACATCAATAACATGTATATCGGATATACCTTTCTTCTTGATGTTGCCGTTCTTCAAATCGGCCAAGTACTTAGGGCAATTCCGCTTCCAGTGACCTTCTCCCTTGCAGTAAAAGCACTCAGTATCAGCCTTAGGCCTAGCCTTGGTCTTCTTCGCCGGCACGGTAACTTTCTTACCGCCCTTCTTGAAATTTCCGGAACCACTCGCGGACGGGAGAGCAGGTCTCCGGAACCACTCGCCTTTGTGATCCTGTACGGGAGAGGGTGAATAAGGTTTTTGGGAAGCGCTCCGCGCGACTACTCGGGTTCTCCATCACGGGTCGTCTTCCATCCAAGTCAGGCGGTGCTGGCTACCGCCGTCTTCGTCGGCATTTGCTGCGATCACTCTTCCCCAAAGTTTCTACTATAAAAACCGAACGGTACGTGCTACGTGATCCTGTTTAGTTATTCATCATGTTCTGCGAGTACATGTTAAGTTGTTGTTTGTTTCCGATCATCCTGTTGTTTAGTACATCTAGTATGTTCGAGTTACATGAGCTAGTAGCTGGTTTTGTCATGATTTATATTCTGGAATTAATCGTGGAAATTATGCCTAATAATCCAACAATCCAAAAACCTTATTGTAGGCAATTTCCTGAATTAACAATGGCTGGTTTTACCGATGCACTGAAGCCGGATAAGTTTACCGGTGTGCACTTTAAGAGGTGGCAGTACAAGGCTGAGCTTTGGCTGACCACGATGAAAGTGTTCCACATCAGTAAAGGCAAACCTGAGGGAACTATATCTGACGAGGATCAGAAGAAGTTCGAGGATGCTAATACTGTCTTTGTGGGATGTATTCTGAGCATTCTTGCTGACTGTCTGTATGATGTGTTTATGCACATAAAAGACGGGAAGGAGCTCTGGGATGCACTGGATGCAAAGTTTGGTGTTGCAGATACTGGCAGTGAACTGTATATCATGGAGAGCTTTCATGATTTTAAGATGACAAAGGACCTTCCTGTGGTTCAACAAGCTCATGAGATACAGTGCATTGCCAAAGAGCTCGAACTCCTTAAGTGTACCTTAACCGACAAGTTTGTGGTGGGTTGCATTATTGCTAAGTTGCCCCCTTTATGGAGGAACTTTGCCACAACTCTCAAACACAAGAGACAGGAGATATCAGTTGAAAATCTGATAGCGTCCCTTGATGTTGAGGAGAAGGCTCGGGCTAAGGACACTACTGAGAAAGGAGAGAGTCATGCTACTGCCAACTTTGTGCAGAAAGGCAAATCTGTAGGCAAGAACAAAGGGAACTTCAAACCCTCCTTTAACAAGCTCAGAAGACTACAACCTTCAAGAAGAAGAAGACGAACAGGACAAGAGTGAACTGTCTTGTTACACTTGTGAGAGCCCACCACTTTTCAAAGGGCTCGAGCCAGACCGCAGAGGGAAAAAGGCCAAGACTGTCAACGTCGTGACCGCTAGCAATACTGATGGGTATGGTAATTTATTTACTGTTCTTTCAGTATTTCAATCACCGTGTTGGTGGCTTGATACGGGTGCTAATGTTCATGTGTGTGCTGACATATCTATGTTCACTTCTTATCAGGTCGCTCGGGATTCTTCCGTCCTAATGGGGAATGGATCACATGCTTATGTTCGTGGTGTTGGCACGGTGGATCTAAAGTTTACTTCCGGAAAGATCGTGCAGCTGAGGAACGTGCATCATGTCCCTACTATGAACAAGAATCTCGTTAGTGGCTCCCTTGTTTGCAGAGATGGGTTTAAGGTTGTCTTAGAGTCTAATAAAGTCGTTGTTTCGAATCATGGACAATTTATTGGTAAAGGTTATGAGTTCGGAGGCTTGTTTCGGTTTTCACTTTCAGAGTTTTGTAATAAATCCGTGAATCATATTTTGTAGGGTTCGCAGCATAGAAAAAAAATTCCTACGATGTGAACTATGTATCAAGATCTATCTATTAGATACAAACAACGGGCGGATGTATATCCGTAAAGAACATACCCTTGAAGACCGACAAAGCTTAACGATTTCAACTCGTGGTTGATGTAGACGATCTCTTGCCGATCTCAAGATCGAGAGGAAGTCCTAGCGCCGCAAATCAGCAGCGCATCCGTGCTCGCACACACGTTCGAGGCACCGAGCAACCTCCGCCTCCTCGCTCCAGCGGAAGCACAACTCTTTCTTGCCGAATAGCCACCGGGAACATGTATCTCGCTAGTTCGAGACCATGGGGATAAATTCTAGAGGGGGAGAGAGATCCTTCACGAGGAGGTGTGAGTGACAAGTGAGAGGAGGGGCTCCTTTTATAGGGGAGGGGGCAGCCCAAGGGGGCATGGCCGCCGGCCATGGAGGGTGCCCCCACCTCTCCCTCATTCATGTGGGTGGACACTCCACTCACAAAATGGCCCTTCAATTTTCTCCACTCAAAAATCCACTCAAATTCCCATTAAATTTCCACCAAATTTAATGCAAACTCTCATTAAATAAAACTCTTTTATTTTATTCAGAATTTTGTCAATTACTTTAATGACAAACATTCACAAATAACCCCTTGCTAGAATTATATTTCACATGCATAACCACTTTATGCAATTTCACCCGAAAACCTGTTTCGGTATCTAGTGAAATAAATTCCTGCGCTTGTTCATTCTTTCGGCATGAAACTTTTGCTCCAATTGGATGTCGGTGTCTCTTAAGTGTGTCACCCCTATGGTTCGTGAATAATGCGGACATGATCGAGACCCCTCTCGGATCAATAATCAGAAGCGGGATCTGGAGACCCATACTGACTCCCACACATTCAACGATGACTTTCTTGTGATCGTCGGAACCTTTTACGCTAGTATCTTAATCCCTTTGTTTCACGATATATTACATGTCCGAGATTCGATCATCGGTATCTCCATACCTAGTTTGATCTCGTTACTGACATGCACTCTTTTCTCGTTCTCGTGATATAACATTCTAGTGATCAAATCACTTGCTTGTAAGCTAATCAATGTGATATCACCGAGAGGGCCCAGAGTATATCTATCCGTCATCGGGATGAACAAATTCCACTCTCGATCCATGAGCCTCAACATAACACTTTATTAGTTCTGAATCCATCTTTATAATCACCCTGTTACGGTGTGACGTTTGATGTTATCAAGAAACTCTTCTGGTGTTAGTGATTGACATGATCTCATGGTCTAAGGATTAGGATCACTTCATAAGTTGTTATAGCAATATAAACTCAATGACTTTGATCGTAATACTATACTTCGGATGAATGTTCATCACACCATTACACTAATGTTGTGATCCCGTTATTAACAACATCCAATGTCCATGATCAGGAAACCTTGATCATCTTGTTAATCAACGAGCTAGTTTATGAGAGAGGCATAACTAGGAACTTTCTGTTTGTTTATTAGACACACATGTATTAATGTTTCCGTATTAATACAATTATAGCATGCAAAATAAACATCTATCATATACTTGGAATACACATAATAAACACTTTATTATTGCCTCTTAGGGCATATTCCCTTCATATTTGTGGTGGTGTTAATGATGATACCAGTATTTGTCATTCTCGTTTATGTCACATTAATTTTGGTTTGATATCTCGGATGTCCAGCATGATTTTAATTCCGAATTTCACTATTGCCAAAGGTTCTAAGTGCCATAGTTGTGTGCAATCAAAGCAACCTCGAAAGCCTCACAAGGCTGCCGAGGAGAGAAACTTGGCACCTCTAGAACTCATACATTCCGATCTATGTGAGATGAATGGTGTGTTGACAAAAGGTGAAAAGAGATATTTCATGACGTTGATAGATGATGCTACTAAATTCTTCTATGTTTACTTGTTGCAAAATAAAGATGAGGCTTTAGACTACTTAAAAAATCTATAAGGCCGAAGTTGAAAATCAACTAGAGAGAAAGATCAAGCGTCTTAGGTCGGATCGTGGTGGTGAGTATTTTCCCAAAATATTTGATGAATTCTGTCAGGAACACGGAATTATTCATGAGAGGGCGCCTCCCTACTCGCTCCAATCAAACGGGGTTGCCGAGAGGAAAAACCGCACGCTGACTGACTTGGTGAATTCCATGTTAGCCACTGTTGGTTTATCAAAGACATGGTGGGGGGAGGCTTTGTTGACTTCATGTCATGTCCTGAATAGAGTTCCTAACAAGAATAAAGAAAAGACCCCTTATGAGGAGTGGGTTGGAAGAAAACCATTACTTTCGTATCTGCGCACTTGGGGGTGTTTGGCGAAGGTCAACATACCGATCCCCAAGAAACGCAAGCTCGGACCCAAGACAGTGGATTGTACCTTTCTAGGATATGCTCCACGGAGTGTAGGCTATAGATTTCTAGTTGAAAGGATACAGATGTCACCTAGAGGGGGGGTGAATAGGCGATTAAAACTTTTCCTAGAGTGGCTCAACAAAGGCGGAATAAAACTAGTGTTTACTTTGTTAAGCACAACCTAGAACAACTAAGGTTCACATATGTGCACCAACAACTTATGCTAAGCAATACAAGCAACAAAGTGATAGCAAGATATATATTACTTCAAGCACGAAGACTATCACAATGTAAAGTGCATAAGTAAAGAGCTCGGGTATAGAGATAACCGAGGCACGCGGGGACACCGATATTTTACCGAGTTCCTCCCAACATGGAGTACGTCTCGTTTGGAGAGGGGGTGGTATCAAACCACCAACGCCACAAAAGGCCTCCCTTATTCTCCAGTGAATCTCACCCCAACGGGATCGATCCACGCTTCCACTATCGGTGCACTTGTCGGTGGCAACCGGAACCTCTCACAAGGTTGGGGCACTTCTCCACAACTTAATTGGAGGCTCCCAACAAATGCCACAAAAGGCCACAATGCCACCAAGGCCACAAAACCGTCTAGGGTTCCAAGAACCCAAGAGGGACAAGCTCCAATGAGTCACTCAAACCAAATCCTCCGAGGAGAACACAAACCGATGCACCAAATGCAAATGGCAAGAACACCACAAAGATGTTCAAATCCTTCTCTCCCAAATTCCACCAAAGCTACAAAAGCTTATGGGGGAATAAGAGAGGAAGAACAATGGAGGAAATCCACAAAAGACTCCAAGATCTAGATCCCAATATGTTCCCCTCACTTAGAGGAGAGATTGATTGGTGGTATTGTAGATCTAGATCTCCTCTTTCAAATCCCTCAAGAATATGCAAGAATCATCGGAGGGATTGAGAGAAATCAAGCTCAAGAAGGTCAACAATGGAGGGGAAAACTTGCAAGAAGGGTTGAGGAACCATGGGGAAGAAGGCCCCTTATATAGGTCCCTCCAAAATCCAACCGTTGCAGCCCAAAAACGCGATTCCCGGTACTACCGGACTTTCCCGGCACTACCGGACATTCCTGGGGTTCCTGGGGCTCCAAACGCATTTTTTTCTCTGCGCTCCCCGGTACCAAAATGCGGTACTACCGGACCCCGGTACTACCGGATCCTGGTCCGGTACTACCGGTCATCATAGAACGAAAACAGCCATAACTTTTGCATCCGGACTCCGATTTCGATGATCTTGGGCTCGTTTCGAAGAGGACAACAACATCTACAAGATCATGCAAAGAAACATCATAGTACAGCAAGGGAGTATAAGATCCAAATGATGAAGTAAAAAACCTTCTGCCGCGCTAGGTACTAAAATGCGGTACTCATGGTACTTTTTTGGTACCTAGCGGCGATAACTGAAACTTGTAAAAAATCTTCTGCCGTGCTAGGTACTAAAATGCGGTATACCTAGGAGGGCAGTGGAATTTTGCAACTTGCCAAAACCTACTGCCGCGCCAGGTACTAAAATGCGGTACTACCGCATTTTGGTACCTAGGAAAATTCAAACCTCTATAACTTTTGATTGGTAACTCCGATCGACCCGATTCCAATTGCGTTGGAAAAAGGACGACATGGGCTACCCTATGAAAGGTGAAAATATTGGTTATCACCAAGTGAGAATGTATCATGTATAATAATGTGAGATACCTCACTTGGTGAGAAACCGAAAAGCTGCCAAGATCAAAATCGCAACAAGATACAAATGGAAGATACGATTTTGATGAACAAGAGCTTGTTATGGAGATTACCACAAGCTCTATATCCTCACATGGATAAGACCAAATAACAACCAAATATGATGATGCAAATATGCAAAGGTTTGAGCTCTCTCCGAACAATGTGATCGAATTACTCATACGAGAGCCCCTATTAATAGTACGGTTATCTATCCTAAACCCGGTCTCACACACACAACGTGAGACCGGCAAAAGGGAAAACCTATCAAGATTATACCTTTGCCTTGAGCATTCCACTTGAGCTCGATGTATACGATCTTGCCCTTCTCAAGATGGAACACCTTTCTTGATTCTTCATCATCGATCCATGATCACCGAGGATGGCAAGCCTCAAACATGAGATCTTCTATAGATGGCGCATTTTGAGATTGCACATCACATCTTCTTCTCATTTCATCGACCTTGAAGCCAACACATGCTCCAAGCGATGCTAATGGACAAATCCTACAAGTATAACTTAATACACACATTAGTCCATAAAGATTGTCATTAATTACCAAAACCACACATGGGGCCCAACATGTTCTTTCAATCTCCCCCATTTTGGTAATTGATGACAATCTCTTTAAGAGGGTTTATATAAGGAATCTTAATGAACAACATGGTAACACCAATATCAAATACTTCATAAGTATGTTATATTGGTACCACCACCATATATAGAGCAAACTCCCCCACAATCTATGCATGTGTGATGAACTTGAATTTCATTGCATATATTGCCAATCATTATCATTGGCGGAGTTTCCTCTATATATACCACATGCTAAGCAACAACAAAGATGCAAGAACATGAAAGGCAAATGCTTAGAAGCAAACTCAAAGCATAAACCATTTCCCTTAAACCCTCTAAAACTTCTCCCCCATTGGCATCGATTGCCGAAATGGGTGACAAGTTCTAGAAGGCAAATATAGTAATAATTCCTCCAAAGATGTGCCTTCGCACATATCCAATGATGAATACTTGGGAGGGAGTAGGACTATATCGAGGACCCGAAGATTGCCAAAGGAATAAAATAAAATGACGCATCACAAATGAAGCAAGCAAACACAAGATCCGACAAATCAATTGAAAACAACAAATGAGTTCAAATGGAAACTACGAGATATTATGAAATGACAAAAATAGTGCTTTAAATAACAAATAGAGAAGCTCCCCAAGATTTGTGCATAATTCAAAATAAATGCATTATAATACATATTGCACAAATATGGAATCCTCGCTCCCCCATAAGTATTTAAAACACAACAGATGAGAAAGAAGACAAATGTGCATTATTAGATGAATTAGATGAGCTCCCCAAAGATAATGCACCAATTATGATAATTGTATTTGGGATCAAGGTGCATAATCATGGAATCCTCACTCATTCAAGTTCATTTAACAATACAAGGCATGAGAAAATAAATATGAGTGCCCAAATATGCAAACAAGAGGAACAAGCATTCATAGGCAATTAAATTTGGAAGCCACCAAAGAATCAAAAGGAATAGAAAGGTGGTCTCCAAGGATTTAAAAATCAACTAAAATTATCTTCTCATATGTGTATATGTCTCTAAGTGGATGACATCACAAAGACATATGCCCATAAAGAAACAAGCACATACAAGGAAGATATACAATAAAGCACATGGAAGCAAAAAATAAAGTCACAACATATACTAATAAGATTTTTGCTTCAAAGCATGGCCAAAGGCTCACATATATCTTATTGTACATTAATGAGCTTCAAAAACCAACACACTACATATATTACAACTATCTCCAAGGGAAAAGGAGAAAGTTGGAATATATGGAGAAAGGCAACAAGTATCACTAAAACTAGCAAAATCTCACTATTGCACATGAGAGAAGTTGAGGAAAGGATGATCAATAAAATTGATAGATTGACATATTTGGCAAGCGCTCCGTGCGACTGCTCGAGTTCTCCATCACGGGTTGTCTTCCATCCAAGTCAGGCGGTGCTGCCTACCGACGTTTTCGTCGGTATTTGCTGCGATCACTCTTTCCTAAAGTTTCTACTACGACAACCGAATGGTACGTGCTACGTGATCCTGTTTGGTTATTCATCGTATTCGCGATACGTATTAAATTTGTTTGTTCCGATCATCCTGTTGTTTACTACATCTAGTATGTTCGAGTTACATGAGCTAGTAGCTGGTTTTGTCATGACTTATATTCTAAAATTAATCGTGAAAATTATGCCTAATAATTCAATAGGAACCACGAGATGATGCCAACGATGGCATGACTGTTCCGTACTTGTGCACCTAGCTGACCGGGGTTTGATGGTTTCTCATCTTGTACTTGTCCGATCAGACCGTTGGCCGTCTGTCGATCTCCGCTTGAGGCACTATACTCGCCAGAGCAGCAGCAACGCCTGCAGTACAACAGCACGAACGGCATTCACTCTCTCAGATGACCGTTAACTCGTAGTACGTTCCACGATTTTGCGGTAGCTGCAGCAGGAAAAGTGTCCCGTCTCCCCGGCTCTCCGGCTGGTACGTGTGGTTCGGTTGCCAGATAAACGTCAAAGGCATGCGACGAGTGGCCTATTTCCGAGATAGCAGAGAAACCATGGCCACGGCCTGCCGCCGCCAGCGCGCGCGCATGCCAGCCAAGTGGCTCCGGCCGTGTCCGGACTGGCACGCAAAGTGGACGACGAGCCGTCCGCCGTCCGGCCACGGGCACAGTCTCTGTCTCTCTAGCCGTTGGAGATCGATCGATTAGACGATGAGCCATCAGCCATGCGCGGTCACGGCCACACAGAGCGGGCACGTTCCTTGGCCAGCTGCCTTCCGTCAGCACTCACTCAGCAGCCATGACCGCCGCAAGGATCCAAGACACCGCCGGGATTTACATTTACGACGTCGGCCATTTAATTCCCCCTCGCGCACGGCAGTCGGCAGAGCAGCACCATCAGTCTTGTCAGTTTGCCACCACCCCTTCTCTTCGACTACTACTACAGCCTACAGCTTCTTCTTCTTCTTCGGCAGCACGTACGTACGTACGCTTCCTTCAACGGCTTGCAAGCGGCCGGCCCCATCAATTACACGGTCCCCTTCCCTTTTTGCCCCCTCCAGGCCCAACGGTCAGATTGGACGAAACTGCTGCATGAGCGATCGAGGACGCTAATGACAAGATCGTGTTTGTCGTCAGTCTATACTGATGGACCATCGATCATTCGGCTCGACTGGGCTCAAAGCCGAAAACTACGCCGCTAGTAGTCATTAATTGGTGTTCGTGGTTACTACAGTACAACATATCCAGGTTACGTTCGGTACATGACGACATTTTATCCGTAGCTAGGGCGGGCCTCAAGATGAGATGAATGATGTGCTTGCTTGCTAGCAGTGTAAACTGTACCAGTAGTGCTAATCTCAGACAGTAACTAGCGAGCTACTCCCGCGTGCCTAGAGGTAATTACAAAAAGGATCGGAGCGGCGCTCCCGGCCCACCCTAGTTACTGCTGCCCTGCCTGATCGTTCTCCCAGCATCTGCAACACCGCCGTCCCGTAACTATGATGACTGCCATGCTGCCTGCGTCGATCGATGCCCGCCACGGCCGGTCTCGCGCACCCGAGGACTACTCGAGTCTTAAATCACTCGATGAACGGCAACGGCCAGAACAAAACAGGAAATGCCAACAGAGTAGCGGTAGAAATGTCGTGGCTAAATGAAGAAAACGGACGTACAGTATATATATTCGTTGCAAAAAGGAAGAACTATAGACGCGGTGTGTATTGAGGGACGACGCAGCTCAAGGCGTTGCTAATTACCAAACCACTTCATACTGTCTGTGTGCATAGGACTGTACCCTGTAGGAGTGTCATTGGCATTAGTTTCACCGATGATGGACCAACGGCCAAAACGACCAACCCTACCGACGGCAGGGATGTCTGCACGGCGCTTCGATACACCTTCTTTCCAAGCCTTCAACTCCCGGACAACCTAATCCACCGGCGCCGCAACGTTCGCCACGTCCGCGTGTCGCGCCCGCATTGGCCTCTGCCCGGCATCCTAGGCGTCCTTCCCCTCCCATCACTCCGTCAGTTTACGTCTGCGGCTCTGCGGCCGTCACATGCCATATTTAACATCCCGCCCGTTCCACTCCGGCCACCACCTCGCTCACCTCCACCTCCTTCCCCGTCCCCGTCCCCGGCCCTGGCCATTGTTATTTAAACCACGGCCTGCTCAGCGCAGAGTGCTGACTCAAAACTCAAGTAGCTCCAGCAGTACCATCCATCCAACGGCGCTGCAAGTAGTTGTGCATTGCCACCGCATTAGCTTGATTACTTGTAGCTGCAGCGCCGGCGGCGTCGTTGGTGGTAGGGAAAGGAAAACAATGGGGGTGTCCGTGGTTGTTCTGCCGCTGCTGCTCTTCTTATCAGTGGCGTCGGCCGGGCATCACGACTACGGCGACGCCCTCCACAAGAGCATACTCTTCTTCGAGGGCCAGCGCTCCGGCAGGCTTCCCCCCGACCAGCGCCTCCGTTGGCGCCGCGACTCCGGCCTCCGTGACGGCGCCGCCGCAGGCGTACGCGCTCTCATCTCGCTCACACTATCTCCTATTCCCATTTTCTGTCTAGAAAGATGATCATTCATGACAATGCGCCATTATATGCTCTTGTAGGTGGACCTGACTGGCGGGTACTACGACGCCGGCGACAACGTGAAGTTCGGGTTCCCCATGGCGTTCACGGCGACGCTCATGTCGTGGGGGCTGATCGACTTCGGCCGCACCTTCGGGCCGCACAAGGAGGAGGCCAGGAAGGCGGTGCGCTGGGCGACGGACTACTTCATGAAGGTGACCGCGAAGCCCAACACGGTGTACGTGCAGGTGGGGGACGCCTTCAAGGACCACATGTGCTGGGAGCGGCCGGAGGACATGGACACGCCACGCACAGTGTACAAGGTGGACCCCTCCCACCCGGGCTCCGACGTCGCCGCAGAGACCGCCGCCGCCCTGGCCGCCGGCTCCATCGTCTTCCGAGAGGCCGACCCCGTCTACTCCCACCGCCTGCTCGACCGCGCCATGGCCGTAAGCGCGTCTCTTCTTGTTTCTTTCTGACGACACAAATGCGTCAGTTTGAGTTTTTCTTTGACACGTGACATGAAAACACACACAAAAAAACGAACAGGTGTTCAAGTTCGCGGACAGGTACCGTGGCGCGTACAGCAGCAGCCTGCACGACGCGGTGTGCCCCTGCTACTGCGACTTCGACGGGTACCAGGACGAGCTGCTGTGGGCTGCGGCGTGGCTGCACAAGGCGTCGCGGAGGAGGGAGTACAGGGAGTACATCAAGAGGAACGAGGTGGTGCTCGGCGCCAGCGAGTCCATCAACGAGTTCGGCTGGGACAACAAGCACGCCGGCATCAACGTCCTCATCTCCAAGGTAAAATGTGTACTACTCGTACTTGCTAGTGTGCAGGCGTGTGAGGCAACGATTATTTCAGCCACTGTCAGTATGCGATTTGCTACTACCATTCCGAGAAAGATGAAGCGTTGTCACTCTGGCACTTTTGCTGCTTCGCCATCCTTGGTGTTGTTATGCGATATTCCTTCCACATGCATCTTTCATCTTTGGACAGCACTGGACACTGGTAGTACAGATAAAGAGTTCAGCTAGTTAGCTAGCCACTCCATCTAATGATTGACCGTTTTACTGCTTTACACTTTTTAGCTTTGCATGGAGTACTAGTAGGTTGGATTCTGTAATGATGCACAGTATCTTTGCCAACCCATCAGTCATTCTAAAATTACCATGACCAACAGTGAATCTGGGATGATAGCGCAGATTAGGTTAATCAATGACCATGCATACAGTAAACTAATACTCCAGATACAAAACTTCTAGCATCAGTAATCCGATTATGGCGGTGCAGGGTGGTACCACCAAATAGTAGGAGACGAGTAGGACGCTTGTCTGTTTATCTTTGTCTCCCCTTCGCTAGGTCCGCGTGCTGCCCACACTTTTCAGGGGCTCGCGGGTCTTGAGTCTTGACTCTCGACTCCAGAATGAATCTCTTCGAGCTCTTGCATGTACTTGTGTCACTAATTATTTCTTGTGTTACTCATGATCAGGAGGTCCTAATGGGGAAGGACGAGTATTTCCAGTCCTTCCGTGTGAATGCCAACAACTTCATGTGCACTCTCCTCCCCGGCATCTCCAATCACCCACAGATCCAGTACTCCCCAGGTTCGCATCCACAAACAAACTCTGAAACTAGACTCAACTGATTATTAACTCAGAACGCTCAATGCAACATCATGCAGGCGGGCTGCTGTTCAAGGTGGGGAGCAGCAACATGCAGCACGTGACGTCGCTCTCCTTCCTGCTGCTGGCCTACTCCAACTACCTAAGCCACGCCGGCGCGCACGTCTCCTGCGGCGGCGGAAGCGGCGGGACGGCGCCGCCGGCGAAGCTCCGGCAGGTCGCCAAGCGGCAGGTGGACTATATCCTCGGCGACAACCCGCTGCGCATGTCCTACATGGTCGGCTACGGGCCCCGGTTCCCGCGCCGGATCCACCACCGCGGCAGCTCCATCCCGTCCGTGGCGGCGCACCCGGCCAGGATCGGGTGCAAGGCCGGGACGGCATACTACGCGAGCGCGGCGCCCAACCCGAACCTGCTCGTGGGCGCCGTGGTGGGCGGGCCCACCGACGCCACGGACGCCTTCCCCGACGCGCGCGCCGCGTTCCAGCAGTCCGAGCCCACCACGTACATCAACGCGCCGCTCATGGGCCTCCTCGCCTACTTCTCCGCGCACCCCAACCCGGCCGAGTGGGCCGACGACTAAATAGAAGCCAGATAAATAATCCCTTGAAAAAAAATAGCAGTAGCAGGGCGCAAATGCTCTCCGTAACGTAGGTGTAAGTCAGCATTCACAACCGCTTTGCTATCCTGTGAAGGAAAGAAGATCAGCATTCTCCGTAACGTAGCATATTACTACTATATAGTAGGCTATACTACTAGTAAGATTAATTTATTCTAAGTATATTGGCGCTACCCGCAAAAAAAAGTATATTGGCACTGTGTAAGATTTTCTGATGTTCTTTAATGCAGTGGAATACGTACACTAGAGCTTGTAGTTCACAGGAGGCTATACATTGACATCTAGTGAAAAGAAAAAGAGAGACGTTGACTGCAAACTATCTGCCGTAGAGATCACATGACGAGCTTTTGTGCTCACGGGAGGCTATACCAGCTTGGCCTTTTACGAGCCTTTTCTGCCGTGCGTACGTAGCGGTACTTTTGTCTCTTACCGGCGAGTAAATTGCAGATAGCTACCATAATTCGGGCTTTCAGAACGAGACCAACTTTCTTAATTTTTGTTTGTCAGTACCATTTTTCGGTCAGCCCTTTGCGAATCACGCTGATCCCTGTCTGATGCCGTTTTGATAGCGAGACTCCATTGTCAGGGTTCACGTGGACAAACGGCCGTTGCCGTCGGCGCAGACACACCTGGTCCATCTCGCTCGGTCACACGGACCAGTGTCAGTCAGCTCGCTCCCACTCCCTTACCACCGTTCTCGCTCGACCAGGAGGCGATGGAGGAGCCGGTGAGTCCTGGAGGCGACGCCGGCGACGAGGGCCTCATTGGGAGCTCCAGTGTTGTCGGCGGAGAGAGCACACACGACAGACGCAGAGTGGCGGAGCGGATGAATTGGATGAGCTCTGGCCGTCTCGGCCATCGAGGGCGGCGATCTTTGGCGCATCTCAGTGGACAATCCGGTGGAAAGCGAACGCGAGCAATGCCTCGGAGTAGAGTGCGTGTTCACTTTTCCCCAATTTCCTATCTGAATTTTTCATCTAGGGTTAGGGTTTGCTGAATTTTGCAATGTTTACTCGATTGTAGTCTGGATCACGAAATATGGGAAGTCGAATTCAGTTGGATGGTGTAGACAATCTAGAGAGGAGAATAGCCGAGAAGACATTACTTATATGAATATAGTTGCGTTGCGTTGATTGAGGAAAAAGAGTTTAGTTTTGGATTCTATTTATCGCACAATGTTGGGTGTACATGAATTGGTTCGTAACAACTGCAAGGTCTATGAACTACTGAATCATTTTGAATCAAGTAGGGTGTTGTCATTGTTTGTGAAGAGGGGCAAGCCTGCTGTAGTTAGAAAGAATAATAAATCTTCATACAAGTCCAGTGAAGCCACTGCATCTTCTATTGTGGTGCTTGAAGAACCTGTTCCTTATGATTGGAGTGAGCCTGATGTCTATGTTGTTGATGGAGAAGGTTGCATTTTTACAAGTCAGAGTGATGAATATGCACCTGCTAGTAGAGGAGTACATGTTCCAACTCAAGAGAGTCAGAATGTGGATAAGGGTAAAGCAATACAAAATGAAGACAGTGATGTTGATGATGATGGAAGCAATGGTTCAGAGAGTGAGCTTGATGATAGATGGTGGGACATTGCCATAGGACAAGTTGATGTTGCACATTTGGAAGAAATGAGGAAGAAGGAACTGAAAGAACTGGCTGAGAGGATTGAGGAGAGGAGGAGGAAGAGAGAGGATCCCCTGCTGCACTGTGAAGGGGACATAGATATTGAAGATTTATTTGTGACTGCAGAAGAAGAAGAAGTTGCACATGAGTTGGAACCAGCACCTAGTTCAGTCAATAAGAAGAAATTGCCTGTGAAAAGAGGCCCCACTTTGAGGTGTCATTCAGAAGTTGAGATACAAGAGGAACCAGATTATATACCATCATCAGATGAAGACAAGGACACTGGTTTCCTTGAGGAGGAGGATGAATCAGACAATGAATTTAAGCCATTGTTAATGGTGCCACCAAAAGGCAGAAAGAGTAGAGCAAAGAAAAGGCCAGAGAGGAAGTGGTATGATGATAGAAGGCTGCAGCCACATGAGCAACTTTGCTTGAAGATGTGCTTTGTCAATGTTCAACAATTTAGGGATGCTTTGATAGATTTGCACATTGCTCAAAGTAGGAATTTCCAGTATTGGAGAAACTCTAATGTTAGAGTCATTGTTTATTGCATCAAGAAGGGTTGTCCCTTCAAGATGGTGGCATCTGAGATAAAAGGTGAGAAAACCTTTGTCATTAGGAAGATGAGACTACAACACACTTGTAATACTACAAATGAAAGTACCAGGGTCAGTGCTAAATGGTTAGCTCACACATATGAAGGAATGTTCGTCGATCCAAGTGCGAATTCACACTCATAGATGCAAGAAGGCAACAATATGGTGTGGAAGTCGGCAAGGATATGGCCTCTGAGGCAAAAAAATTTGGCTCTAGATCTTTGTGTTGGGTGATCACAGGAGCAGTATGTAAGGCTTAGAGATTTTGCTCAAGCTATCATTGATACTAACCACAGTAGCAGGTGGTTGTGACAATCAGACACCAACACCTACAATGTAAAATCCACATCGCCCAACATTCCATGGTTTCTTATTTTGTATCAATGGAGCCAGAGAGGGTTTTCTAAATGGTTGTAGGCCATTCATAGGTGATTATAGTCTCATATTAATTTTTATAGTGCACCTCCTTTTCCCTGTGTGTAATAATTATCTTATTCTACAGGCCTTGATGGTTGCTTTGTGAAGCTGTGCACTGGTGCTCAAATTTTGGCTGCAACAGGAAGGGATGGCAATAACAACATGTACCCTATTGCTTTTGTTGTTGTACCCAAAGAGGACAAAGACAATTGGTGCTGGTTTCTAACTCAGCTTAAATATGCCCTTGGTGGAGAAGAGGGGCGGTTTGGTAGATACACATTCATGTCTGATAGACAAAAGGTTAGTCTTATCTTGTGCTTATCTAGTTTGTCTTGCCATATTTAACTAGTTTGTCTTGCCATAGTTAACTAGTTTGTCTTATCAACATAGGGACTCATTTCAGCCATCAACATAGTTTTCCCTAATAGCCCACAAAGATTTTGCTTAAGGCACATATATGCCAACTTCCAAAGTGCTGGGTTTAGGGGTGAAGATCTGAAAAAGATAATGGATTCTGCTGCCTATGATTACCAAAAGCACCACCATGAGCTTGCCATGGATAATCTGAGAAAGGAGAGTGAGGCAGCTTGGAAGTGGCTAAGTGAAATCCCTGTGCACACATAGGCCAGGCATGCATTTGACACCACCTGCAAGACTGACCTTGTGGTAAACAACCTGAGTGAGGTGTTCAACAGATACATCCTTGATGTTAGGAAGAAACCAATAAGAACAATGATAGAAGGAATAAAAGACAACATGATGGTGAGGAATCATGAGAAGAGGACAGGTGCTGGTATTGCTAGGTGGGAAATCACTCCCCACTTCAGTGAGCAACTTGAAATGTCCAAGAAGAACTCCAGATTCTGCACACCAAGGATTGCAGATGTAGGTTTGTGGCAAGTGACTAATGCTAAGGGTGATGCAACCTATGCTGTCAACCTGGTGGACATGACATGTGGATGTAGGAAGTGGGATGTCACAGGCCTGCCTTGCAGTCATGCATGTAGTGCTATCATAAAGGCCAATCAAAGACCAGAGGACTATGTTAGCCACTTTTTCAAAAAGGAGATGTATGTTAAAGCATTCAAGCCCATAATTTACCCAGTCCCTGGGCAGCATGGCTGGCCCAAGACAGGGACAGCTGACATCATTCCACCAGTCTTCCATATCAAGAAAGGGAGAAAGCAAGAGAAGAGGAGAAAGGGGAAGTTTGAGGTGCCAAAACCTAAACAGACATCAAGAATGGGAACCATAACATGCTCTAATTGTAAACTACAAGACCATAGATACACTAGTTGTGCACAACCTTTAAGGCTTGATTTGGTGATTAGAAAGAACAAGCATGTGGTGAGTTTCTTGTTGTCCAGCATTATTATGTGTTATGTTATATGTTATCCTTAACATGATCATCTTATGTTGTTTCTTGTTGTCCAGCCAACACCACCTCCAGCAGCAGATGCACCTACCCCAGCAGCTACTAGAAGTGCACCACCAGCAGCTACTACAAGGGCACCCCCAGCATCTACTAGAAGGGCACCCCCAGCAGGTACTAGAAGGGCAGCTACAAGGGCACCCCCAGCAGGTACTTATTTTGTTGCTCCAAGAAGAACACCAAGACAGAGACAAGATGATGCTGGATTTGTTCCTGGATACAAGAAGAGCAAGACCTAGGGATATTTCAACTGTGGTTATGCTGGAGGTGATGATGATGGAGGAGCTGGGTCATCAAACCATTGAAATGTTGTAATGGATACATGTACTAGTCATCTTCTGTTTGCAAAAGCTGTTGTAATGTACATGTACTACTTGTTGCCTTACTCCAGTTTCTCTTTTGCTGATGATACTACTTTGAAATGGACATGTAATGGATTTGTTCTGTGAAATGTTGTTATGTGAGATGTTGTTATGTGAAATTGAGATGCTCTCCATACAAACATAGACAAATGCACCACATAGAAACATAGACACATGCACCACATAGACAAATGGTTCAACATACACTAATGGTTCAACATAGACAAATGCACCACATACACAAGAAGATTCAACATACACTAATGGTTCACATACACAAATGGTTCAACACAGCTAAAACACTACTGCAGATACTCCAGCTTTTTCTTCATCTCACTCAGCATAGATTGCAGCAATCTTCTTCAGTTTCTCCTTGTTGTCAGTATTTGCTTTAAAAAGATCAAAAAGCAAATACTCCAGCTTTTTATTTTCTGCCTTGGGAACATCTTTTTGCTCCTGCAGAGCCTCCTTTTCTGCCTTCATAGCCTGCTTTTCTTCCTCCCATTCCTTCTGCCTAACCCTAAGCACATTAGCTTGTGTAATCTGAATCTTTTTCAGCATGCTAGCTTCAGTCTTTAAATTCTCAACTTCTTTCTTCAGCAAATTCATCTCACTCTCACTTTCTTCCATCACCTCCTTCTCTGCCTTCTTCTCACCATTCTTCTCAGCATTCATGTTAGCCAAATTATCCACCATGGCCTTATTCTCGGTTTCCATATATTTTTGACATCGCAAAGCGGTGGCATGCTTCTTCTCTATCTTGGCTTTTTCTTCAGCAAGCAGAGCAAGCACCTTACCATTTTCCACCTTCTCATCTATTCTGGCATCATTACTTTCATGATACATAGCCCACAAACTAACTAATGCATTGCTCAAATGATCTGGCCACTCTTCATCTTTCCATGCAACAAACCCATAGTTCAACACTTGCTATTACAAATAAATAAAACCATACGAGATGGATTACACTAACAACTAGGATTCTGTTTACAAATAAATAAAACCATATATGTAAGAAGCTTCTGTTTACAATTTCATATAAGAGCAACTAGCAACTAGGATTCAACACAGATAAAATACTACTGCAGATTAGCAACTATGGTTCAACTAGGTAGAGCAACTAGGCATTGAGCAAAGCCCCTAGGAAGATGAACTAGGCAGTGAGCAAAGCAACTAGGCAGATCAACTAGAACTAGACAGTGAGCAAAGCAACTAAAACTGTTGTAATTGGGAATACAACTCACATTTTCCACAGGGCACAGATAAAATCTACGGCCAGTGTTGCTCCCTTCAAAAGCCACACACTGCTGCGGTGCCATCTTGTGGTTGCGACAAACCAGGGCGCAATCCAGGGCTATGCCGCAGAAATTGGGATCCTCAACATATGCAGGAGCATAATCTAGGTCCGTCAGGTCCTAGTGAAGCAGAAATTGCAAAGACAAATTAGGTAAATGGGGAGGGGTGAACAATTCCTAAATCGACAAAAATCAACCCTAACCCTAGAGCTTACCCCAAGAATGTCCGAGCTAGAACTCTCCCCATCGTCCCAGCTAGGCATGCTGGCGACGGCTAGCGGCCTCGGACGGCGGCAACGGCCCAACGGTGGTGGCGGCGGCGGCAATGGAGCTGCGCGGCGGCGGTGACAAGAACGAGTGGAGTACGAGTGAGAGCGAGCTGGGACTGTTGTCTGTTGACCGAGCATGGATCAGGGTGTGTCCGACGCGGTCGGTCCAAACGGGGCGGCAACGGTCGTTTGTCCACGTGGACCCTGACAGTGGGGCCTCGCTGTCAAAAATGGGATCAGAGAGTGATCAGCGTGATTCGCAATGGGCTGGCCGAAAAATAGTACTGACAAACAAAACATAAGAAAGTTGATACTGACTCGTTCTGACAGCCCTTCCTGCAATTTACACTGATGCGATCAGGATCTTACATCACGCGATATAGAAATGTTTTCGAACTCTGCTGCTTCTAGTATACTGATGTAACATGGAAAGAAAGATATTGTTTCGATCACCCGAGCAGGAAAGAAGAAAGGGGTCACGTCATCGCACTAGATGTCTCGCTAGTTCGCTGCAAGATGTCACGCAGTTTCGAACTTCAATGCGCAGATTTCGTGGCTGCAGTTCCCATTCACTCACACGTTTGAACTCTGCTGCTGCTATACGGGAAAAAATCTATTTCAAATTCTGAACTCGCAGAGGTTTGGCGATTTGAACCTAAAGTCAAAATACCTCTTGTTTGTACCTTAAACTATTGAATTCCGGTTAAACAAAAACTTTGGACCAATTTGACCAAATTAACTAGCACCACGAAGGCGAACTTTTACAAA
The DNA here is from genome assembly GCA_030063025.1 of Avena longiglumis. Classification (NCBI taxonomy): domain Eukaryota; kingdom Viridiplantae; phylum Streptophyta; class Magnoliopsida; order Poales; family Poaceae; genus Avena; species Avena longiglumis. The sequence continues at coordinate 334,026,392 of CP125978.1, forward strand.
GAAAACAACAAAATTGTCTATTCCAATCGCATGGTCCCTAAACTCACATTGTTCTCTCCGAACTCACACCATAGGTCCGTGCCGTTTTCGGCATCGTCTACAGGTACGCAACCGAGCCATGGAGCTCCAAATCGTCCGTCGTGCATCTCTTTTTCCTCGTTGGTTACCGACATATATAGATAGCTCAAGCACCTTCGTGCGGCAGAGTAACTCAAATCGATTAAAATTTCGTTGTTAATCTCTTAAATTAGCTATAATTTTGCTACCAATTAATTAGTATGTGAATCGCTCAGATTAGGAAATAGTTTTGCTTGTTTCCTTTGCTTCAGCCATGTCGGCGCTCCTCCCCTGGTTCGAACAAGTTGTCGTCCACAACTGCCCGTCCCTCATCCATGACGGCTCCTGCCTCGTCTATGACTCCATGGCGCTCCTCGCGGCTGTCTCGCGTCATTCGTAGCCATCGTCGCCATGTTGTGCGTCATCCGCTCCCGCCACGGCAACGCTCCTCCCCTGGTTCGACCCCGCTGCCCTCCACGACCCCCATTGGAAGAAAATAAATATGACATGTGGGCCCTACTCTCAGTGAGAATAGCATGTAATCATGGACAAGATCGTTGCTTTCCGGGTGTATCAAACAGCTAGAGGGTTTAATTTAGATCAGTATTGTATAGTTTAGGGTACAAACAACAGGAATTTTAATTTAAAAGGGTTCAAACCGTGGAACTTCTAAGAGTGCAGGGTTGAAAATGGAGTTTTACATGATATATGAGCAAGAAAGAAGAAAGGGATACGCCATCGCACTAGATGTCTCGCTAGTTCGCTGCAAGATGTCACACAGTTTAGAACTGCCATGCGCAGATTTCGTCATTGCAGTTCCATTCACTCACACGTGTGAAGCAGTACAATCATCGCTCATCTTGCATCAAGATTAAGGGAAAACATAGAGCAGAGAAGTTTAACGAGACAGTAATAATTAGGCGCACTAGCTGAACCCATTCCGTTCCACTCAATCGTCAAGCACCGCCGCTGCAGATGCCGGTGAGCAACACCGGCAGCCTGGCCAGCGACAGCGACCCCTGGCCCTGGGTGGACCTCCGCAGCTTCCACTTGGCCCTCTCCTCTCCGACCGGTGCGGCCGACGACGACGGCAGCACCCTCCCGTTCTCGAACAGCGGCGCCGTCGCCTCGCCGCCGGTGCCGCAGAGCAGTCCCGCCCTGGAGAGCTGCCTCTCCATGCGTAGGAAGTGGGCCAGCGGGGTCGTGCCGCCGGCGTCATCCCTGCACATCCGCCACCAGCTGGAGCCGCACCGCGGCCTCCAGCGCCGGCGCCATCTCCACCCCTCCTCCTCGGGCGCCGGCGCGGGTGGCGTCCCCCTCTCCTCTTCCTCCGCCGTCTCCTGAGGCTGGTCCTCCCCGTCGGCCAAGGACACGCCCATCAGCGTCCCCAGCGTCGTGCTCCGGTCCTGGAAGAACGAGCACGTGGACTGCGCAAACACGACACACCGCATGTCAACACGATTTCCATCATAACTAGTACATAAACGGGGATATATAAGATAAGAAGGTTGATTCAGAACAATGTGATTTGGTGGTCACCTCGGTGTCGATATCGGAGGAAGAAGACGATGTCTCGGAGGAGGGCGAGGAGGGGATCACCATGCCGGCATCGTTGTTCATCTCCTGCCCTTCCGGCCGCCGAGAACGTACGCGAGGATGCTTAGCTAGTTTGGACAGACAAGGAGATGAGGAGGGCGACAGTGTAATGGCGATGTACTTGCAAGATCTTTTCCTCCTCCGACGGGCGACGGCGAAGGTGGTGGAGATATTGGCGGGCCGGGATGTGGTGGTGCTTTATGGGCGACGCAGACACAATAGGTGGCAGTGGCGCCAGGGCAACGAGGGTCAAGGAGACCTGCGGCGGCCGGCCCCTGTCTGTGGCCGGTGAGGTGAGACGAGTGAATGCTCGAGCTCTGATCGAGCCAAACTTTGGCTGGTATGTGGGGTAGAAGCAAAACCTGCAAAGCCTGTAGGCTGCTTATAATAAGCGACTTCCAAGGCGCTCTTTGACTCTATTACTGTTCGTTAGCACCCGAGCAGCCAGTGAGCACTGCCTTTTTAGCCTATTTTTTCTAATGTTTTTTCTAGACCGCGTCACAAGTCCTTTTTAGCCTATTTCGTTTTGTTTAAAGTTGTTAAGACTGTGTCACAAGTTCGTCACGATATTACCACGGCGTCAGTAAGATTTGGCCTATTAAAAAAATGTCATCGGTTTATGCAAACTTGTTACGTCTATATCTCTAGATGTATTCGTCTCGGCTAGCATTAGTTTTAGGAAAACGATACGTTCCCTTGAGGATCGGACGATTTAATCCCTGGGTCATTGACTCCGTGACGCGACCCTCACGCAGCGGGCCTGCTTGCTTCTCCTCCCGTGTCTCTTTTTCTCAGCGCCGCCGCATCTGAGCACCGCGCGCGCCGCTGTCTAGCTCGCCTCACGACCTGCGGCTCCCACCACCCCGCGCCCTTCAGCTCCCGTTGCTCCCATCGGCGAAACGCCCCCCCCCCGCCCTTCAGCTCCAGGTGCTCCCATCGGCGAAACGCCGCCCGCCCCGCGCTCTGCTGCTCCATGTGCTCCCGCCGGCGAACGCCGCCCGCCCCGCGCCGCCCTGCCGCTCCCGTTGCTCACGGCGCTTTGCTCCCGACGCTTCGTCCTTCTCAACAGGGTACGAGTTTCGCGGAATATGATAGATGTATTATTGAGTTTAAGAGCATCTTTACTCGTTAGACGAACCTAGATCGAAATCTGGACTTTTTTGGCCTGAGAACGCCGAGTTTTTCACTCGTGTTTTCAGGCCAAGTTCCCAGGCGAACAGAAAACGGCGTATATTTGAATTTTTATCGTTCCCACCGGCAAGAGCTTGGCCAAAAGTTGTTCGACAGAATTAACGCTCATAAGTTTGGTGACAGATTATTACAGAAGAGAGAAAATGACTCGGCCATCTCTCAGTCATCGATGGGGACGGGCTCCTGCAGTGTGGTCGATGCGGCGGGGTTGGCCGTCTCGCCGACTGGTTGGAGGAGGTTGAAGCGGAGCTCGGCGTAGTGGTGGCGGCGTTCGGTGCATGGGCGTTCGGCACAGCGGAAGGCGTTGCGCCATGAACCAGGCCTTGACCGGCGAACTCATCTTCGACGTGTTCTCGCCGCCCATCAGGAACTTGAGATCCGTGTTCCTCTTCTTGGCGGCGTAGTTGGCCCTGAGGAGGGCCACCTTTTCCCCTTGAATCTCGATCAACTGCTTCCACCGCTCGTCGGTCTTCTTGGCGTGCGCCCTCATGTCGGCGATGCATTTCTCGATCGAAGCCTGAAGGGCTCGACGGGAGGTCCGGTGGCTTTGAGCATCTTCGCCTTCTTCTGGCCGATCTCTAGACTTCCTTTGCTGGCAACAGCAGGAGGGGCCTCCGGGTTGTACACGTCGTCCTTGGTCTTGGAGAGTCTCATGCGAGTGTCCTGCCATTTTTCGCAGCTCTCGATCTCCTGGAACACATGGTGGAACTTGAACTATGTCTTCATGTCCTCTCGAAACAAAGCGAGTGCACGGCAAAACTGCAAAATGGAAGTGTGTCAAGTGTGTAAAAATGTAAGCGAGTGCACGACGAAGCTAGTGTTCGCAAATACCTTGTTGTCCATGATTTCCCCGCTGGCTTATGTGCGTTCCACCTCTTCCACGCAGTTGTGCCACTTGCTGCATGCAGTCTGGATGATCGCCCAATGGTTGGTAATAGCCTTTGCCCCTCACTCCATGTGAATTTTACTATACTTTGGGTCGCAAATGCTACGCTCGTCGAACGCTAGCTTCACGCGCCTCCAATAGTTGTCGGAATTCTGGTTGGCACTGGTGATGGGATCCATGCTCACCGTTTTCCATGTTTCGGCGAGACAGGTGTCCTCGGCCATGGTCCACTTGATCCGCGTGTCCGACGCCGAAGTGATCGGCTTCTTTTTTCCCCTTTATGCCTTTCGCCAGCAGCACGGCTTCACCCTCGGCATCCTCTGCCCGCGTCGGCTCGGTCTGCGTCTCCTCGGCATCGAGGACAGCGAAATCCTGAGACTCGATGCCGTGTTCGGCGTCGGCCGGGGACTGTTCTTCCATGAAGAAGGAGGGGTTGGAGGCCGAGCCTTGGGCGATCATGTCCTCCATATATGTCTCGGCCGGCTTAGGCGTGACCGACATTCCGCGAACATGTTATGCCGATCGGACTCACCGTATGTTGCTTGCCGGCGATGGGCATGGCCATGACGAGGTTTAATCTCATCAATGCCCATTGTTATGTACTTGGGTTTTGTAGAAGATGGGGATGCTGGAGATCGCAGAACGGTTAGAAAACAAGCAACACGGGGACACGAGGTTTACCCAGGTTCAGGCTCCGGAGGGAAAACCCTACTCTTGCTTGTCTGCTCTTGATTACGGCGGAACCGAAAGTTATAGGGGTGCGCAGATGCATCTGGCGTGCAGGTGTGTATGCGGTGGTATGTGAGATATTTTAAGAGAGCCGCCTCGTCATGCCCTCCTGGCCTTTATATAGAGGTAGGCAGGTCCCAGGCACAGATCGAGTCGGTTACAGGTTTTAGGGTTTACCCCTTTGAATTTTCTATCTACTATAGTCTTGCTCTCCAAGGATCCGAAGGCGTCATGGGCCCTGGCCACCCTAAAGTTTTCATGGGCTGGCACATGTTCTCATGGGCCTTCCCTGGGCTGGACTAGATATGCTAAGGTCGTGTACCCGTAGGGTATAACCATGTCAGTAGCCCCCGAGTGTTCAGTCGAATCGTAGATTCGGCTGAGAACTCCTCATTCTTTCGGGTGCGGCTATCTCTGTTTGCTAGAGAATGATTTGAGTGTGTAGGGATTGTTGATGCGTGTGCCTGACTCTACCGACGGATCAGGGTCAGTTAACCGTCTTAGGACAAAACAACACGATCTTCTTCAGATTTGAGTCCCTCGACTCGAATCTGGAACGTATGCTGGCGCAATTCGACTCAGGCCACGGAGGACTTACAGGAGTGGAATTCCAGTAAATTTAAATGATGTACCCAACGCGTCCGTCGGGATTTTCATCGCGCCTGCTCGCACGGGTTCTCACTAGCAGAGCGCAGTCGTGTGCGTTGCCAGGCCATCAGATGCTATCTGTAGGTCTTATCTTTGTGTCACAGACATAACATCCAAAATTTTATCACCGCGGATGTGTTTCGGGTGGCCAAGGAGGATGTTTTACTCACTTAGCGTTGGCTGGGTCAGAGCGAAAAGTTTTTGCATGCTGATCTGAAGGATCGCAGTCGAAGAATTCATAGGGTGCGCGACCAGCGCTCCCTATGGGAGTAGCCCCCCGAGTGTCTGTTCGAGTCGTAGACTCGAGAAGAGACTTTAATCAGCCGTTGTTTGGCTCCAGATCCGTAGGACACAAATTTTTCGGATGCTTGAATCCATCCTCCCTATGGAAGTATCCCCCTGAGTCCGTAGTGGAGTCGCAGACTCGACGTAGGACTCGAAGAATAGTTCAGTGATGTTGTGCTTTGTTCATTTTTCGGGTGCGCGACCAGCGCTCCTGTTAGGAGTAGCCCCCTAGTAGTTAATTGAATTGTAGATTCGAGTGAGTACTCTTAGCTGTGTAGCCGAAGAATTGTAACCGTTGCTAGTATAGCTTTTGATGACGTCAGTGCTGACGATCGGTGACCTCAAGCATCTGCGGCGCCAGAGATGACTTGACTGGACAAACATGGGTCCCACCTTCTGACTTTGAGTTGACTGGTCACGCGCGGCGTGGAGATAATTACGGCGTCGCCTCGATTTCCGTGCGTAGTGGATGGCGTGTGAGCGACGGTTCGCTGTTGTGCTGACACGTGGACAGCCAGATCTTGGTGTTGTATCTAGGTCTTCCCGATGGACGGTCGTCGTGCATCGTCCTCGCCCTTATAATCATTGGGGAAAAGTTAGTTTGTTTTCACCGCAGGCATTCTTATTTCACTGCTCCCATCTTCTCTGAGCTTTTTCACTGCTCCCACCTTCCTTGATTCTGCGTGCTCACCGCCGTCATCGCCTCACTGCAATGGGGAAGCCCAAGAAGTCCTCCTCTGCAGTTGGTACCAGTGCTTCCGCTGGTGGCAAGAAGGGTTCCGCCGCGACCCGCTTCACCGACGAGGGATGGCGGCAATCGGAGACGCATGAGGGTGACCTCCATAAGCTCCGTGAGCGGGGCCTAATCCCGCAGGATAGGGAGGCCGTCAAACTTCCCGGCGACGAGGTAATTCCCCGTCCTCCCGCTGGGTTTCGGGTTATGTTCGTCGCATTTGTCCTTCGGGGCCTCTCCTTCCCAATCCACGATTTTCTTCGCGGATTTGTTTGGTATCCAGCTTCATCATCTTTATCCCAACTCTCTTCTTCATGTCGTCTGTTTCATCACTTTCTGCGAGTGTTGGCTCGGTGTCGAGCCGCACTTTGGCCTCTTCTGGAAACTCTATTCCGTGAAGAGGCAATCTGGATCCGATGGTGTTTATCCCATTGGGGGCTGCATCATTTCCCTCAAACCCAATCTTCTTTTCTTCTCATTTTCTATGTTCGAATCTGTCCAGTACTGGCGGAGGCGATGGTTTTACATCCGTGACTCCACGGTGGCTGGGCAGGAATTTGGCCTTGCTCCTTTTGACCCCTCCCAGAAAATCGAGCCGAAAAGGTCCTGGAAGAACCAGATCTTGGATGGCGAGGTGACAGAGATAGAGGGGCTCTATCGTCGAGTGGAGGATCTTCAACTGATTCCGGATAAGGAGGTGAACGGTTTGGATATCATCCGCACCTTTCTCAAACGTCGGGTGCAACCGCTCCAGGCTAGGGCGCACCCGATGTTCCTTTATTATGGTCGCCGTGATCCGACTAGGGTTTCGGCCGAGGAATTCTCCAAGGGGGATCTCGACGGGATCCTTCGCACGCTGCTGAAGTACAAGGCTGGAGAGGATATCCCGAGGAAGTCGCTGACTTCTCCGTTCTCTGCTTCTTGTCCGGTTCCGCAGGTGTAGATCTAGGACATGCGCGTAGCGCTATTTTCGACTGCATTTTCCTTGCACTTTTGTGCTGAAATTTTTGTTTTCTTCTTGCTCAGGAATTCAAGGTGCCAGGCATGTCGCCTCCATTGCCCGAAGTGTTCCCGGATGCACCAGACAATGAGGTAGTGGACTCCATGTCTGAGCTTCTATCGGCGCGATCGCCGGCTGAAGAGGCCAACGAGTCGAGCGAGGATCACACTCGTAAGCGGACACAAAGCTCCAGCGAATCGTCGGACGCTTCGACTCCGTCGACGCCTGGGAACCCGCTGTGCCTAGAACGTCACTGTGGGGGTCATGGGGGCTGTTCCTCTCCAATTCCAGTCATGCCCGTGCGGGCTGTGGCACCACACCCGCCGGCGAAGCGGAAGAAGGAAGAGAAGAAAGAGGAGAAGAAGGGCAGGAGGACCCCTCCTTCGACTTGAGCGATCTTGACTCGTAAGTTTCTCAATTGCTTTCTTGTTTATCTTGTCTGTTTGCTTTGTACTTGGCTGATATTTCCGTTTGCAGCCACTCCACCGACGACTCCTTTAGCGATGGCGCTCGGGAGATGGTGGGTGAATCGAAGGTTGTTCCTCCTCCTCCTCAGACGGTGGCCACCTCTAAGGGCAATGCTCCGAACCCTTCTCCGCAGGAGGCTCGGGTGGTTGTCCCCCAGAATACTTTGGCTATACCTTCGGAGTCGCCGTCTAATCACATAAGTTTCTTTACTCTTGCCGCGGTGGGAGCCCCCCGGGCGTTTTCGGGTGGTCTGCTGATCACTTCTGTTTTTTGCTTATTTTCTCGGGGGGATCCCCCGAGCATTTGTAGGATGATCCGCTGATCGTTTTTCTTTGGGTCTCGGGGGGAGCCCCCGAGCGTTTTTCGTGTGTGTAACTTGTTTTGCTCGTTCTTTGGGCGTAGCCCCCGAGCCTTTGTTTTGAAGGGTACTGTCTTTTGCAGCCTTTTGTGCAAGGAGCCAACCAACTAGTGCAACAACACCTGGCGTTGGAAGCCAGCTTCAAACAGCTTCAATGTGCGTACATGAGTTGATCTTTTTGCTTCCTCTTTTATTTCTTGTCCTGCGATCTGATAGGTGCTCTGCTGACCGCAGAGGACAACAATACCGCCCTCTGTGAGCTTGATGCTCTCAAAAAGAGCCTTGGGCGAGCGGAGAAGAAGGCCGAGGACGCCGTTGCTGCGAAAGGGCGCCTCAAGCAGGAGCTAACCAATGCAGTTGCGGCCAAGGAGCGCTTGCAGCAGGAGGCGACGGACCGCGAGGAGCAACTCGCCACCGCCACGGCTTCGCGCGAGAAAGAGGAAGCCGGCAAGCTGATGGCGGCTACCAAGGCTATTTCGGGTGAGTTGCTTCGTCTTCCCTTTTCGGATTCCTTGTTTTTCCTTGTTGTGCTTTTATTTATGTTTCTTGTTTTGTTTCTTTAGATGCCGCGGGCATCGAGTTTGATCGCGGTGCTCTGGAGCATGAAAGTGCTCTGGATGCTGCTGCTGCGGCGGTTGAAGACCGCTGTAGTACCGCGGTCGGCTCGCTGCCAAAGCCAAGGAGGTTCTCGGGCGCTTCTACAAGGAGCTCGCCCCCAAGGGCGTCGCCCTCGAGGATGTCGATGCCTTGGCGGATGCGCTGTCAGCCAAAGATCCCACGGCGTACAAGCGCAAACAGAAAGGCATTGGCGCGTCCGTCGCGCTGGCAATGGCCTTGGCGTCTGGAGCGGAGATGGATCTTCATCATGTCACCTCCCGGATGCCGACGGCTGCTGAAGGATCCGAGGTAGCCTTCGCCATCTACGTTGCTCGTTGTAAGCGTTATGGGCCGAAGTTGATTGACTTGCTGGCTGAGTACGCGTTGAGGCAGCTGGGAGAGGCCAAGGGGAGGCAGTCCGGCTCCGAGGCTACTCAGGATGCAGCTTCTTAGGCCTTGTAGTATAGGATAGCTTTTGTTTCCTTTGTTGTAATTATGTTTATGAACGATCCTTGTGCCACGCAGTGGCTTTTTGCTGCACATAATGAATTTCCGAGTTCTGTGCTCCTTCGTCTGCTTGTTCATATCCTTGTCTTCTTTTACTCTAGGGGCCTTTGGCTGATGATCCCGTTGATACTTTGCCTACACCGCAGATGCGAGCATCCCTGGATGGTGCGTCGCAACTTGTGTTTCTTGGAGACCGCGTCCGTGCCCTTGAGAAAGAATTGCTTTCAGTGCGTGGCCACGCCGATGTTTGGAAATCGAAGGCAGAGCGAGGCACTGCCAGAGAGGAGTATTTGATGGTGGAGTTGCATCGTTTGTCCGAACAGCTTCAATGTGAGTTTCTCGACCTGCTTCTCATTGTTTCGGGTGTGCCTCTTGGCTTTTCATCTTACTTTTTGCGAGTATTGCAGGTGCTAACCTTGCTCCGAAGGAGGAAAAGGAGCGTGTTGCTGTTCGGATCAACTGCCTGACCCAGCAGGACATGGAGGTCGGCGGGTTCTTCTGGATGGACCATGATCGTGCCATGGTCCTTGCGACGGTGCAGGATAATGTCCACCAGGTATCGCGGGTGCTGCGTCAGGTGAATTCTTCGTTGGCATCAGTTCTGTGTGTGATGTTTCCGCTGGATGAGGCGCCATCGACTCTCTGTGGCCTGCTGTCAAAGTTTCAAAATGTGCATCGTGTCCGGGAACTGGTGCGACATCAGCTTGTCGCTGCGGTGAAGGCCGCGCTTTCCCTTGTGCGGTTACATCGTCCCGATGTAGATCTGTCTGTTGTGGCGGCTGGGCCGCCTCTTCAGCTGGATGGTGGCGAGTGGGATATGCGTCCATATTATGCGGCTGTAAGGCAGCATGCCGAACAAATTGTAGATCTTTTTAAGCAGCGTGCGCAGGTTATTCTTCAGAATAGGTAGGACCTATAAAAAGATAGATGTAAAATTTAAATATTCGACTGGGCGTGTTGTGCCCTTTATTGTAAAGGTTTATCGTTGTGTAGCACGTGGTATTTTGTTTGTATACGTGTCATTTTTGTAAGCCTGACGTAGTCAGCTACTCAGGTGTACACGCGTTATCCTCAGTCGACGAAGTCGTGAGGTGAGGGGAGCCCGCGATTGTGTTGTAAAATGGAGTAAAATGCAGACAATAGGTGAGAATTTTGGGGCGAGACACTTAGCTTTATTCATATCATAAGGAGGAGGTACATTGTTCGGCTGAGTAGCCTTGGCTGAATAGCCTTATTGAAAGTAAAAGAGGGAGGTAGCTAGGGGTAGAAGCATCGCAGTTGTGCGACGTTCCATGGGTTGGAGTATGCGACTCCAGACTCCACGTGCTTGAGGCTATAGGCGCCACCTGGGATGACTTCAGTGACGATGTAGGGTCCCTCCCATGGTGACTCGAATTTCTTCGGTCGCTCTTGCTTGAGTTGCAAGACTAGGTTTCCTTCGACGAAGGACCTTGGGCGTAGCCGTCGGCTGTGGTAGTTACGGAGACTCTGTTGGTACACCACTGATCGTGATGTTTCTATATCACGCGCCTCGTCGAGTGTGTCCACGGCGTCTTCGAGTGCGGCCGTCGATTCGGCTTCGCTGTAAGCGACGACCCTTGGGGCCTTGTGGCGTACCTCTGCTGGTAGCACGGCTTCGGCTTCGTGCACCATGAAGAAAGGCATGTATCCGGTTGAGCTATTTGGCATTGTGCGCAGGCTCCACATGACCGAGGGCAGCTCTTGTGTCCAAGCTCCCGCGAGTCGCTCGAGTGGGCTCATTAGGCGCTTCTTGATGCCAGCACTGTCGAGGCCGTTGGCCTTTTCAACCTGCCCGTTCGTTTGCGGGTGCGCCACGGAGGCGTATGTGATGTTGATTCCGAGGTCTTCGCAGAAGGCCTGGAATTCTTTGGAGATGAAGTTCGACCCATTGTCGGTGATGACGCTATGCGGCACGCTGAACCTGTAGACAATGGATTCAAAGAACTTGACAGCAGTTTTGCCCTTTTGGTTAGTGACGGGCATGGCCTCAATCCACTTGGTGAATTTGTCGACTGCTACCAGGAGGTAGACGTGACCTCCTTTCGAGGACCTTGGCAGTTTGCCGATCATGTCAAGGCCCCATTGGGCGAAGGGCCAGGCCAAAGGTATGGGCCTGATCTCTGATCCGGGTGCGTGCGGTTTATCTGTGAACCTTTGGCACCCGTTGCATCTTCGGACGATGTCCTTGGCGTCGTTCATGGTCGTTGGCCAGTAGAATCCAGCTCATAGAACTTTGGCGACAAGGGCGCGGCTGCCCGCATGATGGCTGCAGATGCCCTCGTGGATGTCTTGGAGGATGGTTTTGCTATCACCGATGGTGACGCACCTTTGGAGTACACCCAAAATTCTGCGCTTGTACAACTCGCCATTGATTATGGTGAAGGCCTTGGGCCGGCGAGATATGCGCCGGGCATCTGTTGGGCTATCAGGCAGTTCGCCGTCTATCAGGTATCTGAGGTATGGCCGTGTCCAAGTTTCTTCGACTGCCATGACCTGCATTAGGTTGACCGCTGCGATTTCTGTGTCGAGATTTTCGGTTCCTTCCTGTCCTTCGGGTAGCGCAGCCCCAGAGTGCTCTGCTTCTTCGGGTGATCCCTTTGGGAATTTCTGTTTGATGGATGGCACGCAGATCTGTTCGAGGAACACACCTGGTGGCACCCGTGCACAGGTGGAGCCAATGTTGGCGAGTTTGTCGGCCTCTTCGTTGCTTTCTCTCCCAACGTGTCGAAGCTCGCAGCCATCAAAGTCTCCTTCGAGTGCGTTGTAGAGTGCGCGGTACGCGATCATGTTGGTGGCATGTGCGTCGCATTCGTTCATCGTCTGCTGGACGACGAGGTTCGAGTCTCCGTAGATGACCAGGAGCGTTACGCCGCAGATCTTGGCCATTCTCATGCCGTGGAGGAGGGCTTAGTATTCGGCCTCGTTGTTGGAAGCTCGAAATTTCATCCGGAGGACGTACTTCATCTTGTCGCTCGCGAGGTCAAGATGACCCCGGCCTCGCCCGGCCGCGCTTGGAGCCGTCGAAGTGCATCGTCCATGACTGTGTCATGTCCGGTGTATCTGGCAGCTGCAGTTCCATCCAGTGGACGAGGAAGTACGGAAGGACCTGAGACTTGATCGCATGGCGCTTCTCGTAGACGATGTCTAGAAGTAATAGCTCGATGCCCCACAGGGCTACACGTCATGTGGCCTCCGGTTTGTTCAGGATGCTGTTCAGTGGTGCCTCATTGACGACCATCACCTGGTGCTCCTGGAAGTAGTGGCTCAGTCGACGAGCCGTCATGAACACGCCTTAGGCGAGTTTCTGGTAGTGAGGGTACCTCTGTTTTGTCAGCGTCAATACCTCGCCGAGGTAGTAGATTGGGCGTTGGACCCCATGGGTCTTGCCTTCTTCGGGTCGCTCGACCACCAGTACGGTGCTTACCACCTGGTGTGTGGCTGCTATGTACAGCAGTAAAGGCTCGCGCTCCTTTGGCGTGACCAATATGGGAAAGGTAGAGAGCAGCCGCTTTAGATATTCGAATGCATCGTCCGCCTCAGGCGTCCATTCGAATTTGTCTGCCTTGCATAGCAGATGATAGAACAGCAGGTCTTCTTCGCCCATGCGGCTGATGAACCTGCTCAATGCCGCGATTCACCCGACAAGCTGTTGGACGCCCTTGAGGTTCTTCTGCTTCTCCATGGCCATTATGGCCCGGATTTTCTTCGGGTTCGCCTTGATCCCTTGCTGGGAGATGAAGTAGCCTAGCAGCCGACCAGATGGGACGCCGAAGGCGCATTTTTCTGGGTTTAACTTGATCTTGTATCGATCGAGGTTATCGAACGTCTCGCAGAGATCGTCGATGAGCGTCTTGGCCTCCCTTGTTTTGATGACTTTGCGTCGACATAGACTTGTATGTTGCGGCCGATCTGGTCCTTCAGGCATGCCTGCCTGCATCGTTGGTACGTGGAGCCTGCGTTCTTCAGCCCGAAGGGCATTGTGTTGTAGCAAAACACTCTGAACGGCGTGATGAACACCGTTTTCTCCTGATCTTCGACCTTTAGTCGGATCTGGTTGTAGCCTGAGTAGGCATCAAGGAAGGAGAGTTTTTCGCATCCCGTAGTCGAATCGATGATCTGATCGATCCGAGGGAGAGGGAAGTGATCCTTCGGGCAGTGCTTGTTCAACGATGTGAAGTCCACGCACATCCAAAGGATGTCCGTGTCCTTTTTGGGGACCATCACGGTGTTTGTGAGCCACTCGCTCTCCTTGATATCCCTGATGAATTGTACGTCAAGTGGTCTGTTGACTCGCCTCCGATTGCTTCGGCCCATGGTTCGGACAATCGTCGGATGGACTATTTGACGGGCTTGGCGTCTGGAAAGACATTGAGTGTGTGCTCGGCGAATTCCCTGGGAACTCCTGGCATGTCCGCAGGACACCAGGCGAAGATTTCCCAGCGCTCACGGAGGAATTCGACGAGCGCGCTTTCCTATGCGGAGTTGAGGTCATTGGCGATCAGCGCCGTCTTGGAGGCATCCGTCGGATGGACTTGTACCTTCTTTGTGTTGACGGTGGAGTCGAAGGACATATCTGGTGCGTTCTGTCTTGCGACTGGGGGTGCCCCGTTGTCCGTCACCTCGCGGAGCCTTACGAGCTCCTCCTGCATGCCGAAGGACTGGGAGATTCTGTTGAAGTCCCTGTCACAGTGGTCCGATCGGGTGAAGCTCCCGTGGACCGTGATGACGCCCCTAGGTCCTGGCATCTTGAGTAGCAGGTACACATAATGCGGTAGCGCCAGGAATCGTGCGAATGCCACGCGCCTGAGGATGGCATGGTATTGCGATGGCCAGTCCACCACTTCAAACTCGAGTCGCTCACATTGGAAGTTATCCGGCTTGCCGAAGATGACATCGAGCCATATCTTTCCCAAGGGGAATACACCCTTTCCTGGGACGATGCCGTGGAATGTTGTATCAGATTGTTCCAGGCTGCACGGCGGGATCCGCATTGCTGCCAATGTACTGGCGAAGATCAGATCGATGCTGCTGCCGCCGTCCATGAAGATGCGACTCATGTTGAACCCGCTGATCTGTGTCTCGAGAACCAGGGCAGCATGACCTGGGTGAGGGACCTGGCAAGGGTGATCCGAACGGCTGAACGTGATGCAGGATTCCGATCCACTGAGGTACTCAGGGATGGCGGGTGGAGCGGTCACGACCAGATTGATCTGACGAGTGATTTTCTTCTGCACCCTGTTTGTTGGGCGCCCTTTTTGGATCATCAGCGATCCTTTCGGCGCGGGGTACCCATGCCCACCATTATTCTGCGCGGGTGCGATTGGGTGGTTTGAAGGTCCTGCAGGTGGTGGTGGAGGAGCTCCGTGTGCGATCTCGCCTGGTGCGGGTGTGTTCCCGTATCTAGGTTTCGGGGCTTGCTGCCTCATCTGGGCCATGCTCTCGCTGAGTTTCTGGAACTCGCAGCAGTCCTTGAGCATGTGGCTTGCCTTCTTCTTGCCATCCTGCTTGTCGATGTAGAAGTGGATGGTGCATGGACCCGACAGTTTGTCGTATGCTGAGGGTCTGTCGTCACGGCCACGGCGTTTCCATGACTGCGTTGGGCGTCCTCCGTCACGGAAGTTGCTTCCACGGTATCCACCGTTGTTGCGGTTGCTGTCGCTTCGGCGTTCGGCGTAGCCACCACGACCATGTCGGGTCCATCGCGATCGTCGTAGACGCGCGATCTTCTCTTACTACAGCGCTCACGTCGCCAAATGTAGTCGTCTTCCTCCTCCGAGTGCGCTCGGTGGACAGAGTCCTCGCCGTCAGCCCACCTATTGGTGATGTCCATGAGGTGGTCGAGTGTCTTGGGCTTGACGCGCCCAAGCTCTTCTTTGAAGTCCTAGCGTTTGATGCCGTCCTTGAAGGCGTCGATAGCTCTCTCCTCGGAGATGTGTGCCGCGGAGTTCTTGGTGTTGGACCAGCTCAGTATGTACGAGCGAATGGATTCGCCCGTTCGTTGGGTGCAGGCCCGCAGCTCCTCGATCGAGGCAGGCCTTTTGCTGGTGCCCTTGAAGTTTCAGACGAAACTGTACGCCAGCTCCTCCCAGCTTCGGATGGATCCCGAGGATAGGCTGCTGAGCCAGATCCGAGCTGCGCCTGTCAGCTGCAGCTGAAGGCATTGCATGGCGGTTTCCTTGTTTCCGCCATATAGCTTGACGGACGACAAGTGGTCGCTGAGCCACGCCTTGGGGTCCTGTGTGCCGTTGAACTTCGTAGTGTCCAAAGGAAGCTTGAAGTTTTGCGACATCCATGTCCGCCGAACAGATCTGCTGAAGCATCGGGCTCTGCAAAGTTCTCCTTCGTTATCATCCTCCTCGGATTCAGACGAGCATAAGCGCTTGGCGTGTGCCTTGTCGATCTTGCGCTGTGTTAGTTCGCTTCGAGCGTCGTAATCGTGGCTGCAACGACGCGAGCTCTTGTGCCTTCGAGGAAAGTCGTGCTCTTCATCTTCGGATGAGGGCGTGGGGCTGCGGTTGAACCTGACCGCAACCTTCTTCTTTGGCTCCACAGGAGCTTCTCCGTGGAGCGCTGCTCCGATGAGTCCGAGTCCGGTAAGCGCGGTCTTATGCATGGCCCTTTTCGGGTCCCCTTCCGGAGGTGCATGGGACGCGAGGTACGCAGTGGCCGCCATGATTGTAGCTTGCGGTGTCTTCGGGATGACGTTGCCGTCGGCGTCCATCTCCATGAAGGACGCGTTGAGGGCCCGAGGCACCTCGCGACGTGCCTTGGGATCCATGTTCTCTGCGAGAACGGTGCTTGTTGCCATGGTTATCGTGCGAGCTGGAGCCGATGCCCATGGTGGAGAGCGCAGCTCGCCGCGCACTGGACTCCGAGGCTGCTTGCTTGAGCTTGTCAAGCACCTCTTGCATCTTCACCTGCTTCTTGTGCTCCTCGATTAGGAGCATGTGGTATGCCATCAGCAGGTCCCGTGAGGCATCTGCGGGCAGGATCTTGTTGCCTACTACGTGAAAGGGCATTTATTGTCATAATCACTTTTGGTATTCGTTAACAACAAGTAGATCATTTTACTGTTTGTTATTGTCCACAGGTTGGTATTATCATTGATAAACTGCACACACACTCTTGGGAAAAGACCACATTCATTTGCCACTGATCTGGAAACTCCAGACCGGAGTCTCCAGTCTGCCAAGACCGGAGTCTCCGGTGTGGTCCGGAGTTCAGTTCGCTCGGTGGTGCTTCAGACTGGCTGGGACATTCGACTAGGGGTCCGGGCTGCACGAAGGTTACTCGAGTCTCGGACTTTGATCGATCCGAGTCTCCGGTGTTGAAGGCCGGAGTCTCCGGTGTTCTTTGGTCTGCGTAGTGCAGGTCGGTCGGAAAGCGATCAGGAGACTGGTACGGAGATTGGCCGGAGTCTCCGGTGTAGGCTGGAGTCTCCGGTCTTCAGACCGGAGTCTCTGGTCTGACTTTTCTACAACGGTCAAAAAATGGTTCGTGGAGGGGGCTGCCTATAAAAAGGGACCCTTATCTTCTTCCTCTAGCTTCTCAAGAACACCAACCCCATTAGAGCCACCAAATCTACAAGATCTTTTCATCCAACCATCCAAAGTCATTGATCTTTGGAGAATCGAAGGAGGAGGCCTTGATTTACATCTTCACCAAGAGAGGTCTTCATTTCCCCCTCATGCACTTGAGGTCCCCCAAGCTCTAGTGTTTCTTTGGAAACCCTAACTTTGATTTGGTTCTTACAAGCTTGTCTTTGATTTGTCTTAACAACTTGCTTGTATTTGGGAGCCTCCAATTCAGTTGTGGATGTGTGCCCCGAACTTGTTGTAAAGGTGCCGGCTTCCACCTCGAAGCTTGTCGATATAGTGGAAGGTGAATCGAGCCCGTTGGGGTGAGGTTCATCAGAGAACAAGGGATGCCTCTCTTGGCGTGGGTGGTTTGAAACCACCCCCTCTCCAAACGTAGACGTACTTCCCCTCAAAAGGAAGGAACTACGGGAAACAAATCCTTGTGTCTCCGCGTCCACTCCCTTGGTTACTTCTATCCTTTACCGCACTTTACTTACTTGTTCTTGCTTAGTGTTGTGTTAGTTTGTGATTGATTGACATATAGGTAAATTCACCATAGTTGCATATTCTACAGAATTTACCTTTCTTGTCAAACCCTAATTTGAAAAAGAGTAAAATTTGAAGTAGCACCTATTCACTCCCCCTCTAGGTGCCCATACGATCCTTTCAATTGGTATCAGAGCCTCGGCTCTTTATTCGGGCTTTACCGCCTAAGAGTATGGGTAGCAATGATGGGGATGGTGGTAGTGAGCCAACCCCGGTGACCATGGAAGATCTCAAAAACTTGGAAACAAGATTGAGCTCTTCCTTGGTCAACGAAGTCAAGAAGATGCTTGAGCAACTTCTTAAAGACAAAGAAGGCTCATCACCCCCATCTCCTCAAGAGGATCAACCACCATTTTACCTAAGGGGAATACGTCAGTATTCACCGAGGGTATGGTGGTGGGGGTTAAACTAGACGACGTTAATTCCTCCACACACAATGATGGTGGGAAGGGTGAGCACCGTGATTCATGGTACTCTCCCGACCCTCCAATCCCTCAACCTCATGTATACAATAGAGGTGACCCACCTAAGCTTGAAGAATCTGCTACTTTTGCTCAATGGCAATCACTAATGAGGACTCATATGCGCAGCTCTTGCATTCAACTATGGAACATCATCGAACATGGACTCTTTATTGGGGATCCAAACAACTTGACAAGAAGAGAGATTGTTAATAGTCAACTCAATTCCACTGCTTTGCATATGATTCAACAAGGTTTGGGGACAAAGGATTATCCACACATTGAGCACTTTAGCATTGCCAAGGAAGCTTGGGATGCTCTCACTGTGTTGTTTGTTGGAAATGAGAGTATGAGGAGGAACCGATATGATGCTTTAAGCAATGAATCCGAAGGCTTCTACATGAAAGAAGGTGAAGATCATGAAGACATGTACCAAAGGCTCAAGACCACCGCCACCGCTTTTAGGAATGTGGGTGCCTCACATGTGGATGATGCATGGATAAAAAAGAAATATGTGAGTGCACTCATGCCTTTTGAGCCCACCAACTTGAAGAGCCTACAAGGAATACACAACTACCATCTCATGACCTCAAATGAAGTTATGCAAGAGATGGCCGCTTTCAAGGTTGCCGCCAAGAATGCCAAAGATGCCCGTGCTCGTGCCCTTGGTATGAGCAATGTTGTCAATGTTGCGTTAAAAGCCAAAGTTGTGGACCATGGGGATGAAGATGATAGTGATGAAGGGCCTTCCATGGACCACCCCGATGAAGTCAAGATTGATCATAGTCAATATATGGCCTTCTATGCAAAGAACTTTTGGAAGAACCCCGCCAAGGCCAAGTTGGAAATGCAAAGAAAAAGCAACCCAAATGGGAAAAGAGAAAATACAACGAGATTGAGAACTTGCTTCAATTGTGGTGACCGCTATCACTTTGTAGCAGTTGTCCCTATGAAAAGAGAGAAGATCATGGGGGTAAGCTTGTGTTGAAGAAGACTCTCAAGGCACCTTACAAGAAACCTTTCATCAAGAAGAATCCCATCAACAAGAAGTCGGGAGAAATTGTCTTGATCACTCATGAAGAATACTCCTTCGACAATGAAGATGATGAAGATGAGGAAGAGGAAACTTCGCATGGTGTGGCTTCTCTAGCCACCACCTATACTCCAACATTCTCACTCTTTGATTCTCCAAATGAGAACTCTCCCACCAAGAACGTCACTTGCCTTATGGCAAGAGGAACGGAGGTATCCTCATCATCCCACTCTACTCCCTTAGATAATGATGAACTTGATGATGAGATGTCTCTTGATGTTAAAAAGGAATTAATTGCCTTTGATGAGTTTATGACTAACCTAAAAGGAGATGCTAAGTTACACTTTTAAAACATCCTAGATCAACTTTCACATACTCAAGAGCTTCTAGCTGTAAGATGTAAACTTGGGCATGAACACATGATTGAGCTAGAGTCTTTAAACAATGCTCTAGAAGAAGAACAAGAAACTAGGTTATCACTTGAGTTAAAACTTGAAGGGCTTGATGAGGCCAATGACAATATTGTTAACAAACTCATCAAAGAGCGTGATCATGCTATTGCTAAATACAAAAGTGCTAAAAAGGACAAGTTTGAGTTTGGTGTGGTTCATGAAAAACTTGCCGAGGACTTTAGGTTGCTTAACAAGGCCCACAAGGCTTTGGATAGTGAACTCTTGTCACTCACAAAGTCCCATGAAACGCTTCAAACTCAATTGGCCAATATTCCTTCACCAAGTAAATTCATTCCATCTAGTAGTACAACTATTCTTGAAGAGAATGCTAGGTTGAAGGGGGAGCTTGCTAAGTCCACATTTCCACAAGGCAACAAGTCTATTGATGATCTTTTGATTAAGAAAAGGCCTAGTGGTGATAAAGGGGGCATTGGATTTGTCTCCAATCCTAAGAAGAAGAAGAACAACAACAAGAATAGGGCCAAGCCCACACAAGAAACTAACAAGTCCATTGTGGGTAGTAAGACCACAAGTGGTAAAACTATGTCTCATGATGACTTTGCGGGTAGTGCAAACCCTCACTATGTTCTAATGCGTGATTATTATGGTGATGTGTATGCGCAATATGTTGGCCCATATGATGGTTATATTGCTTGGTCTATTTGGGTTCCCAAGACCCTTGTTGCTAACAAAAGAGGACCCATTGAAAAATGGGTACCTAAAAATTAGCCTGATCTTTTGTAGACTTATGCTTCCGGAGGGTCAAAGTGGGTGCTTGATAGTGTTTGCAAAAGTCATATGACCGGAAGCTCATCTATTGTCAAGGAATTAAAGCCAAATGATGATCTAATCACCGTGACATATGCCGACAAGTCAAAGTCTAAGGTAATGGGTTTTGGCAAAGTTGTGGTTGCTCACGACATTACACTCGTGAACGTCATGCTTGTTGAGACCCTTGGGTACAATTTACTTTCAGTCTGTGCTCTTGGGAAGATGGGTTTTTTCGTCTTTATACATAATGATCTTGTGGTCCTCATGTGGAGCAAGTCTCTCAAGGTCGCTTTCGTTGGGTATGTCGAACATGACTTGTATGTGGTGGAATTTTCGGGGCAAGCCACTACAAGTGCGATGTGCTTATTCGGAAAGGCCGATGTGGGTTGGTTATGGCATCGCCGACTGGCCCATATCAATATGAGAACTTTGCAAAGTCTCCACAAGGAGGGCCATATTGTTGGACTAAAAGAAAATGTTTCCTTTGCCAAAGATCGTGTTTGCAGGGCATGTGTTCTAGGGAAGATGCATGATGCTCCTCATAAGCCTAAGAACCGCATCAAGTCCACCAAGATCTTGGAGCTCCTTCACGTGGGCCTCTTTGGTCCTCCATCTCATGCAAGTCTTGGTGGGATGAAATATTGCTTGGTGATTGTTGATGACTTTTCAAGATACTCTTGGGTTTATATCTTCAAGTTGAAGAGTGAGACTCAAAAGACTTTTATCGACTTTATCAACTTGGTTCAATGGCAATACAATATTCCCATGTTGATCATAAGAAGTGACAATGGCACCGATTTCAAGAACTACACCTTTAATGATTTCCTTAGTGATGAGGGGATTAAACATCAATATTCCGCTGCATACACCCCTCAACAAAATGGTGTGGCCGAAATGAAGAACCGGACTCTTATTGAGATGGCTAGGACCATGTTGGCGGAGTTTAAATCTCCATACAACTTTTGGGTCGAAGCCATCTCCACCGCTTGCCATGCTTCAAACCGGCTCTACCTCCGCAAAGAAATCAACAAGACTCCATATGAAATACTTACCGGTAACAAGCCCAACATATCTTACTTCCGGGTGTTCGGTTGTAAGTGTTTCTATCTCATAAAAGGTGTTCGTTTGTCTAAATTCGAGTCTAAAGCATTAGAGGGTATTTTTGTTGGCTATGGTCTCGAATCTCACACTTATAGAATCTATGATAAGCTCTCCGGAGCCATCATAGAATCTTGTAGTGTGACCTTTGAAGAATATGATGGTCTCGAAGGGGGGCGTGTTGATGCTTGTGATGCATATGATGAAATGCCTCAGGATGCCATAGGAAGAATGGGTGTGGGATATATCCGCCCCATTGAGGAATCCCTTATGGCAGATCGAGAAGAACTATGCTCCACTCAAGTGGAGCCCTCATCTTCACAACCTCAACATGCTCCATCCACCGAAGAGGACATTGACTCAAGCCAAAGACAAGATGTGGAACCTCAACATGGTGATCAAAGTGTCAACTCCAGTCAAGGGGGGCTTGGTCCATTCAACAGATTGTCAAGTGGTGCCAAGTCAATTTGTCAAGGAAGATCCGTACAAGCTGCTTTGAGACAAGATCAAATTGACGCTAGAAGTGCACTTGATCAAGACCAAGGTCAATCTTTGCTTCCCAATGTAGAGGATGACTCCAATGATGATCAAGGGCAACTTGATGGTCAAGATGAGGATCAGAATGATGAAGAGGGTCCTCCAAGAAACAATACGGAGATCCACGCTCGTCGCGAGGCTAGAAAGGAAAGAATGTTGGAAATAAGAGATCACACTCTACAAAATGTAGTTGGTGATCTAAGGAAAGGTATTTCCACAAGAGCACAATTGAAGAGGTTCAGTGAACACCAAGATCACATCTCCATGATTGAACCAAAGAAAGTGTGGGAAGCTCTTGAAGATTCAGATTGGTTAGAGGCTATGCATAAAGAGCTCAACAACTTTGAGAGAAACAAAGTATGGAAGTTAGTTGAGAAGCCAAAGGATTGCCGCAATGTTATTGGAACAAAGTGGATATTCAAGAACAAGCAAGATGAGCATGGAATTATTGTAAGGAACAAGGTTAGATTGGTTGCACAAGGGTATTCTCAAATTGAAGGAATTGATTATGGAGAGACTTATGCGCCCGTGGCTCGCCTTCAGTCCATCTGTATCCTTCTTGCTTATGTGGCACATCATAACTTTAAGTTGCAACAAATGGATGTATAAAGTGCATTTTTTTATGGTCCATTAAATGAATTGGTATATGTTAAGCAACCCCCAGAATTTGAGGACCCCAACTTCCCAAACCATGTCTACAAACTTGATAAGGCGCTCTATGGGCTCAAGCAAGCCCCACGCACGTGGTATGAGCACCTTAGAAAGTTATTGTTTGACCGTGGCTTTGAGGTTGGGAAAATCGATCCCACTCTTTTTACTAAGAGGGTCAATGGGGAGCTTTTTGTATGCCAAATATATGTTGATGATATTATATTTGGCTCATCTAACAAAGCTTTTAATGATGAATTCTCAAAGCTTATGACTAGTAGGTTCCGGATGTGCTTGATGGGGGAGTTGAGAGTATTTCTTGTCTTTGAGATCAAGCAAGTTAGAGAAGGGACATTCTTCAATCAAGACAAGTATACTCAAGATATGCTCAAGAGATTCAAAATGCAAGATTTAAATGGAGCTCCTACTCCCATGGCTACAAAGACTCATCTAGAACAAAATCCAAATGGTAAAGATGTGGATCAAAAGGTATACCGGTCTATAATTGGTTCTTTGCTTTACCTTTGTGCATCTAGACCCGATATTGTGTTGAGTGTAGGTGTGTGTGCAAGATATCAAGCGGCTCCTAAAGAAATCCATTTAATGGCGGTCAAGATAATCTTTCGATATTTGGTTCATGCCCCATTTTATGGTCTTTGGTATCCTCAAGGCTCAACATTTGCTCTTTGTGGATACACGGATTCGGATTGGGCGGGTGATAAGGATGATCGAAAATCAACATCCAGGGCTTGCCAATTCCTTGGTAGGTCCTTGGTATGTTGGTCTTCCAAGAAGCAAAATTGTATATCTCTCTCCACCGCCGAAGCCGAGTATGTGGTAGCTGCTAGTGCTTGCACTCAATTGCTATGGATGAGGCAAACTTTAAAGGAATACGGTGTCCATTGTGACAAAGTGCCTCTTCTATGTGACAATGACAGTTCCATCAAGATTGCCTACAACCTGGTGGATCACACAAGGACAAAGCATATTGAGATTCGCCATCACTTTATTAGAGATCATGTTGCTCGAGGTGATATTGATCTATCATATGTATCAACCAAGGATCAACTTGCCGATATCTTCACAAAGCCACTTGATGAAGCAAGGTTTTTCTACTTGAGGAATGAACTAAATATCGTAGATTCAAGAAGCTTGACTTGATATTCTTGCACCCTCACCTATGTTTCATCTCATATTTGGTTTAGGTGTAGGCATGGATATAGGGGGAGTGCGGTCCTAATTGATTGGACCATCCCTCCCCCCATTATGCCCAAAGCAATCAAAATCATTCCTCTTAATATCATTTAGTGATATGTGAGCTTAATGATGAGTTTTGGTAATGGACCCAAGATATATCTTCGTGGTGCCAAGCCAAGTATACTCAAATATGGTGGCCTAGGCCACCGCCCTCTCTCATTTGAGAGGTTGGCATTTACTCATGTTTGTCATTTTCTTGATTCTAGTCTCTTGAAGCTTTTCTGAACATTTTTTGAATCCCTATGGCTCTTGTTGGTTCTTCACAGTTTGATGTCTCAACCCAAGCCCTGTCCCTATCTTAAAAGCCATCTATCTCTCATATATGTCCCAAACACCTTTCCTGGAACTTTTGGTCGAGGAGCACCGGAGTCTCCGGTGTACATACACAGGAGTCTCCGGTCTGGACAGTTTCTATCACTTAAAGAAGGGGGCACGGGGTGAACTAGTACAACAGTTCCTCATTCTTCACCCCGTCCCCTACCTCCAAACCCATCGCCTCCTCCTCCATTGGGTCGTTCCCACCGGAGGAATTGATCCCATGGACATATCTGGTACCTCTCCTCTCCTTTTCCTCCTAGGGTTCATCCCTAGATGTGTTTTTGAGGATTGTTGCTGATTTGTCCATTGGAATCACTTGTTTGCGTGCACTCTTGTACTTTAGCCTTGTTGCATTGCTCGATATACTAGATTCACCCTCACCAGCGTCTTCCCATCTCATACCCGAGCCTCCTGACCGGAGACTTCGGACTTAGGTAAGGAGACTCCGGTTCCTAGGACCGGAGACTCCGGTCCCTAGGACCGGAGACTCCGGTCTGAGCCGAAGACTCTGGTATCTGGTGCGGAGACTCCGATGTTGGGTGAATCAAAGTAGTCCAGAAATGCATCAAAGCTCTTGTACTGCATCTTTGGGACATATATACTCATCTCCATGCTATCTCCCTCACTGATGTTCACAGGTGATGGTTCTGGTCGTCCTCGTCGTACCAAGGCCAAGTCCCAAAGAGGCAATCCTCACTATGATGAAGCTCAGGGTCAGTTTATCGTGCCTCCGTCCAACCGGAAATAGCGGGCACGTGATGCAGCTTACATGAAGAGGGATCAGGAGAGGGCTGAACGGGAGAACGTGCAAAGAGAGCCAAGTATGACAACCTCCAGTCCCTAGCCAAGATGTCTAAAGAGGAGTACCGTGAGCTGAGAAAGACAGATTTCTATGCGCCGCCTCATACCAGTGATGACCCTCGTTTCTGGAGGAAAGAACAGGCTATGTTCATGAAGGATGTGTATGGTGTACTCACCAGATCACCTGTCTTCCCTCAGAAGTTCATGAGTGTTGAGAAAATGCGCCAGAGCCCTTACTTCAATGATGCCCTGTGGATCTGTGAGAATCTGGGTCTCTACAACTTGATGGAGCTACGTGAAGACTACAATGTACACCTTGTTCAGCAGT
Organism: Avena longiglumis; assembly: GCA_030063025.1. Classification (NCBI taxonomy): domain Eukaryota; kingdom Viridiplantae; phylum Streptophyta; class Magnoliopsida; order Poales; family Poaceae; genus Avena; species Avena longiglumis. Next base: position 334,051,295 of record CP125978.1, read on the forward strand.
TTTATGCCACAGTTGTGTTTGGGTCTGATCTTGACAGGACCATGGTGTGGATGACTGGCACTACTCGCTGCACGGCTACATTTCATGACTTTGCCAATGTCATCTTTGAGACCTTTCATGGTGTATCTACTCCTATGGGGCTGCGCATGCACTCAGCAGCTTTGGGGGAAAACAAGATGAAGCTGGCACCTCTGTATGATGATGGTGTTGTGGGGGGGGGGTCCAAGGGACTCAAGACCCTATACAACCTTATGCTGAGGATTTTCCGTCACACTATTGATCCAAGTGATGGAAATGATGATGCCATCAGGGGTGGGCTTGTCAACCTCCTGTACCATACTCACCGGACCTTCAATGCTGGACCTGAGGCTGATGTTGCACCCATTGATGTGATGGACTTCATTTTCGAGGAGATGTTCCATGCCATTCTTTACAAGAAATCTCCTCCATATGCACCCTTGGTTATGAGGCTCATCAACTCCCAGGAGCATGATTCTCCACATGGCATACCACCACACCTCACTGTGCACACTTTGGTCTCTCTGCAGCAGAAGGGGCACATGGGGCCTGCTCCAAGGCGTCGCTATGGGAATGATGATGATGATGATGAGATTGAGACGGAGAGGGCTCCCTCTCCACCTAGAGTTTGGAGGAAGAATGCCTCCAATGCCCCTATGCCTACCATGAATCGAGACTATGTGCATGAGAGGGTCAAGAAGGCCAGCTTTTGGGAGAGGACCCTTTGTTGCATGAACGTCGACATTCGCAAGCAGCAGCATGCATCCTACCAAAGCAACCGCCGCATTGAGAAGCTTCTCAAAGAGATCAAGGAACAGGGTGCTGCAGATAATGAGGAAGGTGAAGATGAATACAATGATGAGCATGGGGCTCAGCAGTCCACAGAGTCTGATCATACACGCTCATTTGGGGCATGGAATGCTCAATAGGATAGTCTGGTGGATTGGAAGACGTTTGCTGATGTCACCTCAGGGTTTGGGTACCAGGGTACTTCTTCTTCTCGCCCTCACGGCAAAGGGCCTACTGTCCTTGAGGATGATGATGATGATGGATATGACCAGGATGAGGGTGACTAGGATGAGGATGACTAGGATGAGGATGAGGATGCCGAGGATGACGATGACTACTGAGTTATTGGGGCGCTAGTATAGGTCTTTTCCCTTTTTCGGCGTTTCAATGAAAAAGGGGGAGAAGACATTCTCATCGCTTTGCATGGGATTTGGGATTTGCGACCATCTGCTTTATTGCCTTTTATTTGGATATTCGAACTTGAACTTAATGTGTGTTATCTGCTGTTCTTATGTGTGTCTATGACTATGTGCTTGTGTGCAACACCTATTGTAACTCATGTGAGATCTATGTGTGCTATCGTTGATGCTATCTTCCTTACATGATTTACTTCATTATCTTGCTGCACATAGTCAGGGGGAGCCACATTTATATGTTATTCCATGAAAATCACTTGTTGTCATCGAACACCAAAAAGGGGGAGATTGAAAGGGCATTTATTGTCATAATCACTTTTGGTGTTCGTTAACAACAAGTAGATCATTTTACTGTTTGTTATTGTCCACAGGTTGGTATTATCATTGATAAACTGCACACACACTCTTGGGAAAAGACCACATTCATTTGCCACTGATCTGGAAACTTGCATGAGTCTCGATGCCAAGACCGAGTCTCGGTGTGGTCGAGTTCTGGTTACGCTCGTGGTGCTTCCGGGACTGGGGCCGACATTCGACTAGGGGTCCGAGGCTGCACGGAGGTTACTCGAGTCTCCGGACTTTGGTCGATCCGAGTCTTGGTGTTGGAAGGCGGAGTCTCGGTGTTCTTTGGTCTTGAATTGGTGCAGGTCGGTCGGAAGGCGTCAGGAGATTGGGTGAGTCTCGGTCTTCGACGAGTCTCGTCGACTTTCTACAACGGTCAGAAAACGATTTGTGGAGGGGGCTGCCTATAAAAAGGGACCCTTATCTTCTTCCTCCAGCTGCTCGAGCTACTCAAGAACACTAACCCCATTAGAGCCACCAAATCTACAAGATCTTTTCATCCAACCATCCAAAGTCATTAATCTTTGGAGAATCGAAGTAGGAGGCCTTGATTTACATCTTCACCAAGATAGATCTTCATTTCCCCCTCATGCACTTGAGGGCCCCCAAGCTCTAGTGTTTCTTTGGAAACCCTAACTTTGATTTGGTTCTTACAAGCTTGTCTTTGATTTGTCTTGACAGCTTGCTTGTATTTGGGAGCCTCCAATTCAGTTGTGGATGTGTGCCCCGAACTTGTTGTAAAGGTGCCGGCTTCCACCTCGAAGGGTGCCGATATAGTGGAAGGTGAATCGAGCCCGTTGGGGTGAGGTTCATCGGAGAACAAGGTAGGCCTCTCGTGGCGTTGGTGGTTTGAAACCACCCCCTCTCCAAACGTAGACGTACTTCCCCTCAAAAGGAAGGAACTACAAGAAACAAATCCTTGTGACTCCACGTCCACTCCCTTTGTTACTTCTATCCTTTACCACACTTTACTTACTTGTTCTTGCTTAGTGTTGTGTTAGTTTGTGCTTGCTTGACATATAGGTAAATTTACCATAGTTGCATATTCTAGAGAATTTACCTTTCTTGTCAAACCCTAATTTGAAGAAGAGTAAAATTTGAAGTAGCACCTATTCACCCCCCTCTAGGTGCCCATACGATCCTTTCACTACGGCTTCGCGTGCTTGAGCCCATCCTTCCTCGCTGAGGTGGATGACCCGATTAGTGTCGTTCCCGTTGGGTGGGGGGACTAGCCTCTTCTGTTCCCGCCGTTTCTACCCTGCGGGTTGGGTGGCGGGTTGTGCTCCTGATCCACGTCACTCTGGATGACTGCGGCGCACTGGTAGCGCTCGTAGATCGGGTTGCTTCTACCGCAGCTTTCGGATCCGGAACCATAGGTCCCTTCATCTGATGGTGGATCGCACAGATCGAGTTGAAGATGCTGCTGTCATAGGACTTGTCTGTCGATGGTGATGTGCGTAGCACGGGGTGTGGAGCCCACGAGGCAGGCCTGGTCGATGGCAGGGGCACCAGCTCTAGGAGGCAGAGAGTGTCGGTCTGCCCCACCTGGAAGCATAAGCTCCCGAACAGGATCTCGAGTCCGTCGCCAACCGGCTCGAAGTCCTTCAGGGTGGCTGGCGAGTGGGCGGTGAAGTCGAAGGCGCCAAAGAGGAGATAACTCTCCATCGCTGCGGAGTTGTAGATCGCTTTGGTTGGGACCGTCACGGTCGCACAATCAACGCCCCCAATTCCCATAGATGGCGCCAATTGACGAGGTTTAATCTCGTCAATGCCCATTGTTATGGACTTGGGTTTTGGAGAAGATGGGGATGCTGGAGATCGCGAAATGGTTAGCAAACAAGCAACACGGGGACACGAGGTTTACCTAGGTTCAGGCCCTCGGAGGGAAAACCCTACTCCTGCTTGTCTGCTCTTGATTACGGCGGAACCGAAAGTTACAGGGTTGGGCAGATGCAATCTGGCGTGGAGGTGTGTATGCGGTGGTATGCGAGAGATTGTAAGAGAGCCTCCTCGTCATGCCCTCCTGGCCTTTATATAGAGGTAGGCAGGTCCTAGGCACAGATCGAGTCGGTTACAGGTTTTTGGGTTTACCCCTTTGAATTTTCTATCTACTCTAGTCTTGCTCTCCAAGGATCCGAAGGCGTCATGGGCCCTGGCCACCCGAAAGTCTTCATGGGCTGGCGCATGTTCTCGTGGGCCTTCCCTGGGCTGGACTAGGTATGCTAAGGTCGTGTAACCGTAGGGTATAACCATGTCACGCGGGGCCTGCGTACGCCGGAGAGGTGGAGTAGGGTATGTTTATGTTCACGTTGAAGGCCAAAGGAGGGCGCTACACCCGACAGGGGAAGACCACGTTGGGGTTGAACCTGCCGTCGAACTCGGGGTGACGAGGAGTATCTCTTCCGAGCAATCGCCTGGCTCTCTTGGAAGCCAGTCGAACAGATCGACGAGAATTCGGCCGGTGAGCCGACGCTTGCCTGGCTTCCCCAATGGGGGGATACGACGCCGCTATCAACGCCGACTTCGTCGCCGCCGCCTGTTTCTCCCTCACGATCGCGTGCTCTTCCGCCAACGCCGCCTATTGTTCTTGCCGGAGCTTCGCCCTCTCCTTTCTGCCGTTCCGGTCGTCCGACGCGATCTTCCTGGCGTGCTCCTTGGCCGCCCACTCGGTGGAGGACATGCCCTCCAGCTTCTTCGTCGATGCTTTGATACGTCCAAAACGTATCTACTTTCCCGAACACTTTTGCTATTGTTTCTCCTCTAAACTTGTGTTATTTGGATACAACTAACATGGACTGGCGCTGTTTTAGCAGAATTACCTGGGTGTCTAGTTTTTGTGCAAAAAATCAACTATCAGGAAAAATCCCGGAAAATATGCCAAAAATCCAATTTCAACAGAAGACCCACGGAGCCAGAGTACGAGACCTTTTCTTAATACCATCCACTACAAGAAGAGGTACAGTCCTAAATACCTATGTTGCTCTTGATTCACCGTATGTTATAAGTAAGCTTGTTACACCACCACCATATACACATGCTACACACACTGCTACTACTGCTGAGTCTAAAACTTCTTTTGATACTCATGATGTTACTTTTGCTGTGCTTGATCCGAGTGGTTCATTAGGTCCTTTTTTAGATGCTACTATGGCTAGTATAGGAAATACTAAAACTCCTAGTGAAGACACTGTTACACCTTTTAGCTCACCTTAGTCTAGAGAGAGTTATGATATTAATGATGGCTACATTGAGTTCACTGATGAATTTGTTGAAGAGTGCCCAAACACACATGGTATTAGTGCTATTAAGAGTCTCCTTGCAAGACATACCATTATTCCTAAGTTGTCCTCTGATCCTAAGTTTGCCACTTCTCCCATAGATATTAAAGATAAAGATTATGATTTCTCTCTTGATTTATCCTATTTGGACATTGTTGAAAAAGAACCTTTTTGTGGGACTGAAAATGAGAGTGTTGTGGATCATATGAATGAGCTTTCTACTATGAGTGCTTTATTCTCTGATGATTTTAAAATGTGCAAGTACTTTGTTACAAAGATCTTCCCTTTTTCACTAAAAGGAGAATCTAGGCCTTGGTTTAATAGATTACCTCCTGGTTCCATTGATAGACCTGATTGTTTGATTGCTTCTTTCTTCCAGAAATATTTTCCTCCCAGTGCTAGACATCCTGCTTTGCAGAGACTTTTTGGTTTTAAACAGGGAGAATAAGAGAAATTACCTGAGTCATGGAAAAGGTTTGGTGCCTTGATTCATGCACATCCTGGATGTCCATTGCCTAAAAATGAGCTTCTTGATATTTATTATAATGGACTAACTGATGATTCTAGGACATACAAATAGCTTTGCTGATTGTGTTTTCACGAAAAGAAATCCTACAGATGCTGAAGAATTAATGGCTAAAATAAGCAAGAATTATGATGATTGGACTTCAACTGAGCTAAATACATCTGAGCCTATTACTCCTGAACCAGTTGTGCCTGAACTAGTTCCAATTCCAACACCAAAGAAGAGGGGAGTTATTGCATTGAATGATGAAGTGATGTAGGAAGCTAAGAAGTGTCTAAAGGAGAAAGCTATTAGGCCTGAAGATGTGAAGAATCTACCTCCTATAGAAGAATTATGTAAGCCAATTTCCCACTCATTTAGTATTGAGGTACACTCTCTCCAACACTTTGATGAAGGTGATATTCCTTATGGTAAGCCTCCTGATCGATGTTTAGAGGAACTTGACATTTTTATTGTTAAGCAAGGTAATTTTAATAAACAAGTTCAGAATCATTTATTGGAGAACTCTAGAGCTATTAAAGAGTTGAAAGATATTGTGGAAATAACTTATAATGATATTAAAATGCTTTGTAAACACTTTCAAATGATTCAAAACCAACTTGATCAACTTGCTAAGGTACAAAAGGATATGCTAGTTAATGCCTCAGGAGATTAACATGTTTATGGAATTAGAACTTGGAGTGGTATAACTACTCAAGATCCTTTATATCCTGAAGGAAACCTTAAAAGAATTGAGCAGGATTCTCAACAAGGTGAAAGTAGTGGTAGTCCTCGTAAGAGAAAGAAAAAGAAACAAAAAATAGTTGAGGAACCACTTGAACCTGCTGTAGATCCAAATAGTATATTTGTCTCTGATGCTGAAACTGAGAGTGGTGATAAAAATGACGCTCCTGATAAGGAGGAAGTTGAGGAAGAACCTGAGAAGCACACTAAGAACATTAGGTACACCAAGGAAGATTTTATTGCTAATAAACATGGTAAAGAGAGAGAACCTTGGGTGCAGAAACCTATGCCTTTTCCAGGTAAGAAACACAAGTCAAAGGAGGAAGAACACTACAACAAGTTTTGTGAGTGGATGAAACCTTTATTTTTGCAAATTCCTTTGACTGATGCTATTAAGTTGCCTCTTTATTCAAAGTATATGAAGGATATTGTCTCTAATAAAAGGAAGATTCCTAATGAGGAGATTTCTACTTTGCTTGCTAATTATTCCTTCAATGGTAAGGTTCCAAAGAAACTTGGTGATCCAGGTATACCAACTATTCCTTGCTCTATTTAAGAACAATTATGTTAGAACTACTTTATGTGATTTGGGAGCTGTAGTTAGTGTTATGCCTTTTTATCTCTATAAGAGACTCGAGCTAGAAAAACTAATACCAACTGATATATCTTTACAAATGGCTGATAAGTCAACTACTATTCCTTTTGTTATATGTGAGGATGTTCTTGTTCAAGTGGCTCATAATTTCTTGGTTTTAACTGATTTTGTTGTGCTTGAAATGCCTGAAGATGATAATATGTCTATTATTCTTGGGAGACCTTTTTCTTAATACTGCAGGTGCTGTCATCAATTGTAATCAAGGAAAAGTAACATTCAATATTAATGGCAAAGAGCATACTGTTTATTTCCCCAATAAGGTTGCTAAGAGGTATTGCCTGAATTCCATTGAAAATATTGAGAGCATCAAGGTTGGAGAAATATATTGTCCCATTCCACAAGAAAATTTTGAAACTATTATGATTGGGACCATTCCTATCAAGTTTGAGGTAACATAATCACTTGGTGGAATGCAAAGTTTTGTTTCATATAAGATTGTTTTGGTAACAAGACTTGATCAACCTTGTTCACAAAAGGATTTTAATGAACAAAATAATGTTTTCACTGTGGTTGTACTTTCTCCCTTTTACTTTTCTCCTTCCTAGTCTTTGCTCTTTCTCTTGTTAGCTTTAGCTTTGCTAGTTGCTTGCTTGTTAGAGTGTCTTAGAACTTCTGTAGCTTGGTTTTTATTTGCTTTTGCTTCTTCTGAAAAAAGTCTTTTCTGCGAGAAAATCAATTTTCATACCCTGAAAATTGGCCAAAAATAAAGTTTCCCGAAAAATCCCAGAAAATTTAAAATATTTTTTCCTCGAAAAAGGGGCAGAAGGACACCTGGAGTGACCCAGGGGGCCACCCCAGGCCACCACACCCCTGGTGGGCGCGGGCACACCACAGGTGGCGCCTGGGTGGGGTGTGGCCTAACTAGGCCCCTCCAAGGTGCCTCCTCCCATCCATCTTCTTTCTCTCTCCCGAAAACACCAGAAAACTTTCTCAAGCTCGAGTTCTTGCTGTTCTTGCTCGCAATTTTCGATCTCTTTGCTCAGCCCATCTTTGCTGTTGATTTTTGGAGGGATTGCTCCTTGGTATGTGCCTCCTCCACTTGTCCAATTAGATTTGTGATTGGTAGATTGTATCTTGAGTATTTTTCTGCTATAGGTATCAGGTTGTGTGAGCTTGCATGCTTGTTCTATGCTTAGATATTACATTTTGATGCATGTTTAGCCCTCTAGCAAGTTCATATAGTAGTTGCTCATCATTTGTCAACATGGAAATCACTTGGTTTGATGTTTGTCTAAAAATTTCAGAAATAAAGAGGTCATGGACAACCACACCTTTGGTGAAATATTTGAGAGTGATGCACCTAGGAGGGCAAGGCCTTCAAGATCATCCTCCCGATCCAGGCCCTCATACAATGAGGATCTCATTACATCACGATTTGGCGAAGAGGGATATGAGGGGGATGCACACCCTTCCACCTTTCCTTGCCCAACCTTTTTTGCGGGCTGCTAGGATTCTTGAGGATTTTCTAACCTTGGTTCAGAGGGTTGGTATAACAAGTTATATGCAGGATGAGAGCGTGCAATATGCTACGCTCACTAAAACATTTGTGGAGAGCTTTTCTTTTGCTAACAGCATGTTCAAACCAGATGTGTCTTTCAAAATTTATGGCAGGTCTTACACTATGACATTGAAGAAATTTTGTGAGGCCCTGGGACTTGGTACAGCTAGGTCGGCAAATAAGATTCCTGCTCAACCCGCTGATTTGTTGGAGCTCTACCGCGGGATAACTAATGATGATGACCGTAGAGCTCAAAGGGGAAAGATAAGAAATATTCAACTTCCAGCTATCAGGTACTTTGCTTACTATATTGCCACGAGTGTTCTTGGTAGGGAGAACACTAGTAATATTTCCAACTATCATTTGGCCTTCATAGCTGCTGTGCTCAACAATGAAACTAAGTACAATCTTGGTTCTCTCATTGCTTGTCGCTTAGCTGCTAAGGCACCCATTTATGGGGGAATTATTGATGCACGTGTTGTTGCTGCCTTGGACCTTGCTGTTGATCCAAATGATACAGTTTTGGCTCCTCAAAGGCTTGATCTTGCCGCCATGAAGGCGCATCACTTTATCACTACTGGCTCTACCCTTGAGAGCTTGGTTTATAGAATGCTGTTTATTGACGGGGAAGAGAGAGAGAGATCCCTCTACCCCAAACCACTTTGTTCAGTATTTCTCAGGGACCTTTGTCACGCTCCACGGAGGAGATGGATGACAAACTGCACATTCTTGGCTTCCATGGACACTATCAGGGGGACACGCCCTCATACGACCCCTCTGTGCACTACACAGGGGAGTCCTCGAGCTTGTACCAGGATGAAGAGGCCTCCTCGACGTAGTACGGAGGTGCACCTTCTTGGGCACCATGGGATTGAGCCCCACTTAGGCCAAAAGCCTAAGCTTGGGGGGAGGTACACCGACATCACACTCATCTATATATCATGTTCGGTCGGTTATTTTGTATATCCATTGTTTCGCTTCCTTTTTGGTTTTTGTTCCCGCTTTCCCAAAACACAAAAATACCAAAAATATTTTCGTTGTTTCTCTTGGTTTGTTTTTTCCTTCTTTAGTTTTGGTTTGCCTTAAAAGAAAAATCCAAAAAGATTTCGCTTTGTTTGCTTTTTCTTTGTTTGCTTTTGTTTGGTTTGTTTTTGCTTTGTTTGCTTCCTTTAAAAAAATCAAAAACACCAAAACTATTTGTTGTTCTTCTCTGGTTTTGTGAGTTCTTTGCAGGGTTCAGCCGTCCTCAGTGGATTTTGGTTTCATGTTATTATTCAAGTCACACAAGTGAAGAGCAATAATGAAGATTAAGACAACTTGAGGTGTGGTAGGAGGTTGGTAACGAACTCTATTTGTTTTCATTTTTGTACATATACTCATCATTGTGAGCATGCTTAGTCTATGTAAGGTGTATGTTATTATGTATGCTTAGTAGTTCTTGCTCTCTTATGATTAGCTCCATCTTGATAATAGTTTGTAGCATGTCATATGAATGTTTGCTTGCATTGTTTTATTCATAACTTGGTATGATATTGTGGTTTCCTCCTCTGAAAGTTTCATGTGAATCAACTTGGCACATGCTCACGCATTCATATGACTAAACAATAGTCAGTAAGCCTCGATGATTTATTTTGCCTCAGAGTTCTTGTATCACTTTCATGCCATAATTAGTCCTGTTTTTTTGCAAGCATGATTATGACAGTTATTGCTCTCTCGTTTGTCGGTCCCTCTCTATTGCTAGCCTTCACTTACACTAAGTATGAGCTCTACTCATGTTTCCAACTCCCAAAAACCAATATTGCCAACTGTGTTCACGATACCTACCTATTAGCATCATTTGCTATTTCAGTGCATATTCTATATGCCTTGTTTTCTTCCAAATAAAATGTTTGTATATTTTGAGAAATTTAGTTAGTAAAGCTCCCACGAACTTGATGACACACTTTATTCCTTGCACTTAACAATCCTGAACCATTGTGACCTGTCCATGAAAGTTATATGCTTGCAAATTATATGCTAGGAGTCAGCAGAACTGTGCTGTCACGGGAACACTTTCAACACTTTTTGGATATTTTATAAAGTTGATACCTTGCTCTTTTGTTTGCAGATGTCGTCGGTGTGAAATAAAAGGGGAGCTTGTGAGTTCATGGAGTCTATACATTGTGTTAGAGAAACGCTTGGGCCGCTAGCCTAAGCCATGCCTAATCATGGTGGAAACTTGCAGCATCACCATAGTGAGCATTTATGAAGCATCCTCAATAAAAAGCTATGCACTAGTAAATAAAAAGATCGCCGAGATGCTCATTGTCTGCTTTCCTTGTTGATGACCCACAAGTATAGGGGGTGTATCGTAGTACTTTAGATAAATAGGAGTGTCGATCCCAACGAGGAGCAGAAGGTGCTGAACAGTGGTATGGAGCAGGAAATCCCTGTGAATACTTAGCAAACGGAATTTTAGTGGTTTTCTGACAAGGCAACAAAACAAAGAGCAAGTAACAGAAGTAACGAACAAATGGAGCAAGTGGCCTAATCCTTTCTTAGCAAAGGACAAGTCGGTGGAAATACTTATAAGGACCAAACGTTCTCGATGACACATGGGAATTCTGTCAAGTGCTTTCACATCAAATAGCTGAGTACTCTTCGTTGGTGTTTGTAAGTGTTGTGTGGCTGAACCCGTGCTAACATACCATCCTTCCTAGGACTAATACATACTTGTGATTAAACCCCCTACAAACATCCGTAACTATAGGAAAGTAATTAAGATATAAATCTAACCACAACCTTAAACTCTGAGATCCTACGCTCCCTTGTGCAAAGGTGTCCTAACGGTGGTTCAGGTTTCTGTCACTCCGGCAACCCCACAATTTGTAGCCAAATACACAATGCATCCCCCTAGGCCCATAAATGGTGAAGTTTCATGTAGTCGGCGTTCACATGACACCACTAGAAGAATAGCACCACAACTTAAATACTAAACCATTGAATAATAACTCATCACAGATTCACTACTAACACCATGACTTCTCCCATGTCCTCAAGAACTAAACGAACTACTCACAAGACATCATATGGATCAAGATCAAAGATGATATGATAATGGATAACAATCTGAACATAAACAATAATCCAATGGTTCCACTCACAAGCATCAACAACAATAGTAATTAACACCAGGAAAGTTTCCCCTAAGAACTAAAGCAATATCCAACATAGTTGTTACAGCGGGACGGAGTGGTGATGATGGTGCTGTTGGAGATATGCCCTAGAGGCAATAATAAATATAGTTATTATTATATCTTTGTGTTTATGATAAATGTTTACATTCATGCTATAATAGTATTAACAAGGAAACATTAATACTTGTGTGATTTGTAAACTTAGTTTGAAGTCCCTAGTAAAGCCTCTATACATCACTAGATTGTTGGTTAATGAATGATTGTGGTTTCCCTGTCATGAACATTGAGATGTTATTAACAACAAGATCATATCGTTAGGAGAATGATATGGTGGACATACTCCTATAGATAAGCGTAGCATAAAGATCAAGTCATTTTAATAGTTCAATTGCTATATGCTTTCTGATACATAGTAACCTAATTCCTTCGACCATGAGATCATGCATATCACCTTTACCGGATGGATGCTTTGATGACATCAAACACCACACCCGTAACATGGTGGCTATAAAGGTGGCATTGAGTGTTCGGAAAGTATTGGTTGAAACACATGGATCAAGAGTGGGATTTGTCCATCCATATGACGGATAGATATACTCTGGGCCCTCGGTGGAATGTCATCCAATTAGCTTGCAAGCATGTGACCTGCTCACAAGGGATCACATATCACGGAACGAGAAAAGAGTACTTATCGGTAACGAGGTTGAACTAGGTATGCGAGATACCGACGATCATAACCTCGGATGAGTAAACTATCGTGAGACAAAGGGAAATTGGTATCGTATGTAAGTGGTTCATTCGATCGCAAAGTAATCGTAGAAATATGTGGGAGCCATATGAATTTCCAGATTCCTCTATTGGTTATTGTTCGGAGAAGTGTCTCGATCATGTCCGCATAATTCACGAACCGTAGGGAGACACACTTAAGGATTGGACGTTGTTTGAGTAGTTATGGAATGATGAGAAAGAGTCCGAATGTTGTTCGGAGTCTCGAATGGGATTCGGGATATCACGAGGAGATCCGGAATGGTCCGGAGAATAAGATTCATATAAGGAAAGTCCCGTTTCAGAGTTGGAGAATGGTTCCGATGTTTTCATCAGGAATGTTCTAGAAGGTTCCGGAATGTCCGGCACTCCGGAGGGGAAGGGTACATGAATGTGTTGTATCAAGTTGGTATGATTGCATCATGTAATCGGTGTCATCGCTGAACAAAATAGAGGGTTTATTCAAATCCTAGTTTGAAAAGTCAAACGCCAAGTTTGAAAGTCAAACGACTATTTTTGGGAAGTGGAGAAAGAGGAGGAAACCGAGTTGGGGAGGAGTCCCTCCTCCACCGCCGGCCCACCTCCAAGCCGAGTTGGGGAGGGACTCCCCTCCCCTTGGCCGGCCGGCCCCTCCACCTATATAAGGAGGGGCAGGGCTCCCCTCCTAGATACACAAGATCCCCGCCTCCAAACCCTAAGCCGCCGACGCCGCCACCTGCTGCCGCCGCCGCCCTAGTTCAAGCCGCCGTCGCCGCCTAGCAACTCTAGCCGCCGGCCAAGCTTCCTCCTCGGCGTGTCTAAACCCTAGATCGTCGAGGAACTCTCTCATACTCCACCATACTCGCTCCGGCTTAAGGCGAAGCCCTGCGAGATCTCCCCTCTACTTCCAGTACCACGCCGTTGTGCTGCCGGAATCGCGAGGAGAGTGCTACAACCTCCACGCCTCTTTGGAACAAGGGAGAGGAAGGTCTTCGTCAATCTGAACGTGTGACCGACTGCGGGAGCGCTGCCGGAACGCAGGGCCGGAAGGATCGTCTACGCGATCTTGAGATCGGGAAGAGTACGACTACATCACCCACGAGAATCCGCTCTTGTTAAACACTTTGGAAACTTCGAGGGTGAGTTATTCCATCGACTCGTTGCTACAATCTGGTAGATAGATCTTGGCTTGTTTGTTTGTATGCGATAGAAATTTTTTGTTTTCCATGCTACGAATCCCTACAGGTGCTGGTGGAGATGATGGTGTGGATGATGATGATCCCGATGAAGCCTAGCTTGACGATGGTGTTGATGGCGACGGTCTCCCCTATCCGGGAAGGAATTCCCCCAGGAGAAATCTATCTGCCGAAGAGATCTTTCTCTCTCGGTGTTTTACGCCCCCAAGAGGCGGCGGAAATCTATCTGTGGTCGCTCCCCCGAGGCTTAGGGTTCCGTAGGGAAGATATAGGCGAAGGGGCGGAGTCGGAGGCCGAGCAGGTGGGCCACACCTGCCCTAGGCGCAGTGTCAAGTGGGCCCGCGCCTAGGGGGGTGTGGTCCCCCTGAGGCCCTTCTTCGTCCCTCCTTCTGGCTTACTTCGTCTTCTGGTAAAATAATATGTTTCCATATTTTTCTGATCTTTGCGAAATTGCACCGAAACGCCTTATTTTCCATCAGAATCAAGACTCCGGCAGTCCATCCTCCAAGAATGATCCAACATGCATAAACAAATGAAAAGCCATAAGTAATACCTCATAATAAGACAAATATCAATGAATAGAGGTAAATTATGATATAGAATGGTGATGCAAATTTGGCGTATCAACTCCCCCAAGCTTAGACTTCGCTTGTCCCAAGCAAAAACTGAGCTCAATAAACATGTCCACAGGTTTATGGAGTGAAGTGTCGATAAAAGAATACGAACAAGAAGCATCACACTTATCATTGCACAACTCATAGAAGAAAGCAACTCACCATTATATAACTTAGCTTGCAACCATGTACAACATTCACAATACAGATGCATAAAGTTAAATCATAATTGGAATTGGCAAACTTGTTCTTGGTCAGAGAACACCTGGCAAACAGTTTCACAAAAAGCTTTTTGTAGAAATTTCAAAACAGGAGAACTCTTTGCTCAAAAAGGTTTTTCACAAGTGAAGGCTTTCAAAGTAATACTCAATAGATAAGAGTTTTGTGCAAACAAGGAAGAGTAAAAACATGATTGAATAAATCACCATATGAATGCTTGAAACACAACAACTCAAATGCTTGATGGAGATAGAGAGGAAGTAGGTTTACTGACTCAACTTGGAAGTGGGAGAAAGGTCCCTTCATAGAGGGAAGCGGGGATTACAAGTCATAAAGAGCTTCCAAAAGATTATGGTAATTACTAGCTTTGAGCCCTCATTGACCCTATCATAGGCATCTTGAGATGATTAAGGTTAAAGTGAACAAGGATGGAGTATATGCTTGATGAAATATAAGTTGGCAATCTCATGTCCCTTGAATATGTGGGCCACTCCTCATGCTACGCAACTTTGGTCACAGGTAAGTTATTGTCATTGTAAGTATTTTCATATCATTGAGAACCGCCAATGGGGTACCCCTTGCACATGGTACAGGATCTTTCCCATAACCAAAATGACAAGGCAAGCAGACAATGAGCATCTCAGCGATCTTTTTATTTACTATGTGCATAGCTTTTTATTGAGGATGCTTCATAGATGACTCACTATGGTAATGCTGCAAGTTTCCACCATGATTAAGCATGGCTTAGGCTAGCGGCCCAGGCGTTTCTCTAACACAGAATACAAAATCCATGGACTTACAAGTTCCCTCTTTATTTCACACTGTTGACATCCATAGACAAAAGAGCACGATATCAACTGTGTACGGAGTACAAGTGCAATGTTGAAAACGTTCCCCGTGACAACACGGTTCTGCTAATTCCAACGTATAGATACAAGCATATACAACTTCGATGTTCACAATGGTTCAAGTCTATTAGGGGCAGGAAATAAGGTGTGCCATCAAGTTCGTGAGAGCTTTACTAACTAGTTTTCACATAACAAAATACTTTTTTAATTCGAAAGGTAGATGAAGCTTGAGAATTTTCTTGGAATAGCAATAGCTACTAGGTAGATATGATGGACACAAGTGGCAAAAGTTTAGGTTCAAAGGGATTTGGAAACATGAGAAGCATGCCTTCTCAAAACAGGTTTTTGGCTATCATGGCTGGGTAGCAAGCAAGAGAGTTGAAAGAAACAAGCAAACATACAAGTAATAAAGCCAAACATGCAATCTTCCTTGAAGACACAAAAGATCTTAAATAAAGAATACTAAGCTTATGGGCCAACAAGAAAGAAAACAAATGATACAAAATACCTGTAAGCTTTTTTTCCTTTCTCTTTTTCTTTCAAACCTCAAAAATTGTTGCTACTGACCAGAACTCGGTTTGCCAAAACCAATTTAGATACACTTGATGCTCCCAAAGTGGTGCCAATACTGATCAACAAGATCCATCATATAACAGAGATTGCAAACTAAAAATAAGAAGTGCAAAAAGTAAAAGATGAGACTTCTCATTAGTATTCAATAAAGCCACTCACACCAACGGATACATAGATAATCAACTAAAGGAGAGATACTTCCACATGCAAACAAAACTATAAGATAACCTCTCTACCACAAATATGAATCCATTAAAAAGGTAAAAGATAAAAGATAATGGTGGTGATAACGCGGCACTCCCCTAATCTTGGAACAAGCCAAGGGGATGCCAAACCTGATGACGAATTACTCCTTTGGTGGTGGTGGTGTTCTCTTGATAAGCTCTTCAATAAGTTTCTTCAACTCCTCGAACTCAAAAGTAAGAGTACGGATTAGCTCCAAGTTTTTCTCTATACGGTTCATGATCATGTCAGTCCGAGAATACCAGCTTTTGTTATTCTTACTCCACTCTTCCAAATTAGAGTGTTTCTTCCCTGCACGGTTAGAACAAGGGGTACTAGGAGGAAGTGTGCGTGGAGCGAGGATATGACACGGAGTTCTCCCTCCTATAGACATATGTGTTGTCCTCTTAAGCTTGGTAGGTCGTGCCACCAAACCAATGCTTGCGACGGTAGCGCGGGTGTCTGGATGCTTGTCCTCCTCCATGTCCTCTTCATCCCCAACAAGAATCTCCTCCTCCTTGGGGATTTGAGGTTCTTCTTCCTCGGGCTTCTTGCCTTTATCGTTAGCGGAGGCCATGGTGCTCTGAACTTGAGAAGATTTCCTGACAAAAACAGATTGAAACGAAAACACGATGCACGAACCTCGGGGGATCCGGGGGGTTATATATTATGAAGTTTCAGTGCACAAAGAAAGTTTTGAGATGGAAACAAGGCGGAGACGGAGTTTGGGGGGGGGGTACACCTCCTCAGGCATGGCCAGGATGGGCCCGCGCCTGGGGTGGGTTTGTCCACCCTAGGCTCCGTTTCCTCTTCAGTTTCGTCTCGTAACTTCCCTTATGTATTAAAAACATCAAAAATAAAAAAAGATTGGGGTTTCACGAACCTTCTGTTTTTACCAATTTTACCTATTCAAAGACGAACTCTGCAGATTCCTTTTCTCCTTCTCCTGATAATTTCCTTCATACAAAACCTTTGCATAAACTCAATAACAACATTAGCGTAAGCAAAAAATAAACCTTTGGGTACACACTTCAACTGAAAACCCATCAAAACAAAAGCTTCTGTAAGAGGAAAATGCAAATGATAGAAGGAATCTGTCAAAATAGACCATCATGTAAAGATTGATTTTTTTGAAGACCTTCTGTTGCTCAAATAAAAAAGTGCAGAACTGATGAAAGTTGGGTAACAACCTACAGAACAAGCTTAGAAAAATGCAGCTACATCCAAAGTACTGAGCTCCCTCATGAATTTTTACAATACATCACAAAAATCTGTCCCATGACAGCCACTTTTCACAACTCCTTTACTTCACAAAAGTAGTTGGACTTGACACAACAACCAAAACAAAAAGGATAAGGAGCGATTATTACTGAAGTAATAACTTCCAAGACTCTACAAAACTCTTGGGTTATCTCCCAACAAGTACTTTTCTTTAATGCCTTTAAGTTAGGCTTGAAACTTTCGAAGATGCTCACATAGGATATATATATTTGAAGTGAAAGAGAGCATCAAGAAGCAAATAACCAACACACTTGAGTCTAACCCACTTCCTATGCATGGGGGTATCATGAGAAAACAAATTGTTGAAACAAAAAGCCACAAGCATAGGAAGACAAAACAAATGCAACTTCAAATCTTTCAACATAAAACAGGGAAACTTAACATCATTGAGATGCATAAAACCATGTTTCCCTCTCTCAAAATAACTTTCAATAGCACTTTGAATAAAGTTGACAATATAACTGTCACCGGAAACAACTTTATCATCATAATAAGCATACTTACAGTCACCAAAAAGAGGTCCAAGGTCATAGACTGGAACAATAGAAGCAAGTTGTTCCATCCTGAAATCTTTATTAGGCAAGCTATTTTCACAAGGAGCTTTAGAAAATTTGGAAAAGTTAAACTCATAAGAATCTCCATCAAACTTAGTTAAAACCTTTTCCTTCTTACAATCAATAATAGGACAAGTTCTACTAGCTCCTGAATTAAGCACTAGAAAATCAACAGGATACTTAATCTTACCATAGAGAACCTCCACATCTCTTATAATGCCAATGGGGAAAATGGTTTCCTTATTAGCAAGTTGAATAACCACATCAATGTCCTCAAGCTCACAAGGACCAATCTCATGCATAATTTCCCTGTAAAGCTTATAAGGAATAACACTAGAACTAGCACTAATATCACATAAACCATAGTAGCAATGATCACCAATTTTAACAGAAAGCACAGGAACACTAGATTTTATAGCCTTACTAGGATGAGATATAATATTAGAAGCGTCTTCACAGAAGACAATGTTCTCATCCTCTATATTTCTAGTGACAGTGTATTTCACAATAGCTACTACAGGTTCATCATTTAGTTGCTCACCAGGCTCCACAGTTTTCATTGTACCTTTGTTATTTGCACTAATAATCATAGAATACTCCTTTATCTTAGCTGCGAAAGGCATTTTATCAACATGAGGTTCAGGCACAATATGATTAGTAGTACAAACTTGAGTACTTCTAACTGGAACATGATTAACAACATCTTTATAAGGAGCATGGTACTTATTCCACTTCTTCTTTGGAATTTCTATGTAAGAGGCAAAGTCCTTAAAATAGTTGTCAATACTTTGGGAATCAAGACCAAACTCATTGCTAATATCTGTCACATCCCAAATTTTTAGATTTGGTACTGCATATCATTCATGTCATTGCATCATGATCATCCATGCAAAATTTCAATTTGAAAAGATTCTGGCGAAACAATATTTTCAAAGCCCTATTTTGAATTACTCAAAACGCTCCTACGAGGGATTATACTAGGGCTTGTATAATCCACTATTTGAAAACTATTGGGAAGGAGTACAAATGGATCCTAGGTTGATCTTCTGAATTTTAGAAAAATTTAGAAAGAAATTTCACTCAATTTGGAGTTCATATGGAAAAGTTATGTTAGAAATTCAAAACAGAAATGGAAAATAAAAAGAACAAAAAAAAGGCATGCAGCAAGGCGACCACTGACCAGCCCGCCAGCCTTGACTTAGCCGCCGCCGCCAGCAGATAGCACGCCGCCCTGCCATCGACGCCGGTGGGGGCCCACTGTCAAGTGAGCCGGCACGAACACCGAGGCCGACTCGGCCGCGACATCGCCTCCCCTCGCGACCCAGCGACCCTCTCTTAAACCCTAGGTGCCCCTCTACCCGACCCCTAAACCCATGCCCTCTCTCTCTTCCTCAAACTCCGGCAATTTCTCGCCGAAGCTAGCCGCCGCCGCCTTTCCCGCTTTCGGTAAGCGCCTCCGCCGCCACGCTGTCGCCCTCCCTCACCCGCGAGCTCGCCCCGCCGCTGCTGACCACCCCCTCTCCTCTTCTCTTCCTGCAGGAACCGCCGACGCCGCATGACCGACCCCGCTTGGCCGCCCGCCGTCGCCCACGCTCGTACAAAGGCCGCCCGACGACCCGTGCCAGGACCCCGCCGTTGCCCTCGCCCGCCGCCGGAGACCGCCAGCGCCGCCGCCGCCCTCCGGTGAGCTCTCGCCGCCTTGCCTCTCGGCCGCTAGATCGTGATCCAACTGTCCAGATCGGACCGTTGAACAGTCAACGCGGGCAGCTGACTGGTCAACTGCCGATCACGCCACGTCGCCACGTGGGCGGTCAGCGATGAGTTTGACCGGTATTTTCTAAATTGAATTAATTGGCAGAATATTGTATAAACTTGTAAAATTCATATCTATAGATCTACTAGGCCAAAAATTACAAATAAAATTTGTGTAGATTCAGTAACTCGTGTAGAATCTTTCTGTACCATTGTTTTACACTTTTACATCAAGATTTTGTCCAGAATAATTAAATGAGTTAAAGGCCTTTTTTGAGTAATTAATTCGTAGAATAAGTTCTGCAACTCCAAAAATTGCAAATAATATGTCCCTGGAATCAGTAGAACAAGGGGAATCTCAAAGTGAATTAAAAAGTTAGGCTTACAATAATAATTTGTGCAGAATCTATTTAATATCTTACTGCAGTATTTTAATTACTCAGGGAGTTATATGACTCCTTTTTGAGAAATTCCAATTGGTACTATTCCTATTTAGAGTTGCCTACACAGTAGAATTTTCCCAAGATTTTACAAACAGTATGTCAGCAGTGGTGAATTATTTTGTTTCTAGCTCTATTATTGAGCATTATAAATTGCATACTTGTTTTCTTTGCGCTAAAAATAATTTCCATGCATGCATACAGTAGCTTTACTGAATAAGATTATGTGATGCTGCTGTAGCATCAATCCACTTGTCATGCATGCATCTTGCATCATCTTTGTTTGCATATGATTGTGGATGGTTTGTTTATGATTGCAATTGTGCCGTGTAGATTGTGACGAGTGCAACGCTTGCTCGTGTGTGGATTGTTCTTCCGACCGCTACAACCAAGGCAAGTAGATGCTACCTTGTTCATGATATTATCCTACTATTTTTTAATGCATTGTCGTGTATTTTATAGATGCATGTGTGGGATAATACTATCGCTATGCTATGTCCTATTATGTGGTAGGATATCCCTTGTAGATGAACCACTGTTGGTAGATGTGCTTAGCCATGCTATGATGAACGAGGGCTGGGTTACATCACTATAAGTTGTTTCTAAATGTGTTGGTTTGTGAAAACTAAAACAACTTAATCAATGAATCTCCTGGGTGTGTTGGGATTGATAATTTTTGGTGGTATCATTGCGGAAAGGCACCCAAGTATCAAGAGAAAATGATTGGCTTCTTTATTTTGTAGCTTACGTGTACAACCATGTGCCAATAATGAAATGGGCGGTTGGTTGGACTTAGTAGGTTGTGGTAACTCGAACCCGCGTATCCAGAGATGTAGAATTTTGGTAGGTTGGACCGGTGCATGTCGGGATTGGGGAGCTACTTCCCGAATGGTCTCTTCTTGGACTTCTCCCTATCATCACCCAAAATGAGAGTGATGGTACGAGCTGGTCTGGCCAAGTCACATGGGTAAAGTGTACTAACCCCTGCAGGGTGTATAATCTAATCGATTAGCCGTGTCCCCGGTTATGGACGTCTGAGTTGCTTAATATTGATTCCATGACATGTTTCTCACTCATTCTAATTTCATAATTGCTTTAATGTTGTTGGGTTAACTTAATTGGGATCTTTTCAAAGAAAAATCAAAAACTGTTTATGAAAGTAGGACAAAGGTATTTGCAAATGCAAGCTAGCCACAGCTCCACTTGCCAAATATGCATGTAGATGTTAGCACTATTATCTCCTTTAATAGCTCTACTTGCCATACATTCCATGTATTTACCCTTCGGGGCTGCTACGTTTCATGTTGCAGGATATTCCGATTCCGAGTAATCGAATTAGCCCACGGTACTCCACTCGGCACTTGTTCACTTGTGGGCAATTTGAATAATGGAGGATTTGATTTATTTATGTTGCTACCTGAATAATTTGAGCTAGTCTTGAGCTAAGATTTTATTGTAATAATGGTACTCTAGATCTTCGTTATTTATGATACACGGATATTTTGCTATGTTATTCATCTTATTCTATTGTGGGCCAATGAACCGATCCAGGGATTGGCATGTCACATAGAAGCTACGGTCTTTTCAGAATCGTGGTGTTACAAGATGGTATCAGAGCCCGTGTGTCGACTGTAGGATCGTGACCTAGGTTTGGATTAGAAAGCCATAGATATATTAAAGCCTATATTAACTCTGTCTTTCATCTTATGCCTTTCACTCTCGTAAATTCTTACCATATGCTATTCTCACACTTTCCTCTTTTAATTGATAGATGGGAGAAGTCAGCACTGAGTATGCAACCATGGAGTCACCAAGGCCCTTTGCAAGACAGTTAGCACAGCTCATGATCATTGGGATTGCCACTGCCCATGTTCAAGGGAAGAAGGCTGTACACCTATGGATATGGCGAGGATGCATGGGAGATCACCACTTTCATCTTCAGGGATGCCGCCTTGCCAAACCCTGTGCATCTGATCTACACCAAGACATACTGCAACTGGGGACTTGGAATAAACTTGGCCATGCATGAAGTCCTGTCTTGCCAGTGCCATCTTGTCCAACACCTACTGCCAGCAGACTCACCCTACCGTGACTATGGGAGGCGTGATGAAGATGGGAACATTGTGGTTACCCCGGGCGACAAGAACAACATGTCGTCCCGTCGGAGGCACATAGAGGACATGGAAAGGGAGAATGAAGCTCTAGCTGAGAAAGTGATGATGGTAAAGGAGATTGCAGATTTTGCCAGCAATGGTATGGTGGTCCAAGGACTGGAGGTAGAGACCTTGCATGAAGTTGTGGGCGTTCTGGAAAATGCCCTGGTAGGCAGGGATGCAACCATAGCTCAACTTAATGGAACTGTGCAGGAAAACAACCAGACCATACAACAGTTGCAAGGGATCGTCCAGTAAAGGGATCAAACTATTGAGGATATGGCAGCCCAAATTGCCGCTCTCCAAGCACAGCTGAATCCACCCTCTGATGATGACAATGGAGATGATGGCACCAATAATGATGATGATTACAGTGGGAACGATGATGATGAGGACGAGGATGATGATGATGGAGACGATGATGATGGAGGAGATGAAGCTGTTGCAGCTGCAGCAGAGAATGAAGAAGAAGATGAGGATCCAGAAGAGGTGGCGTTTGAGATTTCAAGTGATGACACAGGAGAGGTGTATACTCCGCCGCCATGGTTGGATCGTGGACAGAAGCGCCAACGCATGAGTGCAAGGACCTACCGCAACCTCTTCAAGAAGTAGATAGAAGTCCACCAATTCGTCTTTGTTAGGTAAAATCGTTAGGACTAGTCTCGATCGATGTAAAACTTAATTACTGTTAGTTTAATAGTGTTTAGTTGCTTATTTGTGTACTCCAATATCCCAGGATTATTTGTGCAAATTTTATGGAAGAGTTATGGCAAGTTTGGTTAATATGTGAGTTATTCCCGTTGTAGTTTTCTGCTGATACAACAGTACTTTATGATTTTTCATATTTTACTGGTATCTGGTAAAAATCTGAAAAAAATAGGGATTTTTCTAAACTCTCTTTAATGTATGAACAAAAATCAGCAAAATTTCCTGATGAGTTTAAGTCAGGTATAAAAATTCGTGAACACCGCTGGACTGTTCTGGCAGATTGCTGTTTTTATTGCTTTGTTGATCTATTGTGTAGATAACCATTGCCAACTCTTCTAAA
This sequence comes from Avena longiglumis, assembly GCA_030063025.1. Lineage (NCBI taxonomy): Eukaryota > Viridiplantae > Streptophyta > Magnoliopsida > Poales > Poaceae > Avena > Avena longiglumis. Next base: position 334,074,360 of record CP125978.1, read on the forward strand.
AACTATTTCAGTAGATATGTACTGCTAGGATAACCCCTGGGATGTTGCTGGATCACTTGTTTGTTGATGTGTTGCTTGCTTGAGATTGTATGTAATTGTTTTGTTGTTGTTTGATCATAATGCATGGGTAGAATCCTGTTTTCGTAGTCGATTATTTCTAAGCTTACCTGTGCTGAACTGCAGATGCCTCCCCGCCGTCAACCCACCGAGTTGGAGCAGATCATGGCAGCTCAGGCACAGCTGACCCAAGTTATGACCCAGTTCATGGAAGCTCAGAACAACAACAACAACAACAACAACGAGAACAACCAGCCTCAGGGTGATGCTCTCACTAGGTTTCTGAGGCTAAGGCCAGCTAAGTTCTCTACTGCAACGGAGCCGATGGTTGCTCTTGACTGGTTGCGTTCAGTCAACAAGGATCTGGTAACTGTTGGGTGCACTGATGCTGAGAAGGTGAGGTTTGCCGCTCACCTACTGGAGGGACCAGCCGCTTCTTGGTGGGACACCTTTCAGTTCACCCACCCGCTGGACACTGTGACTTGGGAAATGTTTGAGGAAGGTTTCAGGACCAACCACGTGTCTTCAGGAGTTCTGAGCCTGAAGAGGAAGGAGTTTCGCAACTTGCGCCAAACCAACCGCACCGTGGCTGAGTATATTGAGGAGTTCAACAACCTGTCTCGTTATGCACCTGAGGATGTTGACACTGATGCAAAAAGGAGGGAGAGATTCCTGGATGGCCTCAGTGATGAGCTTTCAGTGCAGCTGCTGGTGGTTTATTGTCCCACTTTCCAGGAGCTTATGGACAAGGCCAGGATCTTGGAAGGGAAGCACAAGCAGGTGGAAAACCGCAAGAGAAAGAGCAGCAATCACCACTCTGGTTCTCACCACAAGTCTCGCACTTCTTATGATGGATACTCCAAGCATGGAGGGAGTGACCATGGAAGCCATGACCGCCACAACCATGGGGGCGATGGACATCACCATGATAGCCACAAGAGCAACCGCCACAACCACAAGGTAGGACACACTCACCACTCTGGAGGACACAGTGGACATGACCGCAACCGTGATCGCAGCTTTGTGAAGAAGGATCTGAGTGAGGTGACATGCTTCAAGTGTGGCCAGAAGGGACATTATGCAGACAACTGTCCGGAGAAGAAGGTACTGAAGCCAACCAACAACCAGAAGGCCACAGTGAACCACATGAATGTGGAGGAGATCCCAGATGAGCCTGACCTTGTGATTGGTAAGTTTCCAATCAACACTCACCCTGCACTTATACTTTTTGATACTGGTGCATCGCATTATTTCATATCAAGGGCATTTGTGGATAAGTATAAGTTACCTACGGAGTCTATGAAAGAGTCTATTAGAGTGAGTTCACCGGAGGGGATATGATAGCTAGCGCGGGATGCCGCGACTTAACTGTGAGGATTGGAGCACACAATTTCATTGCACATTTGGTAGTGTTGTAATCACAAGGTTTAGATGTAATTCTGGGTATGGATTGGATGTCTATGTATGGGGGACACATAGATTATGCACAACGAGCTGTTTCGCTCAAAACCCCGGATGGTAAGAGAATTAGGTTCAAGTCGGCTGTGCGACCGAGAAGGTGTAAGCTGAATTCTCTTAAGGGGTTAGCATGGATACTGTGCCTGTGATTAAGGATCACCCCGACGTGTTTCCGGAAGAGCTGCCAGGGATGCCACCTGACAGGGAAGTGGAGTTTCTCATCGATCTGATGCCGGGAACATGACCTATAGAAAAGAGACCATACAAGATGGATGTGGATGAACTGAAGGAACTAAAGAAACAGCTAAAGGAGCAGTTGGACAAGGGGTTCATTCAGCCTAGTTCGTCATCATGGGGTGCATTACGCTTGTGGAGAAGAAAAGACAAGAGATTAGTGGTGGACTATCGCTCGCTGAATGAAGTGACCATCAAGAACAAATACCCCCTGCCAAACATAAATGATTTGTTTGATCAACTGGAAGGAGCAAAGGTGTTTAGCAAAATTGATCTGCGATCAGGCTACTTCCAATCGAAGATCCGGGAGGAGGACATACCAAAAACCGCTTTCACTACTAGGTATGGTTTATATGAGTATACGGTTATGTCTTTTGGACTAACGAATGCCCCGACATATTTCATGACCATGATGAACAAGGTATTCATGGAGTACTTGGACAAGTTCGTGGTTGTGTTTATTGATGACATACTGATATATTCCAAGGATGATGCTGAGCATGGGAAACATCTGCGACTGATTATGGAGAAGCTAAGGGAACACAAGCTGTATGCCAAATTCAGCAAGTGTGAACTCTGGCTTAACACTGTTGGATTTCTTGGACACGTGGTGTCAGGAGAAGGAGTCGCTGTTGATCCAAGCAAAGTGACTGCAGTAACTGAGTGGGAAGCGCCCAAGAATGTGGGAGATATTCGAAGCTTTTTGGGACTTGCTAGATATTACAGGAGGTTCATTGAAAACTTCTCCAAGATTGCTAAGCCGATGACAGAACTTCTGAAGAAGGAGAGAAAGTTTGAATGGAAGGATGCGTGTGAAGCCAGCTTTCAGGAATTGAAGTGTCGACTAGTGACCGCACCTGTTCTGTGTTTACCAGATATTCATAAGGATTTCCAAGTGTATTGTGATGCTTCTCGACAGGGACTTGGGAGTGTGCTGATGCAAGATGGGAGAGTGGTGTCATATGCCTCGCGGCAACTTAAACACCATGAGAGGAATTATCCCACGCATGACTTGGAATTAGCATCAGTGGTTCATGCGCTCAAAGTATGGAGGCACTACCTAATGGGAAAACACTATGATGTGTATACCGACCACAAGATCCTGAAGTACATATTTACACAGAAGGAACTGAACATGAGGCAAATGAGATGGTTGGAACTTATCAAGGATTGTGATATGAATCTGCAATACCACCCAGGAAAGGCTAATGTAGTAGCAGATGCTCTGAGCCGGAAGGTTTATGCCAATGGGTTGACAATTGGGGAATTGACAGAGGATTTGTGCAAGCAATTCAAGGACCTTAGACTGGAGGTAGTGTCAGAAGGATATTTGGCAGCAATGGAAGTCCAACCAATGCTACAGGACAGAATCAGGAAGGCTCAAGTAGGAGATAAGGAGATGGATGAAGTAAAGGAAAAGATGAAGGAGGATCGAGCAAAAGAATTCCGCGAGGATGAGCAAGGAACCTTGTGGTATGGAGATCGTTTTTGCGTTCCCAACGATCCGGAGATAAGGAAGTTGATTCTGCAGGAAGCTCATGACTCTCCGTATTCCATACATCCGGGCAATACGAAAATGTATATGGACCTAAAGGATAGGTTTTGGTGGAACAACATGAAGGGAGACATCGCTGAGCATATTGCCCTATGTGATGTATGTAGCCGAGTGAAGGCGGAACACCAGAAGCCAGCAGGACTGCTACAACCATTGCCCGTGCCGGATTGGAAGTGGGATAGAGTGAGAATGGATTTTATCACAGGATTGCCCAGGACCAGGTCAGGATATGACTCCATTTGGGTAGTGGTCGGCCATTTGAGCAAGGTAGCCCACTTTATACCGGTGAAGACGACCTACACAAGTGCAAAGTTGGCCAAGATTTATATGGACAGGATTGTGTGCCTACATGGAGTTCCTAAGAGTGTTGTATCTGACAGAGGCACCCAATTTACCTCACACTTTTGGTGCCAGCTGCACGAGTCTGGGGACTAGATTGGAGTTTAGCACAACATTTCACCCCCAGACTGATGGACAGACCGAGAGGGTGAATCAGATTTTGGAAGATATGCTTAGAGCTTGCGATTTGGCTCATGGTTCTAGTTGGGATGAGAATTTGCCGTATGATGAGTTTTCCTACAACAACAGCTATCAAACCAGCATCAAGACGTCACCGTTCGATGTGCTATACGAGAAACGGTGCCGGACACCATTGCTATGGGATGGAGTAGGAGAACGTCAGTTGTTTGGGTCTGATTTGATTAAGGACGCTGAGGAGAAGGTCGCCTTGATTAGGGATAGGCTGAAGGTAGCACAATCAAGACAGAAGAGCTACGCTGACGCCAAGCACAAGGAAGTGGTGTATGAGATAGGTGATAGAGCATACCTCCGAGTGTCGCCACTTCGTGGAATCAAGAGATTTGGAATCAAGGGTAAGCTGGCACCTCGGTTTATTGGGCCATATCGGGTATTAGCACGCAAGGGAGAAGTTGCTTATCAGTTGGAGTTACCAGAGGCTCTGTCCGCTGTCCACAATGTGTTCCACGTGTCCCAGCTGAAGAAGTGCCATCCGGAGATGGTGGATACACCGTTGAGAGACACTGTGCCACTAGAGGAGGTTCAGCTTGAGAATGACTTGACCTATGAGGAGAAGCCAGTCAAGATTTTGGAGACAGCAGAGAGGATTACCCGTACCAAGACGATCAGGTTTTGCAAGGTGCAATGGAGCCACCACACCGAAGAGGAAGCCACTTGGGAGCGTGAGGATGACATCCGAGAGGACCACCCACACCTATTTTCTAACCGCGCCGAATCTCGAGGACGAGATTCATCTTAAGGGGGTTAGTCTTTTCACATCCCAAATTTTTAGATTTGGTACTGCATATTATTCATGTCATTGCATCATGATCATCCATGCAAAATTTCAGTTTGAAAAGATTCTGGCGAAACAATATTTTCAAAGCCCTCTTTTGAATTACTAAAACGCTCCTACGAGGGATTATACTAGGGCTTGTATAATCCACTATTTTAAAACTAGTGGGACAGAGTACAAAAGGATCCTAGGTTGATCTTATGAATTTTAGAAAAATTTAGAAAGAAATTCCACTCAATTTGGAGTTCATATGGAAAAGTTATGCTAGAAATTCAAAACAGAAAATGGAAAATAAAAAGAACAAAAAAAAGGCATGCAATGACAAAGCCTTGACCGCCCAGCCCGGCCTTGACGCTGCCAGCTAGAATAACGCCGCCGCCGCCACAGACGAGATAGCAGCCGCCATGACCATAAACGCCGCCACCGTCATGTGAGCCGGACAGGGCATGGACGCCGAGGCCGACTCGGCTGCGACCTCGCCTCCCCTCGCGACCCAGCGACCCCTCTCTTAGACCCTAGGCGCCCCTCTACCCGACCCCTAAACCCACGCCCTCTCTCTCGCCCTCAAACTCCGACGATTTCTCGCCGAAGCTAGCCGCCGCCGCCTTTCCGCTTTGAGCGCGCCTCACCCGCCGCCTCCTCACCCATGAGCTCGCCCGCTGCTGACCACCCCCTCTCCTCTTCTCTTCCTGCAGGAACCGCCGACGCCACCGCCCTCCGGTGAGCTCTTGCCGCCTTGCCTCTCGGCCGCTAGATCGTGATCCAACGGTCCAGATCGGACCGTTAACGATCAGCAGCAGCGGTGGTCAGCTGCCCGGTCGGCCACGTCAGCCGCCATGTGGGCCGGTCAACAGTCAGAGTTTGACTGGGTATTTTCTAAATTGAATTAGTTGGCAGAATATTGTATAAACTTGTAAAATTCATATCTATAGATCTACTAGGCCAAAAATTACAATGTGTAGATTCAGTAACTCGTGTAGAATCTTGATGTACCATTGTTTTACACTTTCACAGCAATATTTTGTCCAGAATAATTAAATGATTTAAAGGCCTTTTTAGAGTAATTAATTCGTAGAATAAGTTCTGCAACTCCACAAATTGCAAATAATATGTCCCTGGAATCAGTAGAACAAGGGGAATCTCAAAGTGAATTAAAAAGTTAGGCTTACAGTAATAATTTTTTGCAGAATCTATTTAATGGCTTACTGCAGTATTTTAATTACTCGGGGAGTTATATGACTCCTTTTTGAGAAATTCCAATTGGTACTGTTCCTATTTAGATTTGCCTACACAGTAGAATTTTCCCAAGATTTTACAAACAGTATGTCAGTAGTGGTGAATTATTTGGTTTCTAGCTCTATTATTGAGCATTATAAATTGCATACTTGTTTTCTTTGCGTTAAAAATAATTTCCATGCATGCATACAGTAGCTTTACTGAATAAGATTATGTGATGCTGCTGCAACATCAATCCACTTGTCATGCATGCATCTTGCATCATCTTTGTTTGCATATGATTGTGGATGGTTTGTTTATGATTTCAATTGTGCCGTGTAGATTGTGACGAGTGCAACGCTTGCTCGTGTGTGGATTGTTCTTCCGACCGCTACAATCAAGGAAAGTAGATGCTACCATGTTCATGATGTTATCCTACTATTTTTTAATGCATTGTCGTGTATTTTGTAGATGCATGTGTGGGATAATACTATCGCTATGCTATGTCCTATTATGTGGTAGGATATCCCTTGTAGATGAACCACCGTTGGTAGATGTGCTTAGCCATGCTATGATGAACGAGGGCTGGGTTACATCACTATAAGTTGTTTCTAAATGTGTTGGTTTGTGAAAACTAAAACAACTTAATCAATGAATCTCCTGGGTGTGTTTGGATTGATAATTTTTGGTGGTATCATTGCGGAAAGGCACCCAGGTATCAAGAGAAAATGATTGGATTCTTTATTTTGTAGCTTATGTGTACAACCATGTGCCAATAATGAAATGAGCGGTTGGTTGGACTTATTAGGTTGTGGTAACTCGAACCCGCGTATCTAGAGATGTAGAATTTTGGTAGGTTGGACCGGTGCGCGTAGGGATTGGGGAGCTACTTCCCGAACGGTTTCTTCTTGGACTTCTCCCTATCATCACCCAAAATGAGAGTGATGGTACGAGCTGGGCTGGCCAAGTCACATGGGTAAAGTGTACTAACCCCTGCAGGGTGTATAATCTAATCGATTAGCCGTGTCCCCGGTTATGGATGTCTGAGTTGCTTGATATTGATTCCATGACATGTTTCTCGCTCATTCTAATTTCATAATTGCTTTAATGTTGTTGGGTTAACTTAATTGGGATCTTTTCAAAGAAAAATCTAAAACTGTTTATGAAAGTAGGACAAAGGTATTTGCAAATGCAAGCTAGCCACAACTCCACTTGCCAAATATGCATGTAGATGTTAGCACTATTGTCTCCTTTAATAGCTCTACTTGCCATACATTCCATGTATTGACCCTTCGGGGCTGCTATGTTTCATGTTGCAGGATATTCCGATTCCGAGTAATCGATTTAGGCCACGATACTCCACTCGGCACTTGTTCACTTGTGGGAAATTTGAAGAATGGAGGATTTGCTTTATTTATGTTGCTACCTGAATAATTTGAGCTAGCCTTGAGCTAAGCTTTTATTGTAATAATGGTACTCACATTCCATGGATTTCACTGGGAGAATAAAATTTCTATCCTTATGAATTTCACTGGGAGAATAAAATTTAGAGTAAAAGAGAGATGCCATCTCCTCACATTCCATGGATTGTCCATTCTTCATCAGCTTATACCATTCTTCAGCTCTCCCTTTCAAGGATATGGAGAGTAACTTCTTCTTCACCCGTTCAGTTGTGATACATGCACACTTAAAGAACCCGCATAATTAATGGATAAAAAGCAAATGATCACTGGGATGGACTGTTCCATCCCCAAAATAATAATTATCCATAACACGATTAACAATACTTGTAGGTATCTTAAAAGGATCTATCTCAACAGGTGGTGGTTCATCTACTACCCTAGCAGTGGTAGTAGTTTTCCCAAACAGAAAACCAAGTGGGTTATCCATATTGGAAACAAAGCAACAAGCAGTAACAAGAGCAATACTAACAGTAAAAGTTTCCTTTACCAGTTCCACTCTTCAATAACGCTTCACTCTCCGGCAACGGCACCATAAAATAGTCTTGATGACCCACACGTATAGGGGGTGTATCGTAGTACTTACGATAAATAGGAGTGTCGATCCCAGTAAGGAGCAGAAGGTGCTGAATAGTGGTATGGAGCAGGAAATCCCTTTGAATACTTAGCAAACGGAATTTTAGTGGTTTTCTGACAAGGCAACAAAATAAAGAGAAAGTAACAAAAGTAACAAACAAACGGAGCAAGTGGGCCAATCCTGTCTTAGCAAAGGACAAGCTTGTGGAAATACTTATAAGTACCAAACATTCTCGAGGACACATGGGAATTCTGTCAAGTGCTTTCACTTCAAATAGCTGAGTACTCTTGTTTGGTGTTTATAAGTGTTGTGTGGGTGAACCTGTGCTAACATACTGCCCTTCCTAGGACTAATACATACTTGTGATTAAACCCCCTGCAAACATCCGTAACTACAGGAAAGTAATTAAGATATAAATCTAACCACAGCCTTAAACTCTAAGATCCTACACACCCTTGTGCAAAGGTGTCCTAACGGGGGTTCATGTTTTTGTCACTCCGACAACCCCACAATTAGTAGCCAAATAGACAATGCATCCCCCTAGGCCCATAAATGGTGAAGTTTCATGCAGTCGACGTTCACATGACACCACTAGAAGAATAGCACCACAACTTAAATACTAAACCATTGAATAATAACTCATCACAGATTCACTACTAACAACATGACTTCTCCCATGTCCTCAAGAACTAAATGAACTACTCACAAGACATCATATGGATCAAGATCAAAGATGATATGATAATGGATAACAATCTGAACATAAACAATAATCCAATGGTTCCACTTACAAGCATCAACTACAATAGTAATTAACACCGGGAAAGTTTCCCCTAAGAACTAAAGCAATATCCAACACAGTTGTTATAGCGGGACGGAGTGGTGATGATGGTGATGGTGGAGATGATGGTGTGGATGATGATGATCCCGATGAAGCCTAGCTTGACGATGGTGTTGATGGCAACGGTCTCCCCTCTCCGGGAAGGAATTCCCTCGGCAGAAATCTGTCTGCCGGAGATATCTTCCTCTCTCGGTGTTTTCCGCCCCCAGAGGCGGCGGAAATCTATGTGTGGTCGCTCCCCCGAGGCTTCGGGTTCCAAAGGGAAGATACAGGCGAAGGGGCGGAGTCGGAGGCCGGGCAGGTGGGCCACACCTTCCCTAGGCGCGGGGTCAGGTGGGCCCACGCCTAGGGGTGTGTGGGCCCCCTGAGGCCCTTCTTCGTCCCTCCTTCTGGTTCCTTCGTATTCTGGTAAAATAATCTGTTTCCATATTTTTTTGGTATTTTTCTGATCTTTGCGAAATTGCACCGAAACGCCTTATTTTCCATCAGAATCTAGACTCCGGCAGTCCATCCTCCAAGAATCATCCAACATGCATAAATAGATGAAAAACCATAAGTAATACCTCATAATAAGACAAATATCAATGAATAGAGGTAAATTATGATATTGAATGGTGATGCAAATTGGGAGTATCACTTATCATTTTGATCACATGATAGCTCATGTATCATGTGCAAGGGGTACCCCATTGGCGGTTCTCTATGATATGCATGTATTTACAATGACAAGAACTTACAGGTAACCAAAGTTGAGTAGCATGCAGAGCGGCCCTCGTACTCAAGGGACATGGGATTTCTAGTTTATGGTCTGTTAAGCATATAGCTCAGATTGGACCTCACTTTCACCTTAACCACATGAAGATGCCTATGATAGGGCAATGAGAGCTCAAAGCTAATGAGTACCTTACTTTAAGCATTTGGAAGCCTTTCAAACCTTTCACAAACCTTTTCACCTCCTTTTTGAGTCACCACTTATTCTATGAGAACCTTCTTGAGAGCATAGTTGTCATTCTTGTGTTTGTTCCAAAACTTAGTTAATTATGTCATGACCTTGATGCTTGTATCTCTGATATCTTTACTTCTAGTCTTCACTTGAACTTCAGAGGTGCATTGGCATTTATATTGTGCTCTACAAACAAAGGCAAGCGAGATACCACTCCATCATACCTTATTATGAGCATTGGAATGTTGCTTATGTTTATGTTTCATGCAACTTATTATTATTGAGTTGGTTTCTCTTCATAGCTTGCAATGACTATTGAGTAGACTTAGTTGCATACTCTTTATTATGAATGTTTTAAGTATCTATTCCTGTGCTGAGAATATTTACATCATATGAAGCAAATGTGTTCGTGAAAGTTCTTTTATCGCACTCAGTTTTCAAATGAATTGCTTGAGGACAAGCAATAAGCTAAGCTTGGGGGAGTTGATACGTCCAAAACGTATCGACTTTCCTGAACACTTTTCCTATTGTTTCTCCTCTAAACTTGTGTTATTTGGATACAACTAACACGGACTGACGCTGTTTTCAGCAGAATTACCTTGGTGTTTAGTTTTTGTGCAGAAAATCAACTACCAGGAAAAATCCCGGAAAAAATGCCAAAAATCCTATTTCACCAGAAGATCCACGGAGCCAGAGTATGAGACGGAGTGGATGCCTGGGGAGGCCACACCCCTGCCAAGCGTGGGCCAGGCCTGGAGGCACCTAGGGGGGTGCAGCCACCCAGGCACCCCCTCGGCCTCCCTCTTCACCTATAAGAAGCCTCTTGACCTAAAAACTGAGGAGGGGTTCGATGTTATTCTAGAAAGAGTTCCGCTGAGCCGCCACCACCAGAAACCAAGATTCGGAATAAGAAACTCCATTCTGGCACCCTGCCGGGACATGGAATTTGTGGAGGATCATCGCCATCGTCATCACCAACTTCTCTCCATCAACCATCCATGTTTCCCTCATCCATGAGTAAGTAATCCCCCGCTGTAGGCTATGGGGATGGTAGGGATTGGATTAGTTCTATCATGTAATCGAATAAGATTGTTAGGGCATAGTGTCTAGTATCTCTATTAGTGCTATTTGACTTTGTTGCAACTTGTTGTGCTTAATGCTTGTCACTAGGGCCCGAGTGCCATGATCTCAGATCTGAACTTATTATTGAATCATTATGATAGTATTGTTTGTGATCTTATCTGCAAGTTGTGTACACATAACATTTTCCGGATCCAAAGGCATCGAAGTGACAGAAATTGGGACAACCGGAGGGGATGGCTGTGATGTGAGGATCACATGTGTTCACGGAGTGTTAATGCTTTGCTCCGGTGCTCTATTAAAAGGAGCACCTTAATTGCCAGTAGTTTCCTAGAGGCCCCGCTGCCACGGGCTGGCTGGATAGAAGATGTTGTGCAAGTTCTTATTGCGAGCACGTATGACTATATATGGAGCACATGCCTAGGATTGTTTAGTACTTAGATGCTTATTCTTATTTATCAGCAATGCCCTAGATCTTGAAGTTACATGTTTAGACTCATTCATGCAACGCCCGTCCATCCATCCTTATGCCTACCGCACTCGAATCCCACTATTTATCATATCATATCACTATTGCTCTTGTTTCATCTTGTCTTTTGTCTTTGTTACTACAAACTGTTGCTACCAATAAACTTTTGTGAGCAAGAACTATTTCCAGGTGCAGCTGAATTGACAACTCAATTGTTAAGGCTTGCAAGTATTCTTTGGATCCCCTTGTGTCGAATCAATAAATTGGGTAATACTACCCGCAAAGACTGTTCCAATCCCTATACTTGTGGGTCATCACACTCTTGGCTTCCTCGCTTTCTTCTCCACCGGAGCCTCGCTGAGGATCGATCTGTGTTGGACAATACTCTTGGGCGGCATGGTCGGCAGGAGCTTGGCGGAGTGGAGGGAGTGGGGGGAATGGAGAAGAAAGGCGGGACGGGAGAAAGAAAAGGGCGGGAGCTCGGCGAAGTGGCGGGAGTTCATCCTTCTCTCGCCGACAGACCTGGCCCACACCCGTTTTTGCTGCGTTCCCGGGATCCTGGGTACGGCCTGGGAAGCCCGGACCAAAGTTCACCCAAATCCGCACAAAAACAGGTTTCTGGGTACGCGACTGGGCCGATTTTCGACGTCCGAACCTAAATTCGGCGTCCGGATCGGCGTCGTGGGTAGCCGAGTGGAGATGCTCTAATGGGTGAGTATATGTAGATGTACAGGGGGTTATTTTGGAGTACAAGTCAAGTTAGATCCTAACTCTATCTAAACTACCATAACAACCGTATATGCCTAATACTCTAACACTCCCCCGTAGCGGTAGTGTCGTGAACAACATGAATGTCGTGGATGGTCAAAATGGAGAGAAACCGAAGTAAAATCCAGTAGGCTGATATCCCCCCACAGTTGCAACAGGAGTGTCGTAAACGACGTGTCGTGGCGCGAATGCTTGGATTGTAGAGGAAGTTGATGATGCTCAAGCGAGGTGATAGCCCTTGTGCCGATGTCGAGGGAGCCAAGAGCATGAGGCGGTACCAAGGTCAGGGTAGTCGTTGTGAGGGGTCGCCGTGGTCGGGGATGCCGGTGTCGAGGTAGCCGCACATGAAGCCGCACACGCATAGTGCGTGAGGAGGATGACAGAGACGCGTCGAGGGTCCACAGAGGCGTGCCGAGGGTCCGTGGATACTTGCCACAGATGCTTGCCGAGGGTTCGCGAAGGCTTGTCGAGGGTCAATGCAGTCCGAGCCATCAAGGACGAGGTGCAACCATAGTTTTGCCAGAACTAGGCGCACGTCAGGGACAAACGCATACTCCGGTTTTGCCAGAATAAAGTATGCAAAGAAGAACTTGTCGGTGACGCGGTCGAGGCAGTCGTAGAGGAAGGTGTCGATGCCTAAGAAGACTTTGTCGAGGCCGACAAAGACGAAGCGCCAATCCGAGATTTCCAAGCTCGGGGATGCATTGGGGATGAAGGCACACATCGGTGTTGCCAATACCAGGCACGTAAGGGCAGGGATGAAGACATAGAAGGCGACGAAACCAATGGCGGCCTGGAGTGGTCATGTTGGACGTCTAGATTGGCGTGGCGGCACTATTCGAAGTTGGCAAAGAAGAATACGGCGTGACAAATACCATGCGCAGATGACTATGATCCGTGCCGTAGGAGATGGCGCGGTGGAAAACCGAGGATGTCGGTGCGCGGGGATGGTGAAGTAGACTACGTGCAGCGACACTACGACCCCGAGGGGACGGCATAGATGTAGTGTTGGAGATATTCCCAAGAGGCAATAATAAAATGGTTATTATTATATCTTTGTGTTTATGATAAATGTTTACATCCCATTCTATAATTTTATTAACCGGAACATTAATACTTGTGTGTTTTATAAACATGAAAGAGTCCCTAGTAAGCCTCTTGATGAACTAGCTTGTTAATTAATAGATGATCATGTTTTCCTGAGGACATTAGATGTTATGAATAACAAGATCATGTCATTAGGAGAATGATATGGTGGACACACTACTATAGTAAGCGTAGCGTAAGATCAAGTCATTTAGAGTTAGAGTTCGTTTGCTACAAGCTTTCAAATTCATAATAACCTAATCCTTTGACCATGAGATCATGTTAATCACAATCACCGAATGGATGCTTTGATGACATCAAACACTACTTCGTGACTGGGTGGTTATAAAGGTGGCATTATATATTCTGAAAGTATGTGTTGAGGTACATGGATCAAGATCGGGATTTGTCCATCCATATGAGGGATAGATATACTATGGTCCCTCTCGATGGAATGTCATCCAATTGGCTTGCAATCATGTGACTAGGTCACAAGGGATGTCATATCATGTAATGAGTAAAGAGTACTTATCGGTAACGAGGTTGAACGAGGATAGAGATACCGACGAGCAAACCTCTGATAAGTAAAGTATCGCACGACAAAGGGAATCTGTATCGTATGTATATGGTTCATTTGATCACAATGTAATCATAGAAATATGTTGGAGCCATAATGGATTTCCAGATTCCTCTAATGGTTATTGATTAGAGAGTTGTCTCGATCATGTCTGCATTATTCACGAACTGTAGGGAGACACACTTAAGGATTCGATGTTGTTTAGTAGATATGGAATATGAGTTGGATGCGAATGTTGTTTGGAGTCTTGGATTGGATCCAGTACATCATGAGTAGTTCCAGAATGGTCCGGAGAATAAGATTCATATAAGGAAAGTCAATTTCTAGGGTTCAGAAATGTTTTCGGTGTTTTGATCGAAAGCTTCTAGAATGTTCTGGAAGGTTCACCACCCCGGAGGGGGTACTTGGAATGCACCATACCCTAATGGGGTAGTAGCATAGACCACTAGGTCAAGTCGGCCAAGGATATGTAAGAGATAGTCAAACTCTAATTTGAAAAGTTAAAGTCCTTGTGGAGGGAGGAAAGGAAACCTAGAAGGGAGAGGTTTCCCTCTCCCTCCCCAAGCCGTCGGCCAAGAGGGAGTTGGGGGAGGACTCGGCCTACCCCTACCACCTCGCCCTCCCATATAAGCAGGGGTGGGGCGCCTCTTTGGCGCTCACCCCAAAACCCTAGGGCCGCCGCCGTCTTGCCCCAAGCCGCCGGCTCCCTAGCCCTCCAAACCGTCGCCGTATACATCCTAACCACCGACGCCTCCCAAACAAACTCTGAAAGTAGTCTCAACTGATTAACTCAGAATGCTCAATGCAACATCATGCAGGCGGGCTGCTGTTCAGGGTGGGTAGCAGCAACATGCAACACGTGACGTCGCTCTCCTTCCTGCTGCTGGCCTACTCCAACTACTTGAGCCACGCCGGCGCGCACGTCTCCTGCGGAAGCGATGGGACAATGGCACCAGCGAAGCTTCGGTAGGTCGCCAAGCGGCAGGTGGACTACATCCTTGGCGACAACCCGCTGCGCATGTACTACATGGTTGGCTACGGGCCTCGGTTACCGCGCCGGATCCAGCACCGCGATAGCTCCATATACTCATCATTGTGGGCATGCTTAGCCTGTTCATGTAAGGTGTATGTTATTATGGATACTTAGTAGTTCTAGCTCTCTTATGATTAGCTCCAGCTTGCTAATAGTTTGTAGCATGTCGTATGAATGTTTGCTAGCATTCTTCTATTCATAACTTGGTATGACATTGTGGTATCCTCCTCTGAATGTTTCATTTGAATTGACTTGGCACATGCTAAAGCATGCATATGACTGAACAAAAGTCAGTTAAGCCTCGATGATTTATTTTGCCTTAGAGTCCCTGTATCACTTTTATGCCATAATTAATTCTGTTTTGTTGCAAGCATCATTATGACAGTTATTGCTCTCTCGTTTGTCGCTCCCTTTCTATTGCTGGCCTTTACTTGCACTGAGTATGATCTCTACTCGTGCTTCCAACTCCCCAAAACCAATATTGTCAAAAGTGTCCACCATACCTACCTACTAGCATCTTTAGCTATTCTGTGCATATCTATTATGCCTAGTTTTCTTCCAAATAAATTGTTTGCTTGTTATGAGAAAATTAGTTAGTAAAGCTCTCACGAACTTTATGGGACACTTTATTTTGTTGCACTTAATAAACCCGAACCATTGTGATTGTCCATGAAAGTTATATGCTTGCAAATTATAGACTGTGAGTTAGCGGAACCGTGCTGTCACGAGGAACGCTTTCAACATCTATAAATATATACCCAATTAATATCATGCTCTTTTGTTTACGGATATTGTCAGTGTGAAATAAAAGGGGAGCTTATAAGTCCATGGAGTTATGTATATGTGTTAGATAAACGCCTGGGCCGCTAGCCTAAGCCATGCCTAATCATGGTGGAAACTTGCAGCATAACCATAGAGAGCAATCTATGAAGCTTTCTTCTTATAAAAAAAGAGAGACACAAAAAAGAGGAAAGAGGGAAAAAGGCACCATTTTCCCATGGTAAATAAGAATATTGGTGAGATTCTCAATTTCTGCTTGCCTTGTCATTTTGATATGGGATAGCTCCTGTATCATTGGGCCAGGGGTACCCCGTTGGCGGCTCTCTATGATACACATGTATTTACTATGAAAAGAACTTACTGGTAACTAAATTTGAGTAGCATGAGGAGCGGCCCTCGTACTCAAGGGACATGAGATTTCCAGTTTATGGTCTGTCAAGCATATAACTCATATTGTACCTCACTTTAAACTTAACCATCTAAAGATGCCTATGATAGGTGCAATGAGAGCTCAAATCTTATGAGTACCATACTTTCAGCATTTGGAAGCCTTTCAAACTTTTCAAAACCTTTTCACTTCCTTGTTGAGTCACCACTTATTTTATTGAGCACCTTCTTGAGAGCATAGTTGTCATTCCTAGTGTAATGTGCTTGTCTCAAAACTTGGTTAATTATGTCATGACTTTGATTCTTGTATCTTCGATATTTTACTTCTAGTCTTCACTTGAACTTCAGAGGTGCCTTGGCATTTATGTTTTTCTCCACAATCAAAGGCAAACAAGATACCACTCTATCATACCTTCTTATGAGAATTGCAATGTTGCTTATGTTTATATTTCATGCTACTTATTATTATTGTGTTGGAATCTCTTCATAGGTTGCAATGACTATAGAGTAGACTTAGCTGCATACTCCTTATTATGAATTGTCTAAATACTGACCATATGTTGAGAATATATACATCATATGAAGCAAATGTGTTCGTGAAAGTTTCTTTTATCGCACTCAGTTTTCAACCGAATTGCTTGAGGACAAGCAATAAGCTAATCTTGGGGGGAGTTGATATGTCCAAAATGTATCTATGTTCCCGAACACTTTTGTTGTTGTTTTTCCTCTAAACTTGTGCGATTTGGATACAACTAACACGGACTGACGCTGTTTTCAGCAGAATTGCTTTGGTGTCTAGTTTTTGTAAAGAAAATCAACTTTCAGGAAAAATCCCGGAAAATATGCCAAAACTCCTATTTTACCAGAAGATTCACGGAGCCAGAAGATGAGACGGAGGAGGGCCACGAGGGGCCCACGCCCCCCTGGCCGCATGGGCCAGCCCAGGACATGCCTGGGAGGGGCGTGGACATCTCGGGCACTCCCTCGGCCTCCCTCTTCGCCTACATAAAGCCTCCTGACCTAAAAACTTCGGGGGTTCGATGTTTTTCCAGATAGAGTTCCGCTGCGCCGCCACCACCAAAAACCGCGATTCGGAATCAGAAACTCCATTCTAGCACCCTGCCGGGACAAGGTTTTGGAGGAGATCATCGCCATCATCATCACCGACGCCTCTCCATCAACCATCCATATTCCCCCATCCATGAGTGAGCAATCCCCCGCTGTAGGCTATGGGGATGGTATGGATTAGATGATATCAATCATGTAATCGAATAAGATTGTTAGGGTATGGTGCCTAGTATCTTTATTAGTGCTATTTGACTTTGTTGCGACTTGTGCTTAATTCTTGTTACTAGGGCCCGAGTGCCATGATCTCAGATTTGAACTTATTATTAATTCATGATGATAGTATTGTTTGTGATCTTATTTGCAAGTTGTGTACAGATATCATTGTCCGGAACCAAAGGCCCCAAAATGATAGAAATTATGACAGCCGGAGGGGATGGATGTGATGTGAGGATCACATGTGTTCATGAAGTGTTAATGCTTTGCTTTGGTACTCTATTAAAATGAGTACCTTAATTTCCAGTAGATTCCCTTAAGGCCCCGCTGCAACGGGCTGGCTAGACAAAAGATGTTATGCAAGTTCTCATTGCGAGCATGTATGACTATATATGGAACACATGCCTTTGATTGTTTAGTACTTGGATGCTTTATCTTATTTATCTGCATTTTCCCTAGATCTTGAAGTTATATGAATAGTCTCGTCCATGCAACGCCCGTCCATCCATCCCTATGCCTACCACACTCGAATCCTACTGTTTGCTACTATTGTTACTATTGCTTTTGTTTCACTGCTGCTATTACTTTGCTATTGCCACTACAAAACTATTGCTACTGAAAAACTACTGTGAGCAAGAACTATTTCCAGGTGCAGCTGAATTTCCAACTCAGTTGTTAAGGCTTATAAGTATTCTTTGGCTCCCCTTCTGTCGACTCAATAAATTGGGTTATACTACCCTCAAAGACTGTTGCGATCCCTATACTTGTGGGTCATCAAGACTATTTTCTAGCACCGTTGCCAGGGAGCATAGCTTTATTTGTAAGTTCACTTGGATTTATTATTGTTCACTGCTATCCTTTTTCATCATGGGAAAGTCTCGTGATGGAAAGTTTCCTATTTTACCATCCACTACAAGAAGAGGTATAGTTCTAAACACCTCTGCTGCTCTTGATTCACCATCTGTTATAAGTAAGCTTGTTACACCACCACCACATACACATGATACACACACTGCTACTACAGCTGAATCTGAAATTGCTTCTGATACTCATGATGTGACTTCTACTATGATTGATGAGAGTGGTTCATTAGGTCCTTTCCTAGATGCTACTATTGCTAGAACTATATTAGGAAACACCAAAACTCCTAGTGAAGACACTATTACACCCGTTAGCTCACCTGAGTCTAGAGAAAGCTATGATATTAATGATGGTTACATTGAAATGACTGATGAATTTATTGAAGAATATCGAAACACACGTGGTGCTAGTGCTATTAGGAGTCTCCTTGAGAAACGTACTACTATATCTAAACTGTCTCCCGATGCTAAGTTTGCTACTTCTCCCATAGACATTAAAGATAAATATTATGATTTCTCTCTTGATTTATCCTATATAAACATTGTTAAGAAAGAACCTTTTTGTGGGACTAAGAATGAAAGGGCTGTGGCACATGTGAATGAGCTTTCCACTATGAGTGCCTTATTTTCTGATGATGTTAAGATGCGTACCTAATTTGTTGCTAAGATTTTCCTTTTTTCACTAAAAGGAAAAGCTAAAGCTTGGTTTAATAATTTACCTCCTAGATCCATTGATAGCCCTGATTGCTTGATTGCTACTTTCTTTTAGAAATATTTCCCTCCTAGTGCTATACATGCTGCTTTGCAGAAACTTTTGTTTTAAACAAGGAGAAGAGGAGAAATTGCCCTCTACATGTGGTCAACACATGGGTTTTATCTAGTTCATGGCTTAAACATTGACCAATTGATCCAAAATTTGGCACACTTGTGTATCTTGGATTGATTTACCATATGAAATTGGACATTTTGGATTAACTTGTAGTCAGCCACATTTTTATATTTCTAAGTGATTAAATTCAAAAAAGGTTTTAGGGTTAGTTTAATTCAAAACAAGTCAAAACATAGTGCAACCTTCAAATGGAGTCTTTTATGTTGCCTACAACCTAGCATGAATAATAAAGGAAAAGGAAATAAAGAGAAATGGACTTATCCCCTAAACCACTTCTTAAACCCTTGTTGGAATGAGCTACTAACTATGAAGATGCATGGCTTTCTACTCGATCAACCTCCAAAATAACCCATCCCAAAACATACTTTGTCTAAATGAGGCCAAATTTGGAACACTTCTATATATTTGAGTTGCAAACAATATAATGTCGGCCAAGACGAATTATTTTGTTCAAATAACACATTTTTCATTTTTTATGCCAAAAGCTTGAATTTCCCTTACTCATTTTTTTAATCTGACTGCCCTTGTTTTCATTACCTCTACTCAGTTTTCCCCTCCCTCTAAATTTTTTCTCACTTTTCCCCTCTCTCCTGACTCAAACCCTCACAACAGCTCAACTTGCTCAGTTTGGCTGCGGCGCTCTGATTGGTCGATATGTATGTCACACGGATCTTGGACAACCATCGTTGGATACATCATGATCCGACAGGCTGGAGGTCTCTCTCTCCCAATGGGCGCACCAACCTTGTACGGAGAGGAGAGCCCGATAGGCTGGAGGTCTCTCTCTCCCGATGGGTGCACCTACCTTGTACGGAGAGGAGAGCCTGATGGGCTGGATGTCTCTCCCTCCCTTTCCCTGTCGCACGTATACCAGCCGCATCTACCTCCTCTCCTATCGGCGTACGCGACGCGGTTCTAAGCATGGCGGTCCGAACAACGTGTGGCGGCACAGACCTAAGCCTGGCGGTCTGAACGGCGTTTGCCGGCGTGGACCTAAGCGTGGGGGTCAAAACGGCGTGCGGCGGCACGGATCTAAGCCTGGCGGTCGGAACAGCGTGCGACAACGCGGATCCAAGCGTGGCGGCTAGAATAGCGTGCGGCGGTGAGGATCTAAGCGTCTGAAATTTCTGTCTCTATCCTTCTCACTCCTGTTCATCTCCTCATACCCGTTGTTGATGAAATACACCGAGGCGGGGGCGATGCCGACAGTGGTCATCGATGCGACAATGATTGAAGCCATCACCCGCAACATCACCGCGACGGCGCATATCAAGCCCCCGTGAACCGATTTGAATAAATTTTATACTCCCTCCAACCCATATTTGACTTGGATTCATGTAGATATGAAACATATCTAGTCAAGTTTTACTACTCATATGGGTTGGAGGGAGTATGTATTTGAGCCATGGTACTGGTGGATATGATCTAAAGCTGATTCATAAGTAGAAGTACTTGCTTTGACAATCTCCGGTGAGCTTGTATTAGTTGATTTAGATTTTTCTAGATTCGATTGTACCTAGACATGAATTAGTATTAGATTCGCCTCTCTAGAGAAGAAGAATGGGGCGTCAGGAAGAATAGGGAATGGATGCTTCCGTCAATGCTGCAAGTCTACATGGCATTTGGCACGCCAACTATGGGCAGCTAGATCCAATGGCAAGCAACTCAGGCCCCGCTATGAATTCTCATGACAACTTTGGGACTGCAAAGTGACTAAATTAGCAGGAACTCACAACCATCCATCAAATAACAATTCTACTCTCTAAATTATCTATTAATTCAACTAATCATTACATGTGCCACCTTCACCACAACCCCATAGTGTAACTGTTAGGACGGGGATGACAACTACTAAAACTTCCCACATGAATCTACTATTCTCCTCCCCCTTCACTTGAAGTTCATGTTTTAGATTTTCTACCACTTGATCAGATACGGCAAGATCATCCTCAAGTGTCAACTTCTCTTTAAGAATAATCTCCGAGTTCCTCTTTTCTTCCTTGACAGTACACTTCAGCTCTAATATCAACATGTTTTTACGGGCCAATGTCGTGGTATTGCCGACGAGTACGCCATGGAGGGGTCCTCACAGTGCGTGTTTAGAGACGTGGGGTAAGGCGGACGGTTGACGGGTACGAGGTAACACAGCTTGCCCAGGTTCAGATCCCACAACGGTGGCGGAATCCTACTCCTGCTATAAATCACTATAATGGCAATACGCCGAGTTACAGAGATTAGGTTCGCTGTGCGAGTTGTGTGTAAAATGATGCCCTAAAGGCTCCCATAGGCCCGACTTATATAGTCGCCAGGTCCTAGGGTTACAGGGAAAAGTCCTAGCCGGACAGGTTACAGAGTCCTACACCGTCTATTACTAGTCTTGTGTATCTTGCACTCCAAGGCTCCGGGTACGCTGGTGACTCCACCATAGCCTTCCTTTATCCGGCATGGGCCTCCCTTCTGGATCCACCTAACTGGGCCGCCCAGCAGGCAAGAGGCCATGCTATCGACTATGGGCCACCCGGGTTAGTCGGATAAGCGACATGCTATGAGGATACCCATATAGCATATCCCCAATAGTAGCCCCCGGAGAACTCCGAGATCTTGTGCCGTCCTGCCTCTTCTCGTGGAATGCTCCATCTAGATGGATGTCGGCAAATCGTCAAGCAATATCTTGTAGTCCTCCCAAATAACCCTGCAAAGGTTTCTCCGTCTTCTATGAGTAAGTCAGAGAAATGTTGAATCTTCCACCGTACGCTCCCGTTGTCAGATTAAATCCTTCCATGCCGGAATCTTCGATGGGACGGCTCATCTACCATGTCAGTTATGGCAACGTAGGCTGTAGGTCAGTGACGCCTCGTAACTCACACATGCAGAGAACGTAATCATATCCGATTTTCCCGCGCGAGCGATACGAACCGTTGGCGGCGGCGGTTGGAGACGTGGCGAAGTTACCGCGCACGTTCACGAACACGTCGTCCACGCGACAACCGTCCGATTAGCTGCACGAATCTTGACGCAGAGTAAGATAAATAGCGACCGTGGGACACTTGCCACTTTTTCACCCCATTCTCGCGTCATCGTCTTCTTCCTCCAGCCGTGCGCCTCCTCGAGCTCTCCGCGAAAACCTCGAGAAACCCAAGCCTCGCTCTCTGCACCAGTCGCGTCCTCTCCCTCCTCCATGGCTAGCAGCAGCTCATCCCCATCAATGGCGGCATCGAGTGAAGCCGCGGCGAAGCCGGCGAGCTCCGTCGTCGTGCCCCCAGAGGGCCTGGTCATCCCCGCTTCAGCGGTGATAGAAACCACCGGCAGCGACCATAACCTTGCGGCGCTGGAGCCCCTGCAAGAGGAGCCAGACTCGCACAAAGGCGACTGGCGCGGCTCGGACATCATCGGCCGCGATATCCAAGAGATGGTCGTTGAGGGTTATCTCCCTGCGACGGAGGGGCTCGCCTGGCGGGCGGCGCCGGCCGGCGAGGTGACCCCCTCTCCCCAAGCCGGAGAGAAAGTATACCTCAAGGTGCAATTAGTACGCGACGTTTCTCTGCCCATCTCCCACTTCTTCCTGTCCGTCTTGAATCACTTCAAAGTCCAACCCCACAACCTCTCCCCCAATAGTATCCTAGTGCTTAGCAACTTCGCGGCACTTTGTGAGGGTTACCTGGGGATTAGGCCTAGGTTAGATTTGTTTGTATACTTTTTCACCGTCAACCGTGAAGCCGGACACAGTAAGGAGCTTAGAAACTGCGGCACCATAAGCTTCAAGATTCGTCCTGGCCGGCGGTTCCCCGACATCGTTGGCCACGAGTCATGCAAAAATTGGCAGCGAACGTACTTCTACGGCCCCGACATTCCTTTGGCGGGCCGAGAAGTAACGTACCCGGACTTTGTGGACGGAGCCGCCGCCGAAGTCTCCACATGGCAGTCCCATGCCTCCCTTCCCTTCGACCTCGACGCTTCTCGCGCAATAAGGCGGATCGAGTGGTTTGTAGAGACGGGTTTGACCGGCTTGGACCTAGCCATGTGCTGGTTCATCAGGCGGATCCAACCTCTGTAGCACCGCACGAAGTATATGAACGAGTATATCGGCGACCGAAGGGATTCCCTCCGGATCTCCGAGGACAATTTCTCGAGCGACTCTGTCAAGTTCCGCCTCAAGGACATCGTCAAGGTGAAGGATAAGAAGTGTGGCTTCACCCTCACCTACGACATGTTCGTAGACGGAAAGTGCCCAAAGGTAGACATTTATTTTCCGTGTATGACATTGCTCCATTTTTCCGTCTTGCTAATACCATCTTGTCTAATACAACGATTTCTCACTTAACAGCTTAGCGATCTAGAGGAGGGCAACCTGGCTGCCCAAATCTACGATCCCAAGATGAAGGAAGTCACGGTCGTGTTCGACGACGATGTCCCGTTGGCGCGAAAGCGGAAGAGCTCCACCTCTGACGCTGACGACGGAGGCAAGAAAAAGAAGACGGAGGGTGGAGCCCAAAGAGTACCGCCGCCAGCGGGGATGAAGCGATCGAGAGCCGCTACTCGCCGCCGTTCTCGACGCCGGCGTGCACTCGGTTTGCCGAGCCAGGCGATCGTGTCGATCTTCGTGGGGTTCGCCTCGATCCCTCGCTTGGAGACGACGTACCCCAGTAGTTGTCCTGCTGGTACACTGAAGGTGCATTTGCCTGGGTTAAGCTTTATCTTGTATTTTTGCAAGTTGGCGAATGTTTCCGCCAGGTCGGCGAGTAGGTCGCCCTGGCGAGCGGAATTTATGACCACGCCATCGATGTAGACGTGGATGTTGCGGCCAATTTGGCTCGCGAGGCACTCTTGCATGCACCGCTGGTAAGTCGCCCCGGGTTTCTTGAGGCCGAAGGTCATGGCGGTGTAGCAGAAGGCTTCGAATGGCGTGATGAACGCTGTCTTCTCCTCGTCTTCAACGGCCATTTTGATCTGGTTGTACCCAGAGTAGGCGTCGAGGAAACATAGCGACTCCGAGCCCGCGGTGGAATCGATTATTTGGTCGATCCGCGGGAGGACGAACTGCTCCTTTGGGCAGGCGCTGTTCAAGTTTGTGTAGTCGATACACATCCTCCAGGTCGCGTTCTTCTTCTCGACCAGGACTGGGTTTGCCAGCCACTTGGAGTATTTGATTGGCCGGATGAATCCTGCAGCGAGTAGACGCTGCACCTCCTCGGCGATTGCTCGGCGGCACTTTTCATTGAAGGGCCGCAGCGACTGTTTGACGGGTCGCACTTTGGGGTCGGCGTTTAGCTTGTGCTCAGCGAGCTCCCTAGGGACACCAGGCATGTCAGAGGGCTTCCATGCGAAGATGTCCCTGTTCTCATGGAGGAACTCGATGAGCGCGCCTTCCTAGGCTAGGCTCATACCCGTCCCGATCGTCACCGTCTGGCTGGAGTCACCTGGGACCAGCTCGACGGTGCGGGTGTGCGTCGTTGCCTCGAAGGTTGAGGTGTTTGCGCCCTCCGAGTTGGGCTTCTTGAGTATTGTGGGGTCGTCGTTATTGACCCCGCTCGCGTACTTGGCGAGCTTGTCGGCGTGGTTGGTCTCTGCCGCGATGACGGCTTCAACGAGTTTGGCTCCTTTGGCCTCGCACTCGGCGGCCATGTCAGGGTCGCCGTTGATGGTGATGAAGCCGCACGGCCCGGGGAGCTTCATCGCTTTGTACGCGTAGTGGGGCGCTGCCATGAACTTGGCGAACGCCTGGCGCCCCAGAACGCAGTGGTAGGGGCTGTCGAAGGGCACCAGCTCGAAGACGATCCGCTCGGTGCGGAAGTTTGCTGGTGTTCCGAAGGAGACTGGCAGCGTGACCTTGACGATCGGGTACGCCTTCCGACCGGGGACGATGCCATGGAACGTGGTGTGGGTCGTTTCGATCATCGACTACGGTAGCCGTAGCCGCCTGAAGGTGTCCAGGTACAGGATGTTGATGGAGCTGCCGCCGTCCATCAATGTCTTGGGGAGCCAGTAGTCGCCGACCTTAGGCTTGACCACCAGGGCGACTCGGCCTGGGTACTCGATGCGTGGTGAGTGGTCTTGGCGGCTCCAGGTGATGGGCTGCTCCGACCAGTTGAGGAACTGGGGAACGTCCACCTGAGCCACCGCGTTGACGGCGACGGCACGGGCGATGACCTTCTTCTCGCGCTTCGTGTTGAAGCCTGTGAAGGTGTGGAGCGAGCCGGCCACTTTGCCGAATTTTCCGCCGTTTGACGGGTCGTTGTCGGGGTCCTCCCGTGCTCGCCGTGCCTTCTCGATTTCCCTGGGGGTGTGGCAGTCGGCGGTTGTGTGCGTTGTGGGCTTCCCGTCCCTGCTATGAAACGCACAAGGTTGGTTAAGGAGGGCCGCGGGATCGAACCTTGGCTTGGCCTTGTAGTTGCCGTCGTCGCGGCGTTGTCCTCCGTCGCGGCGGAAGCTCTTGGGCTTATGCCATGCGTGCGGCGTTGGCGATGAAGTCGACGCCGCCATCAGCGGCGCTTGCTGTGAGGCGAAAGTGCCAGAAGCGTAGGTCGGACCGTCGTCCGCTGTCGTTGCCGTTCGTGCGGCATTGACCTCCCGACTCGTCGTCGGTTTCCTGGTTTGGATCTTCCTCCGCGTACCGTTTGGCGATCTCGAGGAGGTCCGATATATTGTCGAGGGTGCGGGAGTGTCGCTTAAGCTTGGCGACCAGGGGCTCATAGCGGCACGAGGTCTTGAAGCAATGGATCGCGATGTCCGGGTGGATGCCGACCGTGTTGTACCAGAGTTCTTGCCACCTTTGGACCCAGTTGCGGGTCGACTCATGGGTCCTGGACGACGCCGGGTCCTCGATGGTGGTGGCGCGGGTGTAGGAGCACTCGAAGTGCTGCGACGGCGTCGCATCTCCTGTGAGTCGATACTATCCTGGGGGAGGGTGTTGATCCACTGCCTGCACGTCCCCTCCATCATTAGGGGGAGGTAACGGGCGGCTAGCTGGTCGGTGTGGCCTGGGATCCCCATCGCCATGAGGTATGTATCGAGCCAAACGGCGGGATCGTACGAGGGGTCGTACTTTTCTATCTCCTTCGGCGCCTTGAAGTTTGGCGGGTACTTCTCGCCTCGAATCATTGGTCTGAAGCACTTGGGGCCGAGTCAACTGAGCGACCCCATGGGCTCGTCGTCGCGGCGATTGGTTAGGGTGTGTCGCAGGTCGTCGGGCTGGCGTGCGCGCCAGCTTTGGTTGTGGATGATGTGGGTGCGGGCGTCGATGGGTTGACCGTTGGCGGCGACGAAGTTGGTCGCTGGCCCGGGTCACAGGGAGGAGCTGCGTCATGGGTCGGTGTTGGAGCTGCAGTGGTTCTGGTGGCGGGCAGTTGAGGGTGTTTACCGCCATTGGGAGGCCGCTTGAGGCCGCTCTGCTTCCCGAAGAACGCGAGTATACTCGACCCTGCGAGTCGGCGCCCGTGTTTTGCTGCTCGACGGCCTTTGCGAGCAGGGCCCTGACGTACTGGATCTGTAGGGCACCGTCGCCCGTGGCCGTGATGTTGTCGGCTGCTGCTCGGCCTGCCACGAGGTTGTCCATCGGGGTGGAGAACAGTGGGAGGCCGTTTGCGTCTCGCTCCCGTGAGGAGACTACTATCCGCGGCTGGTCCCTGGGAGGTGTGCGGTTGGGTGGAGGTGGGGCGCCCATCGCCGTCGACCCTGGCGGGGGCCGGGCGCTTCCTCCTGGTGGCGCGTTCTCGCAGATCGCGCGCTCGGCCACGCGGGCCGGGTCGTTTTCGTCGTCGAAGTTCAGGGCGCGCCCCTGAACGGTGGGGTTCAGGCGCGACCTGATCCGCTGCTGATGGTAGCGCGATAGTTCCTGCGTCGTCACCTGCTCGAGGCGAAATTTTTCGCGCTCGGCTTGCTCCTTGCGCACCGCCTCCGCCAGTTTCAGGCGGTGTTCCTCGACCTCTGTTGCCGTGGCGTTAGGAGGGATTGGGGTGGAGAAGGGGTCCTCCAGCGGCTCGGTGCCGGTTGCCTTGTAGGTCACGGCGTGGCGACCGGTTCCGTCGCGGAGGTCGGTGGAGTTTTCCGACCCGGAGTCGAATTCGAAGATACCGAGGATGGAGGGGTCCTCGAAGTCTCCCACGTTGGAGACCTGGGTGATGGAGCCCGCGGGTGAAGCCGCGGTGATGGACCCGGCGAGTGACGCCGGGGTCGCCGAGTCGGCGTCGTCGTTGAGGGCCGCGTCTTCTGCGGCCGCCGAATTTTCGCCACGCCGCGTGGCCGAGTTGTACGCGGGGGCGAGGCGATGGATCATGCGGAGCTGGCTCTCGGAGAGCTGATCGCGTGGCGGCGACTCGCGGATGCGAGCCGAGTCCTCCGAGATGATGACGTCGGTGAGGCCGACGAAGAGGCTGATCGTGCCGACCGGCAGGATCACGCGCGGCGACGGGTCGCGCCGCCGTACGTGCTCGGCAAGATTTGGAGCATCTCGCCGATCGCTATCATGCGCGCCGGTGGCGACCCTCGTTGATGGGCAGATTGGATCTCGCCATGAACACCGGCCGACCGCCAGGCCCCACGGGCGCCACTGTCGTGGGAATGGTCACGGCAGATGCTGCAATAGGCAGCGAGTAGTAGAACGAGGGGCAAGGGCGGCCAGCCATCTGCGGTGCAAGATGAGGGCGGAGACACAGGGTTTTACCCAGGTTCAGCCCCCCGGAGGGTAAAGAACTACTCCTGCTAGATTGTATTACGAAGGTGGTACAATGGGCGAGCTCGGCGGCTAGGCGGCGAGTCGCTTGGGTGTATGATGGAACGTATCTCTACACGCCCTGCAGGGAGGTTTATATAGGCTCACCTTCCCTAGGGTTTACATATCTCAACCGAATCAGTTAAAGCTTCGGTACTCGTTTAACCTAATCCGACCGGGCCTATCTACTTGCCTGGGCCTTCAGCTTCCAGTCGCTTAGATCCTCGCTGGGCTTCGATCCAGTCGCCGTCTTGCAGGCCCACTCGCCAATTCTTGGGCCAGTCGGAAACGTCCTGCTGGGTATACCCCGGTAGGCACATCCCCATCAGCGCCCCCCCTAGTGTAAGCTTCATATTCTCCGACATTATCTCATTTATCTGTCTTGTTCCTGTACTTATGCATTTTGCACGTTTCAGGAAGAAAGCCACAACCAGCCTCAAGAAGTCCTCCAAGACTCTTGGGGCTTCTAGAATATCAAAGATATGCTGCATCGCGACTCCTCTCCCGCCATCGCCCCTGCCACTCCTGTCGTCAAGCCCTCCTCTGTTCCGACAAGCTCCGCAATCCAGGAGGCACCAGGCCGTTCTGCCATGGAAGTGGACTCTGGCGCTTCAAACGAGCTAGCTGTTGTCGGCGAGCAGGCGACACAGGAGAGTGCTGCCCTTCAAATGGCTGAAGCTCCGACTAAGGATGCCATCGGTAGCGGCAAGGCGGTGACAGGAGCTGGTACCTCTGCCGAAGGCGGCGCCTCTGCTCCCCAGAAACCCTTCGAGTTCCCAAAGATTATTTTCCCGGCGCTCATGCCGAGTAACACCACTATGGTTCCTGGAGGAGTGCCGTCATCTCCGACGTGCGGTCTTGAGGAGATACTCCGAAAAGCAGACATCTTGCACGGAAACAGTGTTGCCTTTGGCAAGCTGCTGCCCGAAAGCGCTACAAACCTCAAGATCATCGCACTTGTAAGTTTTACTTTACCTTTTGCATTTCGTATGAGTATCCCACTATAGCCCCCGAGGATGTAGACGGAAAACCATAGGTTTTGCATCTATATGCTCTAAGAGTGACTAAGTTAGAAAAAACTCTCACTGTAGCCCCCAAGCATTTAGATGGAATGAATTATTCCGACTAGATGCTTTAAGAGTAGCATACACAGTGTTTATATTTTTCAGTGCCGTAGCCCCCCAAGCGTCTAGTTGTAACTGAATTAGTTCCGACTAGATGCTTAAAGAAAAGCTAAGCATTTTCTGAGTTAAAACTTTATACTGTAGCCCCCAAGCTTCTAGTTGAGAACTGAACTAGCTCCGACTAGATGCTTAAAAAAAAGCTAAGCATATTGCTAAGTTAAAATCTTTCGCTGTAGCCCCCGAACGCCTAGGTGGAAAATCTCCGACTAGGGGCTCCAAGTAGACTAAACAACAACTGTATTTGTTTCCATAGATCGAGAATGCTTGGAGGGGCATGGCCAATGATAAGTATCAGAAGATGCGCGCGGACCTTGAAGCTGAAAAGGGTAAAACCGCCATCTTGAAGGAACAGATCATCAAAAACAAGAGTCTGTTTTCTTTTTGCGCATTTGCGTCTTACTTTGGTGCCTATAATCTTCGAGTACTCAATGTGTACTTTGGTTTCTCCGACTTGCAGAGCATGTCGCCAAGGCCAAGGATATTGTCGAGCAGTCCAAGCACATCCAGCAGCTGGACAGCGAGAACAAGATCCTTAAGAAGGAGAGGGAAGAGATGCTGAAGATGCACGAGGATTCCATGAAAGCCCTGCAGGACTCCGCCTCCGCTGAGATCAATCGCTTGAAGGAGGAGCTTGCGATCCTAAAGGATTAGAAGCAAGCTGCCGATGAGCAAAACCTTCGCCATAGAGAGGCGTTTAAGATCCTCCAAAAAGAGAATGAATCCTTGGCGGATGTCACCTGGCAGGCTAAGGCCAGCATATTTAGTAAGTGTCCTCCGCCTTGTAGTTCTGTAGTCTGGATACTTAGGATTTTTTAACTCATGTAATCATTGTCAGAATTTTTCAGCGCCCATGGGTTTAACCCGCTCGCCTCCTTCGGACAAGGAATGCATGATTCTTGCCGGCAACTTCATCAACACCGCCATCACCCAAGCCAAGGAGATCGACAAGCCCCTGTAGATTTACATCAAGGCCACGGACTCCATGGTGAAGTACTCGGAGATTCTGCGCCGAGCCCCCGAGCGTGTTGCAAGCTGGAAAGCTTCATGCGCACGGGCTGGCGTAAGGATGGCGTTGTCTATGGTGAAGGCACACTATGAAGATGCCGACATCGACACGGTGACATCTGGTATCCCCGACGTGGATGATGACGGCAAGGAGATTGATCACGAAGCCATCTTGCCATCACTCGCGGGATATGATACCAGGGTTGCCGAGTTGGTGGATGTTGACGTCTTCGTGCCCAGGAACTTTCTCGACAACGCCAACCCGGAATCCTCCGAGTCTCACCATAGCACCGATGCTGAGGGTGATTCTCCGGCTGATGATGATGCGGCCTCCAAGTCTCCTGCACCCAAAGAGTGAAAAAACACTTTGTAATTTCTGTTTCACCTCTGGAGTGTGTGCGGGAAAAACTTTGTTGATGTAATCTTAAGGCGGAAAACAATGGTTATCGTATCCTGCTACTTAAGAATTAAGTTTTAGCATGTATATATTTTTTAAGCAAGTGCTGGCTTATCCATCACTTTGGTTCTTATGCTTGACTTTTCGTGAGTCGGAAGACTCGTTGTCGGAACCATGCGCTTAGGTGATGATGCCCAATGGCACCGTCAATAACCTGAGCGCAAAATCGCCGACAATAAGTGCCGAAAGTCACTACTCCATAATCCACATAAAAACAACAAAGAACGTGTAGACCAGAAAACTTAAGCTAATTCCCGTAGGCGGAATTTTCACAAGTGCAATCGCAAGGCTTGTGCATAAAGGTTTATATGATCCAAAAATGAACACTAAAGGAGGTAAAAGACTCAGCAATATGAGTGAACCAAAGAGCTTTATTTCATTGATCATATAAGAGGTACACGATTAGATAAAAAATGCTAAGTGTAGAAAGGACGTAGCTGTGCTATGTTCCATGGCCGATCAAGCTCCGGGTAGTCATCATCCGGGTCACGTCGCTTACGCTTATGATCCTCATTGGGCCTATCCTTGAGTTCACGATTGTCGACAAGGTAGTAAGACCCATTGAGCAGCGCCTTGCTTGTAATGAACGGTCCTTCCCATGGAGGGGATAATTTCTGTGACTTCTTCTGCTTAAGTCGGAGCACCAAATCCCCCTCTTTAAACGAGCGATGCCGGACGCGGCGACTATGGTAGCTGCGTAGCTTCTGCTGGTAGATGGCGGATCTTTGGCATGCCAAAACGCGCTCCTCCTCAAGAAGGTCCACATCTAGGCCTCTGGATTCTTCAGCGTCATCTTTGTCGTAGGCGGCAACTCTTGGTGCATCGTGGAGGATGTCGGAAGGCAGGATGGCTTCTGCTCCATATACCATGAAATAGGGGGTGTAGCCGGTGGATTGTTGGGTGTAGTTCGTAAACTCCACAGTACATATGGCAATTCTTCCGCCCAGGCTCCAGCTGCTCTATGTAGCGGTGCCTCAAGACGTGGCTTGATTCCTTGTAGAATTAATCCATTTGCTCGCTCAACTTGACCATTGGACTGTGGGTGTGCCACATATGCAATTTCAAGTCGGATGCCTTTGTCCCAGTAATAGGCCTCCACTTCTCCAAGTGACAAGTTTCCTCCATTGTCGGTGATGATGCTATGTGGGAGACCAAACCTCACCACTAGATCCCGGACAAACCTGAGGGCAGTTGCCCCATCAAGCTTTCTAATGGGTTTAGCTTCTATCCATTTGGTGAATTTGTCAACTGCTACAAGCAGATGCATAAACCCACACGGTGCCGTTTGTAACGGCCCCACCATGTCTAGCCCCCAGACTGCAAACAGCCAAGTTATTGGTATTGTTCACAATTCTTCAGCAGGAACATGTGGTTGTCGGGCATAATACTGGCATCCTGTGCATGTCTCAACCAGCTTTTCGGCGTCCGCCTTCGCGGTCAGCCAGTAGAATCCTTGCCGGAAGGCTTTCGCGACCAGCGATCGAGGAGCGGCGTGATGCCCGCAATCTCCGAGATGGATCTCGCGCAGGATTTCCATACCTTCTAGCTGGGAGACGCACTTTAGGTATACACCAGTAGTGCTCCTTTTATATAGTTTCCCATTGATTATGGTATAACCCTTTGCTCGTCGTACTACTTTCCGTCTTTCGACCTCGTCGTCGGGCAAAGTTCCGTGTTCGAGATATTCCATGTACGGTTTTGTCCAAGCCGGAGGGATCTTTGTCACCATGTTGACGAAAGAGTCTGCTCTATCCGGGTTGTCGATGTCGGCGCCCTTCACGGATGGTGTGCGTAGATGCTCTAGGAAAACTCCTGGCGGAATTTGCTTGCGCCCTGATCCAAGTTTAGACAGTTGATCATCCGCCTCGTTTTTCTCCCTGGGCACATACTTGACTTCGTAGCCCAAGAAGATCTTGGCTATCTCGTCCACTTCGTCTCGATATGCCTCCATCATAGGATTCCGCGCATTCCAGGTGCCAGCCACCTGCTGGGCAACCAAGTCGGAATCTCCACATCAAACTATGCGCTTGATTCTAATATCCTTGGCTACACGCAGTCCATGAATGAGTGCTTCATACTCCGCCATGTTGTTTGTAGCCTCGAAGTGGATCTACAGAACGTAGTGTAGCTTGTCTCCTTTTGGTGACTGTAGCAATACACCAGCCCCCGAGCCGTTGAGCAACTTTGATCCGTCAAAGTTCATTACCCAGTACTCTGGTTCTGGCAACGGAGTGGCATCTGGCATCTCCGTCCAATCTGCAATAAAATCCGCCAAGGCTTCTGACTTGATAGCATCGCGTCTCTTGTAGGTGATCTCGAAGGCGGCAAGTTCAATGCCCCACTTCGCGAACCTTCCTGTAGCGTCGTTGTTGTTGATAATGTCGGACAGTTGAGTCTTCCTTACTACTGTGATTGGGTGCTCCTGAAAGTAATGCCTTAACTTCACAGAAGCAAGGAATACTCCATAAGCTATTTTTTGGCAGTGCGGGTAACGCTGCTTGGACTCCGTCAAGACCTCGCTTACGTAGTAAACTGGTCGTTGAACTCCGTACTCATAGCCTGGTTCCTTCCGCTCTACCACGACGACGATGCTGATAACCCGGTTGGTTGCTGCCATGTAAATTAACAGGGGCTCGCCAGGCTCGGGTGCTGCAAGGATGGGCGTTGAGGAAAGAACCTCCTTGAGCTGCTTCAATGCTGCATCTTCCTCGTCCGTCCATGTGAATTTGTCCGCCTTCTTCAACAACTTGTACAGCGGCAAAGCCTTCTCTCCAAGTCGGCTGACGAACCGACTAACTGCTGCAACACAACCTGTTAGTCGTTGGATGTCCTTTAGGCATGTTAGACGATTTATATTTAAGATGGCCTTGATTTTCTCCGGGTTGACCTCGATCCCGCGCTAGGAAACGATGAAGCCCAACAGTTTGCCGGCTGGAACCCCGAAGACACACTTCTTGGGGTTGAGCATCATGTTGTATTTCCGGAGATTATCAAAGGTTTCTTTTAAGTCGGAGATTAAGTCATTTGATTTTTTAGACATCACCGCAATATCGTCCACATAGGCGTGAACGTTCCGACCAATTTGGTCGTGAAGGCAACGTTGCATTGTCCGCTGGTAGGTAGCACCTGCGTTTTTCAGCCTAAAGGGCATCATGACATAGGAAAACGTGCCGTAAGGGGTAGTGAACGAAGTGGCCAATTGGTCCGACTTCCTCATCTTGATTTCGTGGTATCCTGAGTATGCATCGAGAAAACACAAAAGTTCCGAGCCAGCCATCGAGTCAATGACTTGGTCAATGCGAGGCAAAGCAAACGGATCTTTGGGACACACTTTGTTCAAGCCGGTGTAATCAACGCACATTCTTAATTCAGTAGTTCCCTTTTTGGGGACAAGTATAGGATTGGCCACCCATCGGGTGTGAAGGACTTCTCGGATAAAACCAGCCTTAAGTAACCTAGCTATCTCTTTGCCAATGGCGCGTCTCTTCTCATCTCCGAAGCGTCGTAGAGGTTGTTTCACTGGTTTACATTTTGGATCTATGTTTAAGCTGTGCTCGGCAAGTTCCCTAGGTACACCTTTCATGTTGGCAGGTTGCCAGGCAAAGATGTCCCTATTCTCATGGAGGAACTCGACGAGCGCGCTTTCCTATTTGGGATCCAGGTTCGTCCCAATGGCGACGGTCTTGAAGGCATCGCCTACCACAAGTTCCACCGGATTGGTCTCGATGGCGGCCTTGAACGCAGGAGCGGAGTCGGAGATCTGCTTCTTTGACGCGGGCATCTCTGAGTCATTGACCTTGCTCTGGATCTCCTTGAATTCTTCGCTGTAGAGGACAGCTTCTGCAATGGCTGCTTCATTGATCTCGCAGTCCCTTGCCTTGGTAAAGCTTCCGGATAGGATGATGACACCGTTTGGTTCGGGTATCTTGAGCTTGTTGTATACGAAGCATGGCTTGGCCATGAACGTGTGGAATATGTCGCGGCCAAATATGACGTGGTACACGCTCTTGAAGGGGACTACCTCAAAGGTCATGCGCTCTTGGCGGTAATTATTAACATCGCCAAAGGATACCTGAAGCGTGATGCACCCAAGGGACCGAGCCTCCCGACCAGGGACTACGCCATGGAACACGGTGTTGGTCCGCCTTAGGTTTGCCTCCGTCAAGTTCATCTTCTGCAGTGTATCCAGGTACATGATGTTGATGCTGCTTCCACTATCCACCATGCACTTGGTGAACTCCACGCCGTCAATCAATGCGTTGATGACCATGGCGTACTGGTTCTCCGTGGGCACAAGGTCTGGGTGGTCCATCCTATCCCAAGTGATTGGAACTTCTGACCAGCGCATGTATTGGGAACTGGGGGGAGAGTAGCCATCAGGATCCTTAAAGAGATCTTCTGTTGTCGGACGGTGGGGGTGCCAAGGAAAGTGTGGTAGACTGGGGCCTTCTTTGCGAAGGGGTTCTTTCCCTTGTCGTCGCTCTTGGAGGCGTGCTTGGGGTCAACGTCCTCGTCCATGTCACTTGAATCCTTGGGCTCCTCCTCCTTCTTCTTCCCCTTGACCTTGCCTCGCGGTCTGTTCTTCCGGATTCGCTTATAACCGGACTTCGGGTCTTCCTTGAGGTCATTGACGAACTTGCAGTGTCGATTGGTATGGGTGGCCTTGCTGTTGGTGGAGAGGTGTACGAGGCACGGCATATCGCGGTACTCTTCGTAGGTTTGGGGAACACGGAGCGGCGCCGAGTTGGTTTCACTTCCTCGCTGCTTCCCACGGCCTGCTCCCCTTCCTCGGCCATGTTGTCCGCCTTCGCCTCGTCCTGCAAAAGTCATGGCGACCATGTCGGTAGATTGCTTTTCTTCTGGAGCGGTTTTCCGCTTTGTACTGTTGTTCCTACGAGCTTGAGTTGGAACGGCCGTTGCCGGCAAAGAGCCACAAGCGTCGTCATCGGCAGCTGCGAACTCACTAGCTAACTGAATCGTCTGATTCAAGTCAAGCTGATGATTGTCCTGCAAGCGCTTCAGCTTATGTCGGAGCAACGTGCCCCTTTCCAACCCATCGATGAAGACGTCCATGGCGGTCTTGGCGTGCACTCCTGCGCAGGAATTTTTCATGTCCAACCAGCGGGAGAGGTAGGCGCGAGATGTCTCGTCTTTCTCTTGCACGCACCGCTATAGATCTCCCACCGTGCAGGGAAGATTGTATGTACCCTCAAAGTTCTTGGTGAATGCTTCTTGCATGTCCAGCCAGTTGTAGATAGATTTCTCCAGCAAGTCGTCAATCCATTGATGGGCCGTACCCGCCAACATTAACGGGAGGTACTTGACAGCGACGTTGGGGTTGCCTCCGGCAATATCCACCGTGTTGCCGTAGTCCTGCAACCATGTGGCAGGTTTGGCGGTGCCGTCATAGGGCTTGATGGTCTTGTCAATCCGGAAACCTTTGGGGTAAGTTTCGGACCGTATTGCAGGTCCAAAGCAATGTGGTCCCAGGTATGATCCTTCCCGGGCCTCATGAATCTTATCGATCCGCGAACATGCGTCGTATCGCTCCGGGTTCTTCTTCTTTTTGTCAACAGGAGATGGGCTGCGCGAACGACACGAGCCTCCTCCGCCATGGTGACTGCTTGGCGGCGACGGAGGCGGAGGTGGCGGTGGGTTAGCCTTCTTGCTGTTACCCTCCTGCGACGCCTCACGCCTGTCACGGTTGCTTGTCGGACGCGGAGGGTCATGGCGCGACCTGCTGTTATGTCCTTCGCCAGCTTTCCGCGTCATGACGGTTCGTTGTCGCGGATGACAATGCCACACTGCTTTGGTGGGGGCATATCCGTGCGATGGTGAGCCTTGTAGTCTTCCTGACGTCGGGGAGATCGGGGCGGTGGCGATGGGCGGCGAGGTTGGGCTCTTTCTCCATGGTCGGAGGATATGGGGATAGCATCCTTCCTATTGCGCGCATCCCTCCGTGTTCGTTCTGATGAACCCTTCCGCGATCCGACATCCTGAGGAGATCTGTCCCTTGGCGGTTTGTACTGGCTCGATCGGCAGAGTGCTGGGTCAGACTCAAGCCTCTGCGAGGTGGCCTTTTCCTGCTTCTTTACCGCCTTGGCCACTAGGTCATAGACCTATTCCACTGCCTCAGGCGATCTATCCTGCTCCAGAAGGGTCTTGGCGATGGTGAGGTTAAGGAGTGGGGTGGGCATCACCTGTTTGCCTTCACTGTCAATGTATGGCTTGGCTTTGTGGCCGCGAGGAGCCCATCCTAGGTTGCGCCGTACACCGGATCGTTGATGATGCCGAGCGGAGCCTTCTTAGCCTTCTGCTGCTGGAGTCTTGTACTCGGCCTCCATTGCTCTAGCTTTTTCTATGGACTTCTGCGCGTTGACCAGATCTCGATCTAGTTTAGCGCCTTGCTCCGCGATGGCTTGTGCTTCCTCCAGCAGTTGCTGGCGCTTCTCGTCATGCTGAGTCACGTTCCGGATATGATCAACAGTTAGTGGATCAACGAGGAGATTACCGTACATCACTCTATCAGCTGGAGTAACATGGGCTGCTGCCGACATGGATGCTGGAGGCGGCAAGTTTGCGGTGTTGTTGTTGCTCGGGCCGGTGCCGAGTTCCTGCGGCTGTTGCACTGGATTAGGCGGAGGAGGCATGACTCTTGCGCGATCATTGTCGACAGCAATAAGTGGCCCCTTCCCCTTATCCAGCGCCGTAGGCGGAGCTTTCCCGGGCTGGTCTTCATCCATCGCTGTTCCAATGGTGACGAACACCCCACGGGACATGACGGTGTTATTAGCTTGTTCGTCGCGCGAGTACTCCTCCTCCACCTCCTGCATAGCGGAGTCTAGCTCTTCTGGAATGAAGTCTATTTCTTCTGAATCTGCACTGAAATCAGCATAAAGCGTGTCAATGACAGAGTCGGAGGGTGCCAGGACTTCCTCGATGACGGGCGGTGGAGGTGCAACGGCCTCGACGATGACTGGAGGTGGTGGCGCTGCTGTGATGATGGCGGCCGGAGGCGGTGGTGGTGGTTGAATCGGAGGGGATCCGTTAATGAGCGCAAGCGCTGTCTGAGCTACCGCTTTAGCCTCCACGTAGTTGTTGATGGTGTTCACCATGCCTTCGAAGGTGAGGCGTCCTGATGCATGTTGCCGTCTTAGAGAGTGTCGGAGAAGCGTGCCATGGTCCAGTCCTTCCACAAACTGATAGATGGCATCATCATTGGGGTAATTGGCCAGGTCGGCCCGTATACGGAGCCACCTGGCGAGGTAGTCGCGGGTGTTTTCGCCCTCTCTCTGAACGCAGCGCGCCAGATCGAAGATGGTAACCATGCCAACGAACTTGGATCTCAGCTGTCCAGACGCACGGGCGCAGCCGGCGGATTTGCAGTGATCTTCCACCTTTATATCCTGCACAGGGACGGTTTGGGTGGGTCTTAATTTTTTCCGATCTTTGCCGGCAAACTCCGAAGAGAGATCCGACATTGATCCTTCCGCGAACATATCCTGCCCGTAGGCGGTCCGTGCGGGTCTTGACGCTCCTCCGACTTCCAGGGAACTAGTGTCCGAGTCGGTTCCACCGATGAAGAGGTGGATGTCTCGGATAGGAACGATCGAACACCGCGTAGGGTTCGTCTTCGCCGGGATCCAGAACTCGTCGGGGGGGACGATCGGAACATTGCCGGAGAAGAGAACGCGACCGATGGCTACGGTTTCGCCAATTCCCGCGAAGATCTTGGTCCTCGCCCGCTGAAGATCCTGAAGCGTCTCTTGCCCCACGGTGGGCCCCAACTGTCGTGGTATTGCCGACGAGTACGCCATGGAGGGGTCCTCATAGTGCATGTTTAGAGACGTGGGGTAAGGCAGACGGTTGACGGGTACGAGGTAACACAGCTTACCCAGGCTCAGATCCCATAACGGTGGCGAAATCCTACTCCTGCTATAAATCACTATAATGGCAATACGAGTTCTGAGAGATTAGGTTCACAGCGGTGTGTGTGTAAAACGATGCCCTAAAGGCTCCCATAGGCCCGACTTATATAGTCGCCAGGTCCTAGGGTTACAGGGAAAAGTCCTAGCCGGACATGTTATAGAGTCCTACACCGTCTATTACTAGTCTTGTGTATCTTGCACTCCAAGGCTCCGGGTACGCTGGTGACTCCACCGTAGGCTTCCTTTATCCGACATGGGCCTCCCTTCTGGATCCACCTAACTGGGCCGCCCAGCAGGCAAGAGGCCATGCTACCGACTATGGGCCACCCGGGTTAGTCGGATAAGAGACATGCTATGAGGATACCCATATAGCATATCCCCAACAGCCAATTCATCACCTAAATTGGTAACCATCTCCTCCAAATCCATCCTCTGGCTAGACCACTGGGTTGATTCATCTTGGTATGCAATATACCATGGATCATCGACATGCATAGCACATTGTAACAATCCCAAAACAAACCCAATAAAAATCAGTCCAAAAAATTCAACGGTAGTACAAAGAGAAGGAGCTACCTTCACTTCCGACATGGTAGGGGAAGGAGAACGTGTCCACGACATGATCGAATCCCCACCCTCGCCGGTGTACCCGCTATGACCAGACATTGAAGACTAATTTACCCCTGCAATATCAAGGAAATTACGGGAACCGAATCGATTAGGGTGGGCGGACCAGGAGCGAAGGTATTACCAAGCACTACTATCAATTGCTGCGATGGTGCGTCGAGCTATGGCAGCAGAACAAAATCCCGGTCATCGTGGGCGATGGACCTGCCTGCGGTCGGTACTACCTCAACGTACAATGCGTCTAGACTAAACAGGTGCTGCATACGTGGTTGAGGTGCAGCGTGGCAGTCCGTCCGACGCCACCGTAGGACATAGCCGCTGACTCGCCGACGATGGCTGCTCTGACCGCCGGTGGGGTAGGAGCTGCTCGGGGATGGTACTGGGAGTGCATGAGAGAGAGAGAGAGCCGACCTCACGTGTGTCATACACGACCCCACCTGTCAATGTTTGGGGGAGTAGCTGCTTTGGGATTTTTGCATATTTGCCAATTTTGCATATCTGCCAAACTTTTTCTTTGAAATTTGCCACATGACCACCACATGATAGCGACACATAAAATGGCAAATATGCAAGTTGCAATCTAAAACGTGACAAATATTCAAATCCCCCCTCCAGCCACACATCACGTCCCCATCGGTCATTGGCTTCAACGACCCCACATGATGGCCCCATCGTTCATTGACTTCGATGGCCCCATAGGATAAACCTTTTCTTTGAAATTTGCATATTTTCCACATGACCACCACATGTCAGCGACACACAAAATGTAAAATATGCAAGTTGCAATCTAAAACATGGCAAATATTCAAATCCTCCCTCCATCCACACATCACGGCCCCATTGGTCATTGGCTTCGACGGCCCCATCGTTCATTGGCTTCGATGACCCCACATGACGACCTCATCGTTTATTGGCTTCGATGGCCCCACAGGATGAACCTTTTCATTGAAATTTGCATATTTGCCACATGACCACCACATGCCAGCAACACACAAAATGGAAAATATGCAAGTTGCAATCTAAAACATGGCAAATATGCAAATCCCCCCTCCAACCCCACATCACGGCCCCATCGGTCATTTTCTTTGACGGCCCCACATGACGGCCCCATCATTCATTGGCTTCGATGGCCCCACAGGACGAACCTTTTCTTTGAAATTTGCAAATTTGCCACATGACCACCACATGTCAGCGACACACAAAATGGCGAATATGCAAGTTGCAACGTAAAACATGGAGAATATGAAAATCCCCCTCCAGCTCCACATCACGGCCCCATCAGTCATTAGCTTCGACGGCCCCACATGACGGCCCCATCGTTCATTGGCTTCGATGACCCCACAGAATGAACATTTTCTTTGAAATTTTCATATTTGCCACATGACCACCACATGTCAGCGACACTCTGATGGCGCTGCGTCAACATGGAGCTCTTCGTCAGGAAACCCCAAGAGCAAGGTATGATGCAGCACAGCAGCAAGTCTTCCCTCGGTAAGAAACCGATGTTATCGAACTAGTAGGAGGAAGGAAACGTCTCAAAGGTGTTGCAAGCAACGTGGAAACCTGCACAACACAAACTCAAAACTTTTCCCCAACTAACAGTGAGGTTGTCAATCTCACTGGTTGCTGTAACAAAGGATTAACTATATGGTGTGGAAGGTGATGATGGTTTGCAGCAAGTAAACAGTAACAGTGGAAGATGTATCAATGGTAAAGATTGGACCGGGGTCCATAGTTCACTAGAGGTGTTCTCCTAAGATAAACAAACATGGCATGCAGGGTAAACAAATTATAGTAGGGCAATTGACAGGACTGAGTAAGGCATAACAATGCAATACTAGACATAAAGATCCTATGAGATTCGATTGGGAAATACAACAAGATACATAGACCGCCATCCAACTGCATCTATGACTAGAAGTCCACCTTTGGGTTATCATCCGACCCCCTCCATTATTAAGTTGCAAGCAATAGACAACTGCTTTAAGCAAAGTGTGTAAGTTAAACAATGCACTTGTTCCATGAATAAGAGACCGTTGTTTTCTCCCTAGTGGCAACATCACATCTACAACCTTAGAGATTTCTGTCACTTCACTTAGATTAAATAGAGGCATGAACCCACTGTCGAGCATAAATACCCCCTCTTGGAGTCACTAGAAACTACTTGGCCAAGATAGCTACTAACAACAGGGAGCATGCAAGATCACAAACAACACATACATGATAGAATCAATAAGACCAAACCATTAATCAATCTGACATAGTAATCTCAATATCCATCGGATCCTCGCAAACACAACATGCATGATTACAAATAGATGATATCTTGATCATCAACAGAGCTCACAAAATCTAGACATGAAAGAACAAATGAGGAGATACAACCATCTAGCTACTACATGGACCTATAGTCCAAGGTGGAACTACTCATGCTTCATACCGGAGGCTGGCATGATGAAGAAGAAGGCCTCCGGGATGATCTCCCCTCCAGCAGGGTGCCGGGAAGAGCTTCAGGCCCCCCCCCGATGTAGGGACGATGGTGGCAGCGGCTATAGACAGTTTCTGTAGGGTTCGCAGCATAGAAAACAAAAAAATCCTACGATGGGAACAAC
The DNA here is from genome assembly GCA_030063025.1 of Avena longiglumis. Taxonomy (NCBI): domain Eukaryota; kingdom Viridiplantae; phylum Streptophyta; class Magnoliopsida; order Poales; family Poaceae; genus Avena; species Avena longiglumis. The sequence goes on from CP125978.1 coordinate 334,115,742, forward strand.
TATGTACCAAGATCTATCTACTAGATACAAGCAACAAGTGGATATACATCCATAGAATACATACCCTCAAAGACCGAATAGCATTACGAGGTTGTACTCATGGATGATGTAGTCGAATGCTTGCCGATCTCAAGATCGTGATGAATTCCATCTGGTCCAGCCGGTCCAGCACCATGAAGTCCAACACCGCAAAGAAGTGGTGCATCCGTGATTGCACACACGTTCGGGTACCCCGACAACCTCCATGCCCTCGCTCCAGCGTTGCAGCGGAAGCAACAAATCCTTCCAAAAGAATCCACCAGGAAAATGTATCTCGCTGATCCGAGACCATGGGGAAATTATAAAGGGGGAGAGAAATCCTTCACAAGGAGGTGTACTTTGAGAGGAGGAGAGGGAGGCCTTTTATGGGGAGAGGGGGAGCACCCAAGGGGCATGGAGCCCAGCCCATGGTGGCTGCCCCCACCTCTTACACATTCATGTGGGTGGAGCTCCCACTCAAAATGAAAAGCCTTCACTCACATAAACATGCCTCCACTCAAAAATCCACTCACATGCATTAAATTTCCACCAAATTTAATGCATGCTCTCATTTAAATAAAACTCTTTTATTTATTTATTTATTCAGATTTTTTTAATTACTCTAATTAACAAACATTCACATAAAACCCCTTACAACATTTCAATTTCACATGCAGAACCAGTTTCAGCAATTTCAACTGAAACGGTTCCGGTGTCTAGTGAAATAAATTCCTGCGTTTTCCTTTTTCTTTCTCTAGCATATTATTTGCTCCAAATGGTGCCGGTATACCTTAAGTGTGTCACCCTACAGTTTGCGAATAATATAGACATGATCGACACCCCTCTTCGATCAATAATCAGTAGCGGGACCTAGAGATCCGTACTGACTCCCACATACTCAACGACGACTTGTATGATCGTGTGAACCTTATATGAATGTAACTCAATCCCTTTGTCTCGCGATATATTACATGTCTGAGATTCGATCATCGGTATCTCCATACCTAGTTTGATCTCGTCAGCGACATGTACTCTTTTCTCGTTACCGTGATATAACATTCTAGTGATCAAATCACTTGCTTACAAGCTAACTAATGTGATATCACCGAGAGGGCCTAGAGTATATCTATCCGTCATCAGGATGGACAAATTCTACTCTTGATCCATGAGCCTCAACATAACACCTTCGTAGCACTGAACCCATATTTATAGTCACCCTGTTACGGTGTGACGTTTGATGTTATCAAGATACTCTTCCGGTGTTAGTGATTGACATGATCCCATGGTCTAAGGATTAAGATTACTTCGTATGACGTTATAGCAATATAAACACAATGACCTTAATCGTAATGCTATACTTCGGATGAATGTGCATCACATCGTTCCAATAATGTTGTGACCTCGTTATTAACAACATCCAATGTCCATGATCAGGAAACCTTGATCATCTTTTTAATCAACGAGCTAGTTTATAAGAGAGGAATAACTAGGAACTTTCTTTTTGTTTATTAAACACACATGTATTAATGTTTCCATATTAATACAATTATAGCATGCAAAATAAACATTTATCATAAATAAGGAATATGATAATAACCACTTTATTATTGCCTCTCGGGCATATTCCCTCCAGTCTCCCACTTGCACTAGAGACAATAATCTAGTTTAGAAACTTTGCGTATTGAACGCCTATGGCTTTCTGGTGTCCCATATAGGCAATTGCAAGTGGTCAACATAATATATGGATCTGATGCTTTCAGGTCCATGTGTATTTGCATGTCTTTGTGTCTCCACGCATCACTCATTTCTCTAATGAGATGGCATTGTATAAATTTGGTCTTTTGGTGAGACCTTTAGTTCCTTGGGGTTAAAACAAGTCAATACTATTATCGTACAATATATATTTAGTGTTAGCCTATTGCAAACCACACGTTAGTTTGATAACAAACTACTTGACACAAATGCCCTCCTTTGCTGCTGCTATAGCAGTCATATACATTAGTGTCACATCCCAAAATTTTCCAAATTTTGTAATGTGAAAAAATAAATAAACAAAATAAATAATTGTTGAAATTTAGAGTTAAAAGAAACTTTTGTTTCTAAATGGAAACTTAAAATCCCATCTTGAACAAACTTTGATCAATGTTTGAATCCAACTAAATTCAAATCAAGTGAAATGCATTCTTCATAAATGCATCTGGAAATTTAAACACTTGGAAATAAACCCAAACCCTAAAAACCCTAATGGAAGAAAACATTTACAAAAGTTATCTCTAAGCCTATGGATTTGATCCATATAAAATTTGTCAACAAACATTTATAAATGATCAAGAATAAAAAATAAAAATATCATAAAACCATGGGAATTGGTTTCACCTAAATTGGAGCCATGAAGAAAATCTTATGAATTTAAGGAAATTGAATTTCCAAAGCTAATAAAGCACCTATCTAAAAATCAATACCAAATGGTGAGTAAATAATCCTAAAGAGAATTAAAAGTATAAGCAAATACTAAATAAAATTATACAATTGGAATCACCAAGTTTGGACTTATAAATAAAAAGATATGGATTTTATAAGATAAAGAAAGAAATATTAAATGAGGAATATTTAAAGGCCAAATTAAAACTTGGCCAAGACCATAAGTAAATGGAATAAACATAATTCAAGTTCAAATGAAATAAATAAATAAATAATATGGAAATAAAACAATATGGCATTAACCTAAATCTGTTCCATTGGATTAAAACAAATTCCCTAATAAGAATGATTAATTAAATCATGGGAAAATAGTATTTGGAATTTACCCCAGTGGAATAAAAGTTGTTTAATTAACTTAAATGGGATCAAAGAAATCAACTAAATAAAATTTATGGAATTAAACCCATATTTAATTTCATTGGAATAAAGATGAATACCCATTTTAAAATGATTAATAAATCATATTAAAAATATTCCAAATAATTCAAAGTGAATTATTTGACATCCTAATAAGTGAATAAAACCTACTAAAAAGGTTTGGTAAAAATTTGAATTCAAATAAGAGTTAAAATTATATTTAAAAATCATGTTTGAATTTAAAACAAAGGCCTACTTTAAATAATCAATATAACCTAAAAAGAATAAAAGAATTATTCTAAATTTGACTTTAGAATATGTTAATAAACAGTGTTTGATTATACACAAAGTTTGGTTGAAGTTTGATCTCAAATTGTTGTTTGAAATGACTAAACAAAATCAAAACAGAATAAAATAAATGGAAAAAGAAAAATAAACAAGAGAAGGAAAAAATGAAACCAACCAGCCCAACCCAACCTGGCCCACTAAGCCCAGCATCAGCCCATCCCTCTAACCCCGAGCGAAAAGTTTTTCCACCCAGACCCACACCCGCATCGCCGCTGACTACCTGGACCCGCTCCTCCTCTCTCTCACTCGCTGACGCCAGACCCCACCGTCAGGTCATCGCCTCCCTCACCCGCCCGCTGACCACGCCTCGCCGGCCGTTCCTGCCGTTATCTCCTCGGCTTAATTCCGCGTTGATAGCACAGTAATTTCTCCTTGCGATCACGCTTGATAAATCCCCTCTCTCTTCTCTCTCTTTCCCCTCAAACCTCACTGCCAGAGAGCCACCAGGCTGCGTCGATTTTACCTTGCACCGCCGCGGCCTCCAACGCACTTCAGCGACGATTCCGGCCAGCCACCGTCGCCTCTCGCCCCCTCAACCACGTGAGCTTGCTCCCCATCTCCCTACGCACCTCCCGGTGACACTAGCTCACTCGCGCACGGTCCAGAACGTTGGCTACATCTTCACCAGTGCACCACCGACGACCCCGCAACTCCGGTGAGCCCTAGAACTCGACTCCGTGCGCGCCTCGACCAATGAATCATGATGTTTTGTTCGCCTGTGTCTTATGCATCTCCAGGTGCTCGCCAATCAACAGCGCACGACCTACAACCTTGTCTCTGGCCGCGACAGTGCGTGCCCGACGCTGTCTTGAACTCCGGCGAGGAATCACCAGTGATTCAGAGAGCCCCTCGACAAGTGACGACCACGCTGAGCATAGCAGCATGCTGCAAACCTGGTAATTCCCTCATCTACCTCCCTTGCTTCCTAAATCGCCAGCTCCGCCGCCGTCTGACCGTGCCGCCGCCAACCACCGCCGCTAGCACCGCCAGTTTATGGTTAGTTGCTTTATGTTGTTGGATCTTGATCCACTTGATGCGATTGATCATAACTCGAAGAGGTAAGTTTAATCCTGTGCTGCTCGATCCATTTTTATCCAATGCTTCACAGCAGCCGATCCGAGCGAAACGGTATGGAAGAATCAGAACTCACCACGTGGCCCAGTCTGTTTTATAGAAACCAGAATAGATTCTATGAGATGTTCAAACTTGTAAATTGCATAACTTTAAATTTACACGTCCAAATTTTGTAAATTTTATATCAATAGAATCAGTAGACCAAGTAATTTTCAACCATGCACTTTGTTCAGTAAATTGCTTCTGTTAAATTGGTTGTTTTTGCAGAAACTTGTGTAGGCATATTTTGAATATAAAATCCATTCTAAAATTATTTTTGTGATAAAATCTTTGGCAAATGGAGTGTTTTGAACCTACTGACCATATAAACCAACTTGTGGTTTAAAAAACATATTTTGTGAGGCAAAAGAATAAATCTTTGATTTAGAACATTTCTAGTCAAATAAAAATGTTGTTCTTATGTTAAAAATACTTTTTGGAGAAAAACCTATGGGAAATGTTTTGATTTAAACTCTCTGACCCCAAAAACCAAGTTTTAGAATTTAAAAATGTATTTGGTGAACCCTATAAAGATTGTTGTTTTGCTAAAGGCATTTTCAACCACATAAAATATTGATTTGGTTTAAAAATGATTTATAAGTAAAATCTTTTGCAAATGATTTTGCCACATTTATAAAATTACCAATAGGTGTTTTAGAATGTTTATAAACCATTAGAAACCACTTTTTCAAATAAACAATCTTTTGCATGCTTGCAAGCATTGCTTTATTTCTAATATTTTATGTGATGAATTGCTTGAATGGTAGATTGAATATTTGCTTGCTTGATTGAATTGTAGTGGAATTTGAAGAGTGTGAATATTGAAAGATCAAGGAGTGAACTTATAATTCTCTACCAAAAATGCAAGTGATGCTTCATACTTTGTCCCATTATTTTCACTATGCATTAGTGATATTTCTAAGTAGGACTTGCATGAAATTTTGCTAAGTATAAACTATGCCATGGGAAATCCTAGTAGATGAAACCTTAGTAGAAATTTCCTAAGTTAAGATTCCTACTACTATCATGCTTAGCTTAGCTAGTAGAAAACAAGGGTGGAATATATTCATACTATGGAATATTTCTAAGTCAAGGACTTGTGTTTTGTTTAATAAAACAACTAAGTGAATGAATCACCTGGGTGGAATGGAAGGAATGGTTTGTGTTGAGTGGTTACACAAGGCCCATTTCTATGGTTTACCTTGTGTATCTCACTTATGGAATGCCACCCCAGGAACAAAGAGATTTGAGATGTCAAAGGTTGAGAAGCTTCAAGTGCAGCCACTTGGCATTATGGGCTCTGCCTGGATCATATAGGTTGCAATAACTTAGCCAAATGGACAGTTGGTGGTAGGGGTTTGATAGGTTGGAGTGCGTCCATTCTGGTCTAAGGGAAGGCTTCTGAAAGATATGGTCTTGGTGAAACCAAGTCTTGTGGGGAAAGTGCACCACCTCTGCAGAGTGTAAAATCTAAGTACTTAGCCATGTCCCTGGTAAAGGACAATTTGAGCATCAAGACATGGAAGCTATCAAGAATATCCTCATCCCAATTTATAAGTTAAAATCTTGTGGTTGAACAAGGGTTAAAGGATCACCAATTTCTATTGGGAGATGCCTTGGGTGATTTTTGACAAGCAAAAGCTTAGTGTTTTCAAAAGATAAGGAAAATCTATTTTGAGCAAAGCAAGCCTAAGCTCCACCTAGCCAAATGCATATAGATGATAAACTCCACTATATTACCATAGTATCACTTGCCAATACAATTCAAATGTATTGACCCTTGTGGCTGTAACTTATTATGTTGCAGGTTTGTTTGATGTTAGTGAAGTGTGTTGATTAGGATTACAAGTCTACAACCAACATGATTGTCTGTGGCACTTTGAAGATGAAGGACCCCATGCTATAGTTATTTCTACTGCATTGTAATGAGATAGCCAAATGAGCTATGTAAGATGTAATAAATTATTTTATTCCTGGTTATAAAGTTGTATTATGACCTTTGTTTTTTGATATTACATCTTAACTATGGATGCTAGCTATTGATCCAGGTACTAGCATTGTAAACACAGGGATCTCTACCTTATCAAAGGTTGGGACCTCTACACTTAGACTTTTTGTTGTAGTATCTGTCACAGTGTCTTAACTTTGGAATTCATCCAAATCCGTCATGGAATCTCCTTTCCATTATATTGTGCCACCCATAGTTTAAATTGAGAGAAACTTAATTAGTATCTTGTGACAAAACTAGTATCATTTTTCAATGAACTATTTGTCTCTTATACAAATATAATATATTCTTAATTCTTCCAAAATATTATAAGAATATCCTTACTATCGTCCAATGATAATTTTATGATTCATTCTGGTATATGCTCATAATACTTAGAGCATAGGACATATCTGTATGTGTACATATCATGGTATGATTGATGAAAACATTCTTGTGATTTCACTCATCAAGTGGCAAAACACTTGAATCTTGTTTCACTTATCAAGTGTCGATACACTTGAATCTTGATTCAATTATTTTCCATGCGACAAGAACCCTTTCTCATCGTTTTATATTGAACTCCTTCAATATCTCATATATGTACGTTTGGCATAACCATATTAGCGTCACAGTCTATTCATATAGACATTCAAGCTAAATATTCGGGTTTTGCCTAAGTATTTCATCGAAATGAAATTCTCAACCTTTGTTAATAAAAGATACATCATTTTCAATCAACAAGATGTCCTCCACATAATGTATTAGAAATATGTCTCAGCGCTCCCACTTAATTTCTTGCAAATGCAAGCATCTTCATCGTTTCCAGATGAAAACTCCTTTAACAGTTTCATCACGGTGAAGATTCCAACTCCGCGATGCTTACTTCAACCATTGAAGTTTGCATGCCCTTTTATCATCCTTTGAATTTAACAAAACCCTTTGGACCGTGTCGTGTACACGTCATAGGTAACCATTCTATTAGAAGAACTTTTTTTTGTTTATTAAACTACCATATACCAAATTATATGTAGTGGTTGCTACATTAATCCGTCCAGACTAAATATCGCTATGAAAGATCAAATCTTGTCATAGTCAACTCCTTGAACATTATCGTAAAAACTTTACTGACATGTCGACTATTTTATAGATGTGAAACATCCATGTCTGTTTCTTTATAGATCCAAATACGACCGATAGGTTTTTATACCTTTCCAGAGGGTCTTCCAAGTTCAAAACTTGATTTCTCGTGTATGGAACTATCACAGTTTCAAGCCATTTGATGGAGTCAGGGCCCATCATTGCTTCTTTGCATGTAGTCGGTTCATCATTGTCAAACAACAATGATTTACTCTCAAATCTCATCATTTGATTGTTTATCTGACCTACTTGGTTCAATAGGAACTTAGACCTCCGTGACCGCAACCTTTGAGGCACATGAGCCATGAGCATTGTGGCTGGCACTGCGCAACTTAGCACATATAGCTAAGGTTCGTTAACCTTATCAAAGTTCTATTGTCCTCCCACTTAACTATTGCGAAAATTCCTTTTTCAAGAAACTTCACATTTCAAGCGACAAACCCTTTTGTCCTCGGTGTTATGGAGGAATACGTAATGGTTATTCGAAACAACCTACAAAGACATGCTCATCCAACTTTGGTTGTAAACATCTTACTTATGCTTAGCATACCAAAATTTAAGAAATGACAACTTGGGTTTTGCCCCAAACCATAACTTACATGGTGTCATTTCAACGGATCAAGATGGAGCTCTTTTTAATGTAAAAGCGGTAGTCTCTAAAGCTTTAATCTTTTAAAACATAATGGCAGTTTTATAAATAACACCTTTGATCCAACCATGTCAAACAAGGTTTCACTACAACTCTCAAACACTCCATATACCTAAGGTGTTTCGGGAGATGTAAATCTAGGTGTTTTGCTAAACTTGCAACTCAAATAAATCCCTTTATGATAAAATCATAAATCATTTATTTTTCTTGTTACACTTGCAACTCAAATAAATCCCTTTATGATAAAATCATAAATCATTTATTTTCTTGTTATAATGATTTTCCACTTCATCTCAAAACTTTGAACATTTTCAAATATTTCATACTTCTTTCTCATTAAGTGAATATTCACTCAAATTTCCGGAGAAAGCATATGAAGTTGAAATTCATCGCTTACGACTACACATAATGGACTACATAGATCAATATGTATAAATTCCAATAATTTAGTCGATCGTTCTTCTTTAGCCTTTGAATGAAGTTTCAATTATCCCGAGGAAAGTCTCACAAGCGTCATTTGATCAAATCAAAGACTCCAAAAATCCATAAAATGGAGTTTCTTCATGTTTTATTTCCAATATAATTTAAACAGCAATGTCACTTCGTAAGTGATCTTCCAATCATTTGTCTTGCGACATTTTAGCATTAGTTTTATGGATATGATTTCTCCAACTAGATTTGTAAATCATCCATCTTATATGTAATACGGTAATTATTTGAACAATCTTTGTTCTCATAATACCTGATTTAAATAACTATTATTAAAAAAATTCTTGAAGGCAAGCTTTGATGTCAAGAAGAAATACAAACAACGGCTTGTTTGTTTTCGATGATCATCATCACATATTCTCTTGCTAGTTACTTAGGCCATTGTAGTTCATGAATTATGTCGTTCTGTATTAAATTTCATACAAACCAATTCGGTATCCAATACCCAAGAACCACATTGTTTAACAAGCAAAGAATACAGCCATAACCTGTATATCATCTATATACCTAAATTGGATATTTCCAGTCTTTTCTTTTCTGCCAAATATATTTTATAGATTCTCTTTCAGCATTTCCTTTTCCTTTTTAAAATAATCTATCAACATCAACAGTGGTGCCATATACATGACACATAGTCCAAAGCATGTATATTCAAATACTACTACCTTTGGTCTTGCACTTTGAAGTAGATCACCATCATCAAATGGTCGACATTCCTTCAAAATCCATTATTTAGTAATCTTTTAGTGTAGTAAACACTTTACATACATCTTCTATTCATCCTTATCATGACGACTTTCATGATCAAGCTAATTTAGCTTATAAAGGCGAATCGTGAGTATAATTTTACTTCCAAAACCCTTTTTGGATAATTAGGATGTCTAGCTTCTCCAACCTTTAAAAATTCTCATCCAATATGAGAACATACATTATACTCTGTCATCTTGCAACCAAAATATTGTTTCAGATATCGTTATATCTGCCATACATTATGGTTTCTGAAACAATTCTTTTAGCTCCTAGATAAACTTGATATTAAAACAATCAAGAATCATGGAGGCAAACATGATACTTAAGATACTAACACTGGAATTGTTACTCTCTATTTAATACCAATTATTAAATTTAACGGAGTAAAGAGAGTTTGATGAAAGTTTGCAATAGGACTTTAAACTTTCGATTGACACTCAACACAATACGATACCAGTTCGTAAAGTAAATATCTATAATTCTATAGTTCTATTATCTCAACTACAACAAATTATGCAAATTCACTTTGATTTAATTTATGATAAATTGAGTTCTACTAATCCAAATTAGAAATGAACTCCCACTCACAAACGACATCCCTCGTGTCCTTTTGGTGATTACATGAACCCAATCCACTACACAAAGTCCGATCATCATGTGAGTGGGTGTAGATTCAAAAGCGAGCATCCATATGGTCATCATATAAAAACATATGACTCATGCTTAACCTTTCAGTCCGTGTTCCGAGGCCATTTCTGCACATGCTAGGCTCGCCAAGTAAGAACCTTAGTATTCACGTGTGTAAAACTGTCTTACACCCGAGATATGCTCGTGGATTCAAGTACACCCGATCATCACATGATGTCTTGAAGCATCGAAACATTGTCGGTGCATACTTAAGGAAGAACACATTTTTATCTTGATATCTAAATGAGGGATCATCTTATTATGCTAATAAAACGCCAAACTATCAATATAAGATGCAACAAACATCTTATGTGAAAAGTGAAATGATATGGTCCTTGCACTTGATCGTTATCATGTACATCGTGGTATGATCTCCATCATTCCTTTATGTGTAAGGCCAAGGTCTATGGAACTTGCACGTTATGTGTGTTGTAAGAGTATCGACTTTTACTTTTACTTACAACATCACCATATCATGACACTAGCCCAGCAAAAATCTAAACCAGACGCTTCTAATTTATCCATTGCAAGTTTTACGTGGCTAAGGGCTTTCGGAGATAGAACCGTTCTTACCTATGAACATGAACCACAACGAGGATAACCAAATTGTTGACAACTCGTTGCAAATTAGATATTGACTATAGTAGGAGAGACAAACACCCGCTAGCCACTTATGCAAAACTAGTTGCATGTCAAGCGTGGAACAAGTCTCATATGCAAGGACATGTGAAGTTTGTCCGGGCCGCTTCATCCCACTATGCCACCAATATCCAAAGTACAACTAAGAAGCAATAAAATGATCATCATCACCCCACATATACATATGTGTACTACCCGTGCAAAGCATCTACACATAGATCCGACTCTGATACCACTTTAGGGTTTTTAGCATAGAAAACAAAAAATTCCTACGATGGGAACATATCCTTGAAGACCGAATAACGTTAACGAGGTTGTAGTCATGGATGATGTAGTCGAACGCTTGCCGATCTCAAGATCGTGATGAAGTCCATCTGGTCCAGCCGGTCCAGCACCATCAAGTCCAGCACCGCAAAGTAGTGGTGCATCCATGATCGCACACACATCCGGGTACCCCGAAACCATGGTGCCCTCGCTCCAGCGAAGCAGCGAAAGCAACAAATCCTTCCAGAAAAAACCACCGGGAACATGTATCTCGCTGATCCGAGACCATGGGGAAATTCTAAAGGGGGAGAGAGATCCTTCACGAGGAGGTGTACTTTCAGAGGAGGAGAGGGAGGCCTTTTATAGGGAGAGGGGGAGCACCCAAGGGGCATGAAGCCCAGCCCATGGTGGCTGCCCCCACCTCTTCCACATTCATCTTGTCAACACCTCGATTTTTAATCCCACATGCCTGTTATGCCATACATCGCAATCCCAGGATTACCATTTTTGCGAGACATAATAGATTTGGATATCACAGTACATCATCCATTACAAACCATACATAAGGTCTTACACAAATAAGGATCTCATGATCTAGTTCATAATACAACCCAATCAACGGAATAACGTAATAGTAATGATAGCGTGGGCGAAGATCCATCTTCATGGTCATAGGCAATGCTGACGATGGGAGATGATCCTAGTTGTCATAACCTTCCTGCGGTCTGTCATCCTGATACTCCTCTTCATAGTCTAGCCACGGAATAGCCAGGGACAAAGCCATGAGTACTCTTTAAGTACTCACAACTAATAATAATAAGTGAAGGGGTTTTTTGAATAGGATATACTAAGCTCTAGGGTTGTTTTTGCAAAAATCCAGATTTACTCTACTAAGTTCAAAAGCAAAGAAAGCTAGTTTAAAGTTTCATAACACCTAAGTGGGAACTTGAATTTCGTATCATAACTCTGTTGTGGTCAAGTCAAAGTCACCAATCATTTCACAAGTCATTTTGAAAACATCTGACGATAGAATAGTATGGCCATTCCAACTGTCCATAACCACGGACGCGGCTATTCGAATAGTTTGACACTCTACATAGATTGTACACTTTCACCACAACATTCGATACATCCGTCAGGAACAATCCTGAATTCACCATACTTAGTATGCAGATAATCGATCCTAACCTTTCAATTACACGCCCTAGTATAGGCACCTCTCCTGTGAGTTTGGCCTCCCAACCATGACGAACTGTCATCTTGGGTACTGCACAGGTGGACAATCTTCACAAGGTAGCCTCATCTCAGACCTTGGCCGCAAGGGAATCCATACTAAGGTATATAAATTTCCAGTCAAGCCCTACCCAAATTTCGGGTATTGTGGTTATACGGTAAAATTGGAATTGTATCGCATCCAGACAACCATCAGTTTTATAAAGGGATAAGGCTCATGCCTCAACATTTTCATCATCAAAATCATCTGGTGTTCGAGAACACATGTAAAAACATTTCAGTAGAATGACTCATCATTCTAAGGTTTTCATAACCATTTTCACCAAGTGTTCCCATCTAAAGTTGATCAAGTTTTAGTCTTTAGCACTAGCATCTATAAGTGGGGGTAGATACTAATGATGGGTAATAAACAAGTGGGAATTATCTAAGTTCAATCTCATGCCTCAGGATGACATCAAGATTATCTAACTTAGGCCAAGTTTTATGCTCTTTATGCTACCTTCAATTTTCTTTCTAGAATCTACAAGTCACTAAGTAAACTCTAAGAGAAGGCTTTGATAAAGAAAATAAAATATTTAGCTTGCAAGTAAAACTAGGATTGGGTATCAAGTGGTGTAAGCTTGCTAAGTTGCAAGTTTTAGCTTGCTCAGTTAATAGCTTGCTAAATCAACTAGTAGTATTAGGCTTGACTTGTGCAGAGCAGTGGTTGAAGTTCTCCTCGGCTTCTTCCTTGTTCTATCCTCCTTCCTCCTCGTATCCTTGGTTAGTACTAGCGTCTATAAATAAATACGAGGTACACAATCATCAAACAATACTTAACTATTGCTAATCATCACATAAAGGTTCACACTAGGTGATCTATCATCATCACTAACATTACAAGGATTAAAACACTTGTCCCATTTATTTTATTTTGAGAAAAGTAATTTCTACTCATTGAAAAACTAGTTAAGATTTAAGATTCTCCAACTCAAACATGGGATCATGTTGACCCATGTCATCACCACATATTTTAGTACATGGGAATGTGATTTAAAGTGGTGTCACAATTTAATAAGGTTTAACCTTTTTTATTTTATTTAATTAAAGTGACTAGAAATTTCTATGTGGCATTCTTTTATTACTTGATCATTATTACTGTAAGTAAACCTATATATTTTCATATATTCTGAAAGGTATGGTTAAATTTGATTTTTGAGAGTTGGAATCAACTCAAAAGCTTTTATGGTTGAATTTTGAAAAATGTTTGAATGCAGAAAAGCTTCTGCCTTGTTATTTTTACCATGGGTGATCCACAAATCTAAATGGTTTGAATCCAACGGGCTTGGATTAAGCATTCCAGTACCTTTCGAACAAAATTGGTTTCATGTATTTTGGTTCAGGGAATCGAGCTGGGTTGATTTTTGAATCTAGGTATAGAACTATGTTTGAAATTAAATGAATAAACTTAAGTTTGAATTGTTGGGCCGCGCGGGAGGTTTAACTGGGCCGGCCCACTACGCACAGCACACGCGGGGGCGGGTTAAGTGGATGTCCCCATGCGCCAGTGAGACAGTGAGGGATGAAACGGTATGGGGTGATCTAGGCCGCACGATCTAACTCTAATCGAACGGCTCTGGTTCATCATCCACATCGGGAAGCGCCGGCAAGACATAACCCTAGCACGGCAGGTGGGGGTCGTGGGAGGCTCACCGGGGCTCAGGCGATGGTCGGCGACAGAGGCGAACGACGAAGTCGACGACGGCGATCATCCTGGTACCGGCAGCTTCTCCTGGGGCGGCTCCAATCGACGGCGCCTCTCCTCCTCTATAGTGGCGAACTCCGGTGAAATTACGGCCACCTGGTGCTCGCATTTCTCCGAGAGTGAGTGGGTGTGATCAGTGAGAGGTGGGGAGTGAACTAGTGTGAAGAAAACGAGCGGGGGAGGTCTCCTTTTATAGTGGCTGAAGGGGACCGACGGGCGCGGGCTGAGCTCGTCGTGGTCGACGGCATAGAGGGCAAATGGCATGTGCGACGGTAGGGGGTGGTGCTATGCTACCTGGCAAAGCTCAACGGCGTGGTGGAGAGGCGTGGCGCGGTGCTGATCGGTCGGAACGCGTTGATGCTCTGGGCGGGTCCGACGGCAAATTTAATGGCGCACGGGTGCTCCTGGTCGCGCGGCGGTGAACGGGGATGTCTGGCGGGGTGTTGGAGTGCTGGCGATCACGTACTCAAGCGGCAAGGGTGGCGCGCGATCTGTGGGTGCTGGTAGGGCGTGGCGCACTGGCGCGCTCTCGGCTCGCACGCATAGAGACTTGGCAAGCTCGGGCAATGTGGTCCAGGGGCTGGCAGTGCTCGAGGCTTGGACATGGAGTGGCGGTGGACGGTGGAGTGCCTTCTAGACATGTTTTCTAGGCTTGGTGCATCTCCTAGATTGCTGTAGAAATGAGGGTGGCAAGTTAGCCTCGGCATGGTCACCATTAATGGCTATGCCAAGCTCAGAGTGGTGCTAAGGCTTGTTAATTAGGCTAGATCATCTACTGAGAGTGTAGTGAGAGCTAGAGAGGGAACAAGATTGGCCAAATTCACTGCTCACTATAGTGTTTGTTGTTTGTTTGTTTGTTTGCTGCAAACAAGGTGTTTGATGAAATGGCCAAAAGAAATTCAAATTTGAATTTTGGATTCAAACTTGGTGGGTTTGCTAGGGACATACTAGGGAGTATCTGGTTAGTTGGATTGGTCAAGGGGCACTGGTTTGGTTGGGTTTTTAAAATGTGTGATCTTCACATATGATAAAGATTCAATTTTTACTTGTGATTTGAATGAGGTTGCCAAATGTTTCTGCAAGTTTGAAATGTGGGCTTTGATTCACTTTTACTTGGTCTAGCAAGGGGTGAAAATATTTGGAAAAGTTTTTGCTTGAAATCTTGGACTAGAAACACTCAAAGTGACCTAGTGAGCAAGATTGGCAAAAATGACCATTTGCCTTAATAGATTTGTTTTTGATTTTCTCTTTATTTGTTTTTGCTTGGAAATGTTTTATATGATGTTATATTCATCTTTAAACCATTTCTTGCTATTTAGGTTAATCACACAAGTTCATTCATGCATTTATCAAATCACCACATACACACATGCATTCATGTGATTTTAATTATTCAAAGTTTTTGTTAACCCTAATTTTAGTGATTAGAGTTCAATGATCATTGTTTTATATTTTTGGGATGTTACAAACCTTTCCTCCTTAAACAAAATCTTGTCCCGAGATTTGAAAAAGGAAGAAAAAAATATTACCTAGGATTTAAAAAGATCAGGAAACTCCATCCTGATGTGATCTTCGCGCTCCCAGGTAGCTTCTTCTTCAGTGTCGTTGCTCCACTGAATCTTGAGAAACTTGATGCTTCGGGTCCTAGTGGTTCTGAAAGCTTCTTCCAAAATACGGATGGGTACTTCAGGATACGTCAGGTCATCATTGATCTCTATGGTCTGGTGATCAATGTTCTTGAAAACTTCGGTCTTCTCCGGAACTTCAAGGCATTTGCGAAGTAACGATATATGGAACACATTGTGCACTGCTGACATTTCCTCGGGTAGTTCCAATTGATATGATACTTCTCCTCGATGATTTAGAATCTTGAAGGGTCCGATATATCTAGGGTCTAACTTTCCTTTGAGCTGAAAACGTTGCATCCCCTTCAAAGGCGACACTTTGAGATACACAAAATCTCCGATATTGAAAGCGAGGTCTGGATGTCTCTTGTCGTCGTAACTCTTCTGTCTTGACTAGGCGGTCTTGAGGTGCTCACGAATCTTATGAACTTTCTCTTCTGCTTCTCGTAGGATGTTGGGTCCAAAAATCTGACTCTCTCCTGCTTCCGACCAATTCAAAGGGGTGCGACACTTCCTTCCATACATGAATTCAAATGGGGCCATTTGCAGACTAGCTTGAAAACTATTGTTGTATGAAAATTCTGCGAAAGGCAGACGGTCTTCCCATTTAGATCCATACTCTAGCACACATAATCTCAACATATCTTCGAGTATTTGATTTACTCGCTTCGTTTGTCCATCGGTCTGAGGGTGATAGGCTGTGCTGAAATCCAGTCGGGTTCCTAAACCTTCTTGGAATTTCTTCCAGAATCTCGAGGTAAACTGAGTTCCTCGATCCGATACGATGTTCTTGGGGACTCCGTGCAAACTGACGATTCTAGCGATGTATAACTCCGCTAGCTTCGAACTCTGGTATGAGGTCTTGACTGGTAAGAAATGGGCGACTTTGGACAATCTGTCAACTATGACCCAGATAGAGTCATTTCCCCTACTAGAAGTAGGAAATCCGGTGATAAAGTCCATTCCAACTGAATCCCATTTCCATTCCGGAATCTGTAATGGTTGCAACAGTCGTGTGGGTCTTTGATGTCCCACCTTGACTCTCTGACATATATCACACTTGGCGATATAGCTTCTGATTTCTCTTTTCATCTTATGCCACCAAAATTGTTCCTTCAAATCCTGATACATCTTCGTTCCTCCAGGGTGGATAGAATAAAGAGTACCATGGGCCTCTTTCAAAATAACCTCTTTTAACTCTGAATCTGCTGGTACACAGAGACTTCCTTTGTACCACAGAACTCCTTCTTCGTCTTCGGTGAATCCAGGTACTTTGCCTATACCGATACGGTGTTTGATTCCATCGATACTAGCATTTCCTTTCTGCGCCTCCTTGATCTGATTGATCAAAGTGGGTTGAAGTTCGATGCTATCCAAAAATCCTTCACTCACTAATTCCATTCGGAAATCTTCCATCTCTTTGTGCAAACTTGGTTGCTCCTTCAAAATCATGGAGTTCAAGCGGCACGGCAATCTGCTAAGGGCATATGCTACCACATTGGCTTTACCGGGGTGATAGTGAATGTCCAGATCATAGTCCTTGATTAGCTCAATCCATCTTCTTTGCCTCATATTCACCTCCTTCTGCGTGATACTTCAGGCTCTTGTGATCCGAATAAATCTCACAACGGTTTCCCATGAGATAATACCTCCATGTCTTTAGGGCTAGAACTATGGCTGCTAGTTCAAGGTCATGGGTTGGATAATTCTGTCCATGATGTTTCAGTTGTCGGGATAGATAAGATATAACTTTTCCTTCTTGCATTAGCACTCATCCGAGACCAATCTTGGATGCGTCACAATACACATCAAAGGTCTTCGTGATATCCGGCATGATCAAGATTGGGGCTGAAATCAATCTCCTCTTGAGTTCCTGAAAACTCGCTTCACATTTGTCCATCCATTCAAACTTCTTGTCCTTCTTCAGCAATTGGGTCATGGGTCTAGCGATACTCGAGAATCCTTCTACGAACTTGCTGTAGTATCCTGCTAATCCGAGAAATGCACGAACTTGGGTTTGAGTGGTTGGGGCTTGCCAATCTTCAACATCCTTCACCTTCGCAGGGTCAACGGCAATTCCTCCGTCTGATGCAATATGTCCGAGGAATGCTACCTCCTGTAACCAGAATTCACACTTGCTAAACTTGGCATATAGCCGATGCTCTCTAAGGGTTCCAAGAATGGTCCTTAGGTGTAGCTCATGTTCGTCTTCTAATTTGGAATAAATCAGAATGTCATCGATTAAAAGAATGACAAAATTATCCAGGAAGTCCATAAAAATCTTATTCATGAAGTTCATGAAGTAAGCGGGGGCATTGGTTAATCCAAAATACATGATAGTATACTCGTATAATCCATATCGGATGGTAAAGGCAGTCTTTGGAATATCCTCTGTGCGGATCTTGAGTTGATGATAGCCAGTTCTAAGATCAATCTTAGAAAACACTTTGGCACCAGTCAACTGGTCAAACAAATCTTCTATCTTCGGCAATGGGTAGTTGTTCTTGATGGTGACATCATTCAACTTCCGATAATCCGTACACAAATGGTTACCTCCATCTTTCTTGTCTACAAACAAAATAGGTGATCTCCATGGTGACGCACTTGGTTGAATCAGTCCAATTTCCAACATGGCATCTAGTTGCTTCTTCAGTTCTGCTTGTTCAGACGGGTTCATACTATAGTTTCTCTGGGCTATGGGTCTGGTTCCAGGTATTAGTTCAATCATAAACTCAATATACCGATCTGGGGGCATACCGGGCAAAACATCTGGAAATACATCGAGGTATTCACAGACTATCCGGACTTGGTCAATGGTTGGCTGGGCTATACTATTGTTGCACTTGAATTGACGGGGCAAGGTTTCAGATACATGCTCGACTGATATTCCTGCTGTACTGGTCATGGTTATGGCTTTCTTGGCACAGTCAATTAATCCTTTGTGTTTGGACATCCAATCCATTCCTAGTACTACTTCCAAACCTTTAGTTCCGAGTACTATTAGATTAGCATAAAAATCTATGCCATGGATTCAGATAGGGACGGCTTTGCAAATTTTCCTAGCTTTGGTGGTTGAAACAGGTATTTGAACAATCATAACATGCTTCAATTTGGTTGGTTGAATCTTACTAGTGCGGGCAAATTCTTTAGTAACAAATAAGTGTGATGCTCCAGAATCAAACAACACTCTTGCAGTACTGAGTTAACAGAAAACAAACCCAACACGACATCTGGCGCTTCTTGGGCTTCTTCAGCATGCATGAGAAAGAGACGCCCGTTGCGGTTGAGCGAATTCTCTAGAGCAAACCTTCTTCCGGGCTGAACACGACGCTGCTGCTGAGTTGGGGAATTTGCATTGGGGGCTACGGCAATCTTCTTGAGGTACTCATTGGAGTTGTGACCCTTGGTTCCACATTCATAACAAGTCACTTGCGACTTGTCCTTCGCTGCAACAGGCACGACATTGCTTCCAGTCCTTGGGGCAGTGTTGGTGGCAGCATTGTTGTTGTTGAACTTGGGTGGTGCACGGTTGAAATTGCTGGAATTGCCGGGTTGTTGTGGTTTCCTCCGGGCCTTGGGTTTCCACGGTTGGGATTGGTCGGACGGTTCATCGGGGGTCTGTTGGTTCTTGAGGCAAATCCTGGAGATGGGTTGGGGCGATACTTGGGTGTATGGTGGGTTCCTAGTTGATGCATCATGCGACGCTTGCGGTTCTCATTAGCTTGGTTGATATTTCCTTCCATCTGAATGGCAGAGTCAACTAAGGCTTCAATATCTGAAAGGGGATATTGACTAACACTGTCTACATCTCATCGTGCAACCATTCAGAAACCTCTCTTTCTTCTTGGCTTCAGTGTCAATCTCGTTTGGTGCATACCTAGCCAATGACAAGAATTTGTCACGGTATTCCACTATTGTCATTATCCCTTGCTTCAGTTCCCTGAATTCATTTCTCATCCTCTTGATTAAACCTAGTGGCACATGGGTTCTACCGAACTTGACTTTGAACTCTTCCCAAGTCATCATCTGACCTCCTGTCATGGCGCGAACGCTGTTCCACCATGCTCTTGCATCTCCGGCCAGATAGTGGGTAGCAAACAACACTTTCTCGTTAGCTTCTACTCCTGCAACTTCCAGATTGTTCTCCATGGTTTGCAAACAATCATCTACATCTAGGGGCTCTTCTGACTTAGTGAAAATAGGTGGATTGGTGTTCTGAAAATTCTTGAGCTTAGATCCATGGTTGTCCTGATTTCCATGGCCTTGATTGTTGTTGGCCATCTGAGCTATCTGTTGAAGGGTGGCTAGGTTGGCTTGATGTTCGACTCTTTTAGCTTTGCGGTGAGAAACCAACATTTGCAAGAGTTGCAACATCGGGTCCGGGGCTGAGTTGCTTCCTCCGCAAGGCATCTGAAGATTGAGGTAGATCATGAGAAAAGAGGGAAATTTCTAAGGTTCAGGGTTTTTTGAAAAGTTTTTAAAGTTTGACTCAGATTTTTCTAGCAACTTGCTTTTCATTCATCCATTCATAGCACACAATACAAACACACACCACAACAAAGAAAAACAGATGGTTTTAAGAACCATT
The DNA here is from genome assembly GCA_030063025.1 of Avena longiglumis. Lineage (NCBI taxonomy): Eukaryota > Viridiplantae > Streptophyta > Magnoliopsida > Poales > Poaceae > Avena > Avena longiglumis. The sequence continues at coordinate 334,135,854 of CP125978.1, forward strand.
CTGTGAAACTATGATACATTGGCACCGAATACAACTCACTAACGCTAGTGCTCAAGTGCTACTACTCCTCGGAGTCAGTGTCCTCATCATCATCATCGATGAAGGTGAAGTCATCCTCATCGGTGAAGAATTCCATAGCCTGATCTTCCAGAAAGTCATCATCATTGATGAGATAGGAGTAGGGGTCTCCACGAAGGTCTTCCCCTGCATTCTCCCTCTCCTCCAACTGCATGTCTCTCTCATGGATGATCTCCTCCAAATCCGTGATCCAGTGGCGAAGACAGGCAATGATGCGCTCTTTCTTGTCGAGCTGATGGCAACGAGACTTGTGATCCTTCACTAGCATGGAGATGGTCTGATCCTTCTTATTGGAGATGGCGTACTTGTGGTTGGCGTAGGAATGGGCATTGTCCAACTCCTTCTGACGGTCATAAATCATGAAGATGAGATGGTCCAATTGACTCTTCAGCTTGTGGTGGTATGGGGCCTCCAGTGGCTGTCCCATAACATCATGCCTTGGGTAGAACTCGAAGCGGGTACCCTTGATTTGATTGATACTCTGCCCACACAGACGGGCAAGAGCTTCCTGCATTGCCCTGACCAGTCCATCGAGTCAGTTGTTCTCTCTTAAGGTGAACTGAATTCCCTCTACAGTGGTAGGTTCAATCTTTCCTCGGATACTTGCAACAACTAGCCACTACAGGTCTTCTCCATCCTGATCATTGAGCTGAGCTCCGAAGAACTCGGGGTGCGGACGCTCCAGCATCTCCGACAGCTGGACCAAGTCACGCTCAAAGATGGGATCTCCTCCATTCCACAAGTGATGAAACTTGCTATACTTCACGTCCATCTATGAGAATATAGGATGAGTAAGTTAGTAGAGTGATCAAGTTGTCAAATTTTATATACTTTGCAAGAATTTTTGAGGAACATGTTTTTTTATGAAAGAATCCAAGTGATAAGAATGGGAATAAGTTTTTGTAAATACTCACCTCCTTTGGTTTTGAAACAAAGTTTTTGATTCAAACGTCCATTCTAACTAGGGTCTCCTATAGTCAGGATGGCTCTGATACCAACTTGTCAACACCCGGATTTTTAATCCCAGATGCCTGTTATGCCATACATTGCAATCCCAGGATTACCATTTTTGCGAGACATAACAAATTTGGATATCACAGTTAGGGGTGGGCATTTGATTTTATCGGTTAATTTGGTTCGGTTTTTCGGGTTTTTCTATAATTTGGTTTCTACTAAATAGGCACCAAAATTATTTTGGTTTTCTAACTAATCGATATTTCGGTTACCGGACAATTCGGTTTGGTGTTCAGTTTTTAACCAAACGTCTGGAAATAACAAAATTGTGCCATAATTTATGTCAGATCCATACAAGCTAAACCACTCACCGGCGCACCGGAAATAACCTCCAGGTCGGCGAGGACCTGAAGCAATACATGGCTAGCTGATGTCTTGAACGCATATGTAGAAAAAGAACATAATAAGCATGATGTCTATCTTTCTCGTTCAAAAAGATGATGTCAATATTCCAAATCGTATACATTCAACAAATTGTACGTGTTGAGAGTTTATCTAAAATACATGATTATATCCGAAACAGGGAAACAATTGAAAGGCTTAAAACAAAATTTCGTGCATGTGGCTGGAGACATATGCGCATGCATGGGCTGTCCTGGCAGCTGTTGCACGCATGTCTTTTGTCCCATAAGATAGTATCTACGTACAATAATGTACAGTAATGGACGTCTGGGACAGAATCACAAATATCACAAATATATTTAGCTCTGTCACGTATATTTTTCGGTTTGTATAGTTATTTCGGTTAATATAAAGTCAAAACTGAATTGATATTTATAAATTTGGTTAATCATATTTACCAACCGAAATTAGTTTCAGCTAATTCGGGTTCGGTGTATTCGGTTTCGGTTCCGGTTAATTCAGTTTCGGTGTTCGGTTTCGATTTTTATGCCCACCCCTAATCATAGTACATCATCCATTACAAACCATACATAAGGTCTTACACAAATAAGGATCTCATGATCCAGTTCTTAATACAACTCAAGCAGCGGAATAACGTAATAGTAACGAAAGTGTGGGCGAAGCTCCATCTTCATGGTCACAGGCAATGCTGACGATGGGAGATGATCCTAGTTGTCGTAACCTTCCTGCGGTCCGTCATCCTGATACTCCTCTTCATAGTCTGGCCACGAAATAGCCAGGGACAAAGCCATGAGTACTCTTTAAGTACTCGCAACTAATACTAATAACTGAAGGGGGTTTTTGAATAGGATATACTAAGCTCTAGGGTTGTTTTTGCAAAAAAGCCAGATTTACTCTACTAAGTTCAAAAGAAAAGAAAGCTAGTTGAAAGTTTTATAACACCTAAGTGGGAACTTGAATTTCATATCACAACTCTGTTATGGTCAAGTCAAAGTCACCAATCATTTCACAAGTCATTTTGAAAACATCTGACGATAGAACAGTATGGCCACTCCAACTATCCATAACCACGGACGCGGCTATTCGAATAGTTTGACACTCTGCAGAGATTGTACACTTCCACCACAATATTCGATACATCCGTCAGGAACAATCCTGAAATGCGGATAATCAATCCTAACCTTTCAATTACACGCCCTAGTATAGGCACCTCTCCAGTGAGTTTGGCCTCCCAACCATGACCAACTGTCATCTTGGGTACTGCATAGGTGGAAAATCTTTACAAGGTAGCCTCATCTCAGACCTTGGCCGCAAGGGAATCCATACTAAGGTATATAAATTTCCAGTCAAGCCCTACCCAAATTTCGGGTATTGTGGTTGTACGGTAAAATTGGAATGGTATCGCATCCAGACAACCATCAGTTTTATAAAGGGATAAGGCTCATGCCTCAACATTTTCATCATCAAAATCATCTAGTGTTCGAGAACACATGTCAAAACATTTAAGTAGAATGACTCATCATTCTAAGGTTTTCATAACCATTTTCACCAAGTGTTCCCATCTAAAGTTGATCAAGTTTTAGGCTTTAGCACTAGCATCTATAAGTGGGGGTAGATACTAATGATGGGTAATAAACAAGTGGGGATTAGCTAAGTTCAATATCATGCCTCAGGATAACATCAAGATTATCTAACTTAGGCCAAGTTTTATGCTCTTTATGCTACCTTCAATTTTCTTTCTAGAATCTACAAGTCACTAAGTAAACTCTAAGAGAAAGCTTTGATAAAGAAAATAAAATATTTAGCTTGCAAGTAAAACTAGAATTGGGTATGAAGTGGTGTAAGATTGCTAAGTTGCAAGTGTTAGCTTGCTCAGTTAATAGCTTGCTAAATCAACTAGTAGTATTAGGCTTGCCTTGTGCAGAGCAGTGGTTGAAGTTCTCGTAGTATCCTCCTTCCTCCTCGTATCCTTGGTTGGTACTAGCGTCTATAAATAAATACGAGGTACACAATCACAAAACAATACTTAACTATTGCTAATCATCACATAAAGGTTCACACTAGGTGATCTATCATCATCACTAACAATACAAGGATTAAAACACTTGTCCCATTTATTTTATTTTGAGAAAAGTAATTTCTACTCATTGACAAACTACTTAAGATTTAATATTCTCTAAATCAAACATGGGATCATGTTGACACATGTCATCATCACATATTTCAGTACATGCGAATGTGATTTAAAGTGGTGTCACAATTTAATAAGGTTTAACATTTTATTTTATTTAATTAAAGTGACTAGAAATACCTATGTGGCATTCTTTTATTACTTGATCATTATTTCTATAATTAAACCTATATATTTTCATATATTCTGAAAGGTATGGTTAAATGTGATTTTTGAGAGCTGGAATCAACTCAAAAGCTTTTATGGTTGAATTTTGAAAAATGTTTGAATTTAGAAAAGCTTCTGCCTTGTTACTTTTACCATGGGTGATCTAAAAATATAAATGGTTTGAATCCAACGGGCTTGGATTAAGCATTCCAGTACCGTTCTAACAAAATTGGTTTCATGCATTTTGGTTTAGGGAATCGAGCTGGGTTGAATTTTGAATCTAGGTACAGAACTGTGTTTAAATTCAAATGAATAAACTTAAGTTTGAATTGCTGGGTCGCGCGGGAGATTTAACTGGGCCAGCCCACTACGCACAACGCACGATCGGGCAGGTTAAGTGGTTGTCCCCACGCGTTAGTGAGACAGTAAGGGACGAAGCGGTACGGGGTGATCTGGGGCGCACGATCTAACTCTAATCGAACGGCTCTGGTTCATCATCCATGTCGGGCAGCGCCGACGAGACAGAACCCTAGCGCGGCAGGTGGGGGTCGTGGGAGGCTCACCGGGGCTCAGGCGATGGTCGGCGACGGGGGCGAACGAAGAAGTCGACGACGGCGATCCTCCTGGTACCGGCAGCTTCTCCTAGGGCGACTCCAATCGACGGCGCCTCTCCTCCTCTGCAGCGGCAAACTCCGATGAAATTCCGGCCACCCGGTGCTCGCCTTGCTCCGGGAGTGAGTGGGTATGATCAGTGAGAGGTGGGGATTGAACTGGTGTGAAGAAAACGAGCGAGGGAGGTCTCCTTTTATATTGGCTGAAGGGGACCGACGGGTGCGGGCTGAGCTCGTCGTGGTCGACGGCATAGAGGGCTAATGGCATGGGTGACGTTAGGGGAGGTGCTGTGCTCCCTGGCAAAGCTCAACGGCATGGGGCGGTGCTGATCGGCCGAACGCGTCGACGCTCTGGGCGGGTCCGATGGCAAATTTAATGGCGCACGGGTGTCCTGGTCGCACGGCGGTGAACGGGGATGTCTGGCGGGGTGCAGGAGTGCTGGCGATCACGTACGCAAGCGGCGAGGGCGGCGCGCGGTCTGTGGGTGCTGGTCGGGCGTGGCGCACTGGCGCGCTCTCGGCTCGCACTTAGAGAGACTTGGCAAGCTCGGGCAGTGTGGTCCAGGGGCTGGCAGTGCTCGAGGCTTGGACAGGGAGTGGTGATGGACGGTGGAGTGCCTTCTAGAAATGCTTGCTAGGCTTGGTGCTTCTCCTAGCTTGCTGTCGACATGAGGGTGGCAAGTTAGGCTCGGCATGGTCACCATTAATGGCTATGCCAAGCTCACAGTGGTGCTAAGGCTTGTTAATTGGGCTAGATCATCTACTGAGAGTGTAGTGAGATCTAGAGAGGGAACAAGGTTGGCCAAATTCACTGCTCACTATAGTGCTTTTTGTTTGTTTGTTTGTTGCAAACAAGGTGTTTGATGAAATGGCCGAAAGAAATTCAAATTTGAATTTTGGATTCAAACTTGGTGGGTTTGCTAGGCACATACTAGGGAGTATCTAGTTAGTTGGATTTGTCAAGGGGCACTGGTTTGGTTGGGTTTTGAAAATGTGTGATCTTCATATATGATAAAGATTCAATTTTTACTTGTGATTTGAATGAGGTTGCCAAATGTTTCTGCAAGTTTGAAATGTGGTCTTTGCTTCACTTTTACTTGGTCTAGCAAGGGGTGAAAGGATTTGGAAAAGTTTCTGTTTGAAATCTTGGACTAGAAACACTCAAAGTGACCTAGTGAGCAAGATTGGCAAAAATGACCATTTGCCTTAATTGATTTGTTTTTTGATTTTCTATTTATTTGTTTCTAATTCGAAATGCTTTATATGATGTTATATTCATATTTAAACCATTTCTTTATATTCAGGTTAATCACACAAGTTCATTCATGCATTTATGAAATCACCACATACACACATGCATTTATGTGATTTTAATTATTCAAAGTTTTTGTTAACCCTAATTTTAGTGATTAGAGTTTGATGATCATTGTTTTATATTTTTGTGATGTTACACATGTGGGTGGAGCTCCCACTCAAAATTAAAAGCCTCCACTCACATAAACATGCTTCCACTCGAAATTCCACTCACATGCATTAAATTTCCACCAAATTTAATGCAAGCTCTCATTTAAATAGAACTCCTTTATTTATTTATTAAGAATTTTGTTAATTACTCTAATTAACAAAAATTCACATCAAACACTTTACAACATTTCAATTTCACATGTAGAACCAGTTTCAGCAATTTCAACTGAAACACTTCCAGTGTCTAGTGAAATAAATTCATGCGCTTTCCTTTTTCTTTCTCTCCCATATTATTTGCTCCAAATGGTGTCGGTATCCCTTAAGTGTGTCACCCTATGGTTCGCGAATAATGTAGACATGATCGAGACCCCTCTCCGATCAATAATCAGTAGCGGGACATGGAGATCCGCACTGACTCACACATATTCAACGACGACTTATGTGATCGTGTGAACCTTATATGAATGTACCTCAATCCCTTTGTCTCGCGATATATTACATGTCCAAGATTATATCATCGGTATCTCCATACCTAGTTTGATCTCGTTACTGACATGTACTCTTTTCTCGTTCCCATGATACAACATACTAGTGATCAAATCACTTGCTTGCAAGCTAACTAATGTGATATCACCGAGAGGTCCCAGAGTATATCTATCCGTCATCGGGATGGACAAATTCCACTCTTGATCCATGAGCCTCAACATAACACCTTCGTAGCACTAAACCCATCTTTATAGTCACCCTGTTACGGTGTGACGTTTGATGTTATCAAGACACTCTTCCGGTGTTAGTGATTGACATGATCTCATGGTTGATACGTCCAAAACGTATCTACTTTCCCAAACACTTTTGCTATTATTTCTCCTCTAAACTTGTGTGATTTGGATACAACTAACACGGACTGACCCTATTTTCAACAGAATTACCTTGATTTCTAGTTTTTTTTACAGAAAATCAACTATCAAGAAAAATCCCGAAAAATATGCCAAAAATTATATTTCACCAAAAGATCCACGGAGCTAGAAGACGAAATGGAGTGGAGGCCTGGGGGGCCCACACCCCTGCCAGGCGCGGGTGGGCCCTGCCCCGCGCCTAGGGGGTGCGGCCACCCCAGGCACCCCCTCGGGCTCCCTCTGCGCCTATAAGTTACCCCTTGACCTAAAAACACTGGGGGGTCGATGTTTTTCTAGAAAGATTTCCGCTGCGCCGCCACCACTAGAGACCAAGATTCGGAACCAGAAACTCCGTTTTGGCACCCTGCCGGGACGGAGAATTTGGGGAAGATCATCGCCATCATCATCACCAACGTCTCTCCATCAACCATCAATGTTTCCCTCATCCATGAGTGATTAATACCCCGTAGTAGGCTATGAGGATGGTAGGGATTGGATGAGTTCTATCATGTAATCGAATAAGATTGTTAGGGCATAGTGCCTAGTATCTCTATTAGTGCTATTTGACTTTGTTGTAACTTGTTGTGCTTAATGCTTGTCACTAGGGCCCGAGTGCCATGATCTCAGATCTGAACTTATTATTGAATCATTATGATAGTATTGTTTGTGATCTTACTTGCAAGTTGTGTACACATATCATTTTCCGGATCCAAAGGCCCCGAAGTGACAGAAATTGGGATAACCGGAGGGGATGGCTGTGTGTGAGGATCACATGTGTTCATGAAGTGTTAATGCTTTACTCCAGTGCTCTATTAAAAGGAGCACCTTAATTGCCAATGGTTCCCTAGAGGCCCCGCTGCCACGGGCTGGCTAGACAGAAGATGTTGTGCAAGTTCTCATTGTGAGCACATATGACTATATTTGGAGCACATGCCTAGGATTGTTTAGTACTTAGATACTTGTTATTATTTATCTGCAATGCCCTAGATCTTGTAGTTACATGTTTATACTCGTCCATGCAACGCCCGTCCATCCATCCCTATGCCTACCGCACTCGAATCCCATTGTTTACCGTTACTGTTACTATTACTCCTATTTCACTGTTGTTGTTGCTATTACAAACTGTTGTTACTGATAAACTTCTGTGAGCGAGAAATATTTCCAGGTGCAGCTGAATTGACAATTCAGTTGTTAAGGCTTGCAAGTATTCTTTGGGTCCCCTTGTGTTGAATCAATAAATTGGGTAATACTACCTGCGAAGACTGTTGCGATCCCCTATACTTGTCGGTCATCAAGACTATTTTCTGGCACCGTTGCCGGGGAGCATAGCTTTATTTGTAAGTTTACTTGGATCTATTATTGTTCACTGCTACTCCTTTCATCATGGGGAAGTCTCATGATAGAAAGCGATACGTCGGAAACGTATCTATAATTTTTGATGCTCCATGCTTGTTTAGTATCTACTTTGCTTTACTTGTCCACACTTTGAGGTGATTTTTACATATTTCCTGGTACTAACCTACTAACAAGTTGCAACAGTGCCAGATGCCTATTTTCTGTTGTTTTTGGTTTCAGAAAAGTTGGTAAAGAAATATTCTCGGAATTGGACGGGACAAACGTCAAAGTCAATTCCTTTCCATAGGGAACAAGAAGTCAAGAGGGGATCCAGGGGGCTATACCTATCCCAGGCGCGGGAGGGCCCTGCCCCACGCCTTGCTAGTGTTTGAGGCCCCTGGCCGCCGCCTCGGCCTCCCCCTTTGCCTATAAGAAGCCCCCGATGCAGAAACCATGAGTACCCGATCAAAAATCCACGAAACTGTCTGTAGCCACCGCCACCATCGTCCCTAGATCAGGGAGGGGGATCTGAAGTTCTTCCCGGCACCCTGCCGGAGGGGAGATCATCCCGGAGGACTTCTCTCCGGTATGATGCGTGCGTAGTTCCACCTTGTACTATGGGTCCATGTAGTAGCTAGATGGTTGTATCTCCTCCTTTGTGCTTTCATGTATAGATCTTGTGAGCTCCGTTCATGATCAAGATCTAATCTATTTGTAATCATGCATGTTGTGTTTGCGGGGATCCGGTGGATATTGAGATTATTATGTTGGTTTGATTAATGATTTTGTCTTTATGATTATATCATGTCTGTGTTGTTTGTGATCTTGCATGCTCTCCGTTGTTAGTATCTATATTGGCCAAGTAGTTGCTAGTGACTCCAAGAGGGGGTATTTATGCTCGATAGTGGGTTCATGCCTCTAGTTTCCAACGGAAGTGACAATAATCTCTTCGGTTGTAGATGTGGTGTTGCTACTAGGGAGAAAACAACGGTATCTTGTTCATGGAACATGTGGACTGTTTACCTTACACACTTTGCTTAAAGCAGTTATCTGTTGCTTGCAACTTAATACTGGAGGGGGTTCGGATGGTAACCTGAAGGTGGACTTCTAGTCATAGATGAAGTTGGATGGCGGTCTATGTATCTTGTTGTATTTCCCAATCGAATCTCATAGGATCTTTCTGACTAGTAATTGCATTGTTATGCCTTGCTCAGTTCATGTCAATTGACCTGCTATAATTTGTTTACCCTTCATGCCATGTTGTTTATCTATGGAGAGCACCTCTAGTGAACTATGGACCCCGGTCCAATCTTTACCATTGATACATCTTCCACGGTTACTTGTTTACTTGCTGCAAACCATTACCTTCCACACCATACGTTTAATTCTTTGTTACAGCAAACGAGTGAGCTTGACAACCTCACTGATTCGTTGGGGCAAAGTCTTGAGTTTGTGTTGTGCAGGTCTCCGTGTTGCTTACAACACATGTGTGACATTTCCTTCCTCCTACTGGTTCGATAACCTCGGTTTCTTACTGAGGGAAACTTGCTGTTATGCTGCTTCATACCTTTCTCTTGGGGTTTCCAAGAAAGCGTTCCACGACAAGTGCTGGGCTCCATCAAGCTATTTTCTGGCATCGTTGCCGGGGAGGCTAGGGACGTCTTCACTAGGGGAGTCCTTCACTTCCTTTCCCTTTACTTAGTTTTTAGTTTGCTTTGTTTCTTTTGCCTAGTTTTGTTTGCCTCTTTCCAAAAAACCCAAAAAAATTAGTTTAGTTTAGTTTGGTTTGCTTGCTTTATTCAAAAACACAAAAAATTAGTTCTACTCTAGTTATCACCTTGCTCTAGCTCACCATGTTGCTCCCCAAGTTCTCCCTGAAAGATCTTCCTATAGGTAGTGTGTTCGCACACGAACACGTCACCGTGTACCCTCGGCGCTGAGCGCGATGCGCGGCAGCACGCGCCGAGGGAGGCTCGCCAGAAGCGCGATACGCAAGACAGTCCAGCGGGCGCTTTAAGACCCGAAACCCCGCTCGCCCGGGAGGGACCTCGTCTGGGCAGCGCGGCGCCTATGGGCTGCCCTAGGTCGGCCTAACCACCCCTCAGACCTCGTGGATTCGCAGCCTCCAATCTTGAAGAACGAGAAAAAAGATACAAGGGAGAGGAATAAAAAGTAGATGAACACGAAAAAGTAGTAGATTTGTTTGTTCGATTGGTGTTGTTTCAATCGGCCGTCACCCCTCGTGTATATAAGGAGCGGATGGACTTTTCGTGCAAGAAAGAAGGCTGGATCCACGTCCAAAACCCTAGTTGGGGTCCAACTCGAACAAGCAAACTCGAAATTTGTGTAACTGTTCGGTCAAAAACTTGTATGTACCTTCTAGACCACTTTTGAGATAGTAAACAAGCTCAGATCAAAATGTTGTAATAAGCAAAGTTGTTCATATCGAAAATACGAAAAACTTTAATGTTTTGCACTTTTTCATATGACCTGATATTCATGGCCTTTTCCCCTGGTTTTCGTATCAAATTCGGATTGTGACTGAATGAATTTAACTCAATTCGGCCATATTTTAAATCTAGAGGTCGTATACTTGCTCGGCTGAAGATGGTTCCAAAAGCAAAGTTGTTCGTCTCGAAAATCTTAACAACTTTCATTTTTACCACTTGTTTATCCGAGTTGATCTTGACTACTCAATCTTGGTCGTAAACAGATAAGTCAATCAAGCATTTTTCAGACGAATTTCGGACTTCCGTCCACGCCAAAGGTGAGACAAGGTCTGTGGTCCAGCGACCACCCGGTCCCGTCTGTGCTAATTCGGTCTCTGGCAGTATTTTGGCTCTAAATTTTGCATACTAACTCAGATTAGGATAATTCAAAAAGAAAAGTTGATTGTTTCGACAAGATGTACAACTTTCATGTTCGGAACTTTTTCATTTGAGTTCATATTGAAGGAGTCATAGTTGAAGCATCCATATATCAGTCTGCAAATCTTCTCTGGACACTAGCATATATCGGCTATTAAGCCTAATCATGTTTTGACTTGATATGTTGTCTCTTTCATTATGATTAATATTCCTCGTAGTGGACCATTCCGAGTGCGTGTCTCTCGCCATTTGCCTTGATTAGCTACGAGCCTAAAACGAGTGCCAACACATGTCCCCCTATTTTTTGGCAGAGCTTGCGTGTCAGAAAATAACTTGCTTCACTTTTAGTCTAAGGACGATGTCAACACTCCATCGGCCACCGGTTGTCTTATGGCAATAACTCTATATCGGCCATTTTCTGTCTAGATTTGTTGCCACTTGGGTATAATATCTTCAAATGATTTGCATTGAGAACAACCACTTCATCTTGAATATCACAATTTTCTTTGAACAACTCCCATAATGATCCTCGCCTGGTCTTCATCCAAGTGCTCAAGAAGAATATCACCAACCATTAGGCAATAAAGATCATTACCTTAAAGAGTATTTGAACACATGAACTGTCATGTTCACTCTTTAGTTCAGATTTTCATGTAATAAACATTGGATTTCCTTTGTTGTTCTCCTTCACCAGCACTAGATCTTTCATTAGCGGCCGAAATGGTGGTCTCCAATCTGGCCTTACCTGGGGATGAATTCCATGGCATAGGCATTAATAGTGAAATATAATAATATGGACGATGTGTTGGCCAAAGTTTTGGATAGTGATACCGAATTCTTTGGCATGATTGCTTGTTGGCTTTATTCTTTTTGTTCTCCACTCTTGCTTCCCTTATTATGACAGGATTTCACACATCTTCCTTGCCTTGAGGGTTTACTTTGAGAACCCATGCCATGTTTCTTTTCTTCAGCTCCCCGGCTCTAAGCCGATATAGCTTCCTCTCCTGCCAATGTGATAAGCCGAGTGGGAATCACGGCTGTGTTTTTCTTTCACAGAATGGCATGATTTTATTAATCTTGGGCACTTTTGACTTGGATTGTTTGGACTCGACGATTGGGACATTGAAAGTTACTCGCTTCACTTCCTTTCCCTTAGTAGCCAATGTCAATTCCGCTGGCTTTTCATTATTTGGAGTCGAGTCTGAAACAACACACTTGCGTCCATATTTTTTGATTCGGTATACTTGCTTGACCACCTCCTTCTTTACCCATGAACTCCGGACCAATTATTTTCTATTAAAACGGTCTTTGACATGTGACTGCTGATCAATCGACCTTCTTGGAGCTGCATAATTTGGGTGAGATGATCTAGAATTAGATGGATAACGTGCCCATGAAGCATACCTTTCCCATGATGGATATGAATAAAAATTAGCATATGAAGGTATCCATGACATTGGCATTGGTGGCCCAAAAGGAGGAGACGAATTTGTTGCATTGAATTTCTCCTTTCGCCAATCCCTGTCTTTAGAACTTTGCCTTGGGGTGATCTTGATGCTTTTACACTACTTGGTCGATAAGAAATTTTTGCTTCACTCTCTTTTTTATATTTTTCCAGCAACTGTGCGAAAGTGACTTTTGGTTTTCTACCATTGTTCTTATTGTGGCCTTTGTCTTTTTGAGCTTTGCACGCATCAATATTCGAATTTTGTTGTTGCCCCCGGTGCTTGATGCCTTCATTGTAGCTTCAATGGAACTCTCGCCTTCAAGAACATTTTCAATATGCTCTTCAACAATCTCTTTGCTTGGAAGCTTGATCCCATCATCCTTGGTGTGTACCTGCTCCTCATTGTATGAATCGGCTATAGGCAGCCGATGCAATGTTGTTTGGCCATGAAGACCAATCAACATATATTCCTCATCAATTTGTGTTTCAACAAATTCCAATCGTCCTTTATTAACAGCCGATTGTACTATTTGATGAAACGTGTTGCAACTCTCTATACTATGATCGAACAAATCATGCAACTTGCAATACATTCGTCCTTGTAATGATGGCTCAGTATTATGATCAAGAATTCTATCATAATCGATTTTCAACAATGTATCAAAGATATGATCACACATACTCAAACTGTAGGTACACCTTTTATCTTCTAACCGATCTTGTTGCGAGAACGGCTTTGCAATTGAGCAACCGAATTGTTCAGATTTCACATCATCCAATTCGTCTATGCATTGTTTTTTATACTTCTCTTCTGATGTACTTGAATACAAAGTTATACTGCATCGGCTTTACCAAGATACAATAACCTTGGCTTTAGGTTTCTCAAACCAAACATATTAAAACACATATGTCTCACTTGAGACCAAATGTTAGCCAAGTATGAAATAAACAAAGCTACCCATGTAGATATAAAATGAAAATGAAACGATGGGGAAAACTTTGGTTGTAATAGTTTGTTACTATCGGTCTCTCTAAATGGCACAATGTGTTGACCGATATGTTCTGTAAAAATTATATTTCTAAGAAATAGATTACCTCTCTCGATTGGTATTTTATAGCTTATGAGAATTTTGCTAACAGATGTATCAATAATAAAGTCTTGACCAAATTAGAATATAAGTAAATTATTTGCTAGATGTACCTCTTTGAAGAAGTTGGAATCGTGTGATGATCGGAAGTCCTGAACAATATCTTGCTCGGCCTCTAGATAATTCTCCAACGCCTTGCCTTCTTCCTTTTCTGGATTTTGTGCCTCTTCAATTTGATGTGCTTCATCAACCGAACATTGTTCGGCTATACCTTGTTGTTGTTGTTGATGTTCACAAATTTCTTTGGCACGATACCCATAGGGCAACATGTAAGCTCCTTTACATCCAGAAAAGTCAAGCATGTCAGTTTTGCTAAGCTTTCCATGCTCTTGATCAACGAAGCTTGCTTCTTCTGATTCGATAAATTCAACATATGTATCTTCTGATTCGGCTTTTTCAATAACCGAATTAGCCATACTTGACGAATCATTGATGTTTTCTTCATGAATTTTACTAGAAAACAAAGCTTCTTCTTTTTGTCTCAGCATAGCAGAGGTTTCAACTTGATTGCTGCATGGAGGACATGAATTGATTCCTTCAGCTTGAGTAGTATTTTCTTGATGGTCCTTTCCAAGACTTGCAAGAAATTGCTGCAGTTCTTTCTCTTTAAGTTTTTTATTATATGCTTCATGATCCTCTTTCAACTTCTTTTCAAGTGCTTCAAACTTCTCATCACGCTTCTTCTTGAGTGTCTCAAATAACTGGAGATGTTCCTCCGATAAATCATTAAACGTAATGACCTTATCGGCATTAACCTCAGTAACACATGATTGCCCCCTAATGCTTTTAGTTTCTTTCGACAATGTAGTGTTGCCGAAACTTAGCAATTGAGAATGGAAAAACCTGATATTGTTTGCCTTGCGCTCCTCTTCACGCTTCTTGTTGTATGACTTATAAGCTTGTATTGTAGCAAGATCATGGGGCCTCTCTTCTAGTTCTCGGTGAAGAGAATTGAGCTTTTTGAACTCAACTGCAAGTTTTTCCTTCCAATCATTTGTTCCTGCATAATAATGCCCCCCAATACGTTTTGTATTTTTCGGCAATGAGGTGTCACCGAAACTTTGCAATTGTGTGAGGGACGTATCATACGCTACAGTACTAGATAAAGGCACATTAGCTCCTACTGACTTTCCACTTATTCGGCTATAACCATTATAAAGGTGTGGAGCCGAATTATGAATATCACTAGTTGCATATGGTGCTGAATAATTACTAACATAAGGTGTAGCATATGATAATTGTGAGTAATTGGGCAAATAACTAATTGTAGCATGTCCAATTTCCCTATCCATCAGCATGTTTGAAGGTGAACCTAGAGATTGCAAGTTATTTGCCGATGAATATAAAGATGAAACACTTGGTTGCATGCCATTGAAATTTCTAAAATCATGTGTTTCATGCGGATTAACATAATTCATCATGTTGTTCATCATCATATGAATTTCTGGGGTTGCCGATGCATGAGAATTCGAATTTACATGTTGCAAGTTACTAAGATGAGTTGAAGCATGTAGGTTATTTTGCATCGGCTTTTGCACATAGTAAAAACTAGGGCTAGCCGATATAGTACACATATCAAAAGATCTAGCAACATCAATATAAGAGTAATCTGCATCTACGTAGGAAGATTGAGGATTCATGATACTTTTGTAGATTGCAGCCTCTTGATGACGCTCTCTTCGTAGCAAGAACGGGCTGGAGACCGTTCGAAGCTTTGGTCCCCAGCGGATTCGCCAAAAAGTGTGTTCACACATGAACACGTCATCGTGTACCCTCGGCACTCAGCGCGATGCGCCGCATCACGCGCCGAGGGAGGCTCGCCGGAAGCGCGATACGCAAGATAGTCCGGCGAACGCTTTTGAGACCCGAAACTCCGCTCGCCCTGGGGGGCGTCTGGGCAGCGCGGAGGCTATGGGCTGCCCTAGGTCGGCCTAACCACCCCTAGGACCTCGTGGATACGCAGCCTCCAATCTTGAAGAACGACGAAGAGCAAGAAGAAAGATACAAGGGAGAGAAATAAAAAGTAGATGAACACGAAAAAGTAGTAGATTTGTTTGTTCGATTGGTGTTGTTTCAATCGGCCCTCACCCCTGGTGTATATAAGAAGTGGCTGGACTTTCCGTGCAAGAAATAAGGCTGGATCCACGTCCAAAACCCTAGTTGGGGTCCAACTCGAACAAGCAAACTCGAAATTTGCGTAACTGTTCGGTCAAAAACTTGTCTGTACCTTCTAGACCACTTTTGAGATAGTAAACAAGCTCATATAAAAATGTTGTAAAAAGCAAAGTTGTTCGTCTCAAAAATACGAATAACTTTCATGTTTTGTACTTTTTCATATGACCTGATATTCATGTCCTTTTCCCCTTTTTTCGTATCAAATTCGGATTGCGACCGAATGAATTTAACTCAATTCGGCCGTATTTTAAATCTGGAGGTCGTATACTTGCTCGGCTGAATATGGTTCCAAAAGAAAAGTTGTTCGCCTCGAAATGAAAAGCTGAACAACTTTCATGTTTATCACTTTTTTATTCGAGTTGATCTTGACTGCTCAATCTTAGTCGTAAACAGATAAGTCAATCAAGCAATTTTCAGAAGAATTTCAGACTTCCGTCCACGCCAAAGGTGACAAGGTCTGTGGTCCAGCGACCACCTGGTCCCGTCCGTGCTAATTCGGCTTTTGAAAGTATTTTGGCTCTAACTTTTGCATACTAACTCGGATTAGGATGATTCAAAAATCAAAGTTGATTGTATCGACAAGATGCACAACTTTCGTGTTTGGAACTTTTTAATTGGAGTTCATCTTGAAGGATTCATAGTTGAAACATCCATATATCAGTTGCAAATCTTCTCTGGACACTAGCATAAATCAGTTATTAAGCCTGATCATGGATTGACTTGATATGGTGTCTACTTGATGATGATTAATATTCCTCATAGTGGACCATTCCGAGTGTGTGTCTCTCGCCATTTGCCTTGATTAGCTACAAGCCCAAAACGAGTGCCAACATAGTGGCTCCATAATTGGGAAAGATAATATTGAAGAATTCTTTAATTATGTTAGCAAGCATGAGGATATTGAGGATAAATCTATAGCAGATCTTTCTCCTAATTATGAGATTGTTGTAGCTTCTTTAGTTCATATGTTGGAGGCTAGTTTTGTTAGCCTTAACCCCTTCATACAATTCTTGTTCCTAAAACTAAAAGAAGAAAAGAATGCTGAAAAGAGAGAATTCATCCTTGAAACTTTATCAAAAGAATTTCATGATGTTGCTAGGGAGGCCAAAAAAGTTTTTGAGCGTTTCAATATGCTAGGCTCAAGTGTAGATGTTGTGGATATTTCTGATAAAACTAAGCCTAGAGAAGAATTTAAGATACCCATACCCTTTAAACATGTTGGAATGCATAAAGCCTTTGAAAAGAAATTTGATTGGGTTGCTCCTGAAAATCTTTTTGATGAAAGTAGTAGACCAAAGAGAGATTAGAAGGGATCCTCCAAAACCCATTTGGATGAGATACCTTTCATAGTTGAAGACTTTGCAAGTATGGATGTTAATGCTTCTTCATTTGAAAATACTTGATTCTTCTTGCTTCTTGTGCCTAACTTAAAGGCGTTAAAAAAAAGTACTTGTTGGGAGATAACCCAAGATTTTCCTTGAGTCTTGGAAGTTATTACTTCAGTAATGACCTCTCCTTATCCTTTTTGTTTGCTTTTTGTCCAAGAATGACCTCTAATGAGAGGGAAGTAAGATTTGGTGAACTGCTGTCCCGAAACAGATTTCTGTCCTCCATAAAAAAATTTGGGACGAGTCTCTGTAACTCGGATTGACCTCAAAATTTATGAATAAATCCCCCAGTATGTTAGATAACTTTCATTAGTTCAACACTTTTTGATTTGAGCAACAGAATATGTTCTACAAAATCGGTTTCTACCTGCTGGTCTGTTTTGATAGATTTCTGCCATTATTTGGATTTGCTTCTTATTGATTCATTTTTTAGTTCTTTTTAGGTGAATGGATCTTTTTAAAGGAGTTACTATAGCTTGTGTTTTTAGTAAAAAGCCTTGCTGTTTCAAAGCTTTGTCAGTGGTCTAATATCTTTTGAATACACTAATGTTGCTAATGAAGATTGTGTGAAGTTTTATTATGAAGGAAAATTTCAGGTGTAGAGAGAGAATGATGCAATAAGATGAAGAATGGACAAAATATCAAGCTTGGGGATGCCACCATGGTGTCACCCAAAGAAATATCCAAGAGGTACAAGCGTCAAAGCTTATGGATGCCCAAGGCATCCCCTTCTTCATCAATAAAAAGCTCACGTCTGTCTAGGCACTTCGTTTTTATTGTTTCATGCATGGTTGTGTTGCTCTTGAAGCGTCTTAGTTTTACTTTGCTTTGCTTAGGTTGTTTAGTTTGCTTGAATAAAGTAGTTTGGACCCTCGTTCTCGCTGTGTTGTTTTGCAAATAAGTTTGCTTGGTGTTGGAAAGGAGTAGAAAGTTCTTGCTTGAAGTGCAAAGAGGAGCTTGCATTGACTGTGAATTAGACTTTAGCATGATATGATAGGTGTTGTTTTGGCATTATGCTTAGTGGTTATTACTGTAGCATGTATTGTTCCAAACAATTGGGATTGCTTAGTGTGCCTTTAAGAAATTATGCATTGTTTTAGCATGCAAAAGCATAGTATTGTGGTATTCTCCTTTGATGCTTTGCTTGGGTTGACTTGGCACATGCTTACACCATATTATGACTCTCACAAAGTCACCACTAGCCTCTATGATCATTTAGTCCTTGACTTGTAGTACCACTCTTTGCTTTGATTAGTATGCTTTGTTTCACTGCATGTTTATGGCCATTATTGCTCTCTTAGTTGGTTGCTCCCAGTCTTTTGCTAGCCTCCACTTGTATGAGTAAGTTTTACTCATGCTTCCAACTCCCAAGAAACCAAGTTATTACACAGTGTCCACTATAAACTCCTATGCATGGTGTGTTACACCATTCCAAGTATATTCTTGTTTTCAGCTATCTTCCAATTAAAAACTATTTTGTTATGAGAAAACTTAGTGATTAAAGCCCACACGAACTTGATGGCACACTTTATTCTTTGCCCCTAATAAACTTGAACCATTGTGACAACTTTGTTGTATATGCTTGCACTTATAAGTTGGAATTAGCAGAACCGTGTTGTCACGGGGAACGTTTTCAACATTGCACTTGTACTTTGTACTCAGTTGATATCATGCTCTTTTGTTTATGGATGCCACCGGTGTGAAATAAAGAGGGAACTTGTAAGTCCATGGAGTTTGTATCTGGTGTTAGAGAAACGCCTGGGCCGCTAGCCTAAGCCATGCCTAATCATGGAAGAAACTTGCAACATCACCATAATGAGCTATCTATGAAGCATCCTCAATAAAAAGCTATGCATATGGTAAATAAAAAGATTGCTGAGATGCTCATTGTCTGCTTGCCTTGTTAGTTTGGTTATGGGAAAGCTCCTGTACCATGTGCAAGGGGTACCCCGTTGGCGGTTCTCAATGATATGCAAATACTTACAGTGACAAGAACTTACCTAGACCCAAAGTTGAGTACGCATGAGGTGTGGCCCTCGTATTCAAGGGACTTGAGATTGCCAACTTATACTTCGTCAAGCATATACTCCACCTTTGCCACTTTAACCTTAACCACTTCAAGATGCTTATGATAGGGGCAATGAGGGTTGAAAGATAACAAGTACCATAATTTTGGAAGCTCTTTTTGAGACTTGTAATCCCTGCTTCCTTTACAAAAAGGCCTTTCTTCCACCACTATTGAGTCTCCACCTTCTACCTTTAGGCACCATTAAGAGAGCATAGTTGTCATTATGTGTGCAGTGTTCCAAATCTTATTGATTGATGCATATTGTGATATTACTTGTTCTTGTGCTATTTGTTTCTAGTCACCCTTGTGAACTTTGTAGGTGTCCTATGCATCTATATTGCTACTCTATGAGGGACAAGCCGATTGCCACTATGCTATGTTTTCTGTATGTGAAACAAACAAATGTTTTTCAATGCATGTTATTCATGATCTTTGTTTGTAGCATGTCATGTTGCATGCATAGTTACTATGTACTATTGTTAGAACTCCATCTTTCATGCACATGTTTAGAGTTCTTTGATCCCAGCTTTCAATGCTTGAAAATGGTTGGATCTTTATTGTGAGGGTGCATGTCACCTCAAAAATTATTCTGTTTATCACTTACCTACTCGAGGACGAGTAGGAGTTAAGCTTGGGGTGTTGATATGTCGGATACGTATCTATAATTTTTGATGCTCCATGCATGTTTAGTATCTACTTTGCTTTACTTGTCCACACTTTGAGGTGCTTTTTACATGTTTCCTGGTACTAACCTATTAACAAGTTGCAACAGTGCCATATGCATGTTTTCTGCTGTTTTTGGTTTTAGAAAAGTTAGTAAAGAAATATTCTCGGAATTGGACGGGACAAATGTCAAAGTCAATTCCTTTCCGTGGGGAACAAGAAGTCCAGAGGGAAGCCGGAGGGGCCATCCAGGGGGGCTAGACCCACCCCAGGCACGGGTGGGCCCTGTCCCGTGCCTGGCTAGGGTTTGAGGCCCCTGGACGTCGCCTCGGCCTCCCCCTTCGCCTGTAAGAAGCCCCCGATGCAGAAATCCTGAATATCCGATAAAAAATCCATGAAACCGTCTATAGCCGCCGCCACCATCGTCCCTAGATCGGGGAGGGGGGATCTAAAGTTCTTCCCGGCACCCTGCCGGAGGGGAGATCATCCCGGAGGCCTTCTCTCCAGTATGATGCGTGAGTAGTTCCACCTTAGACTATGGGTCCATGTGGTAGCTAGATTGATGCAGCCCGTCCTACCACCGCTACTACATCTACTCCCACAAGCTCCCCAAGTGGACCCATGACTCGCGCCCAAACCAAACTCCTTCAAGCTAAGGTGAACTCGCTCCTCTCCTTGTGTGACTTCGATACACCTTTGGATGGCCTTCTACTTCATACCCATACCTTGTGCATCATCAGGTACGAAGATAAGAACCCACAGGACGGAGGAGCACCAGCCGAAGAGACCAAACGCTCTCGCCATGCCACTACCGGACCTGACGACCGGTACTACCGCTGGGCGGCACTACCGCCCAATGCTACCGCCAACAACAGAAGGCCCCGGAGCTGCCCAAATGCTCTCTGTCACTGGCGGTACTACCGGCCCCGGATCCGGTACTACCGGGCCCCGGTACTACCGCCCCCTGCTACCGCCACCAACAGAAGGCCCCAGCGCAAGTCCCAGGACGACAAGCGGTACTACCGGCCTGGAAGCGGTACTACCGCATGACCGGTACTACCGGTCGAGCTGGACCGGTACTGGGACTGGAAAACTGAACGTGTTAATTGACGCCTTGTAACCCCCTCTATATTTCGCTATTTGTTCCCAAACTACCCCTGTTTATGTGGTTGGTCTATATATAGCCCCCCACCCTCTATTGTAAACCCTAGACTTGGATAATAATAGATATTAAGGAAACCCTTTGAGGACTTATATCTATTGGTCTCATGCTCCTACCAAGGAGCACCGGATTATCCACCCCCCTCTTGGATCTTGCCTAGTGCGTTCAAGTTGTACAAGGCCTTGGGTTCTCGGTTTCTCGGCCCCAAGTCGTCAAGATCTCACCAAGCACCTCATCCCCCGTTGTTGGCGTGGAGAGCGAGCTTCGCCCAACACCGATCCTAGAGATTATGTTGGACCGGTTGCCACCGGTGTGAGGAGTAGGCGTGTATCGTGTTTTGGTGTGTGTGTTCGTGGTTTTCATCGCTTTCCTCGATTTCATCCCCCGACCACCCCTTTCCCCTCGTTTCTTGTGGAATTCGTGAAAGATCGGGCCAACCCCAGGGTTACCCCCTAACATATTGGTATCAAGAGCACGGTTGATCACGAATTTCCACCCAATTTTTCTTTTATCCGCCTCAAAATCGAAAATCCCACCAAAAAGAGCCCCAATTTGCCTTCGGATCGATCTCTTGATTTGGTGCGTTTTTCGTGGTTTTGGTCCATAGATCTGTTGCTTTGGGAGTCGATATATAGCCCCTATTGTTCCTAGCCAGCCTTTCGGTCAGATTTCCCACGGATTTGAGGTTTGTGTCAAGTGGATCTCGTTTTCGTTCGTGTTCTGTCACCAGCGGTACTACCGCCCGTTCCAAGCGGTACTACCGCCGTCCGGTACTACCGCCCATAACAAGCGGTACTACCGCCGTCCGATTACCATTGTACCAGCGGTACTACGCCCGATGTGAAGGTTTTTCCTTCTTCTTGACACCTCATTTTCGCTTGCTGACTTTCCCCCTTTAGCTTGTTCGTGTCTCGTGTGTTTGTCGCCATCTTAACACAAGCTTCCGCATCAACGTCACCCGCGCTCCTCGGCACCGCGACACTCGAACATCATCCACCACCAACGGTTGCAAGCCATCAACAATACCAAAGGTATAACTTGCACCACCTTGACAACCCCCATATCTTCCTTTGTGTGTATCTATCCTATGAGAGCAACTCATTTTGTGTTTGTCTAAGCATTGTGCACTTGCCTTCGGAAAGTGAGAGTGTGAGGCCAAATACAAAAGCTAACATAGTAGCATAGAAAGGGAGAAAAAGGAAAAGAATCAAAAAAAAAAGAGAAAAAGAAAAATATACATAGTCTCCCAATACAAAGAGAATACCAAGCTTGTAAGCCAAGAAAGAGAGAAAAAAAGAGCGCACCAAGGCAAGTGCACAAATCTATTGCTTATCCTCTTTTGGCAAACGAGTTGTGGTCTCTCCTTGAGTTGGCACGACAACCGAGCGTAGTCTTCGTTAGGACCTTTTGTGCTCATTTTCATAGTCGTGCTAACCCCGTTTTTCTCCACGTGTGTGTTTTCCGTGTTTTTGTAGATCGTATCCTTTTGCTCTTGATCTTTGGTTCTTTACCACGTAGGACAATAACCTTTTGCTTGGATCGTTTCGTTTGGTTTCCCACAATCCTAACCTTCCACCAAAAGCTTTCGAGAGTTGTAGCATCTTTGTGTGTGAGTTTCTTGCCATTTCACTTTGCACGCTTTTCGATCATTGGTGTGGCAATTGGTTTGATATAATCTCCAAGGTGAGGTAAAAGGCTAACTCTCCACACCCTTTCTCTCCATATACAACCCTTGCTGGCTTTGCATTATGGACAGGCATGGAGAGCCATCCCAACCATCACCACCTCCGGAGGATGATA
Source organism: Avena longiglumis (assembly GCA_030063025.1). Taxonomy (NCBI): domain Eukaryota; kingdom Viridiplantae; phylum Streptophyta; class Magnoliopsida; order Poales; family Poaceae; genus Avena; species Avena longiglumis. The sequence goes on from CP125978.1 coordinate 334,158,671, forward strand.
ACCAATTCATGACAAGATGGGACCATTGGAAGGTCCGAGGAGAATTCAAATACCGTTGTGAAGCTCTCGAGCGGCGCCAAGATGAATAATTTAGCGAGGCCCGTGTGGAATTCAAGAACATCGACAACCGCTTCGAAGAAGTCCATGGCCAAATGCATGCCATGCAACACAACCTCGGTCATCAAAATGAAGCTCTTGGTCGTGCTCTCGCTTCAACGGATGAGAAGCTTCAACGCATCATTGATGGACTCGCAAGGCCACGCTCGCGCGAATCAAGCTCATCTCGGCACTCCTCAAATGAATCAAGTGCACCTCGCCGTCACGCTTCAAGGCACCGGGATGGACCTGTTCTTCAATCCATGAGCTCTTCATGGCGGTACCATCTCCGTCACGCCAAACGGCAAGCTATGATGGTGACCTCTCCGCAAGACCTCCAAGGCGCGAAGCGAACCAGCCAAAACCAAGGGAACTTGTGATTCAACAAGAGCAACCTCGCATGGACCACCAAGGCCATCGACGTCGACATGCCCCTTCAACAACAAATGAAGCATCCGAAGAGGACGAACAAGATCACCGGCGACGTGAAGCACTCGAAGATCCGCCAAGGCGTCATCATCGACATGATCGTCCACGTCGGCACCATGATGGTCAGGACGAGCCTCCCCTACACCAAGAAGAAGAAGAGCAGCCCGTTGCGCATGCGGCTCGACGTCCTCCTCGCCACATGGCGCAAGCCAATGCTCCTCGGCATCAACCACGACAAGAACAAGAGCAAGCTCCCCAAGCTCGTCGTGAGGACCATCAACCTCCTCCTCGTCCTCAACCGCGTCACCAAAATGAGCAAGCTCCCCAAGCTCGTCGTCAACACCAAGTTCCACCACCAAACGCGGCACCTCAACAACCGCAAGAGCAACGCAACAATCACCAAGCAAGACATGATAGCTCGGATGATGATGATGATGACCGCCCAAATAATGGCAACCGACGCAACCGGAACCGCAATGGAGAAGAAACTTTCGGCAAGCTCAAATTCACCATGCCCAAGTTCACCGGTTCCAATGAGCCCGAGGAATATATCTCGTGGGAACTCAAGGTCGACAAGATCTTCCGCATGCACAATTATAGCAATGAGAAGATGATGGCCATGGCATCCCTCGAGTTTGATGAGTATGCCAACCTTTGGTGGGAACAAGTCCAACTCGCTCGCGAAGCAAAAGAAGAGCCTCCAATCGCAACTTGGCAAGATATGAAGGCTCATATGAGATCCCTCTTTGTTCCGTCGCACTACACGCGTGACCTCTTCAACAAGCTTCAAACGCTTAGTCAAGGGACAAAGACCGTGGAAGAGTACTTCAAGCAAATGGAGCTCAACATGATCCGTTCCAACATCGAAGAGCGAGATGAACAAACAATGGCACGCTTCCTCAATGGCTTGAACCATCCCATCAAGCGCATCACCGAGTTCCAAAAGTACAACAACATGGTTGATCTTGTGCACATCGCATCCAAGGCCGAGCGCCAAGTGCAAGAGGACATCAAGTACAACAAGCCAAAGACGTACTTCACCTACAAGAAAGCGCCAACCACTACTCCAACAACACCAAGTGGAAGCTCCTCAAGTACAACCAAGCTTCCCTTCAAGCCAACTCTTTCCCAAGGAAAACAGCCCACAAGTGGCAAACACACAAGGGATGATCAATCATTCCGTGGTGAATGCTACAAGTGTGGAGGCAAAGGGCACAAGTCGAATGCATGTGGAAACAAGAAAGTTTTGTTCATCCATGACAACGGCGATGAAGAATACTTGAGTGAAGACGAGTTTGATGCAAGGGTCAAGGAAGCCATGGAAAGGCAACATTTGGAAGAAGACCAAGAACTTCTTGTGTGTGAGCATGACGCAAGTCCATCGCTTGTGGTCACAAGGGTCTTGACTACCCAAGCCTATGAAAATGAAGACCAACGCTCGAACATCTTCCAAACTCGGGCCGGCATCAATGGGAAGTCCATCAAAGTTGTCATCGATGGTGGGAGTTGCCACAACCTTGCAAGCACGGAATTGTGTGAGAAACTCAATCTCACCCTTAATCCGCATAAACACCCCTACCATATCCAATGGCTAAGTGACCAAGGATCCGTCAAGATCAAGCACACCGTCTCGGTGACGTTCTCAATTGGGCACTACAAGGACACGGTGGAGTGTGACGTGGTCCCAATGACGGTTTGCCATATGTTGCTCGGAAGGCCGTGGCAATATGACAAGCGTGCTTTGCATAATGGTCACTCAAACACTTACACCTTCAAATGGCTTGATAAAACTTGTGTGTTGCAACCAATGACTCCTAGCCAAATAATTGCGGACAATGCAAAGGCTTTAGCGAGGGCGCAATACACAAAAACACCTTGTGAGCAGAGTGGTGAGCGAGAGAACCACACCAAAGTGAGTGAGAGCTACAAGCCAAACTCGAGTGGAAAAACTAAGAGTGTTCTTCTTGCCACCAAAAGTGAGATGAGAGAAGTGCGGAACAACCCATCCATCTTGCACTATGTCCTTGTATGCAAGGGACTAGCGCAAGGAACTAACGACTTGACAAATGTTCCTCCTTCTTTGATGGCTATTTTGCAGGAATTCCAAGATGTATTTCCCGAAGAACTGCCTCATGGCCTTCCTCCTCTTCGTGGAATCGAGCACCGCATCGACCTAATACCCGGCGCACCACTCCCAAATCGCGCCGCATATCGCACGAACCCGGAAGAGACGTAGGAGATCGAACGCCAAATCAACCAACTCGTCTCCAAAGGTTTGATCCAAGTAAGCACTAGCCCAAGAGCGGTCCCCGTGATCCTAGTCCCAAAAACGGATGATACGTTGCGGTTATGCATGGACTGCCGTCCAATCAATGATATCACCGTGCGTTATCGACATCCTATACCGCGTCTTGATGACATGCTTGATGAGTTATGTGGAGCCACTATATTTTCGAAAATTGATCTTCGTAGTGGTTACCATCAAATTCGCATGGCTGAAGGTGATGAGTGGAAAACCGCCTTCAAGACCAAGCTTGGTCTCTATGAATGGTTGGTTATGCCTTTTGGCTTATCCAATGCCCCATCTATCTTCATGCGCCTCATGAACCATATTTTTCGATCTCTCATTGGAAAGAGTGTAGTTTTTTACTTTGATGACATCCTTGTCTATAGCAAGTCACTAGAGGAGCATGTTACTCATGTTAAGGAGGTCCTTCAAATCCTTCGTCATGAAAAGCTGTATGCTAATCTCCCAAAGTGCACGTTTGCAAAAGACAAGCTGATTTTCCTTGGTTTTGTTGTGTCTTCTAATGGCATAGAAGTGGATGTCTCAAAAGTCAAGGACATACGAGATTGGCCCATCCCAACAAATGTTAGTGAACTTCGTAGTTTTCATGGGTTGGCTGGCTTTTACCGTCGCTTTGTGAAAGATTTTTCTACCATTGCTTGCCCCCTCAACGAATTGACCAAGAAAAATGTCACGTTCGTTTGGGGAAAAGAACAACAAGAGGCTTTTGATGAGCTCAAAAAGAGGCTCACCGAAGCACCACTTCTTGCATTACCGGATTTCACAAAAACCTTTGAGATTGAATGTGACGCTAGTGGTATTGGCATTGGTGGCGTCCTTATGCAAAATGGGCGTCCTATTGCTTACCATAGTGAGAAACTTGATGGCGCACGCCTCAATTATCCCATTTATGACAAAGAAATTTTTTCCTTGGTTCGAGTTTTTCAAGTGTGGCAACACTATCTTTGGCCCAAAGAATTTATCATCCATTCCGACCATGAGTCGTTGAAGTATCTTAAGGGCCAAGCCAACTTGAGTAAAAGACACGCAAAATGGGTTGAGTTTATGGAGTCTTTTCCTTACATTGTCAAATACAAGAAGGGCAAAGAAAATGTGGTAGCGGACGCCTTGTCTCGCAAAAACACAAGCCTTCTTACACGACTCGAAGTCAATGTCTTGGGTCTTGATGACATCAAATCTTTGTATGCGTCCGACTCTTTCTTTGGACCAATATTTGCACAATGTTCCGTAGACAAAGGGATTGATTATTTCTATTTGCATAAGGGTTTTCTTTTCAAACAAAACAAGCTTTGCATTCCGAAATCGTCTCTCCAAATTTTGCTTCATCAAGAGTCCCATGGTGGAGGCCTTGCTCTCCACTCACTACTTTTGGCCAAAGATGAAGCGCGACGTGGAGCGCCACGTTCAACGATGCACTACATGTATCCAAGCTAAGTCTAAGTCCAACCCCTTTGGTCTTTATATGCCATTGCCTATTCCTCATGCACCTTGGTCGGACATTAGCATGGACTTTGTGTTAGGCTTTCCTAGATCTAAACATGGTCATGATTCCATATTTGTAGTAGTGGATCGCTTTTCCAAAATGGAACATTTCATCCCATGCCATAAGACCGATGATGCTTCACATGTAGCAAATTTGTTTTTCAGGGAAATAATTCGGCTACACGGTGTGCCAAGAACAATCGTCTCCGACCGCGACGTAAAATTCATGAGATACTTCTGGAAGACCCTCATGGCCAAGCTCGGCATCAAGATCCTCTTCTCGTCCGCCTCACATCCTCAAACCGATGGACAAACCGAAGTCGTCAATCGAAGTCTTGGCACACTTCTCCGGGTGTTGATAAAGAAGAACCTTAAAGACTGGGAGGAATGCATCCCACACGTCGAGTTCGCCTACAACCGCGCCAAGCACTCCACCACCATGAGGAGCCCGTTCATGATCGTCTAAGGCTTCGAGCCTCTCACTGCGCTCGATATCCTTCCACTACCACTTCATGAACGTGCCAATATGGACGTTGTAAAGCGCGCCGACACAATGAAGAAACTCCACGATGACACACGAGCTACTATCGAGCAACAAGTCCTTCGCCAAGCATCAAGGCTAAACAAGAACAAGAAAGAGATAATCTTTGAAGAGGGCGACCTTGTGTGGATACACTTGAGTAAAGACCGCTTCCCCAAGGAACGCGACTCCAAGCTAAAGCCAAGAGGTGATGGACCATTCAAAGTGCTCAAGAGAATCAACAACAACGCTTATGTCATCGATATACCAACATCAAAGTATCTGGTGAGCTCGACATTCAATGTCAAGGACCTCTCACCCTACCATGGAGAAGAGGAAGTTGAGACGGTTGAAGAGTCGAGGACGACTCTTTCCCAAGGGGGGGGAGCTGATGCAGCCCGTCCTACGACCGCTACTACATCTACTCCCACAAGCTCCCCAAGTGGACCCATGACTCGCGCCCGAACCAAACTCCTTCAAGCTAAGGTGAACTCGCTCCTCTCCTTGTGTGACTTCGATACACCTTTGGATGGCCTGCTACTTCATACCCATACCTTGTGCATCATCAGGTACGAAGAGAAGAACCCACAGGACGGAGGAGCACCAGCCGAAGAGACCAAACGCTCTCTGTCGCCAGCGGTACTACCGGACCTGGCGACCGGTACTACCGCCCAATGCTACCGCCAACGACAGAAGGCCCCGGAGCTGCCAAAATGCTCTCTGTCACTGGCGGTACTACCGGCCCCGGATCCGGTACTACCGGGCCCCGGTACTACCGCCCCCTTCTACCGCCACCAACAGAAGGCCCCAGCGCCCGTCCCAGGATGACAAGCGGTACTACCGGCCTGGAAGCGGTACTACCGCATGACTGGTACTACCGGTCGAGCTGGACCGGTACTACCGGACCTGGAAAGGCCTGAACGTGTTAATTCGGCCCAGCGCCTTTTAACCCCCTCTATATTTCGCTATTTGTTCCCAAACTACCCCTGTTTATGTGGTTGGTCTATATATAGCCCCCCCACCCTCTATTGTAAACCCTAGACTTGGATAATAATAGATATTAAGGAAACCCTTTGAGGACTTATATCTATTGGTCTCATGCTCCTACCAAGGAGCACCGGATTATCCACCCCCCTCTTGGATCTTGCCTAGTGCGTTCAAGTTGTACAAGGCCTTGGGTTCTCGGTTTCTAGGCCCCAAGTCGTCAAGATCTCACCAAGCACCTCATCCCCCGTTGTTGGCGTGGAGAGCGAGCTTCGCCCAACACCGATCCTAGAGATTATGTTGGACCGGTTGCCACCGGCGTGAGGAGTAGGCGTGTATCTTGTTTTGGTGTGTGTATTAGTGGTTTTCATCACTTTCCTCGATTTCATCCCCCGACCACCCCTTTCCCCTCGTTTCTCGTGGAATTCATGAAAGATCGGGCCAACCCCAGGGTTACCCCCTAACATAGATGGTTGTATCTCCTCCTTTGTGCTTTCATGTATAGATCTTGTGAGCTCCGTTCATGATCAAGATTTAATCTATTTGTAATCATGCATGTTGTGTTTGAGGGGATCCAATGGATATTGATATTATTATGTTGGTTTGATTAATGGTTTTGTCTTTATGATTCTATCATGTTTGTGTTGTTTGTGATCTTGCATGCTCTTCGTTGTTAGTAGTTATCTTGTCCAAGTAGTTGCTAGTGACTCCAAGAGGGGGTATTTATGCTCAATAGTGGGTTCATGCCTCTAGTTTCCAAGGGAAGTGACAATAATCTCTTCGTTTGTAGATGTGTTATTGCTACTAGGGAGAAAACAACGGTCTCTTGTTCATGGAACATGTGGACTATTTACCTTACACACTTTGCTTAAAATAGTTGTCTGTTTCTTGCAACTTAATACTGGAGGGGGTTTGGATGATAACCTGAAGGTGGACTTCTAGTCATAGATGAAGTTGGATGGCGGTCTATGTATCTTGTTGTATTGCCCAATCGAATCTCATAGGATCTTTCGGACTAGTAATTGCATTGTTATGCCTTGCTCAGTTCCTGTAAATTGCCCTGCTGTAATTTGTTTACCCTTCATATCATGTAGTTTATCTAAGGAGAGCACCTCTAGTGAACTATGGACCTTGGTCCAATCTTTACCATTGATACATCTTCCACGGTTACTTGTTTACTTGCTGCAAACCATTACCTTCCACACCATACGTTTAATCCTTTCTACAGCAAACCGGTGATCTTGACAACCTCACTGATTCGTTGGGGTAAAGTCTTGAGTTTGTGTTGTGCAGGTCTCTGCGTTGCTTACAACACATGTGTGGAATTTCCTTCCTCCTACTGGTTCGATAACCTCGGTCTCTTACTTGCTGTTGTGCTGCTTCATACCTTTCTCTTGGGGTTTCCAATGAAGCATTCCACGACAAGTGTTGCGCACCATCAGAAAGTTCCCTATTTTACCATCCACTACAAGAAGAGGTACAGTCCTAAACACATCTTCTGCTCTTGATTCACCGTCTGTTATAAGTAAGCTTGTTACACCACCACCACATACTCATGCCACACACACTGCTACTACTGCTGAGTCTGAAACTGCTTTTGATACTCATGATGTTACTTCTACTGTTCTTGATGATAGTGGTTCATTAGGTCCTTTCCTAGATGCTACTATGGCTAGTATAGGAAATACCGAAACTCCTAGTGAAGACACTGTTACACCTGTTAGCTCACCTGAGTCTAGTGAGAGTTATGAATTTGTTGAAGAGTGCCGAAACACACATGGTACTAGTGCTATTAAGAGTCTCCTTGCTAGACGCACCATTGTTCCTAAGTTGTCCTCTGATCCTAAGTTTGCCACCTCTCCCATAGATATTAAAGATAAAGATTATGATTTTTCTCTTGATTTATCCTATTTAGACATTGTTGAGAAAGAACCTTTTTGTGGGACTGAAAATGAGAGTGTTGTGGCTCAGATGAATGAGATTTCTACTATGAGTGCTTTATTATCTGATGATTTTAAGATGCGCAAGTACTTTGTTACTAAGATCTTCCCTTTTTCACTAAAAGGAGAAGCTAGGGCTTGGTTTAATAGATTACCTCCTGGTTCTGTTGATAGCCCTGATTGTTTGATTGCTTCTTTCTTCCAGAAATATTTTCCTCCCAGTGTTAGACATGCTGCTTTGCAGAGACTTTTTGGTTTTAAACAGGGAGAAGAAGAGAAATTGCCTGAGTCATGGACAAGGTTCTGTGCCTTGATTCATGCACATCCTGGATGTCCATTACCTAAGAATGAGCTTCTTGATATTTATTGTAATGGACTAACTAATGATTCTAGTACATACCTAGATAGCTTTGTTGATTGTGTTTTCAGGAAAAGAACTCCTACAGATCCTGAAGAATTAATGGCTAAGATAAGCAAGAATTATGATGATTGGACTTCAACTGAGCTAAATACACCTGAGCCTATTACTCCCACGAATTTGTGCATGAACCAGTTCCAACACCAACACCAAAGAAGAGGGGAGTTATTGCATTAAATGATGAAGTGATGAAGGAAGCTAAGAAGTGTCTAAAGGAGAAATGTATTAGAGCTGAAGATGTGAAGAATCTACCTCCTATGGAAGAATTATGTAAGCAAATTCCCCCCTCATCTACTATTGAGGTACACTCTCTCCAACACGTTGATGAAGGTGATATTCCTTATGGTAAGCCTCCTGATCAATGTTTAGAGGAACTTGACATTTTTACTGTTAAACAAGGTAATTTTAATAAACAAGTTCAGAATCATTTATTGGAAAACTCTAGAGCTATCAAAGAGTTGAAAGATATTGTGGAAAGAACTTCTAATGATATTAAAATGCTTTGTAAACACTTTCAAATGGTTCAAACCCAACTTGAACAACTTGCTAAGGTACAAAAGGATATGCTAATTAATGCCTCAGGAGATAAACATACTTATGGAATTAGAAATAGGAGTGGTATAGCTACTCAAGATCCTTTATATGCTGAAGGACACCCTAAAATAATTGAGCAGGATTCTCAACAAGGTGAAAGTAGTGGTAGTCCTCGTAAGAGAAAGAAAAAGAAACATAGAATAGTTGTGGAACCACTTGAACCTGCTGTAGATCCTAATAGTATATTTGTCTCTGATACTAAAAATGAGAGTGGTAATGATAAAAATGATGCTCCTGATAAGGAGGAAGTTGAGGAAGAACCTGAGAAGCACACTAAGAACACTAGGTACACTAAGGAAGATTTTATTGCTAATAAACATGGTAAAGAGAGAGAACCTTGGGTGCAGAAACCTATGCCTTTTCCAGGTAAGAAACACAAGTCAAAGGAGGAAGAACACTACAACAAGTTTTGTGAGTGGATGAAACCTTTATTTTTGCAAATTTCTTTGACTGATGCTATTAAGTTGCCTCCTTATTCAAAGTATATGAAGGATATTGTCTCTAATAAAAGGAAAATTCCTAATGAGGAGATTTCTACTTTGCTTGATAAAAGGTTCCAAAGAAACTTGGTGATCCAGGTATACCAACTATTCCTTGCTCTATTAAGAATAATTATGTTAGAACAACTTTATGTGATTTGGGAGCTGGAGTTAGTGTTATGTCTTTTTCTCTCTACAAGAGACTCCAGCTAGAAAAGTTGATACCAACTGATATATCTTTGCAAATGGATGATAAGTCAACTACTATTCCTGTTGGTATATGTGAGGATTTTCCTGTTCAAGTGGATCATAATTGCTTGGTTTTAACTGTTTTTGTTGTGCTTGAAATGCCTAAAGATGATAATATGTCTATTATTCTTGGGAGACCTTTTCTTAATACTGCAGGTGCTATCATCAATTTAATCAAGGAAAAGTAACTTTTAATATTAATGACAAAGATCATACTGTTTATTTCCCCAAGAATGTTGCTAAGAGCTATTGCCTGAATTCTATTGAAGATATTGAGAGCATCAAGGTTGGAGAAATTTATTGTCCCATTCCACAAGGAAATTTTGAAAATATTATGATTGGGACCATTGCTATCAAGTATGAGGTAACATAATCACCTTGTGGAATGCAAAGTTTTGTTTCATATAAGATTGTTTTGGTAACAAGACTTGATCAACCTTGTTAACAAAAGGATTTTAGTGAACAAAATAATGATTTCACTGTGGTTATACTTGCTTTCTTCTACTTTTCTCTTTCCTAGTCTTTGCTCTTTCTCTTGTTAGCTTTAGTTTTGCTAGTTGCTTGCTTTTGAGAGTGTCTTAGAACTTCGGTAGTTTGGCTTTTGTTTCTTCTGAAAAAAACTATTTTTGTGAGAAAATCAACTTTCATACCCTGAAAATTGGCCAAAAATAAAGTTTCCCAAAAAATCCCAGAAAATTCAAAAAAAATTCCTCGAAAAAGGGAGGGACACCGAGTGACCTGAGGGCCACCCACACCCACATCCTGTAGGCGGCCTACCCATGGGTGGCACCTAGGGGGGTGGCCTACCTAGGGCCCTCCAAGGTGCCCCCTCATAGCCATCTTCTTTCTCTCTCCCAAAAAACACCGGAAAACTTGCTCAAGCTCGAGTTCTTGCTGTTCTTGCTCGAGATTTTCGATCTCCTTGCTCAGCCCATCTTTCCTGCTGATTTTTGGAGGGTTTGCTCCTTGGTATGTGCCTCCTCCACTTATCCAATTAGATTTGTGATTGGTAGATTGTATCTTGAGTATTTTGCTGCTATAGGTGTCAGGTTATGTGAGCTTGCATGCTTGTTCTATGCTTAGAGATTTCATTTTGATGCATGTGTAGCCCTCTAGCAAGTTCCTATAGTAGTTGCTCTTCATTTATCAACTTGGAAATCACTTGGTTTGATGTTTGTCTAAAAATTTCATAAATAAAGAGGTCATGGACAACCACACATTTGGTGAATTATTTGAGAGTGATGCACTAAGAAGGGAAAGGCCTTCGAGATCATCCTCCTGTGCTAGGCCCTCATACAATGAGGATCTCATCACTCCGCGATTTGGCGACGAGGGAGATGAGGGGGATGCGCACCCCTCCACCTTTCCTTGCCAAACCTTCTTACGGGCTGTTGGGATTCTTGATGATTTTATGACCTTGGTTCGGAGGGCTGGACTAACAAGCCTTATGTAGGATGAGAGCGTGCAATATGCTACGCTCACTAAAACATTTGTGGAGAGCTTCTCCTTTACTAACAGCATGTTCAATCCACGTGTTTCTTTCAAAATTTATGGCAGGTCTTACCATATGACATTGAAGAAATTTTGTGAAGCTCTGGGACTTGGTACAGCCGGGTTAGCAAAGAAGATTCCAGCTCAAAATGCTGATTTGTTGGAGCTCTATCACGGAATAACCAATGATGATAACCATAGAGCTCAACGGGGAAAGATAAGAAACATTCAGCTTCCAGCCATCAGGTACTTCGCTTACTATCTTGCCACTAGTGTTCTTGGTAGGGAGAACACTAGTAATATTTCCAGCTATCATTTGGCTTTCTTAGCTGTTGCGCTCAACAATGAAACTAAGTACAATCTTGGTTCTCTCATTGCTCATCGCTTAACTGCTAAGGTACCCATTTATGGGGGAATTATTTCTACGCGTGTTGCTACTGCCTTGGACATTGTTGTTGATCCAAATGATACAGTTTTGGCTCCTTAGAGGCTTGATCTTGCTGCCATGAAGGCGCACCACTTTGTCACTAATGGCTCTACCCTTGAGAACTTGGTTTATAAAATGTTGTTTATAGACGGGGAAGAGAGAGAGAGATCCCTCTACCCCAAACCACTTTGTTCAGTATTTCTTAGGGACCTTTGTCACGCTCCAAGGATGAGATGGATGACAAGATGCGCTCTCTTAACTTCCATGGGCACTATCAGGAGGAAGCGCCCTCATATGACCCCGTTGTACACTACACAGGGGAGTCCTCGAGCTTGTACGAGGACGAGGGACCCTCCTCGTCGTACTACAGCGGTGCACCTACTTGGGCACCATGGGATTGAGCCCCACTTAGGCCAAAAGCCTAAGCTTGGGGGAGGTATACCGACATCACGCTCATCTTTATATCATGTTCGGTCGGTTCTTTATATATCCATTGTTTCGCTTTATTTTTGGTTTTTGTTGCTTCTTTCTCAAAAACACAAAAATACCAAAAATATTTCCGTTGTTTCTCTTGGTTTGTTTCTTTGCTTTGGTTTAAAAGAAAAATCCAAAAATATTTTGCTTTGTTTGTTTCGTTTGGTTTGCTTTTTCTTTGTTTGATTTTGCTTTGTTTGCTTTCTTTAAAAAAACGAAAAAACCAAAAATATTTGTTGTTCTTCTTTGGTTTTGTTAGTTCTTTGTAGGGTTCAGCCTTCCTTAGTGGAGTTTGGTTTCATGTTATTATTCAAGTCACACAAGTGAAGGGCAATAATGAAGATTAAGACAACTTGAGGTGTGGTAAGAGGCTGGTAACGAACTCTATTTGTTTTCATCTTTGTACATATACTCATCATTGTGAGCATGCTTAGTTTGTTCATGTAATGTGTATGTTATTATGAGTACTTAGTAGTTCTTGCTTGTCTATGATTAGCTCCAGCTTGCTAATAATTTGTAGCATGTCATATGAATGTTTGCTTGCATTGTTTTATTCATACTTTGGTATGATATTGTGGTATCCTCATCTAAAAGTTTCACGTGAATCAACTTGGCACATGCTCACACATGCATATGACTAAACAATAGTCAGTAAGCCTCGATGATTTATTTTGCCTCAGAGTTCTTGTATCACTTTCATGCCATGCTAACCACAGATGGGGTGTGTGGGCACCCCCATCGATGTATGCCATGCTTTATTGCTTTATTTACTATTGCACGTAGAGCGCATGTACTGTTTAGGAACCCCGTGATACGGTTTCGCTATATCGACAAGCCCAGTCACACTTTCAGGTTCCCAGTCATTTACAGCCATCGACACAAACCTTGGGTCCATCTCGGAGACCGGCCGACTTCGTTACGGGTAGCTTAGTGGGATGGCCCCCATGTGCTTGCTTTGGGTCTGGGAAACGTCATGTCTGAGACCCCGTCGACATGCCGTTGGGTGTATGTTTTGTGATCTTGTACCTACCTGATCTGACAACAAGGGTGTAGGTGCGTGTGGAAACTTTGGTGCACCCCTGCATGGTTTAATCTTTTCAAAAATCCGTGTCGGCGGTTATGGACGACTTGGAGCACAGTTCTTGATCATATAAAACTATAACTAAAGTTTACTGTTATAATTTGACTTGTATCTGATATGACTAGTAAGTTGGATAACCACCACGGAAATAATGAATAAAACTACCAACCGTGTGAGTTTCCTCGGCTTGAGTTCCTCGTTTGGTCTCGAGGGGGACATACCAGGATGGGTATGTTTGGTGGTAGTATCAGGTTGGATCCGAATAGGCCTTTCTCATCCTTCTCTAATAGCGGATAGTTGTTTTGAGTCTCTAAAGGTTGTTTAGTGCATGCTGCGCTTTTGCTTCAGTCCACCATACCTATGTAGGCGAGGACCGCTGAATTGTAAGACTCGCCGTGTACTGGCCTCAGTACTGACCGCTCTCTTTTTCCTTTGCCCTTGCCGGCACCCCTTTTGTTTTAGAAGGTTTTGAGATCGACGTTGTTAGCAGGGTTACCCTTCCGGCTTGGACTGGGCAGGGTTATGGACGCCATTGGTTATTCTTTATGACTCTTAGCCCAAGTTGCATCTTGTCCGTATTCGGACACTGTATCGTTTTCAAGGTGATTTGGATCTTTGTATTGTATATCTGTATTCTTGACTCTTTGAGTCGTTGTTGTATATATCCGTTATGTGGGTTTCATCATGAACTATTGTGTAATGATACTTTGTTTTCCACCTGCACGAAAGTGCCTGGTGGGAACCTTTGAATCATTTCTATGTGGGTTTGGTGGGAAGCGCTGAAACTTGCATATGGATGATCCGAGGATGTTACAGTGGGCCACTAGCCACGCCATCCCAGCCAACAGGAGGCCACAACGGGTGGGAGAGGCAGCCGCTGGTGGGCGGCCACCACCGCGCCCAATGGCTGCGGCAGCGCCAGCCGGAGGGTCGGCTGCCCTCATGGCCTAGCAACAGCAGGTGGCGATGCATACTAGATGACGCCCATGGGCGGCAACAGCTATCTGTCGCCCATGTGCGTGGGCTAGTCAAACCAGCCCTGTTGATGTTTTCTTTTGCCCTAGTGGTTTCTTTTTTAGGTAAAATTTCTCTAGCGTTTTTGCCTAATAAGCAAGATGCCTTTATAAATATTTATTTAGAACATATTAATTCATAACTAACATATAATAAATATATTTAATTCACCATTTATCCCTCCTTTCTGTCCCTTTTCCTTTATTCTTTCTCCAAACATCTTCGGATCTCTCTCGAACATTTCTGGTTTCTCTCTTCTCTTTTTTCAGTGATTCTGAATATGCCTATAATGATCTCTGAGCTTCGTCAAGCCCTTAATCATGCTATTCAACAGTTCGGAAACACTCTAGACATGGTCAAGATTCCTCTCTAACCAATGATCAATAGCGGGACCAAGATTCCCATGATGACCACATGTGCATTCCACGAAACTTGTCGTTGAACTATAAACGCTATGTCTTATTACTTTTGCATCGGTGATACTTATATTGTCCAAGGCTAGATCAATGAAATCACCATGTCAGGTTTAACCTCGTTACTTTACTCGATATGATAAGTAATATCCCTCGTGACCTAGTCACACGCTGCGTAGCTTATGAATATAACTTATCCGAGTGGGACCAGAGTATCTTCCGTCACGCGGATGGATAAATCCCACTCTTGACGCATAAGCCTTTACATGTCCTCTGAATAACCAATGTCACCTTTATGGTCTCACGGTCTAAGTAATGAGTCACTACGTTTCCTAGTCATCTTAACTTGAACTTTGTGACATGATCGTGCTACGATGCTTTAGATATGGTATGTTCACCATATCATTCTCCAACTAAATGACTCCATTGTCAATTGATACCGAGGCACCAACATGATCAAAAAACCTTGATCATACGTTGACCAATGAACCAGTGACTAGAGTTTCACTGGGAACTCCTGGATATCACACATGCATTGACGTTTTCATTCAATATAGTTATAACATGACATAAAACTTAATTATAAACTTTATGAAATATGCTAATAATCAATATTATTATTTGTCTCTAGGGCATATTTTATTCAGTACAAACATAAACATGCACTGTGAGGTTTAAATGAATGCCCATCTGAATATTAGATGAAATGAATGCTTAGTATGTTTTACAGATGACTGTAAGGTTTGAAATTATTTGCCATCAATCAGCAAGTCGATTTTGCTCTCAGAATTAATAAGCAAGTACAATAGGAGGATATTTAAATAAATGACAATCCAAGTTGATTTTGTTGTTACTCCATGTACAAGTAATTCTCACCGAGGAAGAGGATTGTTGTAACACCCTCGCCTGATAAGGCCGAGTTCATGTGTATAGTGTCAATCCCTGGATCGGTTCACTGACACACATAGTACAGATGAATACCAAAGAATTTAACAGTGCATCATAAATAATGAATTGATCCAAAATTTGTAATTATTACAATAATTCTTAGCTCAAGGCTAGCTCAATATCAAGTAGCATACAGAAGAAGAAACAATTGATAGGCTCCATCTTCAATTGTGCCACAGGCGAACAACTGTTGAAAAGATCCCAATTAAGTTAACCCATCAACATTAAAGCAATTAGAAAATTGGAATGAGCGAGAAACATGTCATGAACTCAATATCAAGCAACTCAGATGTTCATAACCGGGGACACAGCTAATCGATTAGATTATACACCCTGCAGGGGTTAGTACACTTTACCCATGTGACTTGGCCAACCCAGCTCGTACCACCACTCTCATATTGGGTGATGATAGGGAGAAGTCTAAGAAGGGACCGTTCGGAAAGTAGCTCCCTAAACCCGACACGCACCGTACCAATCTACCAAAATTCTACATCTCTGTCTACGTGGGTTCGAGTTGCCACAATCTACTAAGTCCAACCAACCGCCCATTTCATTATTGGCACATGGTTGTACACGTAAGCTACCAAATAAATAAGTCAATCATTTTCTCTTGATACCTAAGTACCTTTCCGCAATGAAACCACCAAAAATTATCAATCCCATCACACCCAGGAGATTTATTGATTTAGTTGTTTTTAGTTTTTGCAAACCAACACATTTAGAAACAACTTTCAGTGATGTAACCCAGCCCTCGTCCATCATAGCTCGGCTAAGCACATCTACCAACGGTGGCTCATCTACAAGAGATCCCTACCACATAATAGGACGTAGCATAGCGATAATACTTTCCTACACATGCATCTACAAAATACATGACAATGCATTGAAAATAGTAGGACAATATCATGAACAAAGTAGCATCTACTTGCCTTGGTTGTAGTTGAAGTCGTTCAAGCACTCATTGCAATCACACACGTTGCACTCCTCGCAATCTATCGATCAAACAATTGCATACAACATAAACAACCATACAATCATAAACAAATGCACAAATGCATGCATGACAATTTAATATATCATAATGGTTGTAATTAGTTCTCTGAACAATACTGAAGTATATGATGCATGCAAGAGACCAATTAATGCAATGGAGTACTTGTTATTAATAATTACTTGCCAATGCAATGCAAAAGCAAATTTTTTTCTAATCTCAATTTCTAAAAACTTGGGATGTGACAGACTAACCCCCTTAAGATGAATCTCGTCCCGAGATTCAGAAAGGCTAGCAAGGTTATGGTTGTGGTTGTCGAGACTAACCCCCTTAAAAAAATTAAACTTGGCATCTCCAAATCTATGTATTGATCTATATATAATGCTTCTTCCCACTATGGTTGTGAGTGTGTTATCTTATTGTGCACAAACTATGTGACCTTCATATCTAACCATCCATTCTATGTCTAGTATTTCATCTAATCCATGTGAATCCAATATAATGCACTAGTGGAAAGGTTATGTACTCCAATCTTTATGGTCTAATGGTGGCATTTGTTTTGGATAACATAGATGATTTATAGATAGAAAGACTAGAGAAGTAATACTACCCATAACTATATGAAGCAAACAATTGGCACACAAGCAAACAATCATTGCAAACAACACTCAAGCCAAAATAGTTTTGTTTATGTTTAGAAATTTTATTTTAGTGGCATACCATCCACAAAATATTTTCCATTAACTAATATTCATTTGGGGGTGAACCTACAATCATAAAGGCAAATGGACAGAATCTGTCCTGAAACTACAGCAGTGTTCACGAATTTTTCTGGGCACCTTAAACTCGTCAGGAATTTTAGCCAATTTTTGTACATATATACAGGAAGTTTCGCACCAAACCCTATTTTTTTAGATTTTTCCAGTTACCAAAAAACATGAAAAATCATATAGTACAGCAGGTTCAGCAGAAAACTGCAGCGAAAATATCACGAATTTCTAATCAAAACCTTCATTAACATATTATGGAATCTCACAAAAATATTCTGAAACTTTAAGGTATCAAATAGCACAACCTAAACATAATAAATCAACTATCAAACAAGTTCTTACAATAATCGATTGCTATATCTAAACGAGATCATATCAAACTATATGGTGGTCATCATCTAACTATTTTTTAGTCTTGCACTTTTCTGCACAAGTGTTCATCAACAAGTTTGAACAAGATAAGATTAGAAAAGATAGATGAAGGATTACAAGAATCTAATAAGTACAAAATTATGAGTTCATTGCTAGAGAGAGCCTTCCTTCTATATTTTAAGAGAGAAGAGTATAAGAATTGAATTGATAAGAGGATACTAGAAAGAAGTGTAAGGAGAGAATATATAGAATCATATAGTGTTTATAATTTTCATATGGTTTTCCTAATTCATTGCTAGATCACGATCCTACAGTCAATGCACTGCTCTGATACCATCCTGTAACACCCTCGCCTGATAAGGCTGAGTTCATGTGTATAGTGCCAATCTCTGGATCGGTTCACTGACACACACAGTACAGATGAATACCAAAGAATTTAACGGTGCATCATAAATAACGAATTGATCCATAATTTGTAATTATTATAATAATTCTTAGCTCAAGGCTAGCTCAATATCAAGTACCATACGGAAGCATAAATAATTGATAGTCTCCATCTTCAATTATGCCACAGGCGAATAACTGTTGAGTGTAGTATCGCGACCTATTCGATCACTCAGAATCGGAATAATAACCTGCAACATAAAACATAGCAGTCCTGAAGGGTCAATACTTGGAATGTATGGCAAGTAGAGCTAAGTAGAAGACAATAGAACTAGCATCTACATGCATATTTGCAAGTGGAGTTGTGGCTAGGTTGCATTTATAAATACCTTTGTCCTACTTTCATAAAGAGTTTTGTCTTTCTTTGAAAATATCCCAATTAAGTTAACCCATCAACATTAAAGCAATTAGGAAATTGGAATGAGCGAGAAACATATCATGAACTCAATATGAAGAAACTCAGATGTCCATAACCGGGGTCACGGCTAATCGATTAGATTATACACCCTGCAGGGGTTAGTACACTTTACCCATGTGACTTGGCCAGCCCAGTTCGTACCAGTGACTTGGCCAACCCAGCTCATATCACCACTCTCATATTGGATGATGATAGGGAGAAGTCCAAGAAGGGACCGTTCGGGAAGTATCTCCCCAAAACCGACACGCACCGTACCAACCTACCAAAATTCTACATCTCTGGCTACGTGGGTTCGAGTTGCCATAAGCTACTAAGTCCAACCAACCGTCTATTTCATTATTGACACATGGTTATACACGTAAGCTACCAAATAAAAAAGTCAATCATTTTCTCTTGATACCTGGGTGCCTTTCCGCAATGAAACCACCAAAACTTATCAATCCCATCACACCCAGGAGATTCATTGATTTAGTTGTTTTTAGTTTTCGCAAACCAACACATTTAGAAACAACTTTCAGTGATGTAACCCAACCCTCGTCCATCATAGCTCGGCTAAGCAGATCTACCAACGGTGGCTCATCTACAAGAGATCCTACCACATAATAGAACATAGCATAGCGGTAATACTTTCCTACACATGCATCTATAAAATACACGACAATGCATTAAAAATAGTAGGACAATATCATGAACAAAGTAGCATCTACTTGCCTTGGTTGTAGTTGAAGTCGTTCAAGCACTCTTTGCAATCACACACGTTACACTCCTCGCAATCTATCGATCAAACAATTGCATATAACATAAACAACCATACAATCATAAACAAATGCATAAATGCATGCATGACAATTTAATATATCACAATGGTTGTAATTAGTTCTGTGAACAATACTGAAGTATATGATGCATACAAGAGACCAATTAATGCAATGAAGTACTTGTTATTAATAATTACTTGCCAATGCAATGCAAAAGCAATTTTTTTCTAATCCCAATTTCTAAAAACTTGGGATGTGACAATTGTCGAGGGAGGGCGACGACGACGTCCCAGACCACGACGCAGACGGGTCAACAACGAGCCTAGTCGACGACAATGCTTGGGCGGGGATGAGGAGGGCGCATACGCGCTGGCCTTCCTAGATGGTCATGGGCAGGCCCGGGAGGGTGTCAACGACGTGCGTGGATGGTGCGGTAGCGAGGGCGGTGGCGCAGCGTAGCCCCGGCGACGCTTTGCCCTGGAGCCCACGTGCAACACACGTGGCCTTAGTTGGGCTGGCGAGGAAGGCTCCGATGAGCTCCTCGTGGCCTTGGCTGGCCGGCAAGGAGAGCAGCGTTGCTGGCCTTGATTTGGGCCAGCGAGGCGTTTGCCGGGATATGGGATCGATCGGGAGCGGGACAGGTGCAACGAGGAGGGTTGCTTGGCTAGGATCGATCGCAAGCTGAATCAATCGCGAGCTGGGATCAATCACGAGCTGGATTGCTAGGGGCGGACGGCAACGGACTACGGGGAGCGGCAGGGAGGCTCGCCGCTAAATCGCTAGCATTGGTTGACACCAAACTGCATGGGAGCGATGGGAGGACAGACACGGGGGACAAAAGTTTTCAATTTGAATTTTGAATGTTTAGGGCCTAATTTGCCATGTTTTGGATGTACAGAGGATTTTATTGCAAAACGTGCTTTGTACTATGGCCATGTCATGTATTTTGGGCTGGAAGGAGTATTTTTTTTGGGAGTGCCTAGATCTCAGGCGCCTGAGAACTTCTTATGTCTAAGTCGCTGACATCATTCTACTATGTGTGCTAATTCTCAGTTGCAACCTAGTTATAATTTATATAATTTGTACTCAGTTGTAACCTAGTTGGAACTCATTAAAATCCTAGTTACAACCTAGTTGCAACTTATGTGAAAGTTTCATATTACACGAATCACGAGGTAAATCCAATAACAAGAGAGGTGACTAAAAACTCAGAAGTTCTAGCAATTTTTTTTAGAATGTCTATGGCACAGTCGACTACGACGTAACTTACGTCACAGTCAGCTCACGTCACCATTTTATTTCATCAGCCTGTTACCACAGTCCGTTCTAGCAAATTGTCTTGTTGGTAATTTTTTTGTTTTGTTAGGCTATTATGGCTGCCGTCTTTGTTTTGTTGGGCCATATTTTGGGTTCCTTATAAATTAGTACTCCCTTTTGTCTCAAAATACATGTTCAAAATTTATCTAAATTTGAATATATCTATATACTATTTAGTACTAGATACATCCAAATTTTAAAAAAATTGACATATATATTTTGAAATGGAGGGATTAGAACTTTTTCTTCAACCAGTCAACAATTTTTTTCAAAAACCCATCAATATTGTCAGTTGGCCTGAACTGCACCAACGCAAGTACCCTACTACAACTTAAAAAAAGCCTATTGAGCGATGGATGAATCGTTACAAAATTTACAGGCGCAGAACAACCTAGGAAGTCAATCGCACGCGCAAATACATCTTGTATGCGTGAAGAAATAAAAAATATCTCGCAACTATGCATTGATTGTAATAAAAAATACATGCTAGTTCATTGTTCTATCTAACTAGGCCAAAAACTCGGGATAACCCAACTAAAACTAGCGAACATTAACAGCAGTTCGATACGCCGTTCTCTCTGCTCTGGTTGGCTGGCGTGCGCGCGTGGCGACCGAGAAGGCTGAGAGGACGTGTACTTACTTATTTGCAATTTGAGTGGCGAATCGAGCAGGAGAAATGAAAACCAATCTTGGAACAACGTCCCGACTCAAATCTGCGTTGAAGCGAGCTACCCCTGATCCGTGGTCCCTTTTGCAGCTGAGCCGAGTGTGACGAGTCCCCACCACAGGAAGGGCAACCGACGAAGATACCTCCGCCACGGGAAAGCTCCCCACGTGTCTTCCTCAACTCCCTCCATCAGCTAATTTCTCGTCCTCAATCTCTCCTCCCCTGCCGCCTTTTGCTTAGCGCCGCTGTTTCAAAAAGGAAGAAGCTAGACGAGGTGTTCTAGAAGAAACAACTTGGAGGAGGGAAAACTAACGGAAGAAGAACGGCAAGAACAATGGCGAGTTTGTTGGCCCACTAGTCAGCTTGTGCGTATGTGTTTCCATTAGGTGATGGACCGACAACGCCATTGTTTAAAAGTGACAATAGTCGTTTCTCTTATTGCTGCCTATTAGTACATATAACCTGATCTCTTAAAAATGTATAAGAATTTGTAAAAAAAAGCTTTTGTGTGTAAACTATCCTCAACTGCAACCCCAGTTACAACTCCCCTCCCCCTCCCATGTAAAAAGCTAGTTGCGATTCAAAAAATGCAACTCTTAATAAGAAAAGGGACAACAGAAAATCAATATCCAGTTGCGACCATAGTTGCAACTCCCCTTCCCCTTCTCATGAGAAAGAAAGTTGCGATACCGAATGCACCTCATAGTAAAAAAAGAAAGGACGACAAAAACTATCCTCGGCTATGACCCCAGTTGCAACCCCCCCTCCCCTCCCTCTCTCCCTTCCATGAGAAAGCCATTCACGAGTCCAAATGCAACTCGTAGTAAAAATAAAATGGGACGACGAAAATAATCCTCAGTTACGACCCCAATTGCAACCCCTCCCTCCACCTTTGAGAAAGCCAGTTGCGAGTATAGATGCAACTCCCGCGGGAAAAATCCTGTGTTGCGATTGTATTATCAATTCCTACGAGAAAAATAGTTGCGAGTCCAATTGCAAATCCTCACGGAAAAATCCAGATGCAACTCCAGTTGCAAACCCCCTATCATTTGGAGAAACCCAGTTGCGACTCCAATTGCAACTTGTAGTAAAAAGAAAAGGACCACGACATCAATCATCAGTTGCAACTCCCCACGAGAAAAATCCAGTTGCAAAACTACACCTTCTCACTAGGAGAAAAGTCACTAACGAGTCCAGTTGAAACTTGTAGTAAAATAAGAAGGAACCTCGAAAACAATCCTAAGTTGCAACCATACTTGAAAACCCTGTCAAAAAATACCCCAATTTCAAAGTCCTCTCTCGTGAGAAAAGATAGTTGCAAGTGTACTTGCAACTTGGAATGAAAAGAAAGGGTAACTCAAAAACAATCCTTAGTTGCAACCGTAGTTGCAAATCCCCCACGAGACAACCATACTTGCAACTCCTCGGCCCCTGTGATAAATCCATTTGCGGGTCCAAATGCAACTCGTAGTAAAAAATATGTGACAGCGAAAAACAATCCTCAGTTGCGACCCTAATTGCAACTCCCCTCCCCCGCCCGTGAGAAAGCCAGTTGCGAGTCTAAATGCAACTAGTAGGTGAAAAAAAGGGGCGACAAAAACAATCCCCAGTTTGCGACCCTAGTTGTAACTCCCCTCCCATCCCGTGATAAAAGACAATTGCGAGTCAAAATGTAACTCGTAGGCAATGAAAGCAATCCTCATTGCAACCCTAACTCCCCTCTCTTCCCATGAGAAAAGACAGTTGCGAGTCCAATTGTAACTCGTATGTAAAAAACAAAGGGCCGACCAACACAATCCTCAATTGCGACCCCAGCAACTCCCCTCCATTCCCCATGCGAAAATCCAACTCATAGTAAAAAAGAAGGGACGGCGAAAACTATCATTAGTTGCAACCATAGTTGTAACTCCCCCTCCTCCCCTCCCATGAGAAAGCAAGTTGCGAGTATAGTTGCAACTCGTAGTAAAAAACAAAGGGACGAGAAAAGTAATACAACAGGGAGGTGGGATTTGATATATATTGATTTGAATTTTATTGGAGAAACTTTAATGATACAAAATCAATTCAATTATCGTGAAAAAATGGACCTAAAAAACAATCCTCGGTTGCATCCCGGTTGCAACTCCTGTGCGAAAAGCTAGTTGTGAGTCCACTTGAAACTCGTAGGTAAAAAAGAAGAGGTGACGAAAACAATCCTCAGTTGCGACCCTGGTTGCAACTCCCCTCCCCACCTGTGAGAAAGCCAGCTGCGAGTATAAATGTAACTTATAGGCAAAAAAGAAGAGGGACCTAGAAAACAATCCTTAGCTACGATCCTAGTTGCAACTCCTGTGACTAAAGTCAGTTTCGAATCCAGATACAACTCATAGATAAAAAGAAGGGCAACAAAAACAATCCTTAGTTGCGACCCTGGTTGCAACTCCCCTCCCGTGAGATCTAAAACGTGTATATCAAACCAATTTTATTTTTCACTTAATGTAAAAGTTATGGTGTCTCGCTGCTCTACCCAAAAAACTTCAAGCAAGAATAACCAATACGGTCCACATAGAAAACTATTGTTATAAAAAACATGTACCCTCCAAACATGTACCCTCTAAAAATATGGTGACTAGTTTCTAGTTCCATTCCACC
The DNA here is from genome assembly GCA_030063025.1 of Avena longiglumis. NCBI lineage: Eukaryota > Viridiplantae > Streptophyta > Magnoliopsida > Poales > Poaceae > Avena > Avena longiglumis. The sequence continues at coordinate 334,182,386 of CP125978.1, forward strand.
AAAATAATTGTATGCGAGTTGACCCTTAGATTTCAACCAATTTTTAGGACATAACCTCTCCAACCTTGCATTGAAACAACAAGGTGCATTCTGTAAAAAACAAAACAAAAGAAAAGAAAAAACTAGACATAAACATCAAAAAAGACCTTCTATTCAGACCAACAAGTATATAAGAACAAAAAAAAGGAAAAAAGCTAAGTATAGTGCAATCATTGATTGATCTACGATTGAGAATATTGATGATTAGGTTTAAACTATGCACATATAACTTCAATTTCGAACATTGGCTCCATCGGCATGACAAAAAATTCTAGTCCGCTTTGCCTAGAACAGTGAAAAAGTTTGAAGGTTGAGAGCATATTGGACAAGGTTCATCGTCCATACTAATAGTTTAGAAAAATATAGAAAAAACAAAATCAAAAAATATTAGAAAGAATCATACTAGATCAATACAATATAAAAAATGATTAGCATTAAAAATAAGTCAATACCTGGCAAAAAAAATTATAACACTTTGTGAAAAAGCGGTCAAAGATTGATATTTTTCTACCTGTATCTCTAAACAGGACGAACTTCTCTAAAAGAGGACGATAACCAGTACCGCAAGCTTCATCTATTTATATCAACTTCTCCCTTAAATTTCTCAAAAAAAAATCAAGACAATGTGTCATCATCGAAATAGGCTTTCGCCCGCTTTATAAATAAAGCAACCGTCCAACACAAATATCACAGTACAAAGACACACACACACCACATGCTGGGGCCACAGCACAAGACGGCCCAACTCGGACACCACCCAACGAAGAAAAGGAAGAACGCCGCGCCATGGGAGAGGACGCCGAGGGCACTAAGGCGAGCTACGAGGGAGCCGCTGAGCCGCCTCCAAGAGACGGTGAAGGGTCGCGTCCAACCTCGCCTTTTCCCGCTGTCTACACAACGGGAACCAGAGCTGCAGGGAAGCCAGAAAGTGAAACACCAAGTCAGACGAACGCCTAGGGAGAATCTTCTCAATAACCATCTTATTCCTGATCATCCAGAGGGACAACGACATGGCCGCAAACACAAGCCAGAAGAGTCGACGACCCTTCCCAGCCTGGTTAGCTTGGGTTTCTAGGAATTCACCGAGATCTTGGGCCAGCCAATCCGGGCCCAACGCCTCTCTGGTGAAATTCCACAGAAACCGGGCCGCGGGACAGGTGAACAATATGTGGGTGCCCGTTTCAGGGACCCCACATAATGGACATAACCCGTCCCCCGGCCCATGTCGCTTGGCCACCTCCACTCCCGAGGGGAGCCTATCGCGTAAAAGTTGCCAAACAAAGATTTTTGTCTTCAGCGGGAGCGGTGCTTTCCAGAGGTGCTTGGTCCAGGGGAGAGTGTCCTGGCCAAAGAGGGCCCTATATGCTGAGCCAACCGAGAAAGATCCGGACGGGGAGAGAGTCCATGAGACGCTATCGGGACCACTAGCCAAGGAGGCCGGGAGCTCCGCCCTGAGTTCCCTCCATGCTACCGTTTCCACCGGGCCGAAGGTACGACGGAACGAGATGTTCCATGTACCTCCCGATGCCGCGTTGGATACCCGTAGCGCTGGGTCGGAACAGATGGCGAAGAGACTGGGGAAGGCCTCCTGCAGCGGGCGCTCACGGAGCCAGGGGTCGAGCCAGAACATGGTCCCCTCTCCATTTCCAATGGAGAAGGCGATACCATGTGTGGCGCCCCGCAAAAACCACTACTAGAAAATCGCGTTGATTTTGTGCATTGCACCATCATGACCGCATGCTTATGTCATCATGCCACATTGCATTTGAGCATCGTCATCATCAGGCATTTTCTTGTCTGAAACTATTTTCGAAAAGCATATTTTGTTTTCTAAATACCCCGCCTTTATTTCAAATCCAAAACCCGGGTCTCCGGAATATTTTGTTTCGTCTACCAACAGTTTGCAAAAGCCCCGTTTTAAATAAATAGAATGTTTAATTATTTTTAGGGGGCAACCGTACCGGGCCGATCCGACCCAGTCGGCCACCCCCGGTACAAAACCAGCCTGTCTAAACCTTTTTCTACCCAATCCTAATCTACCCAGCCCCCTCCACCTCACCCCACCCTATCACCTCGCGCCACCTCACCTCTCCCTTTCCCCCATCCAATCCCGGCTTGCCACCTCACCGAGCCCTCTACCTCATCTCTCCTCCTGGCCCCACCTTCCCTCACCCACTCCACACCTTGGACACGCCATTGTCACGCTACCAGCGACCCCCACTCGGTGCACACACGCAACACACACACACAGCGCCGCACCTGGGCCACCTCCTGGCCCCACCTAGCGGGCCCCACCCCGCGTCTCTTCTCCCCTGCCCCGTCCCTCTCTCTCTCCCCGGCGCCCTTCCTCTCTCTCCTCCTCCTTCCGCCTGCCGCCCCCGCCTCAGACCGGCCACTGCCTCCCAGCGAAGCTCACACCTGGCTACCCCGACCCCGAGCTCGCCCCGTCGCACCTCCGCTCGGGATGCCACTGTCTCATGAGCCCGGCCCTCTCCTCTGCGCATCACCAACCCGCCCGCCTCATGAGCCCGACCGTCGTGTTCCCCGCGCCCGGCCACGCCTCCCTCCTCCACCATCTCCGTCGCCTCCTCCACGCGACACGCCGCTGCCCAGCAAGAAGCTGCCACCGCGCGTCTCCGCATCACCGACCCGTCCTCCTCTCCCTTCCACAAGACCCAGTCGCCCACCGCGCGGGCCTCCTCACCGACGGGTCGCCGCCAAGCTCGCCCGCGCCTCTCGCCGCCTCGAAGGCCCGTCTTCCAGCCGCCGCTGCCCGTGAGCCCTCTGTCCGTCGCTGCTCGCCGCCCTCTCCAGGTCCCACCTCACAAGCCTTCTCCGGCCTCTGCTGCAGGCGGCGCCTCGGCTGCCTCTGCGACCCCCCAGCGCTGCTGCTTGCGTGCTGCCGGCGGCCGCCCTACCCCTCTGTGGCCATCGCCTCCTGGCCTCTGTTCTGGCCCGCGAGCCACCTCGCTGCTGCACGTCCTCTGCAAGCAGGCGCTCGGGCCCCTGCGTCGCCCGCCACAGATCCCTGTGTGCACGCCTGCGTAGGCGAAGCCCGCTCGACAGATGGTGCTCCACCTCGTCTTGCCGTCCTTGCAGATGCCTTCAAACCCAAGATCCCCGGACGCAGGACCATCAACTTGGACTCTCAAGATCCCCAATTCCGGATCCGAAGACCGATCCCGGTGTTTGAAGACCGAACCCCAAGATCTGCCTCACGGGACCGAACCCCTCGGAACTCCATGTTCTCCTACCCGGAGACCCCGATGCCTTCGACACGGAGCACCGAGGATGCCTTCATGGGACGCCAAGACACCCGTCGAACCCCGAAGACTAAACCCCGTGGACCGACATGATCTTCTTCACGGATACGACAAGTACTTCCTCGAGGATGCCAAGTTCTTCACCCCGAATGCCAAGACCGACTTGATGGCGCGGACCCGAAGACCACGGATGCGACAAGATCGACACCGACCAGGGCGAGTCCGATGTGCCCCCGACGCCACACCAAGTCCTTCTTCCTAGGACGACAAGCTCTCCATCTTGTATCCGACCTTCGAAGACCGATCCCGTCGAACCCTGAACCCTGAGACCGAACCCCGCACCCCCGAACCAAGACCTTCGCCCCAATGTGTGACCCTCTTTTCTGTGACCCATATTTAATATATGATATAAACTTGTTGCATTAAATCATTCATGTCGCATACATATTTGTGTGGTTTGGGGGCCTTATGCCGATTCACCTAATTAAATATGGAGGCCATATGCAGGCGAATCTAGTCTAATATTGGTCCCATTTAAATTGGTGTAGCAAACCAGTGCTATCTTTTGCCATGTTAAGACAACATTTAAATTGCAGGGTATCTAAACAACTTGAACCACTTAAATATTTGCCGGGACCTCGGTTCCGCTTAATATGGCCTAATTGCATCGCATGCTTGCCATGTCATACATCATACATGCATCATGCCCGATCTTTTGCCGTAGTATTAAATAGTGCATCCGGTGTTTCTTCTAGTGCTTTGCTTCTTCACGGATTAGGCCGATGAGTTGATGCGAGTGTCGACCCGATCTTCGGATGAACCTTCGATCGCTTTTCAAAGTAGCACCTCCTCCTTCTACCTATCTTACTTTTATAGTATTTATTCCCTCGTTGATCTATTGCTATCTCGTGTGCGATGCTATAGTTTTCGCCGTAGTATCCCTTGACCTTATATTGCCCTGGACACATCCTATTACCTGTTGATTGGTAGATAGTTGGACTCGCGCGTCGTAGTCGCTTGCTCAAGTGCTGTTGCGTGTCGTCAAGTACCACAGTTGTTGGAGTTTTGCCGCATGTTTAATGTTGGATATGATCATGGCTTTAATTATCGTTTAATAACTAAAATTGAAGTAGGTAATGCAGAGGCACAGGTGGGCAATAGATGTTATTTGGTTGTTAACCGTCCACTTGTGTCCCGTAGGACCCCGAGTTCTTGACACCTGTTCCGAGATCGAGCGCGCTAACCACATGTGGGATGTATGGGCACCCCATCGATTTAGTACCTGATTTCAAAGTACTGTACTGGGGGCCACAAGTAGTTTGGGGCTTTATTACTATTCTGTACTTATGCCATGCTTTACTGCTTAATTTAAATTGTGCGATCGCACTGTCTTGTTTAGGATCGTGACCTGTTTTATTTGTCGACAAGCCCACCACACTTTCGGGTTCCCAATCGTTCTGGCTCCACAAACCCCGAGTCCAGACGAGATCGGCCGACTTTGTTCTTGAGTAGACTTGGTGGGGTGGCCCCATGTACTTACTTTGGGTCCAGGAAACGTCATGACTTAGGCCCGCCGACATACCGATGGGTGTATGTTAATTGATCCGGCAAAAGGGTCGAAGTGCGTGTGGATACTTTGGTGCACCCCTGCAGGGTTAAATCTTTTCGAAAAGCCGTGTCCGCGGTTATGGACGACTTGGAGCACAGTTCTCGATCATAGACAACTATAACTAAAGTTTACTGTTATAATTTGACTTGGATCCGATATGACTAGTAATCAGCTTCACTACAACGGAATGGCTAAATAAAAGTACCAACAACTGCTGGGTTTTGGGATATCTCATGCTAATCGTATATTTGACTAGTAAGTGTTGCAACTACAACGGAATGGTTAACTAAAACTGCCCACTGCTTATTATATCAAGATGACTCATGCTATTTATATTTGACTAGTAATTGCCGCAACTATAACGGAATGAGTAAAACTGCCAAACAGTGTGAGTTCCTCGGTTGACTTCCTCGTTTGGTCTCGAGGGGGGAAACACCTGGATGGGTATGTTTGGTGGTAGTATCAGGTTGGATCCGGATAGGTCTTTCTTATCCCTTTCTGGTAGCCGACAGTTATATCGAGTCTCTATAGGGTGTTTAGTGCATGCTTTCTGCCGCTTGATCCACCATACCTATGTAGGCGAGGACCGCGAATTCTAGCCTCGCTGTCTTGGCCTCGATCGACCGCTCTCTCTTTTCCTTTGCCCTTTGTCGGCACCCCTTTGTTTAAGCGGTTTTGGGATCGTCGTTAGCAGGGTTACCCTTCCGGTTTGGCCTGGGCAGGGTTATGGACGCCATTGGTTATTCTTCAGGGCTCTTAGCCCCATTTGCATCTTGTCCGTAGTCGGACGCTGTATCATTTTCAAGGTGATTGGATCTTTGTATTGTATATCCGTATTCCTGACTCTTTGAGTCGCTGTTGTATATATCTGTTCTGTGGGTTCCATCGTGGACTATTGTGTAATGGTATTACTTCGTTTTCCACCCGCACGAAAGTGCCTGGTGGGCACCTTCGAATCGTTTCTATGCGGGTTTGGCGGGAATCGCTGAAACTTGCATAGGGCCGATTCTGAGGGTGTTACACCATGCCTGATCTCACGCTTGATCTCCTGAATGGAGTGCCAAAATTGGGACCCCTCGCTACGATCACAGTCCAGAAGGGGCCGACCGCGCATGTATTTGGCCTTGATGAGTTTGAGCCACAGACCGCCATCATCACGCAAGATACGCGAAACCCATCTAAGCATAAGGGCCTTGTTGAACTGGCGGGATGCAAGGATTCCTATGCCCCCAACCTCCTTGGGGGCGCAGATGTCCGCCCACTTGACCATGCGGTATTTCTGGCGGCCCAAAGAGTCTTGACAGAAGAACCTCGACAACTCCTTGTCAAATGTCCCATGTACTCCCTCGGGGAGGAGGTACATGCCCATCATATACATGGGCAGGCTAGACAGGCAGGAGTCGATCGTGATGCCTTGCTCCCTTAGAGGTAAATCACACGCCAAGGTTGGACCTCGGCGCACCCTATCCATGAGCGGGTCCAGTCCTGATAAGGATCCTGGTGTCGCGGATCGGCATCCCCAGGTAGGTAATGGGGAAGGAGGCGAGCCGACAGTTGAAATTGTCCGCTATCCTCTGTTGCTCGTCCTGAGAGAACCCTAGTGCGATGATCTCGCTCTTATCAAAATTGATACGGAGGCCAGACATTTCCTGGAAGCAAAGGAGTATGAATTTGAGGTTAGCAATGTCCAGCGCCGAGCCTTCAATCATGATCATCGTGTCGTCTGCGTACTGGAGCTGGGTGATGCCGCCCCCTGGGATAAGGTGGCCTACCACCCCCGAGATGTGGTCGGCCGCCTTCGCTCTCTCAAGCATTTCCGCAAGGGCATCAACGGCAGCGTTGAAGAGGAGGGGGACATGGGGTCCCCCTGGCAAACCCCACAGGAGGGCCGGAAGTAAGGCCCTATCTCGCCATTTACATTAATTGCGTTGCTCCCAGTCATGACGAACTGCATTATCCATGTGATCAGGCGGTCGTCAAATCCTCGCCTAATGCGGACCTGACGTAGGAACCGCCAGTCCAGACGATCGTAGGCCTTCTGGAAGTCCAACTTCAAGAAGATGCCCTTCATTCGTTTGGACTTGATCTCGTGGATAATATCATGGAGAGCCAGGATCCCATCATGTATAAATCTGCCCTTGAGAAAGGCAAATTGATACTGGTGGGTGAGACGCTCCATGACCGGGGCGAGGCGAGATGCGCAAACTTTCGCGAATACCCGTTGTATGACATTGAGGACCGTGCTGGGCCTGAATTGGCGAATATCCGAGGCCCCACAACCTTAGGGATCAGCGTGATAACTCCCAGATTCAGTCGTCCCATCACGAGGGTTCCTGTGTAGAGTTCCTGGAACAAGGGCATGACGACTGGCTGGAGTTCCTCCCAGAACTCCTGGAAGAAAGAAACCGGGAGGCCATCAGGGCCTGGGGCGGAGTTGGCCTTCATGGCCTTCACCGCCCGTGCAACTTCCTCTGGCAGGAATGGGAGGGTTAGCTCCGCATTCTCGTGAGCTGTGACTCTGGCCCCAATAGGCCAAAAGTCGTCGGCCAACGCGACCCCCGTAAGGGGTCCTGCCAAGAAGAGCTCCTTATAAAAGGAGTAAATATGGGCGGAGATCGCCCCCGGCTCCTCAAGGAGCAGCGTCCCGTCCCAAAGGCAGGGAATAGAGCATCTCCTACGGCGGCCATTGGCCACCGCATGGAAGTATGCCGTGTTCGCATCCCCTTGGAGAAGCCAGCTCTGGCGGCTGCGTTGTCGCCAGAATAGCTCCTCCCCCTTGTAGATCTCGACGAGAGAAGTCTCTAAGGCATAACGGTGGGACCACTCATCAGCGGAGAGGCCCACCGAGTCTGCCGCCATGTCCAGAGTACGAATCTCCTCCAGCAACGAAGCCTTCCGGAGACGCGTCGCTGCACCCAAGTTGGCCCCCCACCCCTTCATGAATTGGCGGGCCAGCTTGGCGCAGTTATGCCAGACATCCACCGCGTTAAAGCGTCTGGGAGGATGTGGCGTCCCGCAAAACCACTACTAGAAAATCGCGTTGTTTTTGTGCATTGCATCGTCATGACCGCATGCTCATGTCATCATGCCACATTGCATTTGAGCATCGTCATCATCTTGCATCTGTTCGCATAAAACTATTTTTGAAAAACCTGGTTTTGTTTTCTAAACGCCCGTCTTAATTCAAACGCAAACCCCGGGTCTCCGGATTATTTTGTTTGGCTGCTATCGGTTTGCAAACGGTCCGTTTAAAATAGTGTCGACCCGATCTTCGGTTGAACCTTCGGCAATGCTTTTCAGGCGAGCATCTCCCCCTTTCTACCTATCTTACTTTTATAGTATTTATTCCCTCCTGATGATCTATTGCTATCTGTGTTGCGATGCTCTAGTTTTTCGTACCCGTGATATCCCTTGCAGCCTTATATTGCCATGGCCACTTCCTATTACCTGTTGCTTGGTAGATAGTTTGGACTTGCGCGTCGTAGTCGCTTGCTCAAGTGCTTTTGCGTGTCGTCAAGTGCCACAGTTGTTGGAGTAATGCCGCATGTTTGATGTTGGAGATGATCATGGTTTTACTTATCGTTCACTTTAATTCCTGTTTAACAACTAAAATTGAAGTAAGCAGAGGCATCGGTGGGTGATAGATAATATTTGGTTTCCGACCGCCCACTTGTGTCCCGTAGGACCCCGAGTACTTGATACCTGTTCCTTAATTTATCGCGCTATCCACATCCGGGAGGATTATGGGACCCCCCCTGAGCCAGAGCTTGATTCAGTCTTATTTCTTGGGGCCACAAACTAGTTTGAGGTTTTATTTACTATCCTGTACTTATGCCATGCTACTGTTTTATTTATGATTGTGCGAGGAACACACTGTACTGTTTAGGATCGGGACACGATTCCGCGGTGTCGACAAGCCCAATTTTGGGTTCCCAGTGGTTCACAGCCGTCCACCCAAACCTCGGGTCCGTCTCGGAGCTAGCTTACTGCTATGGTGTACTCAAGGGTGGCCTCAAATATTTCTGAATCCTGTGATTGCTTTGTCGTGAAGGCCTCATTGGGTTTTGATTTGGTTTTTCCGAGGTTGATCGAGTGTGTGTTGCTATTTGTGCACCCCGGCCGGGTTAAAACTTTCTGAAAGCCGTGTCCGCGGTTATGGACGACTTGGAGCATAGTATCTCGATCATAGACAACTATAACTAAAGTAGTGCTATAAACTTGACTTTATAATGACTAGTAATCAGCTTCACTATAATGGAATGGCTAAATAATACTGCCCACAATTGCTTGTTTGGAGTGTCGCTTGCGACCATTGTACCTGACTAGTAAGTATTGCAACTACAACAGAATGGCTGAATAAAAGTACCAACAACTGCTGGGTTTTGGGTTACCTCATGCCAATTGTATCTGACTAGTAAGTGTTGCAACTACAACGGAAAGGTTAACTAAAAGTGCCCACTGCTTATTTTATCAGTATGACTATCTACACCTGACTAGTAATTACTGCCACGCTAACTGAATAAATAAAACTGCCAACGGTGTGAGTTCCTCGGTTGACTTCCTCGTTTGGTTTCGAGGGGGAAACACCAGGATGGGTTTGTTTGATGGTAGAATCAGGTTGGTTCCGAATAGGTCTTTCTTACCCCTCTCTGATAGCCGCTAGTTGTATCGAGTCTCTATAGATTGTTTAGTGCATGCTACCGCTGCCGCTTCAGTCCACCATACCTATGTAGGCGAGGACCGCCGAATTCTAGCCTCGCCGTGTACTGGCCTCAGTACTGACCGCTCTTTCTTTTTCCTTTTCCCTTTGTCGGCACCCCTTTTGTTTAAGCAGGTTTTGAGATCGATGTCGTTAGCAGGGTTACCCTTCCGGCTTGGCCTGGGCAGGGTTATGGACGCCATTGGTTATTCTTCAGGGCTCTTAGCCCCATTTGCATCTTGTCCGTAGTCGGATGCTCTATCATTTTCAAGGTGATTTGGATCTTTGTACCTTGTATCTGTATTCTTGACTCATGGAGTCGTGTTGTATATATATCTGTTCTGTGGGTCCCATCGAGGGCTGTTGTGTAATGTTATTACTTCGTTTTCCACCCGCACTAAAGTGCCTGGTGGGCACCTTTGAATCGTTTCTATGCGGGTTTGGCGGGTTTTTCGCTAAAACTTGCATAGGTCCGATTCTGAGGGTGTTACAGAGGAGCAGCCGCCGCTGCCAACCACTTGGCTTTCACCGCTTCCACGAAACCTGGCTGTTGGAGCCAGAAGTTTTCAAAGTGGAAGCGATTCAGCCGTGGTGGTGAACTCCCCCCAGTCGAAAGCAGCAGTGGGACATGGTCCGAGCCTACCCTGGTAATGGCGCGGAGGGAGCAGAGAGGGAAGGCGACCCCCCAGTCCACCGAGACCAGAACACGGTCCAAGACACTCCTGACCGGGTCCACCCTGTTGTTCGTCCACGTGAAGCGGGCACCCACTCTCGTGATCTCTCTAAGAGCGAGATCAGCGATACAATCGTTGAACATCCGCATGCGCAGGATGTCTACGTTGTGGGAGATCTTATCCTCATGGGACCGAATCAGGTTGAAGTCTCCCTCCACCACCACCGGCGTGGAGCAGCGGTCGACCTTCGCCTTCAGTTCCTCGAGGAAGGCTGGGGAGCGGCTATGGTCCGCGGGGCCATAGACAATGATGACCTCCCTCCGGAGATGGGAGCGTATGTGGGTGAGTAACATGCTCACAAAAAATTCCCCGCGGTCCATATCGTCCACCTCGAAGGTATCCTCCTTGGCACCAAGGAGGATGCCCCCAGAGTGTCCCACAGTGGAAGCCGCCAAGCGAACTTGTGCCGCGACAAACCCTGGAGCTCAGAAATCTGGAAGTCTTGCCTGATTGTCTCCTGGAATCCAACGATGTCCACGTTCTCCTGGCGCATGTAGTCTCTAATCTGGCGTCTTCGACCGTCATTTCCAAACCCCCGGATGTTCCAGATGAGCGAAATGACAGCAGGCCAGCTCATTGGACAACCTACTTGGATTTGGTCCCCTTATGGGGGACAGATCTTGTCTTCCGGGACGACGAGGGCGTAGAACTCGGTCTAGGCGGCCTCCCTAGAGATCCCCCTCTAGGGGGGACTCCTGGGTGGCTGCCGAAGGGCGTAGCTGAGGAGGACCCACCATCCCGGATCCGGGATCAGGTGTCCCAGTTCCAGGCGGTGTCGAGGTTTCCCCCTGCTGGCGCACCGCACGTGCACGCGCAGCGGCGAGGGACCCCTCGTAAATCTCCCTAGCTCTAATCGCCTCAATCTGCTCGAGCCTCGGGCCGCGTTCCCCACGGAAGACCACGCCACAGTCAGCCGCCACATGTGCAAGATGCTCGAGAGGGAAGTCATCCAAGACCGAGAACCTAGAACCTGATGGGGCGGGAATGGAGGCAGAAGGGCAGGGCGGCGGGGCTTTCATGGGGGTACCTGAGTCAAGGTTGCGAGCCGCGGTCCTCTGGGACGCCAGCTGGGACACCGTGGGCACCACCCCCGAGGTCTCCGCCCTGACTCGTGCCAGAAGAGCACTCTGGCGCGAAGGAGGGGGCACCGGGCGGGGAGGGCGAGGCAGACGAGTCTTGGGGCCAGCCGCGGGAGTGGTGGGGAAGACCGTCGCTGGCTCGTCCGGGCGCGGCGCCGGGGTCGCTGGGACCAGCGACGGAGATCCCCGGGGCGAAGCTGGCGTAGAACCCGGGGATAGCGAGTAGCAGAGGACTCCTGGAGAGCGAGGTGACGCGGGGGCGGTGACCACCATCCCCACACTCCCGGAATCCCTGTCGGACTCCACCCGAGGCCCCTTAGGCGCCTCATCGGGGATCTCCGCGGAGAGCGGGTCCAGGGCCATGTGGCCAATGAACCCCTCAGACTGCCTGAAGTTGGATCCGTACTGAGCGATCTGGAGGTCGGGAGGGCCCTGCGAGGGGGGCATCAGGGGCAGCTGGTGAGAGGCCGACGTAGCAGCAGCGGAAGGGCCCGCAGCGGGAGGGGCCGGGGGGAGGGAACCGGAGTCTGAGACTCCCCTCCCAAGCCGTCGTCGTCAGAGTCCTCTCCGGATGAGCTCCCCCCTCCTGTAGAGTGGTCACAAAAGGGGGGACCGAGAGGGGAGGGGGAGGGAGACCGTCATCCGCCTGGTCCTCGTCTAGCTCCACTGTCAGGATCCTCCCCTCCGTACCGAAGTAGAAGGGAGGGAGGGGCCCTGGGAGTATGTGGCATCCCGCAAAACCACTACTAGAAAATCGCGTTGTTTTTGTGCATTGCATCGTCATCATCATGCATTTGTTTGTCTGAAACTATTTTCAATAAGCCTATTTTTGTTTTCTAAAATTACCCCTCTTTTATTTCAAAACAAAGTCTCATAATTATCTGTTAAACTATTTAACTAAAATTTATTTGCTAAAAAGATTTAAAACAAAACAAAAACAAATAAGTGTCTTACAAAATAATAAACCTAAACCTAATTCCTATTCCTACCCAAACCTAATCTATCCACCAATCACAGCTTGCCATCTCACCATCTCCCCCAATCCCCACCCACCTTGCCACCTCATCAATCCACCCCCACTCCCTCCCTCTCTCTCTCCCCAACCAGCCATCCACACACCCCTCTCTCTCCCTCTCCCTTACACCCCGGCCCCACAACCTGGGCCGACCCTTCCACCCTTTGACCGCCCACCTGACCCCCACACCTCCTTTCACCCACCAAGCCCCCACTTCCTCTCCTGGCCCCACCCTGCCACCTGGCCCACCCCCTCCCTGTCTCCTTCCTCCCGCCTCAGCCTCCTCCCTCCTCTCGCTCCCTCCCCGCCGGCCGCCTCTGCTCCTCCTCCCGCCAAGCCCCGCCCTCCGCCCTCACATGCCTTTCCCGAGCTCCGCCTCCTCCTCGCCCACGCCTCACAGACCCGCCCGCCTCCTCCGCCGCCTCGGCCACCGGCCCGGCCTCCCTCCTCCTCGGAGCTCCGCCATGCCCCTCGGCTGTCGCGCTGCCTTGCCCGCCTCGGCGTCCCTCTGCTCGCCGCCTTTTCGCCGCTCGGCCGTGCTGCCGGCGGGCCTGTACGCCTCACTGCCGGAGCTCGCCTCCACCTCGAGGCCGTCCCGCCCCTGCAAGCTCGCCGAGCGCTCTCCCGCCGTCCGCCTCTCCTCCGTCCCTCGCCGCTTCCACGCGAGGCAGCTCCGCCAGCGACCTCGCCTCCTCTCCCGGCGCCCTTCGCCTTGCCGCCGCGCCTCCTTCCGCCTCCACGAGCTCGCCGCGCTTCCACCCGAGCCCGCGCCGCCACCGCCACCTCGCTCGCCCGTCTCGGCACCCGCCTAATCGCCGCGGGACCCCTCTGCAGCACACGCGGCCGCGCACCACCGGGCCAAGAGCGCCGCCTCGCCGACCCCACGCTCGAGCGCCGCCTCCGTGCGCCGTCCCCTCCCTGGACCAAGCTGCTGGCGTCCTGGAAGTTCCGGTCCACCTCGCCGCGTCGAGCACGTCAAGTCCCCACAACCGCCGTCGTAACTGCGTCCTGCGTGTCCTCAACCGCGCCAAGGCCGCCTCGCCGAGATCCTCCTCGCGCCCTGCCGTCCTCCGGCGGAAGGATGACCTTGAACATGTGTTGGTGAGACCGGCCCTGGAGAACACGAAGCCGAACCGCAGCCCTCGGAACGCCATGATCTACTACGCGGATGAGATGGCCGAGGCCCGAAATCGAAGACCACCTCCTCAGGACGCAAAGCTCACCGAGACCCCCGTACCCGGAGATACAAGGCAGGCCTATAACAAGTGCCTCGAAGCCCCGTCGCCGGATCCGATGATCGATCCCGAGGATTTCCGGCACTACAAGATCTCCTTCACAGAACCCGAAGATCTTCTAAGGGGGAACATCAAGTAGTCCACCGACACCCGACACCGAACCCGAGTTCTTCGACGCGACGACAAGATCTCCTACATGGGAGCCCGGAGAACACGTACCCGAAGGCCGCGGATGCGACAATATCATCTCTCGGACGCCAAGGTCGCCCACCCGGAACGCCAAGTACTCCCTCGAGGATGCCGAGTACATTACCCCGGACACCGAGACCCTGGACGACAAGTTCTCCTTCCCGGAAGCATTGACGCTCGTGCGACAAGATCTACTACCCCGATCCGAAGACCCTAAATCCCGGAGTCCGAGAACGATCTCGTCGAACCCTGAGCCCCTGTCGACCCCGAACCCCGGAACCAAGACCGTCGAACCCTAATGTGTGACCCTGATCCGAGCCCTATTTTATAAATGCCATCTATATAAATTATTGCATATTAAATTGTCATACTCACATGCATATTTGTGTGGTTTGGGGGCCTTATGCCGATTAACCTAATTAAATATGGGGCCCATATGCGGGCAAATCTAGTCTTATATTGGCCTCATTTAAATATTGTGTAGCGAACCGGTATTATCTTTTGCCTTGTTAAGACAACATTTAAATTGCGGGGTATCTAAACAACATAAACCTATTAATTAATTGTCGGGACCCCGGTTCCGCTTAATATGCCTAATTGCATCGCACCTTTGCCATGTCATGCATCATACATGCATCATGCCCGATATTTTGCCGTAGCATTAAATATTGCATCCGGTGTTTCTTCTAGTGTTTTGCTTCTTCGCGGATAAGGCCGTTGAGTTGACGCGAGTGTCGACCCGATCTTCGGACGAACCTTCGACAATGTTTTCAGGCGAGCATCTCCCCTTTCTACCTATCTTACTTTTATAGTATTTATTTTCCCTCCTGTTGATCTATTGCTATCTGTGTTGCGATGCTCTAGTTTTCCATACCCGAGATATCCCTTGCAGCCCTATATTGCCCTGGACACATCCTATTACCTGTTGTTTGGTAGTTAGTTGGACTTGCGCGTCGTAGTCGCTTGCTCAAGTGCTGTTGCGTGTTGTCAAGTACCACAGTTGTTGGAGTCTGCCGCATGTTTATTATTGGAGATGATCTTGGCTTTCATTACCGTTCACTTTATTTACTGTTTAACAACTAAAATTGAAGTAAGTAAGCAGAGGCACAGGTGGGAAATAGAGGTTATTTGGTTGTTAACCGTCCACTTGTGTCCCGTAGGACCCCGAGTACTTGATACATGTTCTTTGAATATTCGCGCTATCCACATCCGGGAGGATTATGGGACCCCCCTGAGCCAGAGCTTGATTCAGTCTTATTTCTTGGGGCCACAAACTAGTTTGAGGTTTTATTTACTATCCTGTACTTATGCCATGCTTTACTGCTTTATTACGATTGTGCGAGGAGCACCTGTACTGTTTAGGTAAGCGGAGTGTTTTCGCGGTATCGACAAGCCCAGTTTTGGGTTCCCGATCGTTCTGACCATTGTCGCAAACCTTGAGTCCGTCTCGAGTCACTAACTGCTTGGTCTACTCAATGGGGTGGCCCCCTGAAATATTTCTGAATCCTGTGATTGCTTTGTCGTGAAGGCCTCGTTGGGTTTTGATTTGGTTTTTCCGAGGTTGATCGAGTGTGTGTTGCTATTTGTGCACCCCTGCAGGGCAAAACTTTCTGAAAGCCATGTCCGCGGTTATGGACGACTTGGAGCACAGTATCTCGATCATAGACAACTATAACTAAAGTAGTGCTATAAATTTGACTTTATAATGACTAGTAATCAGCTTCACTTTAATGGAATGGCTAAATAAAAATTGCCAACAATTGCTTGTTTGGTTTGTCGCTTGCGACAATTGTATCTGACTAGTAAGTATTGCAACTACAACGGAATGGCTAAATAAAAGTACCAAAAACTGCTGGGTTTTGGGATATCTCATGCTAATTGTATCTGACTAATAAGTGTTGCAACTACAATGGAATGGTTAAATAAAAGTGCCCACTGCTTATTTTTATCAGGATGACTATCTATACCTGACTAGTAATTGCTGCAACGATAACTGAATAAATAAAACTGCCAACTGTGTGAGTTCCTCGGTGGACTTCCTCGTTTGGTCTCGAGGGGGAAATACCAGGATGGGATTGTTTGGTGTAAGATTCAGGTTGGATCCGAATAGCTCTTTCTTATCCCTCTATGATAGCCAAGCTTGTATCGAGTCTCTATAGGTTGTTTAGTGCATGCGCGCCGCGCTCACCACCATATCTATGTAGGCGAGGACCGCAATTCTAGCCTCGCTGTACCGGCCTCAAGATCGACCGCTCCTCTTTTCCTTTGCCTTCGTCGGCACCCTTTTGTTTTAGGTGTTTCGACGTTAGCGGTGGTTACCCTTCCGCTTGGCTCAGAGGTTATGGACGCCATTGGTTATTCTTCAGGGCTCTTAGCTCAATTTGCATCTTGTTCGTAGTCGGACGATCCATCGTTTTCAAGGTGATTTGGATCTTTGTACCGTATATCTGTATTCTTGACTCATGGAGTCGTGTTGTATATATATCTGTTCTGTGGGTCCCATCGAGGATTGTTATGTAATGTTATTACTTCGTTTTTCACCCGCACGAAAGTGCCTGGTGGGCACCTTTGAATCGTTTCTATGCGGGTTTGGAGGGTTTCGCTAAAACTTGCATAGGGCCGATTCTGAGGGTGTTACAGAGTAGAGCTGGATCCGGGCAAAGCTGTTGGAATTATGCCCTAGAGGCAATAATAAAGATGTTATTATTATAATTCTTGTTCATGATAAAGTTTATATTCCATGCTAGAATTGTATTAAGCGGAAACTTTAATACTTGTGTGGTTTGTGAACAACACCGTGTCCCTAGTACGCCTCTAAGGACTAGCTCATTGATCAATGATGGTTAAGGTTTCCTAACCATAGACATGAGTTGTCAATTGATAATGAGATCATATCATTGGGAGAATGATATGGTGGATAGACCCAAACAAAGCGAAGCAATTAGATCGTTTCATCGTGTTCATCTTTGCGAAGCTTTTCCTATGTCAAATATTGTATTCCTTAGACCATGAGATAATGCAACTCCCTGGTACCGGAAGAAAGCTTTGAGGTCATCAAACGTCATCCTATGAGAGGGTGATCATAAAGGTGTCTCTCAGGTGATCGGAAAGTATCTGTTGGGTTGTATGTATCGAGATGGAATTTGTCCCTCCCAAGTCAGAGAGATATACTTGGGCCCACTCGGAATCGATATCAACACCGCTTGCAAGCATTTGGTTAAGGAGTTAATCACAAAGTGATATCGGATTACGAATCTAGTAAAGTACTTGGCGTGAACGAGATTGAACTAGGTATGACGGCAAGACGATCGAACTCGGGCAAGTAAAATATCGCGAGAAAGGGAATATATATATGGGATTGATTGAATCGGCATCGTGGTTCATCCGATATGATCATCGATGAATGTGTGGGAGTCAATATGGGTGCCTGCACTTCTGTTGATTATTGATAGAAGATCATGTCGCATATTCTCGAACCCGCAGGTCACACACTTAACGTATCTCAACGCTAGGATAGATTGGATAATTGGTTTATGAATTTTTGTTCGAGTCTCGGATGGGATCCGGATATCACGAGAGGTTCCGGAATGGTCCGAGAATAAGATTCATATAAGGCGCAGCAGTTTTTGGAGTTGAATTGTTCCGGGTTAATCGGTATTGCACCTAAGCTTCTAGAACCTTACGGAAGGGGACCAACGTGGCCCCACCTTACGGGAGGGGGCATGGGCCTATGAGGGAGTGTCCTGGCCGCCTTGGGCTAGGGGCACAAGGCCCCATCGGGCCCAGCCGATTCTAGAGATTTGACTGCTTAAATCTCGGGATAGAATTTCTAGATAAGGAGAGTTTAAATCGTTTAAACTAGAGATAGGATTTCTAGATAAGGGAGAGTTTAAATAGTTTAAACTAGAGATAGGCTTGGAGGAGGGCAAGGCTGGCCGCCTCTATATATAGAGGGGTGGTGCGCCCCCAGCACACACCTTCCTCCAAGCCCTAGCACCTTGCTACCTTCCTCTCTCTCCTCCCGATTGCTTGTGGCGAAGCCTGCCTGCAGAAATTCTCCACCATATACACCACGCCGTCGTGTTGTAGATCCAATCTATCTCTCCACCATACTCGCTGGTCCGAGGAAGGAGGAGACGCCGAGGTGCCGCGTGTGCATCTCACGGAGGCACCGCCACTTGTGGTGCTAGATCGGATCGGATCGCGAGGAGGAGGAGAAGTACGACTACATCACCCACGCTCGATTTAACGTTCACTGCGGCGAATCTTCAAGGGTATGAAGATCTAATCCAATCTCTCGTTGATTGCATCTCCTAGATTAGATCTTGGCTTTCCTCCGCTCGCATCCGTAGAAAATTTTGATTTACTATGCCGCCAAACCCTTCAAGATGGTATCGAGCTAGATCTATGCGTAGATGTGTTTCACGAGTAGAATGCAACATGGTTGTTGCGCGTTGATGTTTTCTATTGCAAGCCTCTTGTTTGTGTTCTTCTTATGACGGAATAGTGAGATTGAAGCGGTCCAGCCAACCTTACGCGACGCCGTCATGCGAGACCGCTCCGCACTTGACGTGTGGCTTGTTCAACACATGCGGCCGGTGGATGTCGGTTCTCTCACTATAGTTGTCATGGGATTAACACCGGAGTTTGGCAACCATAATATCACCGTTGTGGCTTTCCGTAGGTAAGAATCGTTCTTAGCATCTACTCCCATAAAGCCACGTAAAACATGCAACAACAAAGTAGAGGCGTCTAACTTGTTTTTGCAGGGAGTGTTTTCTGTGATATGGTATGGCCCAAGATGTGATGTGTATATTGTATGCGATGATCATGTTTTGTAATGTTTCACGACTTGCATGTCGATGAGTACACAACCGTCAGGAGCCATATGGTTGTCTTTATAATTGTGTATGACCTGCGAGTCAACTTCTTATACTCCATGTAATAGCTTTACTTTATCGCTAAGTAGTTAGCAATAGTTGTAGTTGCTATTCGTGGTGAAGGCAATCATGGTGGAGTGATGGAGATCATGTCGGAACGCACAAGATGGAGATCATTGCGCGAAGATTGGCTATACCATGTCACATAAAGTTATATGCATGTGATGTTTATCCTTTATGTATCTTATTATGCTTAGATCGCGACGGTAGCATTATAAGATGATTCCTCACTTAAAGATCAAGATAAAACTGTTCTCCCCAAGTATGCACCGCTATGAAAGTTCGTGTCCAAGCATCACGTGATGATCGGGTGCTATAGACTCTACGCTCACATACAACGGTGCAAGCCGCTTTTGCACACGCGGAAATACTTGGGTCTAGCTTGACGAGCCTAGCATGTACTGTACATGGCCGGAACACAAGAACCGAAAGGTTAAGCATGAGTCATATGAATGATATGATCGACATTTGTTGTCCACCATTGAAACCACATCTCTTCTCGTGATGATCGGATTAGGTGTGGTGAATTTGGATCGTGTTCACTAAACAACTTGAGGGATGTTGAATTTAGTGGGAGTTCATCTAGTAATTTGATTAAGTTGAACTATTTATCATGAACATAGTCTAAATTGTACTTGCAAATACTGTAGATCACATGGCCAAATCCAACTTCAACTTCAACGCTTTTTTTGAGAAAGAAAAGCTTAGGAACAATGGGTCTAACTTCACCAATTGGTTCGCAATCTAAGAATCATTCGTTCATGGACAAAAGGACTATGTCCTTGGTAAAGCGTTAGGTGACCCTAACAAGCTATTGCCGATGAGAAAGTTGTCTATCGATCAAGAAAGATGATTATGGTGTGATTAAGAGCACCATGTTGTTTGCTATGGAACCGGAGCTTCAAAATCGTTTTGAAACCTATCCCGGCCCTTTGAGATTCTCGAGAGCCGAAAACCATGTTTCGACTCAAGCCCGCTCGAGAGATATGAGATCTCGAGAAGTTCTTTAACCGCAAGATGGAGGAAGGGAGTTCCGTTGAGCACGCCATAAAGATGTCGGGCTACACTCAACGCTTGAGAAACCGGAATGCACGATTCCAGAGGAGCTCAAGATTGACAGGTTCTGCAATCACTCCCAGCTACAAAAGTTTTGTAGTGACTCATAATCGATTGGTTCCATCGATACGATCACCGAGCTCTTCGCAGTCAAGGCTGCAAGTGGACATCAAGAAGGATAATCATGTGTTGATGGTCAACAAGCCCTCCTTTAAGAAAGGTAAGGAGCAAAGAAGCCCTTCAAGAAGGGCGGCAAGCTAATGCCCTCGCCGAGAAGAAGCTCAGTCCGTCCCAAGCCGACATCGAGTGCTTCTATTGCAAGGACAAGGGTCACCGAAGCGCAATCGTCAAAGTACTTAGCGGACAAGAAGGCGGCACCATCAAAGGTATATTTGATATACATGTTATTGATGTTTTCCTTACTAGCCCTCGTTGTAGTGCCCGGTATTTGATACCGGTCTTGCTAATATTTGTAACTCGAAACAGAGCTAGGAATGACGGGCTTATGAGGGATGAGGTGACGATGCGTTAAGCAGATCAAGAGTTGATGTGATGGCCGTCGGCACGCCTCCTTAGTTTTACCTTCGGATTAGTTTTAAACCTTAATAAGTGTTATTATGTGCTGCGTTGAGCATGAACATTATTTCGGATCGTGTTTATTGCAAGACGGTTATTCATTTAAATCAGAGAATAATGGTTGTTCTATTTATATGAGTAACATCTTTTATGATCATGCACCTCTTGTGAATGGTTTATTTCTTCTAAATCTCGAAAGGGATGAAACACACATCCATAACATTGAGGCTAAGAGATGCAAAGTAGATAGTGATAATACTACTTATTTGTGGCAATGTCGCCTAGGTCATATTGGTGTAAAGCGCATGAAGAAACTCCATTCTGATGGACTTTTGGAGTCTCTTGATTTTGAATCATTTGACACATGCGAACCATGCCTCATGGGCAAGATGATCAAAACCCCGTTCTCCGGTATGATGGAGCGAGCAACGGACTTGTTGGAAATCATACATACCGATGTATGCGGACCGATGAGTGTTTCGACGCGCGGTGGATATCGCTATTTTCTCACTTTTACCGATGACTTAAGTAGATATGGGTATATCTATTTAATGAAACATAAATCTGAAACATTTGAAAAGTTCAAGGAATTTCAGAATGAAGTGGAGAACCATCGTAACAGAAAGATTAAGTTTCTATGATCCGATCGTGAGGGCGAATATTTGAGTTATGATTTTCTCACGCATCTTAAAGCAAGTGGAATCGTTTCACAACTCACGCCACCCGGAACACCATAGCGCAATGGTGTGTCTGAACGCCGGAATCGAACCCTATTAGATATGGTCCGATCAATGATGTCTCTTACTGATTTGCCGTTATCATTTTGGGGTTATGCATTAGAAACCGCTGCATTCACTTTAAATAGGGCTCCATCTAAATCCGTTAAGACGACACCGTATGAACTGTGGTTTGGTGCTAAACCTAAGTTGTCGTTTCTTAAAGTTTGGGGATGCGAAACTTACGTCAAGAAGTTGATGCCGGACAAGCTCGAACCCAAAGCGGAGAAATGCGTCTTCATAGGATACCCTAAGGAAACTATTGGGTATACCTTCTATCACATAACCGAAGGCAAAGTGTTTGTCGCAAAGAACGGTTCCTTTCTTGAGAAGGAGTTTCTCTCGAAAGAAGTGAGTGGGAGGAAAGTAGAGCTAGACGAGGTTATTGAACCTTCTCTTGAATTGGAGAGTAGCGCAAGACCAAATTGTTCCGATCACCGCACCAACAATAGAGGAAGCTAATGACAAGGATCATGAAGCTTGGACGATGTCACACTAAATGTCGCAGTCGACCAGGTCGCGTGCCCCTCCCGAGTGGTACTGCAACCCTGTCTTGACCGTCTTGTTGGTAGAAGAGTGAACCTACGAACTATGAGGAAGCGATGATGAGCCCAGACTCGAGAAATGGTGGAAGCCATGAATTCCAATTGGGATCCATGAGCGAAAACCAAGTATGGACTTTGGTGGATCCTCCTAGCGGCCGAAAAGGCCGTTGAGTGCAAATGGATATTCAAGAAGAAAACGGACGCGATGGTAATGTTACCGTCTATAAAGCCGGCTTGTCACAAAAGGTTTTCGACAAGTTCAAGGTGTTGACTACGATGAGACTTTCTCTCCGTAGCGATGTTTAAGTCCATTCGGATTTTATTAGCAATTGCTGCTTCATGATTATGAAATATGGCGATGGATGTCAAGATCGCTTTCCTCAATGGGAACATTGATGAAGAGTTGTATATGATGCAACCCGAAGGTTTTGTCGATCCTAAGGATGCTAGTAAAGTATGCAAACTTGACTTTCCATTTATGGATGAAGCAAGCATCTCGGAGTTGGAACCTTCATTTTGATCAAGTGATCAAGAGTTTTGAATTTGTTCCAAATTGCTACTGAAGCTTGTATCTACAAGAAAGTGAGTGGGAGCTCGGTGGCGTTTCGTAATCGTATGTGGATGACATATTGATTATCGGAAATGACATCAACATGCTTAACGATGTGAAGAGTTATTTGAACAAGTGTTTTTCAATGAAAGACCTAGGTGAAGCTGCTTATATATTGGGCATCAAAATCTATAGAGATAGACAAAAGCTCGATAGCTTTAAGCGAGTACATACCTAGACAAAGTTCGAAAAGGTTCGAATGGATAAGGCAAAGAAAGGTTCAGCCTATGTTGTCGGGTAAGATATTGAGCAAGGCTCGGTGTCCATTCTGATGAAATGATAGGAAGCTATGAGCAAAGTGCCTTATGCCTCGGTCATAGGTTCCATCATGTATGCCATGTCTTGTGTACTAGACGGATGTGTCCAATGCTCTTAGTTTGTGACGAGATATCAAAGTGATCGAGTGGAACCTTTGGGCCGTGAAGAACATCCTAAAGTACCTAAATAGAACTAAAGAAATGTTCTTAGTCTATGGGGTGATGAACGACTTGTCGTAAAGGTTACGTCGATGCTAGTTTCGACACCGACAAGGATGATTCTAAATCTCGAGACGTGATACTTTTATATTTTGAATGGAGGAGCTGTGTGGAAGGCGCAAGCAAAGCGTGATCGCGGGATCTGATGAAAGCGGAATACATGGCTGCTGCAGAAGCGTCAAGTGAAGGAGTTTGGATCAGAAACTTCATCACTGAGTTTGGCGTGGTTCCAAGTGCATTGGACCCACTGGAGATATTGTGTGACAACACTGGCGCCATAGCACTCGCTAAGGAACCAAGATATCATCCAAAGACCAAGCATATCAACCGCAAGTTTTCATATAATCCGAGATTATATAGCAGATGGAGATCTGAAGATTAGCAAAGTACATACGGATCTGAATGTCGCAGATCCATTGACTAAACCTCTTACACGTGTAAAACATGATCAACACCGCAGTGCCATGGGTGTGAGATTGTTGCCAAATGTAAACTAGATTATTGACTCTAGTGCAAGTGGGAGACTGTTGGAATTATGCCCTAGAGGCAATAATAAAGATGTTATTATTATAATTCTTGTTCATGATAAAGTTTATATTCCATGCTAGAATTGTATTAAGCGGAAACTTTAATACTTGTGTGGTTTGTGAACAACACCGTGTCCCTAGTACGCCTCTAAGGACTAGCTCATTGATCAATGATGGTTAAGGTTTCCTAACCATAGACATGAGTTGTCAATTGATAATGAGATCATATCATTGGGAGAATGATATGGTGGATAGACCCAAACAAAGCGAAGCAATTAGATCGTTTCATCGTGTTCATCTTTGCGAAGCTTTTCCTATGTCAAATATTGTATTCCTTAGACCATGAGATAATGCAACTCCACGTACCGGAAGAAAGCTTTGAGGTCATCAAACGTCATCCTATGAGAGGGTGATCATAAAGGTGTCTCTCAGGTGATCGGAAAGTATCTGTTGGGTTGTATGTATCGAGATGGAATTTGTCCCTCCCAAGTCGGAGAGATATACTTCGGGCCCACTCGGTAATCGATATCAACACCGCTTGCAAGCATGTGGTTAAGGAGTTAATCACAAAGTGATATCGGATTACGGAACAAGTACTTGATGTGAACGAGATTGAACTAGGTATGACGGTACCGACGATCGAATCTCGGGCAAGTAAAATATCGCGAGACGAAGGGAATATATATATGGGATTGATTGAATCCTGGCATCGTGGTTCATCCGATATGATCATCGATGAATGTGTGGAAGTCAATATGGGTGCCTGCACCCATTGATTATTGATAGAAGATCATGTGCGCATATTCTCGAACCCGCGGTCACACACTTAACGTATCTCGGCTAGGATAGATTGGATAATTGGTTTATGAATTTTTGTTCGAGTCTCGGATGGGATCCGGATATCACGAGGTTCTAATGGTCCGAGAATAAGATTCATATAAGGCGGCAGTTTTGGAGTTCGAATTGTTAAGTTAATCGGTATTGTCGGAAGCTTCTAGAACCTTCGGAAGGGACCAACGTGGCCCCACCTTCCGGGAGGGCATGGGCCTATGAGGGAGTGTCCTGGCGCATTGGGCCAGGGCACAAGGCCCCATAGGGCCCAGGATTCTAGAGAGATTTGACTCGTTTAAATCTGGGATAGAATTCTAGATAAGGGAGAGTTTAAATCGTTTAAACTAGAGATAGGATTTCTAGATAAGGAGAGTTTAAATTGTTTAAACTAGAGATAGGCTTGGAGGAGGGGCAAGGGCTGGCCCCCTCTATATATAGAGGGTGGTGTGCCCCTCCCCTGCACACACCTTCCTCCAAGCCCTAGCAGCTTTGCTACCTTCCTCTCCTCCCGATTGTTTGTGGCGAAGCCTGCAGTGAAATTCTCCACCATATACACCACGCCGTGTTGTAGATCCAATCTATCTCTCCACCATACTCATTTGGTCCGGAAGGAGGAGGCGTCGAGTCTTTGCGTGTGCATCTCACGGAGGCACCGCCACTTGTGGTGCTAGATCGGATCGGATCGCGAGGAGGAAGCGAAATGCGACTACATCACCCACATTCCGACGAGCGTTCATGCGAATCTTCAAGGGTATGAAGATCTAATCCAATCTCTCTCGTTGATTGCATCTCCTAGATTAGATCTTGGCTTTCCCTCTGTTCGCATCCGTAGAAAATTTTGATTTACTATGCCACGAAACCCATCGAAAGCACCTGCATGCGGATCGGTCCCGCCCCCAAGCGAGAGGTCTCATCCACCACGACAAGCTTCCCCACTGCCTGGGACACTAGCTCCAGGATGGGCAGCGTCCGAACCCGCGCCTCCTCCGGGAAGCCGAGGATCCGCACCCACACCGCCGAGAGAGTCGAGGTCGTCGCAGGGTGGGCGGTCGATGGCGTGATGGAGATCTGGACCCTGCTGGTCGGGAGAGTGAGGGCGATGCTGCAAGCACTGATGGAGAGTATCTCGGCAGACGGGAAGGACACCACGAACTGGGTCGGGGAGATCTCCCGGGCACTCCAGGTATGTCCCGGCATCATCTGCCGGAGCTCCTCCTGGATGAACTCCGCGGAGATCACCACCGAGGCCGGGATCTCATCCCTCCACCACGGTGACCACCGCCAAGTTCTGGAACCGACATCGCCATACCCGATGTCGATGTAGTAGAACCCCGCAATGGAGTGTGAGGTACTCCAGCTGGAGGAGGCCGGCAGCAGGCGACACTGCAGGCGGCGTTGGAACCGGCCGTCGCCAACTTCTTCTTCTTCTCCTTCTTCTTCTCCTTCGCCGGTTCGGGGCCGGGGAGAGAGGCGATGGGAGGCGAGGCGGTGAACCTCCTGTCCGGCGCCATTCCGGACATTCACACTGCCGCAGATGCTCTCCACGAGGCGAGGTCTGTCGGCGGGCAGCTGCTCATGCGACGACCCTCCGGAGACGGGTCACGGGCGGCCCGGCCCGGCCAGCGTCCTCAGGCCTCGCTGCCCTCATGGTGAGGCGACCACGCCCTCCTGGCGGGAAGGAAAGGGCGTCTCGGGGACCCTGAGGCGGGGCGTCCGGCGCTCGGTAGGCTGCGCCCGGGAGGCGGCGAAACGCAGGCGAAGCGTCGGCGAGGGATCTGCGGCGAGGCGGGCTCCTGCAGGCGGAGGCTGCGACCTCTTGCAGGCGGCCTCAGCGTAAGTCATGGCGCCGGTGGCGGGGAGAGGGGGAGAAGCGGCCGGCGGCGGGGCGGCGGTCGGCGCAGCAACGGTCGGCGGCGGCGGGGGTGAGCTAGACAATGTGTAGCTAGAAAAGATGTCGATGCCTGAAGTCCTAAATTACCCGTCTAAAATAACAAAAGAAGCTATGCGTCAAAACAAAATATTACAACGTATTGCTAAGTCTGGTAACCAGAAAAAAATCCAGGATGTGATCCAGAGGAGTACTAAGTTAAGCTAATCTAAAAGAGGAAAAATATCAGCACGAAAATTCATCAATAAACGAGCAAAAAAGATTGGTCGGACCAGAAAAAACAAATAAACAAAAATAAAAGAGGGGGCAATCCATCCTTCCAACAGTAACAAAAGGCCCAGACTAGGACTGACCCAAACTAACAGCCAACCAGACCTAGCTAAGCCAGAAACACGCAGCGATGCAAACAAACGCGACACGAGACGCTGAGCCAAGCCAAACTAATCTTGACGCACACAAAAGATCAACGGTGCTGAACCTAGCTGCGACGTAAGCTAAGGACACAGTTAGCTGTGACTTAGTAAAATCGATTGTTGTTTTCCCTGGTAATCGCGCCGCACGCTGACAGGGAGCAGCTAGGCAGCAGCTAGCACAACGAGCGCCCTGTGGCGCGGGCAGCCCCGCACGTACGGAGCTCGCTGCTCTTCGTCTCGTCCCCCACGCGCGCACCTCGCCGAGGTAAAAAAAGCATCGTGCGCCGCCAGGAACGCGCCGTCGGTGATCCCACCGGCGGGCTTCCCGCGCAGAGAGAAAACAAAGGATAAAGGTGCAGAGTACGGCGCCAACTTTAACGAGCCCCGACGCGCGCCGTCCTCTCCCGTCCCAATAGAAAAAGCCGCCCCAACCGCTGCACAGCGCGACTACGGAGAGCAAAAGAGAGGCACACTCGCCCAAAACCATCTCAGCTCAGCTTCAGCTCGTTTCCGGTTTCCCTCTTCCCGCTCGTCAAAAACTCCCGGCGCGAAGGGAGGTGTCGCGAGCATGAGGGAGCAGGAGGCCGGCGGCGAGGCGGGGCGCCGGGGCGGCGTCATCAGGTCGCTGCTCGGCGTCGCCAGGGTCGCGGAGGACGACGACGCTGCCGAGGTCGGCGGTTCGAAAAAGAAGGCGGATGATGCCGCGGACGCCGAGAGGAGCAAGGCGGTGGTGCGGGTGGTGGCGGCCGACATGCCGCCCGCGCTGCAGCGGCGCGCGTTCCGCTGCGCCCGCGACGAGCTCGCCGCGATGCCGCATTACCCGCGCCGCCTCGAGCCCAAGCGCCTCGCGCTCGCCCTCAAGAAGGTATGTACCTAAAACAACAACAACGTCTATCTACTGCGTCGCGTACTACTGTCAGACTACTCCCAGACCTACATTGCAGATTGCCGGTGTACACATCGTCGACTGAAGCAATTCGCTCTGGTTTGCAGTCCTGTGATTGTTGTATTCTCGCGGCAACGCAGCCATAGCCGGTGTCTGTCTGTATCCATGTCCATGTCCATGTCCATGTCCATGTCCATGTTTTAATTGCTGATAGATGCTCCAAATTAAACTATCATCTGAGTCCGTTGGTTGCCTCTGCTGCAGCTTTCTCCATACATCTGGAACCAAAAATAGGCTTGTTGCTTTGTTGGTCATCATTGGCAGTTGGAGTATCAGGCTCTCAACACCTAAGCGATGGGGTCAAGCCGAATGGAATGGATTGGAAACTATCATTCGCGTGGCTAACTAACCGATTATTAGATAATAATTTAATGCACTGGACAATCAGAAGGTCGTGTCTCATGTGGCTGTGAGTGTCTCTGAGCAGAAGTTTGACCAGAAATATGGACTGTTCTGGGTACTGAATTTTGTAGTAGTTGCCACGCTCAAATGCCCAATGCCTGCCACCAACTTCACAATAGTTTTTCTAATTAATGCCATTTTCAGTTATACTTACTAGATTGCATCGAATATCATCAAACCAAATCTATGCTAGTATATGATGCTTCACAGAAGTAGTCTCTCGAAGTCAAGCAGCGTAGGAGGACAATGTAATCAGCATCCAACAATCCAGAGATGTACTACACTACTACTAGTTCAGAGGTGCGGTACCAGTAGCGTGTAACAGAGGAAGACACATCTCTCTGCTAAAATATTCTATCCTACTATCTATGCATCTGCATGATTTACTTCTTCACATACCTGAATCTTGCACCACCCTCAAATATTTCACCTCCATTTTGAGTAGAAAAACCGCAGTATTAGTCTGAACATTCTCAAATTTTGCGTACGCAGTATACTTTGTGTTTATAATGATGGGGGCTTATCATCCTTTTGCTGGCAGGAGTTCGACACTGCTTACGGGTCAGCTTGGCACTGCATCGTAGGGACAGGTTTCGGTTCGTATGTCACGCATGCCAGGGGCGGCTTCTTGTACTTTTCCGTTGATAAGGTCTATATACTGCTGTTCAGGACGGCCGTGGAGCCCTCGCCCCACTGACGGTGAGCACACGATGAGGCAAATGACTCACCAATTATATGCACTGTTGCAGTGTGGGGGGGTATTCCAAATGCAAAACTGTTCAGCTAGAACAAGGCCTTGTAAATTGAATGACTTCTTCTACTATATCAATGGAGACCTCTTTTTGCTGTTGGTGATTCAGAATTCCGAGAGTTCTATGGTCCAACCTGTTCCACTTTTTTTTTCGAAACATGGTAATGATGGGTATGCTCTTCCTGTATGGCAGAGGTTTCTGATATGCTTCGTTAGATCCGCTAGACACGAACAGAAGTTGTGACAAGGAACACAGTTCAGTGTAATATTGAAGTGCTGGCTTTAAGAATGTACTGAATGAGCTATAGCTTGGTTTCTGTTGTTGTGCGATGCGTGAATTACTGCCTCTCTTGATCACGCTATCCTTTTTCATTTCTGAAATAGAGACTTTGACACCAAATTGTTCAGTATAGCACACTGCACCATGTGAGACATATCAGCATTAGTAATGGCCATGGTCATTCCTCTGATAAAGTAACATCTGGTACATGTTGCATCTGAAACAAACAAAACTTACCAGATTATCTTCTTGAGCTAAGGTCCAGCTATATACATGGAGTACAATATGAATCTATGGTCAAGACGGAATGGAGCTTGAGGTTTTCTCAACCTCAATCATGGACTACTACATAAACACCACAATTTTCATTCAGACGACCATTTCAGCCTCTCTCAAACTGGAGGGAATTCCTATATCTAATCTCATTGTGGCTTTGTACTTCTCCGGCACTTCTGCCCCGGCCTGAATGCATATCTCAACAATAGCCGGTGCCTGCCCATAGAAGCTCTTCAGCTCCTTCTGCAACTCCCCAGACTCTGGCATGTGCCAAACATACCTAGGAGGTATCAGGTCATCGAGCACTGCTGCTTGCCATCCATGCTGGCCATTCCTCTGCTGGTGCTTGAAGGCTCCACAGTTGCGTGCTTTATGGCCACTCGATCCGATATGCACCTCAGGGCAGTATCCACAAACCCTCACCGCATAGCTCTTCAGAAGCCTCAAGGCACCATGCCGGACAGTCTCCCATGCTTCAAGTGTTTCCTCAGCAAGAGCAGCCGTCTCCTCTCGGCTCGATGGAGCAATAATCTCATCGTAGGGTAGCTCTTCGAGGAGGGGCTGATTAAATCTTTCGTCAGGCTCAGGATCTGGTAGGTCATCTTCATTGGCATCAACAAACTCTTTCCTTCCGATCTTAATAATCGGCTTTCTTCGACGTTTTGTGGGGTACTCAGGGTGTTCAACACCAGCTTGGATGCACAGCTCCACAAGAGCAGGAATACGGGGCACCTCAAACCTCTGGTCATGAGTGATACGGGGGCCTAGACGGTCCTCTAGGTGGTATGCTTCGACTGGCAAGAAAATAGCTTCCACTAAAGTACTTCCCCAGTCATGTTCCCCCCTACGTTTATCAGAAGACATTCCTCGGCATGTTCTGAAAGGGTGTCCATCAGATCCAATATGTATCTCACTGCAATATCTGCAACAGAAACATGCATTACTTCCTCATATAGAAAACAGAAGTCATAGATCTTCACTGAAAAAAAATGCATATGATAACTTAAGGTCACATAAGTTGGCAAACTGCGAACTAGTCACCGGTGTCATTCAGTCAGTCATACAGCACAACATTTGGACACAGACGACGACACGTCATTATGCATTATTGGCCAAATTATTTTTAAAAATAATCCAGTGCCATCATGAGATTCACTTTTCACATGAACATAGATTCTTGGTGAAGCAAACATGAAGCCCAAACAGCCACCCTGGCTTAATGTAGATGTCTATCTGATTCTCACTAAACTAAATGGAGTAACTGGAATCAATACGCATAAACACATGTAAAATGCATTCCTCAACATAATACACATGACATGCCTTTATGGAGCAGGTACTGTAGCATAGATTCTCAAACAAATAATCAAAACACCGTGCAAATGCCAATATTAGAGGTCTTATTCACTGATAATGCTGCCAAGTTGATTTTTGGCATTCTATAACACATGATGAGAAATGATTGTAAATATAATGGGCATCTAGATACCTCCATGATTCATGTCATATGACTTGATGACAAAACATGTTGATTATAGTCATTGGCAGGAACTAATTATAATGGCAAACGTGGATGTGTGATAAACTGATAACTGATATTTCGCCAGTCCTTTATATGCACTCTATCATGCTATGTTAGTTTGTACAACATGAAAGCAGATCTCTTCTGTCTAATGTGATGGATATGCAACGAAGCATTACCATAATTACCATAAGCAGCTTTGTAGAGAATAATTATCATCACAAAAGGATGGGACAGGAGAATTACTTGCAGCCTTTCACTGGTACTACTTTCATCAGCCTCTTCAAGTTGTTGATCAGCAAAATTCTTGCATTATACACTCTGTATGCCTCTGGTATCAATCTGTGAACTAGCAATCCATTTTTCGGAGGTGGCATTGATCGCTTGGGCTTCCCTTCAGCCTGCTTCATCCTCTGTCTTGCTCGACGCCTTAACTCTAGTACTGGTATAGGAAATGGTTTCTTCTCCCTTTTTGAGTAGTTACGTGGAAAATCAGCATTCTGAGAATTGTCGTTTCTAATAGTGATGGCTGTACGCCAAGGCTGGGACGCACTTGAACAAGGTGCTCTGTAAATTCGTCAGGAGAAAAGGACAACAAAAGGAGGTTCATCAGTCTATAGAATCAAGACTGCTGACATCTGCAGGATGTATCATATGTTCAACTTCCATTGACAAGAATCTAATGTGACTTCTCCTCAAGATCGATACGTTTGCTCGATCAAGATAAAATTCTCATCAATCATATCAGCTCAACGAGATTCACAAACAAATACCCTACAAAATGTACTGGCCTCATTGGAGTTTTTAATCACATGTGAGTGATTGATACTACCTAATCAATTATCTGTTCATTCTCCAGGCTAGCATCTTGGTAACACCGTAGTTAATGCCAAAATCTACTCACTCCCAACGGTGCCAATTACTCATGTGAACATTACAGAGTAGCAAACCACCGAGCAAACTACAAACATAACTACTCTCGATTTTCTTTTCAGACAGAATTTTATGATTCGCTACTATCTAACCAAATTACCTGTTTTGGTCATAACCCAGTCTTACATTTAGGTAACATCATATAGTTTATTGTCCATAGGTATACTCATCAATACCACTGGTAACAGTTACTCCCTCCATTCCAAAATATAAGATGTTTTAAGTTTGTGAAGAGAATGCATCTAGACTTATTTTAGTGTGTAGATTCACTTTAAACATGAGTAAACCTACGTACTAAAAGAAGTCTAGATACATTTGCTTCACAAAGCTAAAACATCTTATATTTTGAAACAGTACCACTTATGATAACATTTCGAAGTTGCAAATCAGCCAAACAGAGTAGTATCATAATTATTTTTAGTTTTGTTTTGGAAGCATAACTAACCTGAATCGCCCATCGCATCCACGCGTACCACTGGCGATTCCTGCAACCGAGTTCAACCGCTCTCTGACCTGCGCCAGCCGTGCAGCACAATCAATCATCAAACCCAAAAGAGGACACCAAAACATCACTAACTAATCCCACGATTATCATGTTATCCGGCCCTCTTTGCTCCTATAGCCGAGCAATTAGCACCAGGTTGAGGTTAGGGACGTGGTTTCTCTGGGATGAAAGATGGGGGCAGGCGTACCTTGACGCGGGGGCCGGACCACCGGAGGCCGACGAAGCAGCGGAGCGGGGGCAGGCGGGATGAGCAGGTCGGTGGAGCCAGGAGAGGGTAAGGTGAGGAGGAGGGCCTCATCATGGCCAGAGCTTCTCCCATGGCCGCGACCAGCGGAGGGAGGGAGGGATGCGTCTCGCTGCTCCTCTCCCTATCCCCGCGCTTGGTGGGCTCTTTTTGCTCCCTATTCTTTGTGGGCCAGGCTAGCCCAAGTGCCCAACAAATGCATACGTAAGAGCATTTTGTTGACTCCACTCACTCGACGAGTCGATATGTCCAATTGCAAGTTTTCGACATTCCCAACCATATGAAACATTATTCGATTTAAACAATCAGAATTGCTTCTAGCAACTTAGTAGCAAGGATACCACGAGTTCTTCAACTACCTCAGCTACCACGCCTGTTCCCATTGCCAATTCCATTGTTTCCCCTCGCCGCACAGCCACAGCTGTGAGCCTGAAGTTCATCGCACTACACTCAACCTGGAAAATTTGTTCAGCGTACTATAATTACTTATTGATAAACCAAACTTACAGAAAATGACATGACTTGATAGTACCCCACCGCTATAAAATCAGCGCAACCTCGTCGTGCAAATCAACACAGGCAATCAGCAGCAACAGCTTCAGGGACCGAAGAGCAGACACTTCTTCAGGGAGCGCGCGCGAAGCAACAACCGATGGCAGCTCTCGCCGCGCTCGTCGTCGGCATTGCCGCCGTCGCGCTAGCGCATTGTTCAGTCGCCGGAGGGACGGCCGCCAAGGGCCCGGTGACGTACGTGTTCGGCGACTCGATGTCGGAGGTGGGGAACAACAACTACTTCCAGCTCTCCCTCGCCAAGTCCAACTACCCCTGGTACGGCATCGACTACCCCAACGGCGTCGCCACCGGGAGGTTCACCAACGGACGAACCATCGGGGACTACATGGGTAAGTGCCAACGTTAGTTAATTAGTATTAACCCATGATGAATTAGTCGGGTACAGACTACAGACGATCGAGCGGCATGACATGATGAGTGTGAGCCGTGTTTGGATTGGCACAGCTGTCAAGTTCGGCATCCCGTCCCCACCGCCGTACCTCTCCCTGTCGATGTCCGAAGACGACTTCCTCGCCGGCGTCAACTTCGCGTCTGGCGGCGCCGGCATTCTGAACGAGACCGGCGTCTACTTCGTAAGCCACGATACATGCTCAATCACTTCTCCTCCTCGGCACCGATTACTAAGCTAGCTCCTGGACAGTTTTGTGCCGCGGCTAAATAATGTGGCATTGCGATTTGCAGGTGGAGTACTTGTCGTTCGACCAGCAGATATCGTGCTTCGAGACTTTCAAGAAGGCCATGATCGCCACGATCGGCAAGGAGGCCGCTGAGGAGACTGTCAACGCAGCAATGATCCAGATTGGACTCGGTACGCACGGCATTTTCTGAAGTTTGTACTCCATGCCCGGAGGACCAGCTTATGGATTAAACTGTATACACGACATTGTCTTGTGGATTAGGGAGCAACGACTACATCAACAACTTCCTGCAGCCGTTCATGGCGGACGGCAAGACGTACACGCACGACCAGTTCATCCGCCTCCTCGTCGCCACTCTAGACCGCCAACTCAAGGCAAGAACTAACACACTCGCACTCCAACTCGGGATGCGCCTCTGACTGACTGACTGACTGACAGAATGATGGATTTGCTTGGTATGGTATGCAGAGGCTGTACGGGCTTGGGGCGCGTAAGGTGGCGTTCAACGGGCTCCCCCCGCTCGGCTGCATCCCGGCGCAGCGCGTGAAGTCGGCCACGGGGGAGTGCCTGGACCACGTGAACAGCTACGCCGTTCAGTTCAACGCCGCCGCCAAGAAGCTCCTCGACGTCATGAACGCCAGGCTGCCCGGCGCGCAGATGGCGCTCGCCGACTGCTACTCCGTCGTCATGGAGCTCATCCAACACCCGCAGAAACACGGTAAGATTAACGCCGGCCAAAGCCGGTTCCCTGCGCGCCGTTCGATCGTGCTTCCACGCTTGTCAACCTGCCTCCTCCTCCTTACATTTCGTGGTGCGCGTTGGCGTCTGCTGCGTGCAGGGTTCACGACGTCTGACACGTCGTGCTGCGGCGTGGACACGAAGGTGGGAGGGCTCTGCCTGCCTGACTCGACGCCCTGCCGCGACCGCAAGGCGTACGTGTTCTGGGACGCGTACCATACCTCGGACGCCGCCAACCGGATCATCGCCGACCGCCTCTGGGACGACATGACCAGCGCGACCGCTCCGGCTCCTCGCGCCAGCGCACCCGGCCCAGCGGCCGCGCCGGCCCCGTCTCCGTCTCGGGCTTAACACTCATCTCGGTGAAATATGCCGCAATTACGAGTTCTTTTGTAGCCAAGGGGAAGACCGGGAGTAGCATACGTGGACCATTTGACACGGGCTTGTATATTTTACACATGATAATTCATCCTTGCGAGTCTGTCGTAGATGTAAAACTTG
Source organism: Avena longiglumis (assembly GCA_030063025.1). NCBI lineage: Eukaryota > Viridiplantae > Streptophyta > Magnoliopsida > Poales > Poaceae > Avena > Avena longiglumis. Next base: position 334,217,195 of record CP125978.1, read on the forward strand.
CGAGTCTGCGACAGTAGAATTGTGATTTTACGGCAGCAAAACGCGGACCGCTTTACCAGCTGCCATATCCACCCCAATTTCAACATATTTACATAAATTTACAATGAAATGACAAGTAAAATATGAAAAGTACAACAATAAATTCGTTATTACATGCCAACACAAATAGTTAAACAAATTGTGCATACAAGTACCACACAAATCATCACACAACAATAACAATGAAGAAAGAATTATTAAGTGCCATGCCACTTCCACCACTCCTCGATGACATCCTTTTGAAGCTCCTCATGCACATCCGAGTCTCGAATGCCATGGTATGCTTCTAGGAATCTAGCAATGCGGTCTTTATTCCTATGGATACGAACTTGTCGCCCCATCAAGTCGTAGCCACCATCATCGAGACCATGCTCATCTTCAATGATCATATTATGCATGATCGTACAAACGATCATGATGTACCACAATATCTCTTGATCATATGCGGACCCAACCGTCCCTAAGCCTCGGCACTTTCTCAGGCTTTCGGCTGGTCGAAAAGCCTAATTTGATGGCAATTTGATCAAAATGTAGTGTCATTAGTCTTATAATATACTGTTTGCCCAGACTTTAAATAATTCTTGGGTCCTCCACTACTCTTGATCCCAAAACCAAATGGGACCTTTAACAATTACAAATTAGGTTTGTAAAATTCCAAATACCCGCTCTACATCTTTCCTAGCCGCCACTTGTGCATTGTGGAATTGAAGCTCTTTCTTACCTTGGGGTGCATGGATGGGCTTCACAAATGTTGCCCACTTGGGGTAGATACCATCAGCGAGATAGTAGCCCATCTTGTATGTGTGGTTGTTGGCTACAAACTCCACCGGGGGAGTCTCGCCATTGGTGAGCCTGGTAAAAAGTGGAGATTGTTGAAGCATTTGATGTTGTTGCAAGAACCTGGCATGCCAAACAAAGCATGCCATATCCAAGTCTCATGGTTCGCCACAACCTCCAATATGATGGTGGAATCCTTCTTGTGCCCTCTAAACTTTCCATGCCATGCATCAGGGCAGTTCTTTCACATCCAATGCATGCAGTCGATTGAGCCTTACCTGGAAATCCTCGGGCCTTGTTCATCTCCAAGATTCTTGCGGTGTCTTCCTCATTGGGAGCTCTCAAGTACACATCACCATATGCTCTCACCATTGCAACTACAAAGCGTTTGACGCACTTGATGCTCTAGCTCTCACAAATTGCCAAGTGATCATCCACAAGATCAACGGTATGCCATATGCCGTCTACCTCAACACAGAAGTCACCTTTTAGTAAGTGCTATGGCCAAGTTGCCTGCCACAATTCCTTCTTTGCTCGAAGAAACAATCTTGCTTCTTCATTCGCTCGGCAATTTGCCGAAACAACTTGGTTGGCATCCGAAAGCGGAAACGAAAATGCTTCTTTGTGAAGATTGGAGGTGTGTTGAAGTAGCTGCGCATGAGCCACTCATCGGCTTCAATCCCTTCCCGATGAATCACCTGTCGGTCGAACACCGAGCCGTCGTGCTTCAGGCGCTTGTTCTTGTGCATCATGAAAAGCATGGAAATGGCCTCTTCCTCGTCCATGTCGTACTCCTCTTCATCAGAGGTTGAGTACGAAACCAACAAAATCGATGGCCTCGATGAAATCATCTATAAATCCATTGCAATGGATTGAATAAAAGACTAAAAAATAAAAAAAATGATAAAAAAGACCTCCCACCTTCGGTGGAGCGCGTTGGTGGCCGCCAGACGACAGGGGAAGGCAGATCAACGGTGCTGGCTAGCGAATCGATGGCGCGGAGAGGAAAATCGATAGCTTGGTGGCGGCGAGTCGACAAAGTGGGAACGGCAAATCAACGTCTAGGGAATGACGAATCGACTATGCGGGGGACGGCCGAGCTGCTCCGAGTCACCGGGCAAGGCTACGAGGTGGCTGGTGCTGCGCGGCGGGAATGGTTGGTGGAAGCGGCGGGAGGGAAATGAAGTTTCGGTGGCGTTTGGCTGCACGCATGAGCGAGGGGAACGAATCTGACACCACACGCGCTTCCGCAAATATGCATCACGAAATAAGTTATGTCTCGATTAGCTGTGATTTAGACAGACCCTATTAGTAATATATTTATCTTTTGGAAAAAATGCACACAAGGCGCTCATGAAGCATTTGGAAGGGCGGACTTAGAAGAGACCCACAAGAATCCACTCAAAAGCCAAATTGCGTGATGTGTGGGGTAGTGATGTTTTGCTTGACATATAATTTATTTATTTCAAATACGTCCCCACACCGTTCCATCTCACACTAAACAAAACCATGTTCATGTTTTTCCAACATAATTACCAAGTGGGATGACATATATCAAAGATTTAAAATGGATGATAATCCACAGGTTCGGTCATTTGGTTGGTATGACAATAAATATACAATCTTATATGTTATTTTGTAAAATCGTAAAACATACAAACACCAACTCATGGACAATAACATAAAATATAGGTTTAACGGAACACGATTGAACATTTTGAAAGTTGAGACGATAGAATGGGTACAAAAAAGTATCAAGAAGGACCGCACAAGATGAAGACCGGCGTGAATGACGCATCAAAGGGCTTATAAGCAGCTAAAAGGATAAAGATGTCGTCTAAAGGGGGTGAATAGACGTTTTAAAATAATTACGGTTTAGGATTTAATAAATATAGAATAAAACTAACGTTTAATTCATCAAGCACAAAACCTAAATACGCTAGATTCAACTAAGTGTACCAACAACCTATGCTAAGCAAGACAGGCAACAAGGTGATAGCAAGATAGATTACTTTAACCACGATGGCTATCACAATGTAAATTGCATAAGTAAAGGGATCGGGTATAGAGATAACTGATGGACGCGGAGACAATGATTTTATCTTGAAGTTCACTTCCAAATAAGCTACATCTCGTTGGAGATATGGCATAATGCTCCCCGATCGCCACAAATAGATCACCTTGAGGTGTGGTGGCTCGATGCTCACCCAACACCACACAAGGCCTCACCCCAATATGCGGAGGCACACTATACAGCGACGCCACAAATGGCTCACCTTATTCTCCTGAGTGTGCCCCACAAAAGACAGGTACTGGATCCAGTATGGGACACTTGAGGGCGGTCACCGAACCCGTACAAGCTTGGGGCAATCTCCATAACTCAATTGGAGGCTCCCAAGAATCACCACCAAGGCGTCTAGCTTGAGTAATCTTCACAACTCAATTGAGGCCCAAAGGGAATCATCGCCACTAACCCACAACCGTCTAGGGTTCCAAGAACCCAAGAGTAACAAGCCCACAAGCTTTCACTCGTCGATTCTTTGTAGAGAACTCAACCCTATGCACCAAATGTAAAAGCAAGTCCTTCACCCCCAAATTACACCAAAGCTACAAAATCTATTGGGGAAATAAGAGAGGAAGAATACTAAGAGGAAATCTATAAAACAAACCCCAAGATGCTCCCCTCACATAGAGGAGAGATGGATTGGTGAACGGACAAGGGGGCCCTGGAGCAATATGTCGTTGGTGAACGGACAGAGCTAGAGGTATCCCATGTATCCCCATCGTTGGACGCAGCCAGCTAGGGAACCCGTTACTCAATGTCATCACCGTGAATTCCAGCAACAATCGAGAGGTTGGTGCGGCATGTGAAGGGAGGTGAACGATGGCTCGGCCAACCTCGAGGAAGACTTTGTGGCTGTCTTGCTCTCTGGTGGGGTGTCCTTGGGCCTGGAGGCGACATCACCAAGTTCTACTAGCGGGCATGTGGGCTCAGCTGGGTTGAGTGGTTGTGCGCCCACGCCATTGGAATCATATGAAGGGACCAATAACTCCATGAGGATGATTCAGAAAGAATTAGTTCGTGTAACCAATAGCGAGGAAGAACCCTGCTGAAGAAATGCAGGGGAAGCAACTGCAATAGGACACATGAAGAACTTCTGTGCGAGGATCCTGAAGATACTTTGTCCTCCACTTCTATGAGAAGTCGACTCGATTGATGGAAATATGCCCTAGAGGTAATAATAAATTGTATTATTATATATTTCTTGTTAATGATTAATTTTATTATTTTGTGCTATAATTGTATTGGTTCTGACTAATGTATATTTGGAGGAAAGTTCTAATACATGTGTGAGATCATAAACACCATTTAGATATCCCTAGTCTCGCCTCTAAGAATAGTTCATTTATCATTGATAGTCTTGAATTCCTTACTATGGGCAAAACGACAATGTGTTATGGAGTTGCCGGTGATATATGCGATCAGAGTTGTTGGGAGAACAACGACGAAGGATAGACCCAACATGATATACTATGAAACACATTGTCAATACTGTTATTGGTAGTTTCTCATAAACAAGTATTGCCTTTACTAAATTGTTTAACCACGAGAAGCATATGAACTTGGGTACAATATGGACGTGGCAAGATTCTTCAAACGTTGCTCTTATTGGAGTACTCATAAATTTGATGCTTGGTATTACCGAATGGTACGCCAATTATTCACATAGGGTGCTTGCGGTAATTGCTACTCCTGGAGATGGAGAGATACACTCTAGGATCACTCATGTAATATGATGTTCATCATCGTCTGTCCGGACAGGTGATCAAGTTGTTGAACACATGAACATCAATAGTGTGGTATGAGTAAAAAGTACATGCCGGATAACGAGACTAACCTAGTGTTTCATCTCGTTCAATGTAAAGTATCGATGGATAAATACGATATGTATCGGACATAATACAATAGTTCACACGATAAAGACCATCGTGTTATTTGTCGAGGTTACTACGTGTATCAAGATGACAATAGTAATCATTGTCATGGAATAAGTTCTGGACATGTCTTCAAATATCCGAACCCATAGGGTCACACACTTAAGAGTTCAATGGCATTTATAATATAAGTGTGAATGAATATTTAGTAGAGAAGTAATTTCGAAGGTGTTTGGAGTGTCTCAGAATATATCGGAGGTGTTCGGAATATTGCCGAGAGTGTCCAAAATAAGTTTTGAGCATTAATGATATGAGAGAAGGGTTCCGAGAGTGTCTCGGATGGTCTCGGAATGGTTCCAAGTGGTCCCAGATGATCCCGGAAGTGTCCGAAATGGTCCTGGGAGTATCTGTAATGTTTCTAGACATATATGGAAAGTTTTGAAAGAAGCGGAAGGTTCCGGAAGGTACCGGGGTGACCCAGATCATCTTAGGATGTCCGGAAGGTTCCATAATAGATAAAACCACGTTTCCATGAAGGGAAAGGAAAGATACACAGGTCAAATGTGGACTTGCAAAAGTAAGCAGTTTCTAAGTAGGATTGGTTTGATCTACACCTACCCAAACTCGCTCAAACTTGGGGGATGAATTTAGGACGACCCAAGGGGCATTGACGCCTATAAAATTGCACTAAGGGGCACCCCAAGGAAAGTCCAAGTCGTGGCCTTAGACTCCCCAAGCCATGGCACAACCGCCGCCTTCAAACTCTAGCTGTCGCGTGCGCCGCCGCCTCGTGTGCCGTCATCGCCTCCCTCTCGTACTCCCTCCTCCATGGCATGGACTCAAACCCTAGGGTAGGCGTGCCCTAGGTTATTCTTATACTATGACACCAGAGCTCTTCCCCAGTTCTACCTCCATTTGGATCTAATCTAGACAGGACTACGAAAGCGCTACCGAATCATCATCGACATGTTCCCACTTCGACCGTGTGTTCTCATCATACCTCAATGCGTTGCCGCTAATATAGTACGTGTGGATTGTGACACCCCCGGGATCAGGGCTAAACAAATCCAAAACCTCCCTTTGACATAAGCTTAGCCTTGAGCTCGAGGATATCCAGTGAAGAATCGGTAACACGGCAGTGACCCTACGACACAAAATTTATTACATCAAGCTCATAACTAAGCAAAGAACCAAATTATTACAAGCAGAGGTCACTGACCACAAACATAAAACAACGGAAGGCAAATTATGCTATTAAGTATAGCAAAATTAACAAATGGCCTAAGAGGCCTGAAGCATAACGATGACGTCCCAACCCATAGATTCCAGGCTGCCGGCCGGGAACCCCAAGCTACTCGTCGGTGTCGATGTATTACCAAACTGGTCTTCAGGGGAACAATTACTCTGCCAAAAGTATCAACAAAGCAAGGGTGGGTATAGGATGTACTCCGCAAGACTTATGGCCAGTGGAGTTGTTTTTGCATAAAGCCATCTTTGTTTTGTAAGACCAGAGGGAGAAGAAGCTCGTCTAATCAGAGTATTTTAAAAAGGGGATAAGAGAGCGACGTCTTCGAAATATTGATCATCATCATTTGATATCCACCAAGTCATCATCATCGAACCTCATATAGGATCACCCCTCATACCCATGAGGAAGCATCCTTAAGCACACGTTGATCTGCCAAGTTTTACGATTAGGTTATAGTTCTCTATGATCTCACATCTATTCCCAACTTGTCCATAACCATGGACACGGCTTTCTGAAATATTATTACCCTGCAGGGGTGTATAACTTTATCCACGCGTACTAACCTTCTTTTAATGCCACAATGATTAGCCCTCTTCCTTGGAAGGCCGACAGAGGGTGGTTAGACGAGACCTTTACCTTACTTTTGCCTAAATCCATGAGTCTCCAAGAAAGGGTTCCATCGGCCCATATCTCTATGTCCAAGGATCGGGAGTACTCCCGAAGCCTACTTCCTCCTTGGTCACGCCCTATATAATGCACCATCTTCAACCCATCCAAATATGCAGATGCCAAATAGATAACTACGGACTCATGGATCAGAATAGGCAAGTTAGTGAGTCAAGGGGGTTCCCAAGGCCCCGTGTGGATGCACGCTCGTCTTGGTTCAAGAGGCAAGAACTTCTGGGTCCTAGGGGTGGCGAGCATGGGACTACAAAAACCACATCCCACCATGGCCTCCCATACAAGCCTTAACATGTTTAATATCATATCACCTCTAATCTCATTTCATCACGTTCTCCTATCATACTAGATTCTCTGCATCTGATACATTATCTGGACGAACCAGACTCAACGGCCAAGCATGGCTAAGCAGGATATAGATATAAGCTCTAGCAGTGCACACAAGCCAAACCTAGTTATGCTAGGAGAAGTGGATCAGGTAATATAAGCTCAATGGAGTAATGCAACATATAGGATACTCTATTTATCGATGAAAAACCGCAGTAGAATCGTATGCAACATGGCAAGAATAGAAATGCTTTCGAAATCATAGGATTATGTCATGGTGGGGCTATGCTTGCCTTTGCCCGTTGACAACCAATAAGCAGATCTTTGGAAGCTTGTACTTGACTTGGTTATAGTTGGTCAAGTATTGTTCTATCTTTGACGGTGTTGATCTCGGTCTTCAATCTTGATCTTGATCTCGATATCGTATTCTACCGGGAAGAACCAAACACCAAAAATAAAGGGGAAACAATAAACACGTGGCATCGATGCAATGCTCAAGCAAGGATGATGATATGACAAGTTGAATTGTACTGAAATGTAACCCTAAGGAATGCTCGACAATTTAATCGGGGTTCCGAGGGGTACAAACCCTAACTCGAGGAAACTCCGGAATCACCTATGAGGGGTTAATAGGTTGTTATAATTAAAATTGCTATGAAAGTTGTTGAACAATGCATGATTATAGCTTAGATAGATAGTTCTCATTTTTCTGAACATTTTGATATATTATACATATTTTTGTGACTTATAAATAATAAGTTATTGAATTTACAAGATTTATTCAATTTCTAGAATTTATTTAACTAATTTTAAAAGCTTTACTGCGTCAAGCTGACATCATCACACACATCTAATCCTCTTCTTACCCGAGCCTAAGAAAGCCAGTGACGCTGATTGCTGGGCCCAGGGCCACATATGCAGCCACGCAAGCAAAGTGGGACCGGGTGCCGGTTTGACCGGGTTGACCCGCGCTCGCTGATGTCACGATGACGTCAGCATGACATCACCGTGGGGATTGCTCTCAGGTTGAGCACGGATCGGGGGATTGGCTGTGCGCCTGGGCTCGAGGTTGGTCGCGTTCGACGCAGGAGGCCGAGCTGAACCAGTGGGTGGTGGATCTGCCCGAAAATGGTCACTATACCTCGAACTATGGCGAGTGGCAGCGACAAAGCTCGCAGAGGCACGTCGCGCGGCAGCTACGGCAAGAAAGCGAGAAAACGGAGTTCACCTTGAGCTTTAGAAGATCACCAGGAGCGTAGATGAGGAGTAGGCGAGGCGAGGCTGGATTCCATGGAAACGACGGCTGCCGACATCGGGGACAGAGGTTCCGATTGGGACGGTTAGGACCATGCTGGCTTAATCTACTAGGGGCAAAAGGACGAGGTGGACGAGGCGGTTCCGGTGGTGGTATCAGAATGACAAGGGAACGTCGGGAACGACGTCGACAGAAGGCTCTAGGCGGAGCTAGGGTTCGGCTTCTGCTGGCGAGCGGCACAGAGTGAGAGAGAGGGGAAAATAGGATGGGAAGATAGGGAACGACACAACCGTTCTTATCCTCAGCTCGTCGGTCGGCGGCGGGCATCGTGGCGCTCAGAAGGATCGATGGACGACAACGAGACACGCAGCTTCAAGGCCCTTTCTCAAGGAGGAAGAAGAAAGAAGAAAGGAGCGAAGGGCACGGGCGAGTGGGTCATTGGCTGCCAAGGGCACGCTACCGGTGACAGGGAAGAGAGGGACAGGGTGGGCTCGGCCCAGGTAGCTAGGGTTTGCTTTTTTTTCTGTAAAATTGTTTTTCCAATTCTGTTTCTATTTATCTTTGTATTTTTATTTCAAATCTGTTTTAAGTATTTCAAAAATACCAGAGGGGTTTTGTGAAATATATAAAGTAATCAAGAGCCCTTATATTCAATTTGGCTCCATTATTTTTGTCATTTCAAAATTCAAAACTATTTTGAATTGCTTTCAAAGAGATAGGGAAAGCTAGGGTTAGGGTTTGCATTATTTCTCTTTGCATGCATTTTTAAGAGATGATGCTCATGCTATGCAAAAACAACCCTAATTACTATTTAACTAAAACTGGGGTGTTACAGCTCTATCCCCCTTATGAGAATCTCGACCCGAGATTCCAAAGGTAGGAAGAGAGGCAGAGAGAGAAAGAAACAAGGTCACTCTAAGGATAAGAGGGAACCACACTAAACATCTCACGGAGTATCTCATAGTCAACTCATGGATGGAGTGTTTAAAAACAACTCTGAGATGACAAACATGAAACACATCAAGGTAACAGAGGAAAAAAGAGGAGAAGGTTTCAAATTGTTAGATAGATGGTCTTCATAAGGATTGAGAACATGGAGCTTCAGAAGGGTTTAATCTTCTAAAGAGGAAGGTTCCAACAGAAAGAACATAACCAAAGACTTCCATAGGGAACATCTATTAAACGACTTAAGTAGAGATTTTAGGTTCAGAGATATGGATCAACAAAACCAAACCGTTGAACTACTTTTGAAACAGAAGGGTCACCCTTTCATTCAATAGAAGGCCAAGACAGAAATTTGTTTTGGTGGAGAGGACTCATAAGAGTCGCAAGGAGCATGCATCAAGAGGAACTGTTGATTACCAAAATCATATCCACTCTTAAAACATGGTCAAGGAAACGAAGGAAACTCTTTATTCATCCAGGTTTATCAAAATCTTTGCCAAAGATATGATATCACTTTACACCACCAGATGAATAGTTAAGAAGATTCCCGATGACACGAGAAGAAAGAAACTTCATTCTCAGACTTCAATTATTTGGCACAACCATACGCTTGCCAACATAAGGGGTCTAGAGTATCGACCGAGAGACATTTAGCAACACTACTTTAAATATTCTCCTTGATGTTCGAGAAAACAAACATCAGGTGAAGGTCGGACTTCGGATACAAAGGAAACCATAAGAACAACTCCTATATTAAATTATAGAATAAGCCTCATGAAGATTGGTTGTTATTGCTGAATCAAGAGAATATGACGGAAGGTCTTTCTAGATAATTGTGTCAACCATTACATCAATCTTGCTAGATTATAAGGAGACCTATGTCAAAACCTTGGGAAACGCCAACCATCATTGCTGCTTGAGATTCAGCTTTGGTTAGGCGAAATGATACTTCAGACTCAACATGTCTGAATAGAAAATGTGTAACATTTACCACCAAGGTAAAGTTACTAGATTCTCAAGACATGGACTACGGTGTCAATCTCCAAAAGACCGAGCTAGATTGCTAGACCCATGTATTATCACCTTGTCAAAAGACAACTGCATACATATAAAGTACTAACAATAAAACACACATGTGTCCTTAAGAAAATAGAGATAAATCTTCTCGAATCCACGACGACATCTTTCAACAATTACACGTGAAGCAGAGAAGGTTTCTACTAACATCCAGAACACATACTTCGATATGACTCAAAGAGGGTTCTCGAATTTTACCAATGTTAATGCCAATCGTTCCATATGAATCTAATCTAGCATGGAGGAGATAAGGGTGTCATCAATGGACTCAACAACGAACTTATCGAGACACTCCAAGAAGATGAACTCGTATGTGACATGAACAAAACAATAATACTGGTCGGACCAAAGAACATGAAGATGTACTCAAGTGAAACATCACAATTATAAACACCATCAAGATAGTCCTTGGAAGTGAGTTTGATTTGACGATAACCCAAATCAAATCGAAGGTGGGGGACGATAACATATCCATAAAGGAAATATTATCTTTCTTCAGCACGAACAAAACTAGACATCCCTTTATGAAGGAACTAGGTCGGATAGAACTTTTGTCTTACAACTCTCCAAGTTGTTGTCTAAGCTCAACCAATTAGTTCAGGGGTATCCAATACAGATCCTTGGAGAAAAGTGTAGTTCAGAGAACTTGCTTGCTCAATAACCTGACAACGCGGTCATGTGGAAAACATGGAACTACTTCTAGAAAGACGTCCAGAATATCACTAACCACCGATATGTCACTTAGTCCGAGAGGAAACTTGCTTGGTAAGGCAAGAAGACACAATCTCAGAGCTTCGGCATGAGCCTAACTCTTTGACCGAAGAGAGGTACCAGAATAACAGACGTGGTAGCACAATCATCCTTTGCTTAATGACAGGGTTGACCAATCACGATAAGAATAACACAAATGTCCTTGGAGTTCAAAACAATAATATTTTCTAAGAATCCCGGATGGCCACGTTATTACACACACGCATCACTCACAAACACGGAAGCTCGAGGGAGGGTGGGTAATGATGTGTGAGAGTATCACTTCATTAAGGGGTCGTGAAACTCAGCACGACCTCTTAGTATAAAAGAGTGTGATACTTTAAGGTGGAACAGATAGAAGGTAATCAATGCCTCTTAATCTGTGGATTACAACACTTTGACCTAGTCCAAGATATGACAAGGTTCTGGAGTTTGTTTCTCCTAGACATCCCGAAATGGTTTGTCTTGACTGACCACAATAGTATCTTGCATCGGAAGACACCAATGCACATTACTACTTGGCTACCAACTGGTGGACAAAGGTTAGAAAGCAACAAGGGAAAAGGAACATGCTCAGGATGGAATCCCGAGATGTGGATGCATAAGCCAACAATCTTCCGAAAACTAATGCATAGAAGGGGTAAAGTGTGGCAGAGTGACGAATATAGATGCGAGATTCTCGAGGAGTACTCTTGTCGTGATCTATTTGGTTTCATTAAAGAACATCAGCCATAACATATGGTAAGGGAAGTCCTTAGTTGTCACAATTCAATCGCGATAAAGACCACAAGCTTGAAGTCTAGAATTGTAGTACCAGCCATCCTGAGGTAATGTGTGAACATTAATAACATGGGTAAAAGGAAGGATCTTAGGTTAAAGGTCAGCGTCATGTAGAAGATTCACAACACTAGAATGCACCACAATCGGGGATCTTCGGTTCAAGTCCAAGGGTTAAAACCCAAAGAAATAAGTAACTACTACCTGAGTGACATAGTGTACACTGCAAGATAGTAATCATGAGGTAGCTTCCGAAAGAAGACACAACTTCTGAAGTACCCAAACAAATGAAAAAGGAGGCACACGAGGCGAAAGGAAACCTCGAAGCCTAGAACAGAACACTGTGGAACCAACAATATAATATTGCGGGTCCAAAATATAGAGATATCATGATAGAATGGAATCTCTCAGATGAACAAGAGCAACGGGAACAAGGAATTCACAACACACAACTCTAGAGAACTCAACACTAGGTCAACTGGTTGAGAAATGACATGCCCAAAAGGCACCTAAGCTTTGAAGGACTAGAAGAGATATCAAAACTTTTCCAAAATCAACACAAGATAAGATGGCCTAGAGTTAGCGCGAAATTGGATAAGAAGAAAAAGAAGCATACTAGAGTTTTCAAAAATACTTTTCGTCTTTAAAATAGTTTTCTCAAACACTAGACTCAACATCGACCAATAGCAAGGTTTTCCTACAGTCGGTACTGCTCTGATACCAAAACCTGTGATACCCCCGGGATCTGGTCTAAACAAATCCCAGACCGCCGTCTGACATAAGCTTAACCTTGAGCTCGAGGATATCCAGTGAAGAATCGGTAACACGGTAGTGACCCTACGGCACAAAATTTATTACAGCAAGCTCATAACTGAGCAAAGAACCAAATTATTACAAGTAGAGGTCACTGACCACAAACATCAAACAATATAAGGCAAATTATGATATTAAGTATAGCAAACTTAACAAATGGCCTAAGAGGCATGAAGCATAACGATGATGTCCCAGCCCATAGATTCCAGGCTGCCGACCGAGAACCCCAAGATACTCGTCAGTTTCGATGTAGTACCAAACTGATCTTCAGGGGAACACTTACTCTGACAAAAGTATCAACAAAGCAAGGGTGAGTACAGGGTGTACTCCGCAAGACTTATGGCTGGTGAAGTTGCTTTGCATAAAGCCATCTTTGTTTTGTAAGACCAGAGGGAGAAGAAGCTCGTCTAATCAGAGTATTTTAAAAAGGGGATAAGAGAGCGATGTCTCCGAAATATTGATCATCATCATTTGATATCCACCAAGTCATCATCATCGAACCTCATCTAGGATCACCCCCTCATACCCATGAGGAAGCATCCTTAAGCACACGTTGATCTGCCAAGTTTTACGATTAGGTTATAGTTCTCTATGATCTCACGTCCATTCCCAAGTCGTCCATAGCCGTGGACATGGCTTTACGAAAGATTATTACCCTACAGGGGTGTACAACTTTACCCACACGTACTAACCTTCTCTTAATTCCACAATGATTAGCCCTCTTCCTTGGAAGGCCGACAGAGGGTGGTTAGACGAGACTTTTACCTTACTTTCGCCTAAATCCATGAGTCTCCAAGAAAGGGTTCCATCAGCCATTTATCTATGTCCAAGGATCGGGAGTACTCCTGGAGCCTCCTTCCTCATTGGTCACGCCCTATATGATGCACCATCTTCAACCCATCCAAATATGCAGATGCCAAATAGCTAACTATGGACTCATGGATCAGACTAGGCAAGTTAGTGAGTCAAGGGGATTCCCAAGCCCCTGTGTGGCTACACATTCGTCTTGGTTCAAGAGGCAAGAACTTCCGGGTCCTAGGGGTGGCGAGCATGGGACTACAAAAACCACATCCCACCGTGGCCTCCCATACACGCCTTAGCATGTTTAATCTCATATCACCTCTGATCTCATTTCATCATGTTCTCCTATCATACTAGATTATATGCATCTGATACATCATCTGGATGAACCAGACTCAACAGCTAAGCATGGCTAAGCAGGACATAGATATAAACTCTAGCAGTGCACACAAGCCAAACCTAGTTATGCTAGGAGAAGTGGATCAAGAATATAAGCTCAAGGGAGTAATGCAACAGATAGGATACTCTATCTATTGATGAAAGACCACAATAGAATCGTATGCAACATGGCAAGAATAGAAATGCTTTTGAAATCATAGGATTATGTCATGGTAGGGCTATGCTTGCCTTTGCTCGTTGACAACCAATAAGCAGATCTTTGGAAGCTTGTACTTGAATTGGTTATAGTTGGTTAAGTATTGTTCTTCTATCTTCGACGGTTTTGATCTTGGTCTTCAATCTTGATCTTGATCTCGATATCGTATTCTACCGGGAAGAACCAAACACCGGAAATAAAGGGGAAACAATCAACACATGGCATCGATGCAATGCTCAAGCAAAGATGATGATATGACAAGTTGAATTGAACAAAAATGTAACCCTAAGGCATGCTCAACAATTTAATCGGGGTTCCGAGGGGTACAAATCGTAACTCGGGGAAACTCCGGAATCACCTGTGACAGGTTACTAGGTTGTTCTAATTAAACTTGCTATGGAAGTTGTTGAACAGTGCATGATTATAGCTTAGATAGGTAGTTCTCATTTTTCTAAACATTTTTATATAGTATACATATTTTTTGACTTATAAATAATAAGTTATTGAATTTACAAGATTTATTCAATTTCTAGAATTTATTTAACTAATATTAAAATCTTTACTGCGTCAATCTAACATCATCACATGCATCTAATCCTCTTCTCACCTGAGCCTGAGCAAGCCAGTGACGCTGACTGCTAGGCCCAGGGCCACGTATGCAACCACACAAGCAAAGTGGGACCGGGTGCTGGTTTGACCGGGTTGAACCGCGCTCGCTGATGTCACGATGACGTCAGCATGATGTCACCACGGGGATTTCTCCCAGGTTGGGCACGGATTGGGGGATTGGCTGTGCGCCTAGGCTCGAGGTTGGTCACGTTCGACGCATGAGGCCAAGATGAACCAACGGGTGGTGGAGCTGCCCGGAAATGGTCACCGGACCGAGAAGTATGACGAGTGGCGGCAGTGAAGCTCGCAGAGGCACGTCCCAAGGCAGCTAAAGCGAGCAAACGGAGCTCACCTTGAGCTTCAGATCACTAGGAGCGTAGATGAGGAGTAGGCAAGGCGAGGCGAGGCCGGATTCCATGGCAACGACGGCTACCGGCATCAGGGACGGAGGTTCCGATTGGGACGGTTAGGACCACGCCGGCTTGCTCTACTAGGGTCAAAAGGATGAGGTGGATGAGGCGGTTCCGTTGGTGGTATCAGAAGGGCGAGGGAACGTCGGGAACGACAGTGACGGAAGGCTCTGGCCGGAGCTAGGGTTCGGCTTCTGCTAGCGAGCGGCATAGAGCGAGAGAGAGGGAGAAGGGGATGGGAAGAGAGGGCACGACACAGCCGTTCTTATTCTCAGCTCGTCGGTCGGTGGCGGGCATCGTGGTGCTCAGAAGGATTGACGGACGGCGATGGGACGCGCAACATCTTCGCTACGTCCTTCTGGCGGAGGAAGAATAAAGAAGAAAGGAGCGAAGGGGTACGGGCCAGAGTGGGCCGCTGCTGGGCCTGCTGCGGGCGCGCTGGCGACAGGGAAGAGAGGGACAGGGTGGGCTCGACCCAAGTAGCTATGGTTTGCTTATTTTTTTCTGTAAAATTGTTTTTCCAATTCTGTTTCTATTTCTGTTTGTATTTTCATTTCAAATTTGTTTTAAGTATTTCAAAAATACTAGAGGGGTTTTGTGAAATATATAAAGTAATCAAGAGCCCTTATATTCAATTTGGCTCCACTGTTTTTGTCATTTCAAAATTCAAAACTACTTTGAATTGCTTTCAAAGAGAGAGGGAAAAGCTAGGGTTAGGGTTTGCATTATTCTCTTTGCATGCATTTTTAAGAGATGATGCTCATGCTATGCACAAACAACCCTAATTACTATTTAACTAAAATTGGGGTGTTACATGGATATTGGTGGAGGTGCAACACTTGGAGCACTTGATCGTGCAGATCTTCACAAGGATAAATCATCTCGTGGCTAATCGACTAGCTGCAGGAATCGGCGTACCAACTACTTTGGCAACGACATCTTCATCGGTGCATGTTCATGGGAGACGTCCATGGGATAATACATCTCCTCGCGACCCGAGGCTTGTTGCGGGGATCGATGCACGACCAACCTCGTCATCGACAAACTTCCGCTAGTTCGATCTTCGAGGGTATGATCCATTGCCTCTCCTTTTGCATATGATTCTAGTTATGCGCTAGAATTTTTTTGTTTTGCATAGCGTATTCCCCAATAGTGATATCAAAGTGGTATATACGTAGGAACATGTACATATATAGGAATCACTGAATTCATGATTTATTGATCTTGTTATGCTTCCCAGTTATTGCAATTATGATCTCGACGGTATTGTGTGATTAGCGGCCCGAGCCGACTTTACGATCTTTTGATTGAGACTGGTTTATGAAGTATACTTCGGGTGCACAAAACAACTTTATCGGGTGCATGTTTTCTGCAATATCATAAGAAAGATATTTTGCATGTTGGGCTTCTGCGGAGTTGGTTAAAATCCGCACAGGGGTCACGCGTAAAGACGAAGTCTGGTGAAGCTATAGTTGCTACTTATTGCACTATGAGAACACACCCCGGATAAGTTAAATAGCAAACAATTGAACCATGGTGTTTTACTATCACGTAGGTAAAGAACGGTTCTCTTTGCAACCATAGATCCTCGTAATCTAGTAAAGTGTGTTAGAGGCGTCTAACTTGTTTTTGCAGGGAAAAGTGATATGGTATAGGTAAAGTTTTCAATGTTATGTATGAGATATTCAATATTATAATCTTCATAGGGCATGAGTGGCAGAAGCCGTGATGATTATCATATTATTATTTTAATAGCCAAAGTTGTTTTTACTTTATTAGCTAGAGTTGCAATAGTTGTAAGAGCAAGGTGTGGCGATGATGGTCAAGCAATGATGGACCCCAATGTTATGCCCACGGTGCGTGAAGATGTTCCCGGTGATGGAAGACATTGATGATGGAGATCGTTGGCATGAAGTGCTATACCATATCACTTTATGAATTGCATGTGATGTTAATCATTTTATGCACTTTATTTGGTGTGTGGTATTCGTAATAAATAGGGTGATTCCTCACTTAAAATTTATCAAGTTAAATGTGTTCTCCCTAAGTTAGGCGTCATATAACATGATTTTTGAACTGGTGTGGGTCATATAACATGGGTACACCTCGCGACGTTCATAATGTGGGTGCAAGACTGTCGCACAACCGGTGTACTAAGTTTCACTTCACATACTATCTAGATAGTCTAGAGTATGGAACACACGAATCGAAAGATTAACAAGAATCATATGGAGATGTGATTGGTATGATTACCTACCAGTTTTGCTCCCTGGCATGTGATGTGACATTGGTGGTGGGAAAGTAAGAGGCGGATCTTGAATCACTAAGTATCAATTATGAGGGATATTGATTTTAGTGGGAGCTACAAAATAATTAAGTTGTTAATTTTGAGTAGCTCATTAATCATGAACTATTAATCAAGTGAATTTACATAGTTCGTAGTAGTCATTAGCATCCGTTATCCATCTTTCACTTAGTTTGTTAATTGAGATAAAAGAACTATAAATATATGGTAATTTTACTTTACGGACTGGTACCGTAATGTTAGAGCGTCAATTAAAGATTTAGTCCTATTGCAAACTTTTGGTAAACCCTCATGTTCTCCATGCAATTTGAGCAAAGAGCAATGGTTCCAATTAGTATCTCTTGCCTCCATGAAACTTGATCTTCAAAAGAAGTTTTCAGAATCTAAGTGTTCTAGGAACTGAAAAGATTGTTTCAGAAACAAGCAAGGGGTGAAAGATATTTGATATCTAAAAACATGTTTTTTGCAAGATGACTGAGAATTATTCAGGTGCAACATGTGCTCATATTGTATGAGTGTATGCAAATATTGAATACGCTAGACGCCTAAATCAATCAAAAGTTTAAGCACTGATCTTGTTCTCATATCCCTCTTATCGAGCTATAATAGCTTCATCATGAAGTAGTCATGATGGGATGGATAAAAGTTATGGGTAAATTGTTTACTATACTTAAAGATATCTAAAAGTTGAATCTAGAAGAATGCTAGTCATGTGATGACAATGAATAAAATATGAACTTTAAAAGTGTCAATCAAAGGGTGCTAGTACTTGACTAACATTCCTAGGATCATTGTGCCAATGAAGCTAGCACCACCATTGATGTTTATGCTTCTTCCACAACAAGAGGAAAAATTGAAAGAAAAGTTGCAAAATTATATGGCAGAAAAGAAAGTATGGAAATGTCCAGCTCGGGAGTATATAGATGATATAGAAGTTATGAATGTATTCTTTGCTAGTTATAAATTTAATTATTGGGTATCGAATACTAGATTGGTTGGTATGAAATGTCCTACAAAGCAACACATTGTAAGAACTACAAAGGTCAAAGTAACAAGCAAAAGTATGTGGTGAATATGCAAGCTGAGAACTAAATAAAATGTTATTGTGTTTGTTGTTGGCATCTTACCTAGCCCTTAAGATTTATTATAAAAGCTTAGTAATTGTTGCATAGATTTGGATTTATGAGAACAATGGTTGTTCAACTTGAAGTTGTGATCCATAGTGGATGTATTAGTTATTATAAATCTTGATGGTGATACACACATCATAACACTGACACTAAACATCGCAAGACAATGATTGAATTTCACTTAATTTTGATGCCACCGTTTAGGTCATATTAGAAAGAAACACATGAAGAAAATCCATGATGATGGACTTTTGGAGTCATTTGACTTTGAATCAATTGACACTTGTGAGACTTATCTAAAATACCAAAACTCCGTTCACAAGACAATATTGAATGGATGGCTAACTTGTTGGAGATCATACATGTTAATGTGTGTAGTCCATTATGTGTAGCCGCGCGTGGTGGATTATTCTACTTCATATACTTTCACTGATGATTTGAGTAGATATATATGGGTATATCTATTTGATGAGAAAGAGGTATGAGACATTTTAAAAGTGTTCAAAGTGTTTTGGCATGAAGTGGAAAATCATCGTAACAAGAAAATTAAGAGTCTATGATTGGATCATAGAGGAGAAATATTTAAGTTACAAGTTTAGCAGGCATCTAAGAGTTGCGGAATTGTTCCACACCTTGCACCTCTCGAAACACAACAAGAGTGTGGAGTGTTCTTGAGATGTAATCAAACCTTGTTTGGCATGGTTGGATCTATGATGAAACAAATAAAAACACCGTTATATTTTTGTGGATTATGCTTTAGAGACTACCGCTTTACACTAAATAGTGTGCCATCATAATATGTTGAAATGACACTATATGAGTTATGGCATGGGATCAAACCCAAGATGTCTTTTCTTAAATTTTGGTATGATAGGCATATATAAATTGTTTACAAACCAAAATAGAATGAATGCGTCTTTGTAGGTTATCCCTTGGTAACATCTGGGGATTCCTTTCTACCTTAAAAGCAAAGAAAAAAGTGTTTGTCGCCAACTATGGCATATTTCTCAAGAAGAAGTTCCTCGTGATTTTTTTTGAGTTAGAGGACAATATAAGTTGATGAGCTTATTGAATATGAGCAAGATGAGCAGATTAGCACAACATCGGAAAGTGTTCTAGAGATGACTATGGCACTTGAGGCTCCCGCGCCTACAAAATGTGGTAGTCCCGGAAATCAATCTTTCTATTGAACCAAATAGGTTGGGTAAAGTTTGTACTCAATTACTAAGATTTGGAGGACGAAAAATTATTGTTGGACAATGATGAACCAAACTCAAAGAAGAAATGGTGGGCCCTGACTCCGATAAATTGCTAGACACCATAAAATCCAGGATAGTATCCATGTATGAAAATCAAGTTTTGATACTTGCTACACCCTCTAGAAGGCATTAATCCCATCAGACGTAAATGGATCTATAAATAGATAGACGTGGATGTTCACATCCATAGAAGCTCAAGTTGTTGAAAAGGAGTTTATTACAAAGTTCAAAGAGTTGATTACGATCTTCCGTAGCGATGCTTAAGTCAATGGATTATTCTAGTAACCACTACATATTCACAAGATATGGTAGTTGAGTAACAAAACAAAGTTCCTTTCAAGGAGTGTTAACCTAGGACGTGTATTGACACGGCCCAAGGGTTTTGTTGGTTCAAAGGATGCTAGAGTGCAAACTTCATTGGTAGAAGTTGGCATCACGAAGTTGGAATCTTCACTTTGATCGAATTGAAAGATTTGGTTTCATTAGGAATGGTGAAGATGCTTGTATGTTTACGAGAAATTAAGTAGGAGCGTGATACGTGCATTTTACATCAATATAGTGAGTTATTTGATCTCTTTTGAATGATATTTTCCATGTTCCATAATTATTTATACCTTTTTATTTGATTTATGGGACTTCCCTACGAAGTCCTTTTTATTGGTATTTAATTTCTGGGAGGCAGAAAACCTCCCTTTTCGTATTTTGCTATTTCAGAACCTTCTGGACACCTAAAAAACAAAGGAAAAATAATCAGTTTTTCACCTGGAGAAGGACTGTGAGCGAAAGAAGCAAGCGAGAGGAGCTACTGGGCCCAAAAGAGACTAGGTGGCGCGCCCTTCCTGGCTGGGCGCGCCACCCAGGCTCGTTTGGCCCAGGAGAATTGCCTCGGCTTATTTTTACAGATGCCTCTGTCTCGTTAGAAAACCTATGCCGTATTTTTCCCACGATTTACAGATGCGGCGGCGGGGGAGAAAGTCTTCTCCTACTCTGATAGAGGGAAGATCATATAGCATTGAAGCCTCCGGTGAGGGGGAAATCGACACCATAATCATCACCACTCCTCCTTGGCATATGGGAAGGCCTCTCCATCAGCATCTCCATCAGCACCATCATCATCACCATCTCCATCTCCAAGATCCACCTTGTTCCCCTCATAGTTTGTGATTGATTGAACCTCGAATATTGTTTGAAGTGTTATTTTCATGTTTGTGATTAGCAACTTGTATTTATTTGGTGGAGATATTATATTTTATGATTTTGTTGTAATCCATATGCCACTGATCCATATCATGTTTGTCACTTGTGAGTAGATCTCCATGTTCCCGAGGGCATAGGATGAATTGGCTATGATTTCCATATAATATGCAATGTGTACTTGGTCAAGTTTTTATCTTTTATGTGGTTCTATGAAGGTTTTATGCAAATGTTGACTACATATTACTTCACCTATATGGGCTCATAGGGCTACACTTTAATACAATGATGATGGTTGGAAGGGACGAAATGATAGAAACCGTTTTCCAATACTTTGAGTTGCATTAGAGGGATTTCTGTCGGGGACCAATGAACTAAATGTTATGGTGGGACATTTATGTCTTAATTATTCCTATACTTTCTCCTGAAAATTGCTCTAGTACCCATCATAAGGGGTATACTTGCTCACATCTATGGATGCACCTAATTTAGGCTCCGCCATAAAGGAATAAAACTTGACAAGATGCTCACCATGTTGTGTAGAAATCTAAATGCTAAGTAAATCCATGCCGCGCTCGAGAACACTTGTCACATATAAGTTCACACACACTTTATTTCACTGCAAACTACAAATCAAAAACACTAAAACCACTGCACTCTTTTGTAACACTACGGTTCTGAAAAGACCGTAGCTTCTATGTGACATGTCAATCCCTGGATCGGTTCATTGGCCCATAAGATGAATAAAATAGCAAAATATCCGTGTATCATAAATAACGAAGATCCAGAGTACCATTATTACAATAAAAACTTAGCTCAAGGCTAGCTCATATTATTCCGGTAGCAACATAAATAAAGCAAATCCTCCATTCTTCAAATTGCCCACAAGTGAACAAGTGCCGAGTGGAGTACCGTGGCCTAAATCGATTACTCAGAATCGGAATATCCTGCAACATGAAACGTAGCAGCCCCGAAGGGTCAATACATGGAATGTATGGCAAGTAGAGCTATTAAAGGAGACAATAGTGCTAACATCTACATGCATATCTGGCAAGTGGAGCCGTGGCTAGCTTGCATTTGCAAATACCTTTTTCCTACTTTCATAAACAGTTTTTGATTTTCTTTGAAAAGATCCCAATTAAGTTAACCCAACAACATTAAAGCAATTATTAAATTAGAATGAGCGAGAAACATGTCATGGAATAAATATCAAGCAACTCAAACGTCCATAACCGGGGACACAGCTAATCGATTAGATTATACACCCTGCAGGGGTTAGTACACTTTACCCATGTGACTTGGCCAGCCCAGCTCGTACCATCATTCTCATTTTGGGTGATGATAGGGAGAAGTCTAAGAAGAGACCGTTCGGTAAGTAGCTCCCCAATCCCGACGCGCACCGGTCCAACCTACCAAAATTCTACATCTCTGGATACGCGGGTTCGAGTTACCACAACCTACTAAGTCCAACCAACCGCCCATTTCATTATTGGCACATGGTTGTACACGTAAGCTACAAAATAAAGAAGCCAATCATTTTCTATTGATACCTGGGTGCCTTTCCGCAATGATACCACCAAAAATTATCAATCCCATCACACCCAGGAGATTCATTGATTAAGTTGTTTTAGTTTTCACAAACCAAGACATTTATAAACAACTTTTATTGATGTAACCCAGCCCTCGTTCATCATAGCATGGCTAAGCACATCTACCAACGGTGGTTCATCTACAGGGAGAATCCTACCACATAACAGGACATAGCATAGCGATAGTATTATCCTACACATGCATCTACAAAATACACGACAATGCATTGAAAATAGTAGGACACCATCATGAACAAAGTAGCATCTACTTGCCTTGATTTTAGCGGTCGGAAGAACAATCCACACACGAGCAAGCATTGCACTCGTCACAATCTACACGATACAATTGCAATCATAAACAAACCATCCACAATCATATGCAAACAAAGATGATGTAAGAAGCATGCATGACAAGTGGATTGATGCTACAGCAGCATCACATAATATTATTCAGTAAAGCTATTGTATGCATGCATGGAAATTATTTTTAGAGCGAAGAAAACAAGTAGGCAATTTATAATGCTCAATAATAGAGCTATAAACTAAACAATTCACCACTGCTAACATACTGTTTGTAAAATCCTGGAAAAATTCTACTGTGTAGGCAACTCTAAATAGAAACAGTACTTATATAACTCCCTGAGTAATTAAAATACTGCTGTAAGCCTTTAAATAGATTCGGCAAAACTTATTACTGTAAGCCTAACTTTTTAATTCACTTTGAGATTCCCCTTGTTCTACTGATTTCAGGGACATATTATTTGCAATTTTTGGAGTTACAGAACTTATTCTACGAATTAATTACTCTAAAAAGGCCATTAACTCATTTAATTATTCTGGACAAAACCTTGTTGCAAAAGTGTAAAATAATGGTACAACAAGATTCTACACAAGACACTGATTCTACACATATTTTATTTGCGAATTTTGTCCCAGTAGATCTAAGGATATGAATTTTACAAGTTCTAGCTATTTTCTGCAATTTCTAATTCATATTTAATTCAAAAGGGAATATTCCCGGAATATGCCGCGTTGACTGGCGCTTACGCAGCCTCCACGCAGGCACCACGCGGCGTGCTGGGGTTGGTCGGTACCGTTTCGGTCGGCCCTTCTAATCTCGACCGCGGATCGCAGGATGGACGACCAGGGACGTTTGCGTCCTCACCTTGGCGACGAACGACGGCTGGCGGCGGCGGTCGATGTAGATGGTGGCGGTGGCGAGGTCTCCGGTGGTCCCTGGCAGCGGAGTCCTTGTCTACGAGATGCGGGCGAGGTTGTCGGGCTTCCTGGCGGGCTCGGCGCCACGCCTCGTTTCCTCTAGCGACGACGGCGAGCGACTGAAGGTGGAGGGCGACTACGAGGCTCCGGCGAGCAATTGAAGGTGCCTTGGTGCATTGCAGAGAAGGGGAACGGGTCAGGGCGAATCGGAGATTCACCGAAAAGAGGTTAGAGGTGGAAGGGGTGCTCGGGGTGGTCGGTGGTGTCGGGGTCGACCTCGACTGCAAGCTTCCGAAGCGGCAGCGGCGGCGGAACTTCGGCGACAAATCCCCGCGGCCTGGCGGCGTGGAGTTAGGGTTTGGGAGAGGGGAAAAACGAAGCAGGTCGAGGTTTAAGTAGAAGGGGAAGAATCGGACGCGGGGGAGAACAGTTCGGGACAGAATCGGAGATTTTCCCGGGCGGAGGCGTGGGGCACGCAGTGTCCGTCGCGAGGTTTAAGGAGGGAAGCGGGCCCCACACGTCAGCGACGTGGAAGGCGGGAGCAGTGCTTCTGAGGTATTCTTTGCTTGTCATTGCGTCACAGGTCTTGTGAGGATGTGGCGGTTAGCCAGGGTGGGCTGGGGCTAGGTGGGCCGGGGTAGGGTAGTTCATTCATTTTTTTTGTTCTTTTCTTTTATTCATTTTGTTTTTCTTATTTCTTTTATAACTTTTTATTAGCTAAACCAATTGAACTGATTTCTGTTTTCAAAATTTTCTAAAAATCAAAGGATCAACATAGGATCATTTTTCACAATAATTTGTCTATTTCAAAATAGTGACATCATAGGTCCAACTATTCTTTTTTTGTAGGAGCACTTGAGTAACTCCATCTAGGGTTTGAATGCAGTGTTTTGAATTTGAAAATTTTCATGAATGCAGAATGACATTGCAAGCGAATGATGATCAAGATGCAGTGCAGTACCAAATCTAGAATTTGGAAAAGTTGGGATGTGACATCTTTTATTGTTTTAGTTGTCAAACATACTAACTGATACCTTCAGCTCCTCGTGCTTCGACAACCTTTCTTATTGAAAAGTACTATAATTGATCTCCTGCACTTGGGAGCCATCAGATCGCTAATACATATTTATAATACTTTATGTGGACAACATATCGTTAATTGGAAATGATGTATCTTTTCTTGACACAAGGAAGATGTCACTAAAATTAGATTTGTGTCGTGGTATTTCCGACGAGTACGCCATGGAGGGGTCCTCATAGTGCGTGTTTAGAGACGTGGGGGAAGGCGGACGGTGACGGGTACGAGGTAACACAGCTTTCCCAGGTTCAGATCCCATGACGGTGGCGGAATCCTACTCCTGCTATAAATAACTATAAGGGCAATACGCCGAGTTACAGAGATAGGTTCGCTGTGCGAGGTGTATGATAATCGCTACTTGGTTGTCTAAGATTGTCTGAAGTTGTGCCCTAAAGGCTCCCATAGGCCCGACTTATATAGTGGCCAGGTCCTAGGGTTACAGGAAAAAGTCCTAGCCGGACATGTTACAAAGTCCTACACCGTCTATTACTAGTCTTGTGTATCTTGCACTCCAAGGCTTCGGGTATGTCGGTGACTCCAACCATAGACTTCCTTTATCCGGCATGGGCCTCCCTTCTGGATCCATCTAACTGGGCCGCCCAACAGGCCATGGGCCGTGCTACCAACTGTGGGCCACCCGGGTTATCCGGATAGGAGACATTCTATGAGGATACCCATATAGCATATCCCCAATAGTAGCCCCTGGAGAACTCCGAGATCTTGTGCCCTCTTGCCTCTTCACGTGGAATGCTCCATCTAGATGGATGTCGGCAAATCGTCAAGCAACATCTTGTAGTCCTCCCAAAGAACCCTGCAAGGTTTTCTCCGTCTTCAATTAGTAAGCCGGAGAAATGCTGAATCTTCCATCGTACTCTTCCATAGCCAGACTGGATCCATCCATGCCGGAATCTTCTGATGTGATGGCTCATATGCCTATGTCAGCTAGGGTGACGCAGATGTAGGTCAGCGATGCCTCGTAACTCACATATACAGAGAATGCAATCATGTCCGATTTTCCCGCGCGAGCGATACGAACCGTTGGCGGCGACGGTTGGGACGTGGCGAAATTTCCGCGCACGTTCGCGCACACGTCGTCTACGCGGCAACCGTCTGATCAAGCTGCACAAATCTTGATGTTGGAGATCATAAATAGTAACCACGGTGGAACTTTTTACTTTTCACCTCATTCTCTCCTCGCATCATCTTCTTCCTCCAGCGAGCGCCCCCTCGAGCTCTCCGTGCAATCTTCGCGTAAAACCCTAGATCCAATTCTCGCCAGTCACCTGCAAACCCGCACAATGGCCAGCAGAATCTCTTCTCCCTCGATGGCGGGCTCGGGCCAAGCTGCGGCGAAGCCGGCGAGCTCCGTCATCGTGCCCCTAGAGGGTTTGGTCATCCCCATCTCGGCGGTGGTTGAGTCCACCGGCGGTGACCATAATCCAGCGGCGCTGGAGCCGCTGGAGGAGGATCTCGACTCCCACAAAGGCGATTGGCGTGGTTCGGACATCACGGACCACGATATCAAGGAGCTGATCGCCGAGGGATACCTCCCTGCGATGGAGGGGCTCGCCTGGCGGGCGGCTCCGGCCGGCGAGGTGACACCTTCTCCCCAAGCCAGAGAAAAGGTGTACCTCAAGGTCCAAATGGTACACAGCGTCTCCCTGACCATCTCTAACTTCTTCCTTTCTGTCTTGAACCACTACCGAGTTCAGCCCCAAAACCTCTCTCCCAATAGCATCCTAGCGCTCAGCAATTACGCGGCGCTTTGCGAGGGTTACCTAGGGATTAGGCCTAGGCTAGATCTCTTCGTGTATTTCTTCACCGTCAAGCGTGAAGCCAGAGCCAGTAAGGACAAACTTAGAAATTGCGGCACCATAAGCTTCAAGATCCGTCCTGGCCGGCGGTTCCCCGACATCGTCAGCCACGAGTCCTGTAAGAACTGGCATGTACTTACTTGTACGTCCCAGATATCCCTCTAGACGGCCGAGAAGTAACGTACCCGGACTTCGTCGATGGAGCCGCCGCCGAAGCCTCGTCGTGGAGATCCCATGCCTCCCTTCCCTCCGACCTTGATGCTTCCCGCGCCATAAGGCGGATAGAGTGGTTCGTAGAGACGGGTTTGACCGGCTTGGACCTAGCCATGTGCTGGTTCATCAGGCGAATCCAACCTCTGCAGCACTGCGCGAAGCTAATGCATGAGTATACCAGCGATAGAAGGGATAGCCTCCGCATCTCCGTGGACAATTTCTCGAGCGACTCCGTCAAGCTCCGCCTCAAGGACATCGTCAAGGTGAAGGACAAGAAGCGTGGCTTCACCATCACCTACAACATGTTCGTAGACGGCAAGTGCCCAAAGGTAGTTGTTTATTTTCCGTGTATGACATATACTCTAGTTTTTCCGTCTAGCCATTATCATCTCATCTAACACGGTGGTTCTTCACTTTACAGTTTAGCGACATAGATGAGGACAGCATGGCCTCTCAAATCTATGATCCAAAGATGAAGGAAGTCACCGTCGTGTCCGACGACGATGCTCCGTTGGTGCGAAAGCGGAAGAGCACCACCTCTGACGCTGCCGACGGAGGAAAGAAGAAGAAGACGGAGGGTGGAGCCTCCAGGAAGACTGCCTCCGCCCTGGAGTCGGAGAAAAGAAAAGTTATCGGGATCCCCTTTGCCAAAGCACCCCCACTTGTGTAAGCTTCTTCCTCTCCGACATTGTCTATTTATCTTTCTTGCTCATGTACTTATGCATTTTGCATGTTTCAGGATGAAAGCCACGACCAGCTTGAAGAAGACCTCCAAAACATTGGGGGCTTCTAGAACCATTAAGGAAATGCTGCATCGCGACGCATCTCCCACCATCGCCCTTGTCACTCCCTCCGTCAATCCCTCGTCTGCCCCGACAAGCTCACAAGCTAAGGAGGCATCTGGCCCTTCTGCCATGGAAGTGGACTTAGGTGCCTCTACCGAGGTCGCTGTTGTCGGCGAGCAGGCAACGCAGGAGAGTGCCGCACACCCAATGGCTGAAGCTCCGACTAAGGATGCCATCAATAGCGGTAAGGCGGTGGTGGAAACTGGTACTTCTGCCGTAGGCGGCACCCCTGCACCCAAGAAAGCCATAGCTTATCCAAAGATAGTCTATCCGGTACTTACACCGGGTAGCACTGCTCTGGTCCCTAGTGCGGCGCCGACATCTCCGACGTGCGGTCTAGAAGAGCTCCTCCGACAAGCAGAGATCTTGCAAGGAAATAGCGTATCCTTTGGCAAGCTGCTGGCCGAGAGCGCTACCAACCTCAAGATTATTGCACTTGTAAGTTTTATTTGCCTTTTGCATTAGGTCTTTGCGTCTAGATTATCGTGGGAATGGTCACGGCAGATGCTGCAATCGGCTGCGAGTAGTGGAACAAGGGGCAAGGGCGGCCAGCCATCTGCGGTGCGAGATGAGGGCGGAGACACAGGGTTTTACCCAGGTTTGGCCCCCCGGAGGGTAAAGACCTACTCCTGCTAGATTGTATTATGATGGTGGTACAATGGGGCGAGCTAGGCGGCTAGGCGGCGAGTCGCTTGGGTGTATGATGGAACGTATCTCTACACGCCCTGTAGGGAGGTTTATATAGACTTACCTCCCTAGGGTTTACATATCTCAACCGAATCAGTTAAGGCTTCGGTACTTGTTTAACCTAATCCGACTAGGCCTATCTACTCGCCTGGGCCTTCGTCTTCCAATCGCTTGGATCCACACCGGATCGATCGCCGTCTCGCAGCCCACTCGCCGATTCTAGGCGATCGGAAGCGTCTCTGGGTATACCCCGGTAGGCATATCCACATCAGTAGTCCCCGAGGCCGTCGTCGATTGGGAGCAGGTGGTTGCTGGCAGTCGGAGCATACGGCTTTCAACGCAGACATCCAGTCGAATCGGCGGCGGGCTCCTGAATAAAGGAGGAAACTAGTCATTCTGGTCGCAGCTTTGGCGATTGGGTCGGCGAAACATTTAGTCACTGTTTGTAGTGATCGGGTCGGCGAGCCGAGTGGCTGAAGTTGGACCGTCCAAACGCAGTCAAACTAGCCGTTGGGGTAATCCAACGGTAACTTTTGGCGTAATCACCGCGTAGTAACAGCTCCCTGATTTGGCGGGTAACAACCGCTATATAAAGGGGATGGTAGGCGATCGGAGAACCACCTCCTCATCATTTCCTCCGATTGCGCGCACCTTCGTTTTCCTCCGCATCGCGATCCAGCCGAACCGAAATCCTTAGACCCCCACGAATCCTTCCGCCAATGGCCCCCTCCACCGAGCCATGGGGCAGATCCAAGTGCATGAGAGTGCAACTAGCGTCCTTCGAGGAAGCCAGGATCCTGCGCACCGGTAGGTGGCGCATCCCCGCGGCCGGAGAAGTGAATCCGGACCCGCGCGAGGGAGAGTTCGTCTGCTTCACCAGCCACCTAGAGCGGGGGCTGGGATTCCCAACATCTCTTTTCTTTCGGCGCTTCTGTGCCTTCTACGGGATCCAGCCGTCGGACCTGGGTCCGCACAACATCGAGCAGCTCGCCATTTTCGTGGCGTTCTGCAAGTGCTACCTGGGCTGCAGGCCCTACTTCCCCCTGTGGCAAGACTTGTTCCACGGGAGGATCAGTCGCGAAGAAGCGGGCGGCCCAATGCTTGCCGCGGGCGGCCTGACGTTTCAATTGAAATTGAAGGCTTCCTTCTTCGATCTAATGCTACCCGCCAAGGCGGCGAGTGTATGGAAGAAATCGTGGTTTTATGTCACCGAGGCGACTCCGGACGGCGAGGTGGCGATCCCAAGATACTCCGCCGACCAACCCGAACCGCGCCGACTCCAGGTCGGCAAGCTTCCAACGGACCAGCGGATGGTTGTGGATGAAATGATTCAGACCATCCGCGGCCTGAAGAAGAAAGGTCTCCAGCCCATCAACTTGTACAACTGCTGGCTCGGGCGGCGACTCGTCCCCCTGGCCCGCCGCGACCACTACATGTACGAGTACGCGGGCCGGGAGGACTCGACGAAGTCCTGCCTTGCCGAGTGGCAACTCGAGGATTACCTCCTGGCGCTGAAGAAGATCACCCAGGCGGCGTACCTCGATGCGAAGGCGGGGGTGACCCTACACCACGAAGCATCGAGCCCCAACGGTAAGTTATCTTTCTATCATTCGCAATCGCAGTTAAATGCTGTCGCGGTTATATTGACATTGTCTTATGCTTATTGCAGATATTTCAAGTGGTGGAAGGGTGGCTTTCGCCCGCGGACGACGAGAATTCGAGCTCGTTCGTCAAGGAGGTAGGCGACTCGCCCCCAGCAAGGGGCAGCGTCGAGAGTGACGGGAGTGGCGACAACGACGAATCTGAGGAAGAGGTCGCCCCGCTGGTCCGGAAAACTCGAGGACAGCGGCAGCGCGAGCTCGAAGCGAGCAAAAGCCTCGAGCGTCATGACGACGACGAGCTCCCCGAGCACACCTCGCATCGCGAGGCTACTCCATCGAAGAAGAAGAAGAAGAAGGAGGTGAAGGCCCCTCCAAAGAGGAAAACAAAGCCAGCAAAACAGGCGTCTCCGCCTCACTCGCCAAGCATCTCCGACGCCACCAGCCTGGCCAGGGGTGAAGCTCCACAGACGATAGCGGTGCCGGATATCACCGCCGTCCTGAGCGAGGTGCCTCTAGCCTCGATGCCTCCGCCGTTCGCCCCTGTCTCTGGGTCGGGGGCCGCTCCGGTCGTGGCAGCTTCGCCGCCCAGGGATGCTCCCGCCAGAAACGTTCCAGAAGCCCCAGTCATGGCCTCGACAACAAAGAAACCGTCCTGTCTTGGGCACGCGATGTCCTGGAGATGGGCCTCAGTCGAAGGCTGGGCCCCGAACTGGAGAAGCCGGCCGGCATCTGCACGGGGCTGCGGTTCCTACCGGTCGCCAAGTGAGTGTTATTCTCCCGTCTTTGTTTTTCATTGTACTCGGACTACTTTGCTCATGTGATCAATTTGTAGGACTGGAGCCAAGAAGATAGGCCATCCAACCGTGGCCAAGGTGCCGCCAGTCGTCAGCGAGGAGGATCCCTCCCGGAAGAGGAAGGCGGACGAGGTCATTGCCCCCGCGGATAGCGCTAAGAAGTCCAAGGGCGACGAGGTCGTCACGGTGTCTGACGACACAGCGGTTGCTCCAAGTGAGCCCGTGGCGGGGGCGGCCTTGGGACCAAGGAAGGTGCTCCCTCGCCTGGGGAAGCCGAGCCGGCCTCCTTTGGTGCCGGCGCATCCATCGCAACTTTCCTGCGCTTCATGACCAGAGCGGCTACAGCGAGTGGTAGCTCGCCCTCAAGCCGCGCACTTGGGGTCGTCTACACGGAGGTCGAGCAACATCGCGGGCACACGCCGGCTCTCCTCGCATCCGTGGACGCGATACAGCTTCATGGTATGCTTGGCGCAGCCATCCAGGTATGTCCAGTCCCCGAGGATCAGGCCGCTGTGTTGTGGCGGTCTGATTATTTTAGTGTCTTGCTTTTATTTTTTGCGTCCAGTCCCCGAGGGCGCGCTCGCTGAATTTCAGCGGGTGGGCACTTTGGATTTTTGGTTGCCAGTCCACGAGTGCGCACGCGCTGAATTTCAGCGGGTGGGCACTTAGGATTTTTGGTTGCCAGTCCCCGAGTGCGTACTCGCTGAATTTCAGCGGGTGGGAACTTAGTATTTTTGATTGCCAGTCCCCGAGTGCGCACTCGCTGAATTTCAGCGGGTGGGCACTTAGGGTTTTTGATTGACAGTCTCCGAGTGCCCACTCGCTGAATTTCAGCGGGTGGGCACTTAGGATTCTGCTATTGCTAACTGTTTGACTTGTGTCTGTGGTTTGCGGCCATGAGTCAGCCGACCGCTCTGCAAAACGTCGCGGAGAGGAACTGCCCGTCCGAGAGGCGAACAAGGGCTCTGGCGATTGCTGCGAGGAGAGGTCGCCAGGCCTCGTCCAGCCGAGTTGGCGGCTCAAAGCTGCTTTAAGCTCGGTGAGGCGGATCGCCCACCTTGGCCTTGGTGAAGGAGGCGAGGGAGGAGGCAACTTCGGCGGATGGGCGAGCCAAGGCTACCGTTACAGCCGCCGCTGAGGAGCGTAAGGTCTCCGACGCCCTTGTTGCTGGGCTTCAAGACGACTACACCTCTCTTTAGAGCTTCATCATGGATCTCGCCCGTCCCTTGATTGGTGAGTGTGCCTTCCTGTGCATGTAACGTTTGCATTGTGTAATCTTTGATGTACTCACTGTCACTTTCTGTCCGCAGGTCGAATCATTGACAGTGCGGAAGAGGCGAGTTCGTTCGACGCACGGCAATGTGTGGCCACGCTGGTCGACTCGGCCACGTTGTTGGCGACGTGCATACGGGCGTATCTCCAGGAAATGTCGCCCACGGAGGTGATTCCCAGCGACCTCGTCGAGGTGTGGCGATACTTGGAGAAGGCGCCATCGGTCGTCGAATTCATGACGCGATCGGCGTTCTGACGTGGAGCGGCGACGACGCTTAGCCTTGGGCTCGCTCACTTCCCGGAGGACTTCGATCTGGACGATGTGACGAGTGGCTACCCGTCGTAGACTGGCTCGGTGGAGATCTCCGAGGTGCTGAAGCTGACGGACCGCGCCGCGGTATACTCCGAGCGTGTCTGGGCGATGGGAGACCTCCTTCCTTATCAGGAGACGGTCGTCGCACCCAACGACCCCGAGCCGCAGCACCGGGACTTCAAGGTCGAGCAACCCTTCCGTGCAGCGATGGCGGGTGAGCTGACGACGTATCCGTCAAACCCGTATACTCCCTTCATTCGCAATCGCAAGGGTGGTGGCGAGTCGTCGTCGAAGCCTGCGGAGTAGAATATTATGCCTGGGGCGTTAGTAACAGTGCTGTCATTGGGCATACTTTGTATTTTGTAACGCTTGCGACATGCTATTAATGAAATATCGTGTTGTTTTGTGAATTGTCGTGTGTTTCTGATTGAGGTTTGAACGAGTCCCCGAGCGCGTCCGCCCTTTTTTATGGGGTTTACCTCGTTTGTTATGTGTTTGCGGTTTTGAATGTCTTATTTATTGGGGTCGACTCGCCCGAACTCGGAGAGCCAGTCGCAAGGTGACTCCCATGAGTGCTCTGTAGTTCACCATTTTCCCTTGCGCGAACGAGGTCGGGTTGCCGAGTCCGCGAGCGTGGTACTTGGTTGTTCTAGGCGCGACTCGAGGGTGGGTGAGGACTTGGCGCGTTATGGTGAGCGCATCGCTCCTGCCTGGCCCGTTGGGTCAGTCGCGTGGCGAGTCTTGGGCATGCTCTCATACTTGGCGTTTTCCCTAGCTGCTCGTGCTGGACTGGTCGTCAGTCCCCGAGCGTGGTACTTGGCCGTTCGAGTCGCTATGTCGAGGATGCGGAGGATCATGGTCCCTGTGAGAAGCGAAGGCAGTTGTCTTGGCTCGTAGAACCAATCAGCTAGGCGACTCCAATGGGGCTCCGGGTAGGCGTTTTTCGTGGACGTTACAAGACCTGGGGTGACCCAGTGCCCTTGTAACGCACTACTTGGCCGTGCTGATCGCTGTACCAGAGGTTGACTTCTGCAGTTAGCTTGACGCTGTTATTACGAGTGCGAGTGGCACAAGACACGGAGAGTAGGCGCAATTTGCGGTAACGAATTCTTTTTATTTCATAGCGACTAGAGGATACATATGTGGGATTCTAGGAGTAGAACTTCCGTAGGAGGTTTACATTCCATGGTCGCTTGACATCGAGTTTGCCGTCCCCGCGGACGTCGATGAGGTAGTAGGCGTTGCAGTACTTACCGATGGCGAATGGTCCCTCCCATGGGAGGGAAGCTTGTGCATGCCTTTCTTGTCCTGGATGAGGCGCAGCACCAGGTCGCCTTCTTGGAAGGTGCGAGTTTTCACCCGCCGGCTGTGGTAGCGGCGGAGTCCTTGCTGGTAGATGGTGGTGCGTGATCGAGCGAGGTCGCGTGCCTCGTCGAGTTGATCGACTCCATCCTGTCGTGCGAGTTCGTTCGCAGCCTCCGTGTAATGGACGACCCTTGGCGAGTCGTGCTCAAGGTCGGTGGGCATGACTGCCTCGGCATCGTACACCATGAAGAAGGGGGTGAACCCTGTTGATCTGTTGACCGAGGTGCGGATGCCCCAGATGACGGAGGGTAGCTCCTCGACCCAGCACCCGGCGGTGCACTCGAGTGGTACTTGGAGCCGCGGCTTCAGGCCGTGGAGGATGCTCTGGTTGGCCCGTTCCGCTTGGTCGTTGGACTCCGGGTGGGCGACTGACGCGAGGTCGAGCCGGATGTGGTGTTCCTCGCAGAACTCGGCCATGGCTCCTTTGGCGAAGTTGGTGCCGTTGTCCGTGATGATGCTGTTTGGGAACCCGTAGCGATATATGAGCTCGCGTAGGAATTTGGTTGCGGTCTTCTCGTCGCATTTCCGGACTGTCTTGGCCTCCACCCACTTTGTGAATTTGTCGACCGCGACCAGAAGGTGGGTGAAGCCGGAGGGGGCCTTTTTGAAGGGGCCTACCATGTCCATACCCCACACGACGAATGTCCAGGTGATAGGGATTGTCTTGAGAGCTGATCTCGGCACGTGTGTCTGGTTGGCGTACCGGCACCTAAGCGCATCATGGACAATGTCGGCAGACGGCGTGTGCGGTGGGCCAAGAGAAGCCGTGTCGCATAGCCTTGGCGACCCAGAGCGGCGTGGTGGCCGCGATCGCGGAGTGGATGTCGTGGAGGATCTTGCGTCCTTGGCGGGTTGGGCCAGCGTTGGAACACGCCGGTCACGCTGCGCTTGTGGAGCTTGCCGTCGATGATGGTGAAGGATTTGCATCGGCGTGCAATCATCCGGGCGTCTGTCTCGTCTGCCGGCAAGGTGCCAGCCTCCGTGTAGGCGTGAGGGCTTGGTCCATCGTCGCTCGGCGATGAGTGCGACCAGGGCTGCCTCGCTCTGGCGGGACTCGATGTCGATCTCCTTGGAGAGGCGATGGCTTGGTGATCGTGTCGAGGAAGACGCCGGCAGGTGGCGCGAGTCGAGCCGACCCGATGCGAGAGAGTGCGTCATCCTCCTCGTTCTTCCGCCTGTCGATCCACTCGACGGAATACCCTGCGAAGTGTCCCCCCAGCTTGTCTACTGCTTGGTGGTATGCCGCCATGGTGGGAGAGACGGCGTCGCACATGCCAGCGACTTGCCCAGCGACAAGGTCGGAGTCTCCGTAGCAGCGTAGGCGGTTGCCGTTCATCAACTTGGCAGCTCGCATGCCGTGGAGTAGTGCCTTGTACTCGGCCATGTTGTTGGTGCAGGGGGTGAAGTCGAGGCAGAGGACGTAGCGAAGCTTGTCGCCCTTCGATGAAGTCAACACGATCCCTGCTCCTGCGCCGTCCGCGTTCTTGGAGCCGTCGAAGTGCAGGCTCCAGTAATGGAGGTATGCAGCTTTTCTGGCTACTGGGCCTCTTCCCAGTCGGTGATGAAGTCCGCTAGAGCCTGTGATTTGATCGCTTTTCGTGGCTCATACTTGATGTTGTGGACGCCAATTTCGACGGCGCACTTGGCGACTCGCCCGGTCGCCTCACGGTTGCGGATGATGTCCTGCAATGGTGCTGAGGAGACGACCGTGATCGGGTGCTCCTGGAAGTAGTGCGGCAGGCGCTGCTGTGCTCTAAAGACCGCGTATACCAGTTTCTGGTACTGCGGGTACCGCTGGCGCGACTCGGTGAGGACCTCGCTGATGTAGTACACTGGTCGCTATACCGGGCGCTCCTTTCCTTCCTCTAGCCGTTCGACGACCATGACGGCGCTGACGACGCGCTCGGAAGCCGCGACGTAGACCAGCATGGGTTCTTTGTCGGCGGGGGCGGCGAGTAGCGGTGCTGCGAGTAGCACCTTCTTGAGGTCACGGAGCGCGTCGTCCGCCTCCTTGTCCCACTGGAAGGTGGGGTTCTTGCGCATCAGACGGTATAGGGGCATCGCCTTTTCGCCTAGGCGGGGGATGAAGCGACTGAGAGCCGCTACTCGCCCGGCCAACTTCTGGACATCGCGCAGGCACTCGGGTTTGCCGAGTCGAGCGATCGTGTCGATCTTGGTGGGGTTCGCCTCGATCCCGCGCTTTGAGACGACGTACCCCAGTAGTTGCCCTGCTGGTACACCGAAGGTGCATTTTCCTGGGTTAAGATTTATCTTGTATTTCCGCAGGTTGGCGAATGTTTTCGCCAGGTCGGCGAGTAGATCGCCCTGGCGAGCGGACTTCACGACCACGTCATCGATGTAGACGTGGATATTGCGGCCAATTTGGCTCATGAGGCACTCCTGCATGCACCGCTGGTAGGTCGCCCCGGCGTTCTTGAGGCCGAAGGTGATGGCGGTGTAGCAGAAGGCTCCGAATGGCATGATGAACACCGTCTTCTCCTCGTCCTCAACAGCCATTTTGATCTGGTTGTACCCAGAGTAGGCGTCGAGGAAACACAGCGACTCCGAACCCGCGGTGGAGTCGATTATTTGGTCGATCCGCGGGAGGACGAACTGCTCCTTCGGGCAGGCGCTGTTTAAGTTTGTGTAATCGATACACATCCTCCAGGTCCCGTTCTTCTTCTCGACCAAGACTGGGTTTGCCAGCCACTTGGAGTATTTGATTGGCCGAATGAAGCCTGCAGCGAGTAGACGCTGCACCTCCTCGGCGATGGCTCGGCGGCGCTCTTCATTGAAGGGCCGCAGCGACTGCTTGACGGGTCGCACTTTGGGGTCAGCATTTAGTTTGTGCTCAGCGAGTTCCCTAGGGACACCAGGCATGTCAGAGGGCTTCCATGCGAAGATGTCCCTGTTCTCACGGAGGAACTCGATGAGAGCGCCTTCCTAGGCTGGGCTCATGCCCGTCCCGATCGTCACCGTCTGGCTGGAGTCGCCTGGGACCAGCTCGACGGTCTTGTGCGTCGTTGCCTCGAAGGTGAGGTGTTTTCGCCCTCAGTTGGGCTTCTTGAGTATGGTGGGGTCGTTGTTGACCCTCGCGTATTCTTGCGAGCTCGTCGGCGTGGTTGGTCTATGCGCGATGACGGCGTCGAAGTTCGGCTCCTTTGGCTTTCGGCGGCCATGTCGGTCGCCGTTGATGGTGATGACACCGCACGCCTCCAGGAGCTTCATCGCGTTATGCAGCGTGGTGAAGCGCCATGAACTTGGAGAACGCCTGGCACCCCAGGACGCAGTGGTAGGGGCTGTCGAAAGGTACCAACTCGAAGACGATCCGCTCGGTGCGGAAGTTTGCTGGTGTGCCGAAGGTGACGGGCAGCGTGACCTTACCGATCGGGCACGCCTTCTGATCGGGAACGATGCCGTGGAACGTGGTGTAGGTTGTCTCGACCATCGACTGCTGGAGCCGCAGTCACCTGAAGGTGTCCAGGTACAAGATGTTGATGGAGCTGCCGCCGTCCATCAATGTCTTGGGGAGCCAGTAGTCGCCCACCTTGGGCTTGACTACCAGGGCGACTCGGCCTAGGTACTTGATGCGTGGCGAGTGGTCCTGGCGGCTCCAGGTGATGGGCTGCTTCGACTAGTTGAGGAACTGGGGCACGTCCACCTGGGCCACCGCGTTGATGGCGACGGCGCGGGCGATGACCTTCTTCTCGCGCTTCGTGTTAAAGCCTGTGAAGGTATGGAGCGAGCCGGCCACGTTGCCGAATTTTCCGCCGTTTGGCGGGTTGTTGTCGGGGTCCTCCCGCGCTCGCCGTGCCTTCTCGATCTCCCTGAGAGTGTGGTAGTCGGCGGTCGTGTGTGTAGCGGGCTTCCCTTCCCTGCTGTGAAACGCACAAGGTTGGTTAAGGAGGGCCGCGGGGTCGAATCTTGGTTTCGCCTTGTAGTTGCCGCCGTCGCGGCGTTGCCCTTCGTCGCGGCGGAAGCTCTTAGGCTCATGCGCGTGCGGCGTTAGCGAAGTCGACTTCGCCCGTCATTCGCGCTTGCCAGAGGCGAGTGTTGCTGTAGCGTAGGTCGGACCGTCGTCCATTGCGTTCGCTCGTGCGGCGTTGGCCTCCGACTTTCGTCGGTTTCCTGGTTTGGATCTTCCTCGCGTCTGGTTTGGCGATCTCGAGGAGGTCGGTATGTTGTCGGCGTGCGAATGTCGCTGAGCTTGGCGACCAAGGGCTCGTAGCGGCACGAGGTCTTGAAGCAATGGATCGCGGTGTCCGGGTGGATGCCGACCGCGTTGTACCATAGTTCTTGCCACCGCTGGACCCAGTTGCGGGTCGACTCGCGGGGTCCCTGGACGCATCGCTCCAGGTCCTCGATGGTGGTGGCGTGGGTGTAGGAGCACTCGAAGTGCCTGACGAAGGCGTCGCGCATCTCCTCCCAGGAGTCGATGCTATCCTGGGGGAGGGTATTGATCCACTGCCTGCACGTCCCCTCCATCATCAAGGGAAGGTAACGGGCGGCTAGCAGGTCGGTGTGGCCAGCGATCCCCATTGCCATGAGGTAGGTGTCTATCCACACGGAGGGGTCGTACGAGGGGTCGTACTTCTCTATTTCCTTCGGCACCTTGAAGTTCGCCGGATATTTCTCGCCTCGGATCATCGGTTTGAAGCACCGGGGCCCGAGTCGGCTTAGCGACCCCATTGGCTCGCCGTCGCGGCGATTGGTTAGGGTGTGTCGCAGGTCGTCGGGCTGGCGTGCGCGCCAGCTTTGGTTGTTGATGATGTGGGTGCGGGCGTCGATGGGCTGACCGTTGGCGGCGACGAAGTTGGTCGCTGGCCTGGGGTCGTTGGTAGAGAGTGCCGCGTTCGCGGGTCGGTGTTGGAGCTGAAGCGGTTCGGGTGGCGGGCAATTGAGGGTGTTTGCCGCCAATGGGAGGCCGCTTGAGGCCGCTCTGCTGCCCGAAGAACGCGAGTACACCCGGCCTTGCGAGTCGGCGCCTGCATTTTGCTGCTCGACCGCCTTTGCAAGCAGGGACCTCACGTACTGGATCTGTAAGGCGCCGTCTTCGGTGGCCGTGATGTTGTCGGCCGCTGCTCGACCTGCCACGAGGTTGTCCATTGGGGTGGAGAACAGTGGTAGGCCATTCGCGTCTCGCTCCCGTGAGGAGACCACTATCCGCGGTTGGTCCCTGGGAGGTGTGCGGTTGGGTGGAGGTGGGGTGCCGTTCGCCGTCGACCCTAGTGGGGGCCGGGCGCTTCCTCCTGGCGGTGTGTTCTCGCAGATCGCGCGCTCGGCCACGCGGGCTGGGTCGTTCTCGTCGTCGAAGTTCGAGCGCCCACTGGATGGGGTTCAGCGCGACGATTCGCTGGTGGTAGCGCGCAGCTCTGCACCGTCACACCTTTCGGCGAAATTTTTCGGCTTGCTCCTTGCGGACTGCCTCCGCCAGCTTCAGGCGGAGTTCCTCGACCTCCGTTGTCGTGGCGTTAGGAGGGATCAGGGTGGAGAAGGGATCCTCCGGCGGATCGGTGCCGGTCGCCATGTAGGTCGCGGCGTGGCGACCGGTCCTGTCGCAGAGATCGGCGGAGTTTTCCGACCCGGAGTCGAAGTCGAAGATCCCAAGGATGGAGGGATCCTCGAAGTCTCCCAAGTTGGAGACATGGGTGATGGAACCCGCGGGCGAAGCCGCGGTGATGGATCCGGCGAGTGATGCCGGGGTCGCCGAGTCGGCGTCGTCGTTGAGGGCCACGTCTTCCATGGCCGCGGAGTTTTCGGCCATGTTGCTGTGGGCCGAATTGTACTCGGAGGCGAGGCGATGGATCGTGCGGACCTGGCTCTCGGAGAGCCGACCGCGACGATGACGATGACGTCGGTGAGGCCGACGAAGAGGCTGATCGTGCCGACCGGCAAGATCATCGCGTCAGTGACGGAGTGCGGCCGCGTAGCTTTCGGCAAGATCTGGAGCATCTCGCCGATCGCTATCGAGCGGCGGTGGCGGCCGTCGTTGATGGGCAGATTGGATCTCGCCGCGAACACCGGGACCGGCCAGGCCCCGGTGGGCGCCACTATCGTGGGAATGGTCACGGCGAATCTTGCAATCGGCAAGTAGTAGAAACGAGGGCAAGGGCGGACAGCCATGCGGTGCGAGATGAGGGCGATACGAGGTTTTACCCAGTTCGCCCGGAGGGTAAAGACCTACTCTGCTAGATTGTATTATGATGGTGGTACAATGGGGCGAGCTCGGAGGCTAGGCGGCGAGTCGCTTGGGTGTATGATGGAACGTATCTCTACATACGCCAAGGGAGGTTTATATAGACTTACCTCCTAGGGTTTACATATCTCAACCGAATCGATTAAGGCTTGGTACTTGTTTAACCTAATCCATTGGTCCTATCTACTACTTTGGGCCTTGACTTCCAATCGCTTGGATCCACACCGGCTTGATCCGATCGCCATCTCGCAGCCCACTCGCCGTTCTGGGCGATCGAAGCGTCTGCTGGGTATACCCCGGTAGGCATATCCCCATCATAGATGCTCTAAAAGTGACTAAGCTAGAAAACTTCTCACTATAGCCCCCAAGCATATAGGTGGAATGAAATATTCCGACTAAATGCTTTAAGAGTAGCATACGCAGTGTTTATAAATTTCAATACTGTAGCCGCCAAGCCTCTAGTTGTAACTGAATTAGTTCCGACTAGATGCTTAAAGAAAAGCTAAGCATACATCCGAGTTAAAAAACTTTATACTGTAGCCCCCAAGATTCTAATTGAAAACTGAATTAGTTCCGACAAGATGCTTAAAGAAAAGCTAAGCATATTGCCAACTTAAAAACTCTCGTTGTAGCCCCCGAGCGTCTAGGTGGAAAATTTCCGGCTAGATGCTCCAAGAATACCAAACAACGTTTTAATTCTTCTTTTTTTTCCATAGAACGAGAATGCTTGGAGGGGTATGGCCAACGACAAGTATCAAAAGATGCGCGCAGACTTGGAAGCTAAAAAGGGTAAAACTGCCTTCTTGAAGGAACAGAACACCAAGAGCAAGCGTTTGTTTTCTTTTTCGCATTCCGACTTGGTTTTGTGCCCACATTCTCCGAGTACTCACTGTGTACTTTGTGTTCTCCGTCTTGCATAAACCATTGCCAAGGCTAAGGACATTGTCGAGCAATCCAAGAACATTTAGGAGCTGGATAGCGAGAACAAGAACAAGATCCTTAAGCAGGAGAGGAAGGATATGCTGAAGATGCACGAAGAATCCATGAAAGTCCTGCAGGACTCCACCATCGAGGAAATCAACCGTTTGAAGGAGGAGATCTCGATCTTAAGAGATCAGAAGAAAGCTTCCGACAAGAAGAATCAACGCCATCATGAGGCGTACAAGCTCCTCCAACAAGAACGAGACTCCTTAGCGGATACCCTCTGGCAGGATGAGGCCAGCATCTTCAGTAAGCAATTCACTGTCTTGGATTTCTGTAGTCTAGATACTCTGAATTTTTGAACTCATGCGCTCCTTGTCGGAATTTGCAGCTCCTATGGGTTTAACCCGGTCGCCTCCTCCAGCAAAGGAATGCATGGTTCTTGCCGGAAACTTCATCAACACTGCCATCGCTCAAGCCAAAGAGAATGCCAAGCCCCTCCATATCAATATCAAGGCATCGGACTCTATGGCGAAGTACTCGGAGATTCTGCGCCAAGCCCCCAAGCGTATCACAAGCTGGAAAGCTTCATGTGCACGAGCTGGTGCAAGGATGGTGTTGTCCATGGTGAAGGCACACTACGAAGATGCCGACATCGACATCGACATGGTGACCTCTAGCATTCCCGACGTAGATGACGATGGAAAAGAGATTAATCATGAATCCATTTTGTCGTCACTCGCGGGCTATGATACCAGAGTAGCCGAGTTAGTCGACGTCAACGTCTTCGTGCCAATGAACACCATCGATGGCGGCAACCAAATCTCCTCCGAGTCTCTCCACACTGCCGACTTTTGAGGGTGATTCTCCTGCTGCCGATGACGCTGCTTCCAAGTCGCCTGCGCCAAAGGAATGAAAAACAACTTGTAATATTTGTTTCACCTTTGATGCGTATGCGAAAAAAACTATGTATTTAACTTAAGGCGGAAAACAATGTTGTATGTCCTGCTACTTAAGAACCAGTTTCCAGCATGTATATATATTTTAAGCAAGTGCTGGCTTATCCATTACTTTGGTTCTTATGCTTGACTTTTTGTGATTCGGAAGACTCGTTGTCGGAACCATGCGCTCAGGTGATGATGCCCAATGGCACCATCAAAAACCTAAGCACAAAATCTTCGGCAACAAGTGCTGAAAGTCACTACTCCAGAATTCACATAAAAACAACAAAGAACGTGTAGACCAGAAAACTTAAGCTAACGCCCGTAGGAGGAATTTTCACAAGTGCAATCACAAAGCTTGTGCATAAAGGTTTTATATGATCCAAAAATAAACACTAAAGGAGGTAAAAGACTCAGAAATATGAGTGAACCAGAGAGCTTTATTTCATTGATCATATAAGAGGTACATAATTAGATAAAAAATGCTAAGTGTAAAAAGGACGTATATGTGCTATGTTCCATGGCCGATCAAGCTCCGGGTAGTCATCATCCGGGTCACGTCGCTTACGCTTATGATCCTCGTTGGGTCTATCCTTCAGTTCACGGTCGTCAACGAGGTAGTAATACCCATTGAGCAGCGCCTTTGATGAACGGTCCTTCCCATGGCGGGGATAATTTGTGTGACTTCTGCTGCTTAAGTTGGAGCACCAAATCCCCCTCTTTAAACGAGCGATGCCGAACGCGGCGACTATGGTATCTGCGTAGCTTCTGCTGGTAGATGGCGGATTTTGGCATGCCAAAATGCGCTCCACCTCGAGAAGGTCCACATCTAGGCGTCTAGATTCTTCAGCGTCATCTTCGTCATAGGCGGCAACTCTTGGTGCATCGTGAAGTATGTCGGAAGGTAGGATGGCTTCTGCTCCATATACCATGAAGTAAGGGGTGTAGCCGGTGGATCTGTTGGGTGCAGTTTGTAAACTCCACAGAACGGATGGCAATTCTTCTTCCCAGGCTCCAGCTGCTCTATGTAGCGGTGCCTCAAGACGTGGCTTGATTCCCTACAGAATTAATCCATTGGCTTGCTCAACCTGACCATTGGATTGTGGATGTGCCACAGATGCAAGGTCAAGTCAGATGCCGTTCTCCCAACAATAATCTTCCACTTCTCCAAGTGACAAGTTGCTGCCGTTGTTGGTGATAATGCTATGTGGGAGACCAAATCTCACCACTAGATGCCGGACAAACCTGAGGGAAGTTTCCCCATCAAGCTTTCTAATGGGTTTAGCTTCTATCCATTTAGTGAATTTATCAGCTGCTACAAGCAGATGCGTAAACCCACATGGTGCCGTCTGTAACGGTCCCACCATGTATAGCCCCCAGACTGTAAATGGCCAAGTTATTGGTATTGTTCGCAATTCTTCAGCAGGAACATGTGGTTGCCGGGCATAATACTGGCATCCCATGCATGTCTCAACCAGCTTGTCGGCATCCGCCTTCACGGTCAGCCAGTAGAATCCTTGCCGGAAGGCTTTCGCGACCAACGATCGTGGAGCGGCATGATGCCCGCAATCTCCGAGATGGATTTCATGCAGGATTTCCATACCTTCTAGCTGGGAAACACACTTTAGGTATACACCAGTAGTGCTCCTTTTGTAGAGTTGTCCATTGATTATGGTATAATCCTTTGCTCGTCGTACTATTTGCCGTCTTTCAACTTCGTCATCGGGGAAAGTTCCGTGTTCGAGATATTCCATGAACGAAAGAGTCAGCTCTATCCGGGTTGTCGATATCGGCTCCCTTCACGGATGGTGTACGTAGATGCTCTAGGAAAACTCCTGGCAGAATTCTTTTGCGCCCTGATCCAAGCTTAGATAGTAGATCAGCCGCCTCGTTTTGCTCCCTAGGTACATACTTGACTTCGTAGCCCAAGAAGCTCTTGGCTATCTCGTCCACTTTGTCTCGATATGCCGCCATCATAGGGTTCCGCGCATTCCAGGTGCCAGCCACCTGCTGGGCAACCAAGTAGGAATCTCCATAGTAAACTATGCGCTTGATGCCAATATCCTTGGCTACACGCAGTCCGTGAATGAGTGCTTCATACTCCGCCATGTTAGTTGTAGCCTCGAAGTGGATCTGCAGAACGTAGTGTAGCTTGTATCCTGTTGGTGACTGTAGCAATATACCAGCCCCGAGCCGTTGAGCAGCTTTGATCCGTCAAAGTGCATCACCCAGTACTCTGGTTCCAGCAATGGAGTAGCATCTGGCATCTCCGTCCAATCTGCGACAAAATCCGCCAAGGCTTGTGACTTGATAGCGTCGCGTCTCTTGTAGGTGATCTCGAAGGCGGCAAGTTCAATGCC
This sequence comes from Avena longiglumis, assembly GCA_030063025.1. Classification (NCBI taxonomy): domain Eukaryota; kingdom Viridiplantae; phylum Streptophyta; class Magnoliopsida; order Poales; family Poaceae; genus Avena; species Avena longiglumis. The sequence continues at coordinate 334,261,331 of CP125978.1, forward strand.
CCACTTCGCGACCCTTCCCGTAGCGTCGCTGTTGTTGATAATGTCGGACAGTGGAGTCTTGCTCACTACTGTGGTTGGTGCTCCTGGAAATAATGCCTCAGCTTCCGAGAAGCAAGGAATACTCCATAAGATATCTTTTGGTAGTGCGGGTAACGCTGCTTGGACTCTGTCAAGACCTCGCTCACATAGTAAACTGGTCGTTGAACTCCGTGCTCATAGCCTGGTTCCTTCCGCTCTACCACGACAACGATGCTGATTACCCGGTTGGTTGCCGCCATGTAGATTAACATGGGCTCGCCAGGCTCGGGCGCTGCAAGGATAGGTGCCGAGGAAAGAATATCCTTGAGCTGCTTCAATGTGGCATCTGCTTTCATCGCCCGTGAATTTGTCGCCTTCTTCAAAGAACTTGTACAGTGCAGTTCTCTTCTCCAAGTCGGCTGACGAACCGACTAACTGCTGCAACACAACCTGTTAGTCGTTGAATGTCCTTTAGGCATGTCAGACGGTTGATGTTTAAGATGGCCTTGATTTTCTCCGGGTTGACCTCGATTCCACGCTGGGAAACGATAAAACCCAACAATTTTCCGGCTGGAACCCCGAATACGCACTTCTTAGGGTTAAGCATCATGTTGTATTTCTGGAGATTATCAAAGGTTTCTTTTAAGTCGGAGATTAAGTCATTTGACTTTTTAGACATCACCGCGATATCGTCCACATAGGCGTGAATGTTTCGACCAATTTGGTAGTGGAGGCGATGCTGCATTGTCCGCTGGTACGTAGCACCTGCGTTTTTCAGCCCAAAGGGCATCGTAACATAGCAAAACGTGCCGTATGGGGTAGTGAACAAAGTGGTCAATTGGTCCGACTTCCTCATCTTGATCTGGTGGTATCCTGAGTATGCATCGAGAAAACACAAAAGTTCCGAGCCAGCCGTCGAGTCAATGACTTAGTCAATGTGAGGCAAAGTAAACGGATCTTTGGGACATGCTTTGTTCAAGCTGGTGTAATCAACGCACATTATTAATTCTTTGTTTCCCTTTTTGGGGACAAGTACAGGATTGGCCACCCATCAGGTGTGAAGGACTTCTCGGATAAATCTAGCCTTAAGTAACCTAGCTATCTCTTTGCCAATGGCGCGTCTCTTCTCGTCTCTGAAGCGTCGTAGAGGTTGTTTCACTGGTTTACATTTTGGATCAATGTTTAAGCTGTGCTCGGCAAGTTCCCTAGGTACACCTTTCATGTCGGCAGGTTGCCAGGAAAAGATGTACCTATTCTCATGGAGGAACTCGATGAGCACGCTTTCCTATTTGGGATCCAGGTTTTTCCCAATGGCGGTGACCTTGGAGGCATCGCCTACCACAAGTTCCACCGGCTTGGTCTCGATGGCGGCCTTAAACGCAGGAGCGGAGTCGGAGATCTGCTTCTTCAACGCGGGCATCTCTGAGTCATCGATCTTGCTCTGGATCTCTTTGAATTCTTCGCTGTAGAGGACAGCTTCCGTGAACGCTACTTCATTAATCTCGCAGTCCCTTGCCTTGGTAAAGCTTTCGGATACGGTGATGACACCGTTTGGTCCGGGTATCTTGAGTTTGTTGTAGACGAAGCATGGCTTGGCCATGAACGTGTGGAACATGTCGCGGCCGAATATGACGTGGTACACGCTCTTGAAGGGGACCACCTCAAAGGTCATGCGCTCTTGGCGGTAATTATTAACATCGCTAAAGGCAACCTGAAGTGTAATGCACCCAAGGGACCGAGCCTCCCGACCAGGAACTACGCCATGGAAGATGGTGTTGGTCCGCCTTAGGTTTGCCTCCGTCAAGTTCATCTTATGCAGTGTATCCAGGTACATGATGTTGATGCTGCTTCCACTATCCATCATACACTTGGTGAACTCCACGCCATCAATCAAAGGGTTGATGACCATGGCGTATTGGTTCTCCGTAGGAATAAAGTCTGGGTGGTCTGTCCTGTCCCAAGTAATTGGAACCTCCGACCAGCGCAGGTACTGTGGAACTGGGGGTAGAGTAGCCATCAGGATCCTCATAGAGGTTTTCTGTTGTCGGACGGTGGGGGTGCCAAAGAAAGTGTGGTAGACTGGCGCCTTCTTCACGAAGGGGTTCTTTCCCTTGTCGTCGCTCTTGGCGGCGTGCTTGGGGTTAACATCCTCGTCCATGTCACTTGAATAATTGGACTCCTCCTCCTTCTTCTTCCCCTTGCCCTTGCCTCGCGGTCTGTTCTTCCGACTTTGCTTGTAGCCGGACTCCAGGTCTTCCTTGAGGTCATTGACGAACTTGCAGTGTCGATTGGTATGGGTGGCCTTGCCGTTGACATCGAGGTGTACGAGGCACGGCATATCGCGGTACTCCTCGTAGGTTTGGGGAACACGGAGCGGCGCCGAGGTAGTTTCACTTCCTCATTGCTGCCCACGGCCAGTTCCTGGTCCTCGGCCACGCTGTCCGCCATCACCTCGTCCTGCAAAAGTCATAGAGACCATGTCGGTAGATTGCTTTTCTTCTAGAGCGGTTTTCCGCTTTGTACTGTTGTTCCTCCGAGCTTGAGTTGGAACGGCCATTGCCGGCAAGGAGCCGCGAGCATCGTCGTCGGCAGCTGCGAACTCACTAGCCAACTGAATCATCTGGTTCAAGTTAACCTGGTGATTGTCCTGCAAGCGCTTCAGCTTATGTCGGAGCAACGTGCCCCTTTCCAACCCATCGATGAAGGCGGCCATGGCGGTCTGAGCGTGCACTCCTGCGCAAGAATTCTTCATGTCCAGCCAGCGGGAGAGGTAGGTGCGAGATGTCTCGTCTTTCTCTTGCACGCACCACTGTAGATCGCCAACAGTGCAGGGACGTTTGTATGTACCTTCAAAGTTCTTGGTGAACGCTTCTTGCATGTCCAACCAATTGTAGATGGATTTCTCAGGAAATTCGTTGATCCATCGGGCCGTTCCCGCCAACATTAACGGGAGGTACTTGACAGCGACGTTGGGGTTGCCTCCGGCAATCTCCACCGCGTTGCCGTAGTCCTGCAACCATGTGGCTGGCTTGGCGGGGCCGTCATAGGGCTTGATGGTCTTGTCAATCCGGAAACCTTTGGGGTAAGTTGCGGACCGTATTGTAGGTCCAAAGCAACATGGTCCCAGGTATGGTCCTTCCCGGGCCTCGTGGATCTTATCGATCCGCGAACGTGCATAGTATGGCTCCGGTTTCTTCTTCTTTTTGTCAACAGGGGATGGGCTACGCGAACGATGCGGGCATCCTCCGCCATGGTGACTGCTAGGTGGTGACGGAGGCGGAGGTGGCGGTGGGTTAGCCTTCTTATCGTTACCCTCCTGCGACGCCTCACGCCTGTCACAGTTGCTTGTCGGACGCGGAGGGTCATGGCACGACCTTCTCTTGTGTCCTTGGTTGCGCTCTCCAGCATGACGGGTCTGTTCCATGTTGTCGCGGATGACGATGCCGCACTGCCTTGGCGGGGGCATATCCGTATGATGGTGAGCCTTGGGATCTTCGCGATGTCGGGGGGACCGGGGTGGTGGCGATGGGCGACGAGGTCGGGCCTTTTCTCCGTGGTCGGAGGATATGGGGATATCATCCTTCCTGTTGCGCGCATCCCTCCGTCTTTGTTCTGATGAACCCGTCTAGGACCCGACATCAAGAGGAGATCTGTCCCTTGGCGGCTTATACTGGCTAGACTGGCAAAGTGCTGGGTCAGACTCAAGCCTCTGAGAGGTGGCCTTTTCCTGCTGCTTCACCGCCTTGGCCACTAGGTCATAGACCTGTTCCACTGCCTCGGGCGATCTATCCTGCTCTAGAAGGGTCTTGGCGACGGCGAGGTTAAGGAGTGGGGTGGGCATCACCTGTTTTCCTTCACTGACAATGTATGGCTTGGCCTGTGCCGGCTTCGAGGGAGCCCATCCTAGGTTTCACCGTACACCAGGATCGTTGATGACGCAAGCCGGAGCTTTCTTGGCCTTCTGCTGCTGCAGCAGAGTTTTGTACTCGGCCTCCATTGCTCTAGCTTTCTCTATGGACTTCTGCGTGTTTACCAGATCTCGATCTATCTTAGCGCCTTGCTCCGCGATGGCCTGCGCTTCCTCCAGCAGCTGCCAGCGCTTCTCGTCAAGCTGAGTCACGTTTCAGATACGAGCTACGGTCAGTGGCTCAACGAGGAGATTGCCGTACATCACTCTATCAGCTGGAGTAACTTGGGCAGCAGCAGACGTAGATGCCATAGGTGGAAAGTTTGCGGTGTTGTTGATGCTCGGGCCAGTGCCGAGTTACTGCGGATGTTGCATTGGGTTAGGCGGAGGAGGCATGACCTTTGCACGATCATTGTCAGCAGCAATAAGTGCTCCCTTCCCCTTTTCCAGTGTTGTAGGCGGAGCTCGTCCGGGTTGATCTTCATCCATCGCCGTCCCAATGGTGACGAACACCTCTCGAGATGTGACGACATTGTTGGCTTGCTCGTCGCGCGTGTACTCCTCCTCCATCTCCTGCATGGATGAGTCTAGCTCCTCTGGACTGAAATATATCTCCTCTAAGTCTGCATTGAAGTTGGCGTATAGCGCGTCAATCACAGAGTCAGAGGGTGCCAAGACTTCCATGATGACGGGCAGTGGGGGTGCAACAACAGCGACGATGACTGGAGGTGGCGGTGCGGCTACGACAATGGCGGCCGGAGGAGGTGGTGGAGGTGGATGAATCGGAGGGGCTTCGTCAATGAGCGCAAGCGCTGTCTAAGCTGCCGCTTCAGCCTCCGCGTAGTTGTTGACGGTGTTCACCATGCCTTCGAAGGTAAGGTGTCCTGACGCCTACTGCCGTCTTAGAGAATGCCGGAGAAGCGTGCCATGGTCTAGTCCTTCCACAAAGTGATACATAGCATCATCATTGGGGTAGTGGGCCAGATCGGATCGTATACGGAGCCACCTGGCCAGGTAATCACGGGGGTTTTCGCCCTCTCTCTAAACGCGACGCTCCAGGTCGAAGATGGTAACCACGCCGACGAACTTGGATCTCTGCTGTCCAGACGCACAGGCGAATCCGGCGAACTTGCAGTGATCTTCCACCTTTATATCCTGCACAGGGGCGGTTTGGGTGGGACTTGAATTTTTCCGATCTTTGTCGGCAAACTCCGAAGAGAGATCCAACATTGATCCTTCCGCGAACGTATCCTGACCATAGGCGGTCCGTGTGGGCCTTGATGCTCCTCTGACTCCGAGGGAACTAGTGCCCGAGTCGGTTTCGCCAATGAAGAGGTGGATGACTCTGATAGGAACGATCGAACACCCCGTAGGGTTCGTCTTCGCCGGGATCCATAACTCGTCGGGAGGGACAATCGGAACGTTGACGGAGAAGAGAACACGACCGATGGATACGGTTTCACCAATTCCCGCGAAGATCTTGGTCCTCGCCCGCTTAAGAGCCTGAAGCGCCTCTTGCCCCACGGTGGGAGCCAACTGTCGTGGTATTGCCGACGAGTACGCAATGGAGGGGTCCTCACAGTGCGTGTTTATAGACGTGGGGGAAGGCGGACGGTTGACAGGTACGAGGTAACACAACTTACCCAGGTTCAGATCCCACGATGGTGGCGGAATCCTACTCCTGCTATAAATCACTATAAGGGCAATACGCCGAGTTACAGAGATAGGTTCGCTGTGCGAGGTGTATGCTAATCGCTACTTGGTTGTGTGAGATTGTCTGAAGTTGTTCCCTAAAGGCTCCCATAGGCTCGACTTATATAGTCGCCAGGTCCTAGGATTACAGGGAAAAGTCCTAGCCGGACAGGTTACAGAGTCCTACACCGTCTATTACTAGTCTTGTGTATCTTGCACTCCAAGGCTCCGGGTACGTCGGTGACTCCAACCGTAGCCTTCCTTTATCCGGCATGGGCCTCCCTTCTAGATCCATATAACTAGGCCGCCCAGCAGGCCATGGGCCATGCTACCAACTGTGGGCCACCCGGGTTATCCGGATAGGAGACATGCTATGAGGATACCCATATAGCATATCCCCAACAATTTGTGTGAAAGTCTTAGGCAAAACGATATTGATGCACTTAATATAGTTATGCCAAAGTAGATAAATAAAATATTGAATTGGTTCAATATGGAGAAGACAAGAAAGAGTTCTTGCCGCGTGGAAGAGGTTGGAGCAAGAATCAAGTGTTTTGACACTTTATGAGTAAAACCGCATGAACGATTATATCAATCATGTACACCATGATATGTACATAACTAGATATGTCTTATGCTCTAAAATGTTATGAGCATATACCATAGTGATACATATGATGATCACATGACAATAGTAAGTATATTGTTATGTACTACCTCCGATCCTAAATAAGTGTCGCCATTTTAAACTAGAGTTAGTTCAAAACCGTGACACTTTTTTAGGATCGGAGGGAGTACTTTAGAAGGACAAAGAATATGTTTTATATGCATAAGTGACAAACGTTTTGTTGTAAGGTGTTACATTGATACTCATCTTGTTACATATACAAATAATTTTATCTCAATTAGGCTACGTGATTTATAGAAGGTGGTGTAGTGGGATGAAGGTAAATTCCATGTTGGATTTGGACGAGTTCCAAAGTTAAATACTATGACGAGTACTACTACGAAATGTAGAGTATATCATTGTCATGACAACGACAAAGGAGGGCATTATGAGTCAAAAGGTTCATTTTGAACTTAGTGTAGTTCTGAGCATGCTATTGCTATGGATATCGATTGATTGACAATAGAAGTAGTATATGGCCGATGAACTAAGGTCCCACTAGTTGACCAAACATATACAATGTCATCTCATTTCAGAATGAGTGATGGATGAAGATGCAAAGATATGCAAATACACGCGGACCTGAACTTGTCATATCCGTTGATAAAGTTTACCACATGCAAAGCATGAAAGACACCGGTATGCCATACGTGTTAAGTGCTGAAGTAGTTGACTAGATTATTGACTCTAGTGCAAGTGGGAGAGTGATGGAAATATGCCTTAGAGGCAATACTAAATTGTATTATTCTATATTTCTTGTTCAAGATTAAGTTTATTATTTTGTGCTATAATTTTATTGGTTCCGGATAATGAGTATTTGGAGGAAAACCGTAATACACGCGTGGAATCATAAACACCATTTAGATATCCCTAGTCTCGCCTCTAAGTGATAGTCCCGGCTTCCTAACTATGGGAAAAACGACAATGTGTTATAGAGTTGCCGATGATATATGAGATCCGAGTTGTTAGGAGAACAATGGCGATGGATAGACCCAACATGATATACCTTGAAACGCATCATCAATATTGTTATCGGTAGTTTCTCATAAACAAGTATTGACTTTACTAAAGATTGTTTGAACAATAGACACATATGAACATGGGTACAATATGGACGTGGCAAGATTTTTTAAACGTTGCTCTTAACAGAGTAAACATAAAGTTGATACTTGCTCTTACCGGATGGTACACCAATTATTCGCATGGGGTGCTTGTGGAAATTGCTACTCCTAACGATGGAGAGATACACTCTGGGCTCACTCATGTAGTATGATGTTGATGACCCACAAGTATAGGGGGTGTATTGTACTACTTTTGATAAATAGGAGTGTCGATCCCAACGAGGAGCAGAAGGTGTTGACTAGTGGTTTGGATCATGGATTCTCTATAAATACTTAGAAAACGAATTTTTAGGGTTTTTTTCTTAATGCAAAGAAATAAAATGCAAGTAAATAAAAGACAACAATAATAATTGCAGAAAGTGGCCCAATCCTTTCTCCAGCAAAGGACAAGCTGGTTGTATTACTTAGGAGGAGCAAACGTTCTCGAGGACACATGGGAATACTGTCAAGTGCTTTCGCTTCATATAGTTGATTAATCTTCTTTGGTTGGATAAGTGTTGTGTGGGTGAACCTATGCTAATGTACCGACCTTACTTTGACTGATTTTTGGCATGATGCTTGGTGTCTGGACTCACCTTTGAAAGATAGGTTCCCTGATTTATTTGATGTTTGTCAGAACCAGAGAGTTACAGTGGCAGACATGGCAAAAAAAGATGGGGTTTATCTTTTAGGAGATGGTTGGATATTGAAGGGTTAAATCATCAGGAACAGTTGCGAAATTTGTTATCTGGGGTGTGTCTGAATCAGGAAAGGGACAGGCCAGTGTGGATGTGGAGTAAATCTGGCAAGTTTTCTGTCAAGTCCGTGTATACTCATCTGTCGAATGTGGGGATTGATAGAAGTTTTAAACATCTGTGGAAAGCAAAAATCCCTTTGAAAATTAAGATTTGGTTGTGGCTTATTTGGCATAATGCAATTCTCACCAAAGACAATATGAGAAGAAAGAAGTGGGTTGGAGATTTTGCCTGTCGGTTTTGTATAAAGGATGAGAGCATTGGGCACCTGTTCTTTTCATGTGTGGCTGCTAGATATGTTTGGGGGGTGGTTGCCAGAACTGTTGGTGTTGCACATAGGCTTGGTTCTTTTTCCCAGTATTTTTGGTGGGCTTCTCAGTACGTGGGGGTTAGTAGGAATGTGCAGATTACGGTGGTGGCGGCTATTTGCTGGGCTATGTGGAAACTTAGGAATCGAGCTTGTTTTGATAAAAAGCTCATTAATTCACCTGTTGATCTGATTTTATATGCTTGTGTTTTCATTCTTTATTGGGCAGGTTTGCATGGGGAGGATGACCGTGTGGTGCATCTTTGGGCGAGACACCCTTGGCGAGAATCGTTGGGCGATCTGGCTATGGATGTGGCCCCTGTTCCTTTCTTAGGTCTGCCTGCAATCCCTGGTGATCATGGTCGTGAGGCTCCGGAGCTGGAAAGAGGGAGGGAGAAAAGAAGGAGAACTGGGAGATAAAAAGCTTTTGAGGGATTGGCAGAAATATAAAATGTTTGGCGCTGGTGTGGCTCTCAGTACTTGTGCTCCTTTGGGGATGTTATGTTTTGGAATAGTTTCTCACTAGCCTGCGGGCGGTGTTCTTGCGTCTCCATCTTCCCTTCTTTCTGTTTAGTTTGGTTGGTTTGTAAGGTGAACTTCTTTTGCCGTTTTGACCCCCTAGGTGGGTCAGTATCATGACGTTTGTGTGTGGTTGTTGTTCCGTTATCTGATGATAGTGGAACCCGATCCCTCTTTCTGGGGGATTGTATGGAAAAAAAATGATTATACCCCTTGCAAGCATCTGCAACTACAAGAAAGTAATTAAGATAAAAACCTAACCACAACATTAAACTCTGAGATCCTACACTTCCTTGTGCAAAGGTTTCCTAACGGGTTCATGTTTCTATCACTCCAGCAACCCCACAATTAGTAGCCAAATACACAATGCATTCTCCTAGTGCCATAAATGGTGAAGTATCATGTAGTCGACATTCACATGACACCACTAGAAGAATAACACCACAACTTAAATATCAAACCATTGAATATTACTTCAACACAATTTGTAAGATCCCTCCTTTGTAAAGGAAAGGATCCGTGTGATTGCAATGCTAGTCCCTGGATCAATAGCTAGCATCCACAGTTAAGATGTAATATCAAGAAACAAAGGTCATAATACAACTTTATAACCAGGAATAAAATAATTTATTACATCTTACATAGCTCATTTGGCTATCTCATTATAATGCAGCAGAATATAACAATAGCATGGGGTCCTTCATCTTCAAAGTGCCACAGGCAAACATGTTGGTTATAGACTTGTAATCCTAATCAATAAACTTCACTAACATCAAACAAACCAGCAACATAACAAGTTACAACCACAAGGGTTAATACATTTGAATTGTATTGGCAAGTGATACTATGGTAGTATAGTGGTAACTATCATCTATATGCATTTGGCTAACTGGAGCTTAGGCTTGCTTTGCTCAAAATAGATTTTCCTTATCATTTGAAAACACTAAGTTTTTGTTTGACAAAAATCACCCAAGGCATCTCCCAATAGAAATTGGTGATCCTTCAACCCTTGTTCAACCACAAGTTTTTAACTTAGAAATTTGGATGAGGAGATTCTTGATAGCTTCCATGTCTTGATGCTCAAATTGTCCTTTACCGGGGACATGGCTAAGTACTTAGATTTTACACTCTGCAGAGGTGGTGCACTTTCCCCACAAGACTTGGTTTCACCAAGACAAGATCTTTCAGAAGCCTTCCCTTAGACCAGAATGGACGCGTTCCAACCTATCATCCCACTACCACCAACTGTCCATTTGGCTAAGTTATTGCAACCTATATGATCCAGGCAGAGCCCATAATGCCAAGTGGCTGCACTAGAAGCTTCTCAACAATTTACATCTCAAATCTCTTTGTTCCTGGGTGGCCATCCACAAGTGATATACACAAGGTAAACCATAGAAATGGGCCTTGTGAACCACTCAACACAAACCATTCCTTCCATTACACCCAGGTGATTCATTCACTTAGTTGTTTTACTAAACAAAACACAAGTCCTTGACTTAGAAACATTCCATAGTATGAATATGATCCACCCTTGTTTTCTACTAGCTAAGCTAAGCATGATAGTAGTAGGAATCTTGACTAAGGAAAAATTCTACTAAGGTTTCATCTACTAGGATTTCCCATGGCATAGTTTATACTTAGCAAAATTCCATGCAAGTCCTACTTAGAAATATCACTAATGCATAGTGAAAATAATGGGACAAAAGTATGAAGCATCACTTGCCTTTTTAGTAGAGAATATAAGTTCACTCCTTGATCTTTGCAATATTCACACTCTTCAAATCACTACAATTCAATCAAGCAAGCAATATTTCAATCTACCATTCACGCAACATCACATAAAATGATAGAAGCAAAACAATGCATGCAAGCATGCCAAACTTTGTTTTATTTACAAAAGTGGTTTATAATAGGTTATAAACATTCTAAAACACTTATTGGTCATTTTTAAAGTGGCAACACTATTTGCAAAAGATTTTACCTATAAACCATTTTCAAACTAAATCATTATTTTATGTGGTTGAAAATGCCTTTACCAAAGTAGCAATCTTTATAGGGTTCACCAAATATATTTTTAAATCAAAAAAACTTGGTTCTTGGGGTCAGAGAGTTTATTCCAAAACATTTCCCAAAGATTTTCTCCCAAAAGCATTATTAATAAATAAACATTATTTTTATTTGATTAGAAATGGTTTAAATCAAAGGTTTATTCTTTTGTTTCACCAAATATATTTTTGAAACCACAAATTGATTTCTATGGTCAGTAGGTTTAAAACAAACTATTTGCCAAACATTTTATCCCTAAAATCTTTTTAGAACAAATTTTATATTCTAAATATGGCTACATAAGTTTCTGCATAAACAATCAATTTAACAGAAACATTTTACTAAACAAAGGGCATGGTCAGAAAGTACTTTTTTTTATGAATCCATTGATATAAAATTTGCAAAATTTGGACGTGTGGTTTGAAAGTTATGAATTTTTCAAATTGGAACATCAAATAGATCAATTCCGTTTTTATTCAAACAACCAGGGCCACGTGGCTTCTTGCTACTGGCTGGTACCGGTTTGTTCGGATCACACACTAGGGATCGTTGGATCTAATGTGAATCATGTGGCACAGATCTGTTCTTACCCTTTTAGTTAAGTTTCTATCGCAACCCCTTGATCACGATCCTACTGCTCCTAATCACTGGTCATACTCTGGCGGCGCTAGCGGTGGTGAACAGCAGCGGTGCGCTCAGATGATGTCGGTGTCGATGTTACAGGAAGCGAGAGATCGAGGGGATATGCTCACCGAGTTCGTCGCAGCGTGGAGATGCTCGAGGTGGTCCTTGCTGGCGAAGGGGCGCTCGGGGTCGACGGGAATTCTTCGCCGGAGTTCGTGGAACCGTCGGGTGCGGTCAGTCATCGACGAAGGCGACTCTAGGGTGCACGATAGAGCAAGCAAACGGCATGGTTAGACACACAGATGAGTGGAGAGTATCGGAGCATCAAAGAGGAGTGGAGGCGCGGTCAGAGACTACCTGGAGGCTTTGTCGGAGAAAAGGCAGACGGCGGCGCTGCTGGTCGTCGTCGTTGCCGATGCTGGGGGGGCACACGCGAGCGAGCTGAGGCCACTGGGAGGTTTTGGGAGTGATGGGGATCATGCCTGCGTGGTCAAGAGAGCGAGGCGCGACGACGACTGGACTGAATTGGAGGTGGAGCTCGCCGGAGGCAGTGGCGGTCTAAGAGGAAATCAGGGCAGCCTGGGGGCTCCGGTGGGACGACGACTGGGGGGAAAGAGAGAGGAGACGCAGAAGATTAAGAAGGCATGGTCAGGGGGAGGATTAACTGCGCCATTACTCGTGAATTTAACTCGCGAAATCAATGCAGGGATCGTTCGGACGAACTGGTCGTGGGGAGGAAGATGACTACATGGCAGTGGGGCCGCTTGGCAGCGAGAGAGAGAAAGATGAGGTGGGTCCTGGCAGTCAGTGACCGAGTGGGTAAGTTCGCGAGTGAAAAATGATTCACTGCGGGAGAGGGAGATGGGCTAGACTGGGCTTAATGGGCTGGGCTGGCTGGGCTGAGTCCTTTTCATATTTTTTTGTTCAGATTGTTTTTCCCTTTTTCCATTTATATTAATCTGTTTTGGTTTTGTTTAATTAATTCAAACATCAATTTGATTTCAAACCTCAACCAAAATTTGTGTAGATTCATATACTGATTAATAGCACATTCCAAAGTCAAATTCAAAATAATATATTTATCATTTTTAGGGTCTTTTAATTATTTAAAGTAGGCTCTAGTTTTAATTAAATAAGATTTAGTAATATTATTCAATCTCCATTTGAATTTAAATCACCACCAAACTTTTGGGTGAATTTTAATTCTGTTTATCAACATATTTCAAAGTCCAAAATAGAACAATTATTTTTAGGGTTTATTATTTTTTTAAATTAAACAAATAGACTTTAGTCTTTAATTCAAAATAGAAATCAAATATGTTTAAAACTCTATTTGTCTTTCTAAATTTTTCCAAAACCTTTTCAGTAGGTTTTATTTGAAATTATAAAACACTTGGAATTTTATTTAAAACACTTTAATAAGTTTTTAATGTTTATTTGAAAGGGGAAAAGCCTTTACTTAAATAAAATTGGATAATAATAAATCCTCATGATTTTATTTAAACAAACCTTTACTCTAAAATAGAAATATTTTATTTCATTTTTTTAGCCAAGGTTTAATTTGGCCCTTTAAAATAGTCCTTATTTATATTTCTACCTTTGTTTTTGAAAATCATATCTTTTTATTAAAAGATCCAAAAATTGTGATCCCAACTATTATAACTTTATTTATTATTTGTTTAACTTTTTAAATCCTTTTAGGATTATTTGCTCACCATTTGGTATGGATTTTAGATAAGTGCTTTACTAGTTTTGGAAACTCAAATTCCTTATCTTACTATATTCATAAGATTTTATCTATGGCTCCAAGTTAAGTGAACCCAATTTACATGGTTTTATATTATTTCTATTTGTCATTCTTGATCAATTTGTAATGTTTGCTTGACCAATTTTTATATAGATCAAATCCATAGTTTTAGAGATAACTTGAAAATGATTTTCTTCCATTAGGGTTTTGGGTTTTGGTTTAACTTTTCCAAGTGTTTAAATTTCCAGATGCATTTATGAAGAATGCATTCCACTTGATTTGAATTTAGTTGGATTCAAATGTTAACCAAAGTTTGTTCAAGATGGGATTTTAAGTTTCCATTTAGAAACAAAAGTTTCTTTTCACCCTGAATTTCAACATTTATTTTTCACATAACAAGATTTGGAAAATCTTGGGATGTGAAAGGCTACCACCCTTAAAAAAATATCATCCCGAGATTTAGGAAGGATAGGGGTTACAAGTTGGCTCAAAAGCAACTAGGGTACTACCACCCTTAAAATTTTTTCAAACCAGATTACTTCTTGGCTTGCTTGGGATCTTGTTGAAACCTCTCTGGGGAAACATATGCATAGTGTCCTTTGTTTCCACACTTGAAACATGTGACAAGGCTGAGATCCTTCATAGGCTTTATCTTGTGCTTCATCTTTTCTGGACAATTGCTTGCATAATGTCCTTGGTTACCACAACTGTAACATGTGATAAGATTGAGTTCTTCACGTATATTCTGTGGACAAGTTGACACATAATGGCCTAACTCTTTGCAGTTGTTGCACCATACTTGGCTAATTTCCTTATACTTCTTCTTCTTCTCTAGACATTCATTTGCATAGTGTCCTATCTCTTTGCAATGGCAACATTGCACTTGACTTTTGTCTTTCTTCTTCTTGGGTTTCTCCAAAGCTAGGAGTGCTTCTAGTTCATGCTCTTCATATCTTATCTCAAAGGTAGGAAAGTTTCCTGGTCTCCTTGACCTTTTCCTTGGATAATACATATGTCTCCTCTTTGGTCCTTTAAACTGAGTCATATTGCATGGAGGTGCTGTGGCATCCCGCAAAACCACTACTAGAAAATCGCGTTGTTTTTGTGCATTGCATCGTCATCATCATGCATTGTTGTCTGAACTATTTCGAAAATCCTAGTTTTGCTTTGTACAAATACCCCTCCTTGTTTAAAATGCAAAACCCCGAGCGTATCGGATATTTTATTTCCCTAAAAACTAATTGCAAAGTGGCCTTGTTTTAAAATAAACAAAACCAAAACAAACACACATTCTAAAACAGCCCCCCCTAAATCCTAGTCCCACCAAATCCTATCCTACCCACCACTCACACCCACATCATCAATCCATCACTTTTCCCTCCTCTCTTTCACACACAGTTTTCTACCCCACCCCACTTACACCCTGGCCCACTCTCCACAGGTCCCACCCAACCCACGGCTCTCTCCTCCCCCTGGCCCACGCGTCAGCCACACCCCACCCCACTCTGCCTCACCCAGACACTCACCCCACTGGCCCATACAGGTCCCACCTTGCCCACCTCTTCTCCCGGTCAACCACCTCCCCCCACCTCTGCCTCCCGGCCTCCTCCCTGCTCGTCCCCTTCTTCTTCCCAACCTTCTCGCCGTGCCCCGGCTCCCTTCGCCTCGACGACCTGCCCGTCCCTTCTCGCTCTTGGGCCGAGCCTCGCTCGCTCCTCTCGGCCTCCCTCTCCCGAGCCCGTCCCCGCCTTCTTCCTCACCTCCGGCACCTTCCGCCGCCCCGCCTCCCCTTCTCCGGCCGGGCCACGCCGCATCCCTCTCCGCCTCACTCCTTTCGACCTCACCAGGCGCCCGCACCTCCCTTCCTCCACCGGGCCCGCCACCGCCGGCGTCGTCCTCTTCCCCCCAACGCCGTCGTCTCCTCTCCGCTCCACCGCCGTTCACCAACCCCCTCGTCCGCCCGAGCCCTCTTTCGCCTCGGCCTTTGCCTGGCCTCCTCCCTCCTCAGGCGCCTCGCCCAGCCTCCGCTCGCTCCCCGTTGGCCGTCTGCTGAGGCGCCGCCAGCATATGGCCCCGTCGGCGCCTCATGCCGGCCGGCCCTGCTCTCTGCTCGCCCGCCCAGCGCCGTCGCCGACCCGGCTCCTCCCTCATGGCGCCTCTCCTCCCAGGCCGGCGACCCCCTCCTCCCCCGAGCCGCCTCAGCTCCTTCCTCGGCAGGCCGACCCCGTAAAGCCCTGCAGTCCGGCGTCCGCTCCGGTTGTCCGGCGTCCCCGCGTCCGCTCCCAGAACTTCTCTGGTTGTGGCCACTTGCCCTGCAGTCCGGCGATCGAAGATATACGTTAAGTAATCCGTTGCTAAGATCCATTGGCGCCAAGATCTACCGGCACCGAGAACCCCAACCCCAAAGAGGACCGGAACGCAAGACCCTGTTCCCGAAGGCAAAGTCCGGACCCGAAGACCCCATCGCCAAGTTCTACTTCCCTTGTGGCCAAGACCCCTAAGCACGCCGTCACCACGACGTCAAGGTCCAAGAGCTCCATCGACATCAAGGAACCGAAGGAGGGCTATGAGGTACCTGGTACCGCACAAGCTCGTCACCGACCCCCGAAGCGCGAACCCCAAGGCCTTGAGGAGGAGCCGCTGATATCGCCTCCATGGAACGCCAAGTACTTCATCCCGAACGCCATGACCGTCGACATGACCCGAAGACCGCGAATGCGCCAAGATCTACCCCGTTACCCGAGAACGATCCCGCCGAGTCCGAACCCGTCGAACCCTGGACCCTGTCGAACCCCGAACCCCCGGATCCCCAAGATCTGCCGAACCCTAATGTGTGAAACCCTTCCCGAAAACCCTATTTTATAATATATACAACTTGTCGCATATTAAATGTTCATGCATGCATCCTTGTCTGTGGTTTGGGGGGCTTATGCCGATTCACCTCTAATTAAATATGGGGCCCATATGCGGGCAAATCTAGACTTATATTGGCCTCATTTAAATTGGAGTAGCAAACCGGTGCGATCTTTTGCCATGTTAAGACAACATTTAAATTGCGGGGTAGATAAACAACTAGAACCATATATTTAATTGTCGGGACCCCGGTTCCGCTTAATATGGCCTAATTGCATCGCATCTTTGCCATGCCATACATCATACATGCATCATGCTCGATCTTCTGCCGTAGTATTAAATATTGCATCCGGTGTTCCTTCTAGTGTTTTGGTTCTTCACGGATAAGGCCGTTGAGTTGATGTGAGCTTCGCCCCGATCTTCGGATGAACCCTTCGGAAATGTTTTCAGGCGAGCATCTCCCCCTTTCTACCTATCTTACTTTTATAGTATTTATTCCCTCCTGTTGATCTATTGCTATCTGTGTGGCGACGCTCTAGTTCCCGTACCTGTGATATCCCGTGCAGCCCTATAATGCCTTGGACACCTCCTATTACCTGTTGTTTGGTAGATAGTTGGACTTGCGCGCCGTAGTCTCTTGCTCAAGTGCTGTTGCGTGTTGTCAAGTGCCACAGTTGTTGGAGTAATGCCGCATGTTTGATGTTGGAGATGATCATGGCTTTACTTACCGTTCACTTTAATTACTGTTTAACAACTAAAATTGAAGTAAGTAAGCAGAGGCATCGGTGGGTGATAGATAACATTTGGTTTCACCGCCCACTTGTGTCCGTAGGACCCGAGTACTTGATACTGTTCCTTGATTTATCGCGCTATCCACATCCGGAGGATTATGGGACCCCGAGCGAGCTTGATTCATCTTATTTCTTGGGGCCACAAACTAGTTTGAGGTTTTATTTACTATCCTGTACTTATGCCATGCTACTACTATATTTACGATTGTGCGAGGAGCACATCTTTGTTAGGATCGTGCACGATTCATGATGTCGACAAGCCCAGTTTTGGGTTCCCAGTCGTTCACAGCCGTCCCCACAACCTTGAGTCCGTCTCGGAGCCGGCCGGCTTCGTTGCGGGTCTACTTTAAGGGGTGGCCCCCTAAAATATTTCTGAATCCTGTGATTGCTTTGTCGTGAAGGCCTCGTTGGGTTTTGATTTGGTTTTTCCGAGGTTGATCGAGTGTGTGTTGCTATTGGTGCACCCCGGCCGGGTAAAACTTTCTGAAAGCCGTGTCCGCGGTTATGGACGACTTGGAGCACAGTATCTCGATCATAGACAACTATAACTAAAGTAGTGCTATAAATTTGACTTTATAATGACTAGTAATCAGCTTCACTATAATGGAATGGCTAAATAATACTGCCCACAATTGCTTGTTTGGAGTGTCGCTTGCGACCATTGTACCTGACTAGTAAGTATGGCAACTACAACGGAATGGCTAAATAAAAGTACCAACAACTGCTGGGTTTTGGGTTACCTCATGCTAATTGTATCTGACTAGTAAGTGTTGCAACTATCACGGAATGGATAACTAAAAGTGCCCACATCTTATTTTATCAGGATGATTATCTACACCTGACTAGTAATTGTTGCAACGATAACTGAATAAATAAAACTGCCAACTG
The DNA here is from genome assembly GCA_030063025.1 of Avena longiglumis. Classification (NCBI taxonomy): domain Eukaryota; kingdom Viridiplantae; phylum Streptophyta; class Magnoliopsida; order Poales; family Poaceae; genus Avena; species Avena longiglumis. The sequence goes on from CP125978.1 coordinate 334,279,248, forward strand.
TGTGCGTTCCTCGGTTGACTTCCTCGTTTGGTCTCGAGGGGGAAACACCAGGATGGGTTTGTTTGATGGTAGTATCAGGTTGGTTCCGGATAGGTCTTTCTTACCCCTCTCTGATAGTCGCCAGTTGTACCGAGTCTCTATAGGTTGTTTAGTGCATCTTTGCTGCGCTTGATCCACCATACCTATGTAGGCGAGGACGCCGAATTCTAGCCTCGCTGTGTCTTGGCCTCGATCTTGGACTCCTCTTTTTCCTTTGCCCTTTGTCGGCACCCCTTTTGTTTAAGCAGGTTTTGAGATCGACGTCGTTAGCAGGGTTACCCTTCCGGATTGGCCTGGGCAGGGTTATGGACACCATTGGTTATTCTTCAGGGCTCTTAGCCCCATTTGCATCTTGTCCGTAGTCGGGCGCTGTATCATTTTCAAGGTGATTGGATCTTTGTATATTATATCTGTATTCTTGACTCGTTGAGTCACTATTGTATATATCTGTTCTGTGGGTCCCATCGAGGACTGTTGTGTAATGTTATTACTTCGTTTTCCACCCGCACGAAAGTGCCTGGTGGGCACCTTTGAATCGTTTCTATGCGGGTTTGGCGGGTTTCGCTAAAACTTGCATAGGGTCGATTATGAGGGTGTTACAGGTGCAAGATGAGATTTTCCTTTGTCTTCATCCTTCTTGGTAGAAGTTGTTCCCTTATGGTAGTCTGCAATCAGTTGTTGCACTCCACCTTGTTTCCTTTGTTGAACTATGGAGTAGATGGGGCATTGGATAGGGACATGATTATTTCCTTCACATAGGAAACAAGTAGCTTGAGATGTGGGGCATTGGTCAGTTGGATGTTTTTCTTCACAATTGGGGCATTGATCATCATGCTCCTTGGAAGTGTGATCCTTGTATCCACAAACATTGCAAGCTTGAGTTACTTCTAGAATATCATCCTTGACATCCTTGTTGTCACAAACTCCTTGAGAAGGGTTGTCTCCCATGTTGATCATTTGATCTGTCACCTTATGCAACAATTGGGTTTGGGTTTCCAAAAACCTCTGCATGGTTGGATCTAACTCACTGGTGTTGGCTAAAAATTGAGCTGTCACTTGGTTCAACTGGGTTTGAGTTACTATGAGTTCTCTCATGTTGGCCTCTTGGTTGTTGTTGTTGTTGTCACCATCCTTGATGTTGGAATTTCCTGGAGTAGTCATCTGTTTGGGTTGGGTTGGGATTAGAATAGGCAAAATATTTCTAAGGGAATAATTCTAATCACACACATCACAATTCACACAAGCAATGTGCAAGCAATCACAAACAATCATTCCACTCAGACAACAAAGTTCAAGCACATTTTTAGGCAACAAAATATTTTTGCAACACCACATAAGTTGGTGAGTTTAATTTAAACTAAACATGGTGGTCCAACTATATGGTTAACTTGAAATCATTTCATCATTCTTAGTTGATTCTTCTTGAATGATATCATGGTTTCCTTGGGAAAATTTCTTGTGTCTTGGTCACAAAACTTCAAAGGTGATGATGATTCCTTGTAAGTTGTGTTTCCTTAGTCCTCAAGTCTTGAGTAACAATTCTTGTCTCACTTGTAGTCCTTAGTGATATCCAAGGTGAAGTCTTTGTTGAGACTAAGGTTGAAATCACTTGAGTTGGTGAAGTCCTTTGAACATGGTGAGGTCTTTGCTCATGGTGGAGGCTTGTCCATCAAGTTTGAAATAGAAGAGATGTAAAGTCAAAACCAAAATGGTTGAGGAAAGAGTTTACAAGATTGTTTGTAAATAAATTTTGGAACAAACACAACTCCTATTTTTTTTCTAAGGGGTTTTGTCCAATCCTAGGGTTACAATCCTATAGGAAACACAATGCTCTGATACCATCTGTAAGATCCCTCCTTTGTAAAGGAAAGGATCCCTGTGATTGCAATGCTAGTCCCTGGATCAATAGCTAGCATCCACAGTTAAGATGTAATATCAAGAAACAAAGGTCATAATACAACTTTATAACCAGGAATAAAATAATTTATTACATCTTACATAGCTCATTTGGCTATCTCATTACAATGCAACAGAATATAACAATAGCATGGGGTCCTTCATCTTCAAAGTGCCACAGGCAAACATGTTGGTTGTAGACTTGTAATCCTAATCAATAAACTTGACTAACATCAAACAAACACGCAACACAACAAGTTACAGCCACAAGGGTCAATACATTTGAATTGTATTGGCAAGTAATACTATGGTAGTATAGTGGTAACTATCATCTATATGCATTTGGCTAAGTAGAGCTTAGGCTTGCTTTGCTCAAAATAGATTTTCCTTATCATTTGAAAACACTACGTTTTTTTTTGACAAAAATCACCCAAGGCATCTCCCAATAGAAATTGGTGATCCTTCAACCCTTGTTCAACCAAAAGTTTTTAACTTAGAAATTTGGATGAGGAGATTCTTGATAGCTTCCATGTCTTGATGCTCAAATTGTCCTTTACCAGGGACATGGCTAAGTACTTAGATTTTACACTCTGCAGAGGTGGTGCACTTTCCCCACAAGACTTGGTTTCACCAAGACAAGATCTTTCAGAAGCCTTCCCTTAGACCAGAATGGACGCATTCCAACCTATCATCCCACTACCACCAACTGTCCATTTGGCTAAGTTATTGCAACCTATATGATCCAGGCAGAGCCCATAATGCCAAGTGGCTGCATTGAAGCTTCTCAACATTTGACATCTCAAATCTCTTTGTTCCTGGGTGGCCATCCACAAGTGAGATACACAAGGTAAACCATATAAATGGGCCTTGTGAACCACTCAACACAAACCATTCCTTCCATTCCACCCAGGTGATTCATTCACTTAGTTGTTTTACTAAACAAAACACAAGTCCTTGACTTAGAAACATTCCATAGTATGAATATGATCCACCCTTGTTTTCTACTAGCTAAGTTAAGCATGATAGTAGTAGGAATCTTGACTTAGGAAAAATTCTACTAAGGTTTCATCTACTAGGATTTCCCAGGGCATAGTCTATACTTAGCAAAATTCCATGCAAGTCCTACTTAGAAATATCACTAATGCATAGTGAAAATAATGGCACAAAAGTATGAAGCATCACTTGCCTTTTTGGTAGAGAATATAAGTTCACTCCTTTATCTTTGCAATATTCACACTCTTCAAATCACTACAATTCAATCAAGCAAGCAATATTTCAATCTACCATTCAAGCAACATCACATAAAATAATAGAAACAAAACAATGCATGCAAGCATGCCAAACTTTGTTTTATTTACAAAAGTGGTTTATAATAGGTTATCAACATTCTAAAACACTTATTGGTCATTTTATAAAGTGGCAAAACTATTTGCAAAAGATTTTACCTATAAACCATTTTCAAACTAAATCATTATTTTATGTGGTTGAAAATGCCTTTATCAAAGTAGCAATATTTATAGGGTTCACCAAATATATTTTTAAATCAAAAAAAACTTGGTGCTTGGGGTCAGAGAGTTTATTCCAAAACATTTCCCAAAGATTTTCTCCCAAAAGCATTATTAATAAATAAACATTATTTTTATTTGATTAGAAATGGTTTAAATCAAAGGTTTATTCTTTTGTTTCACCAAATATATTTTTGAAACCACAAATTGATTTCTATGGTCAGTAGGTTTAAAACAAACTATTTGCCAAAGATTTTATCCCTAAAATCTTTTTAGAGCAAATTTTATATTCTAAATATGCCTACATAAGTTTTTGCATAAACAATCAATTTAAGAGAAAAATTTTACTAAACAAAGGGCATGGTCAGAAAGTACTTGTTTTGCTGAATCCATTGATATAAAATTTGCAAAATTTGGACGTGTGGTTTGAAAGTTATGAACTTTTCAAATTGGAACATCAAATTGATCAATTCTGTTTTTATTCAAACAACCAGGGCCACGTGGCTGCTTGCTACTGGCTGGTACCGGTTCGTTCGGATCACGCACTGGGGATCGTTGGATCTAATGTGAATCATGTGGCACAGATATGTTCTTACCGTTTCAGTTAAGCTTCTATCGCAACCCTTTGATCACGATCCTACGGCTCCTAATCACTGGTCATACTCTGGCGGCGCTAGCGGTGGCGCGCTCAGATGATGTCGCTGTCGTCGTTACACGAAGCGAGACATCGAGGGGACATGCTCACCGAGTTCGTCGCGGCGTGGAGATGCTCGAGGTGTTCCTTGCTGGCGAAAGGGCGCTCGGGGTCAACGGGAATTCTTCGCCGGAGTTCGTGGAACCGTCGGGTGCGACCAGTCATCGACGAAGGCGAGTCTAGGGTGCACGATAGAGCAAGCAAGCGGCATGGTTAGGCGTACAGATGAGTGGAGAGTATCGGAGCATCAAAGAGGAGTGGAGGCGCAGTCAGAGACTACCTGGAGGCTTCGTCGGAGAAAAGGCAGACGGCGGTGCTGCTGGTCGTCGTCATTGCCGACGCTGGGGGGCACACGCGAGCGATCTGAGGCCACTGGGAGGTTCAGGGAGTGATGGGGATCATGCCTGCGTGGTCGAGAGAGCGAGGCGTGACGACGACTGGCCTGAATTGGAGGTGGAGCTCATCGGAGGCAGTGGCGGTCTAATAGGAAATCAGGGCAGCCTGGGGGCTCCGGTGGGGCGACGACTGGGGGGAAAGAGAGGGGACACATGCGATTAAGAAGGCATGGTCAGGGGGAGGATTAACTGCGCCATTACTCATGAATTTAACTCGCGAAATCAACGCAGGGAACGTTCGGACGAACTGGTCGCGGGGAGGAAGATGACTACGTGGCAGTGGGGCCTCTTGGTAGTGAGAGAGAGAAAGAGGAGGTGGGTCCTGGCAGTCAGTGACCGAGTGGGTAAGTTCGCGAGTGAAAAACGATTCACTGCGGGAGAGGGACATGGGCTAGACTGGGCTTAATGGGCTGGGCTGGCTGGGCTGAGTCCTTTTCATATTTTTTTGTTCAGATTGTTTTTCCCTTTTTCCATTTCTATTAATCTGTTTTGGTTTTGTTTAATTAATTTAAACATCAATTTGATTTCAAACCTCAACCAAAATTTGTGTAGATTCATATACTGATTAATAGCACATTCCAAAGTCAATTCAGAATAATATATTTATCCTTTTTAGGGTCTTTTAATTATTTAAAATAGGCTCTCGTTTTAATTAAATAAGATTTAGTAATATTATTCAATCTCCATTTGAATTTAAATCACCACCAAACTTTTGGGTGAATTTTAATTCTGTTTATCAACATATTTCAAAGTCCAAAATAGAACAATTATTTTTAGGGTTTATTATGTTTTTAAATTAAACAAATAGACTTTAGTCTTTAATTCAAAATAGAAATCAAATATGTTTAAAACTCTATTTGACTTTCTAAATTTTTCCAAAACCTTTTCAGTAGGTTTTATTTGAAATTATAAAACACTTTGGAATTTTATTTAAAACACTTTAATAAGTTTTTAATGTTTATTTGAAAGGGGAAAAGCCTTTACTTAAATAAAATTGGATAATAATAAATCCTCATGATTTTATTTAAACAAACCTTTACTCTAAAATAGAAATATTGTATTTCATTTGTTTAGCCAAGGTTTAATTTGGCCCTTTAAAATAGTCCTTATTTATATTTCTACCTTTGTTTTTGAAAATCATATCTTTTTATTAAAAGATCCAAAAATAGTGATCCCAACTATTATAACTTTATTTATTATTTGTTTAACTTTTTAAATCCTTTTAGGATTATTTGCTCACCATTTGGTATGGATTTTAGATAAGTGCTTTATTAGTTTTGGAAACTCAAATTCCTTATCTTACTATATTCATAAGATTTTATCTATGGCTCCAAGTTAAGTGAACCCAATTTACATGGTTTTATATTATTTATATTTGTTATTCTTGATCGATTTGAAATGTTTGCTTGACCAATTTTTATATAGATCAAATCCATAGTTTTAGAGATAACTTGAAAATGATTTTCTTCCATTAGGGTTTTGGGTTTTGGTTTAACTTTTCCAAGTGTTCAAATTTCCAGATGCATTTATGAAGAATGCATTCAACTTGATTTGAATTTAGTTGGATTCAAATGTTAACCAAAGTTTGTTCAAGATGGGATTTTAAGTTTCCATTTAGAAACAAAAGTTTCTTTTCACCCTGAATTTCAACATTTATTTATTTTGTTTATTTATTTGTCACATAACAAGATTTGGAAAATCTTGGGATGTGACACAATTCCACTGCTAATAGCATGACTCCTCCCATGTCCTCAATAACTAAACGAACTACTCACGTGACATCATATGGATCAAGATCATATATGATATAATGATGGATAACAATCTGAACATAAAAAATAATTCAATGGTTCCACTCAAAAGCATCAACTACAATAGTAATTAACACTAGGAAAGTTTCCATAAGAACTAGTGCAAGATCCAACACAATTGTTATAGCGGGATGGAGTGGTGATGATGGTGCTGGTGGAGATGGTGGTGAGGATGATGATGATGATGACCCCAATGAAGTCTAGCTTGATGACGGTGTTGATGGCGATGATCTCCCCTCTCCGGGAAAGAATTTCCCCGGCATAAATATGCCTGCCGGAGAGCTCTTTGTCTCTCTATAGTTTCCGCCACACAAAGGCGGCAGAATCTTTCTGTGGTCGTTCTCCCAGTATTAGGGATTCGAGGAGAATATATAGGCGAAAGGGCGAAGCAGTAGGTGGGCCAGGGTGGCCACACCACCTGGTGGCGCGGCCCAGGGGGTGGTGTGGGCCCCCTATGGCCCATATCCGCCTCCCCTTCTAGCTTCCTTCATCTTTTGGAAAAATAGAATTTTCTGATCTTCGCGAATATTGCATCTGGACACAGCTTTTTCCATCCTCCAAAACTCATCCAACATACAAAAAAATATGAAATAACATAAGTATCACCTCTTAATATGAAATATATCAATGAATAATAGCAAATTATGATTTAAAATAGTGATGCAAAATGGACGTATCATATGTTTGCCATCATCTGGCAGGACACGTGATCAAGTTGTTGAACACATGAGCATCGATAGTGCAACATGAATAAAGAGTACATGCCGGGTAAAGAGAATAACCTAGTTTTTCATAGAATAACCTAGAATGGTGATGCAAAATGGATGTATCAACTCCCCCCAAGTTTAGACCTTGCTTGTCCCCAAGCGAAAAATAAGCTCAGAAACATGACCACAGTTTCATGGAGTGAAGTGTCGATAAAAATAATATGGACAAGAAGCATCACATTCACCAATACATAAATTATAATAGAAAACAACTCACCATTATATAACTTAACTTGCAACGAGTATGAGAGTCACAATAAAGATGCATAAAGACAATCATAATTGGTAATGGCAAAATTTGTTCTTGGGTAGAGAAAAGTTGACAAATCATACTTAGTTTTCAAGCAAAGCTTTTGTAATGAAGTTTATAACAGGAATCCTTTTGCTCAAACATAAAAGGCTTTTCACAATGATGGCTTTCAAAGTAATATTCATTCAGATAAGAGCAATGTGCAAAACAAGGAAGATAATAAACATGATTGAATAAATCATCATATGAATGATTGAAACACAACAACTCAAATGCTTTCTGGAGAAAGAAAGGAATAGGTTTAGTGACTCAACTAAGAAGTAAAAGAAAGGCCCTTCGCAGAGGGAAGCAGGGATTTGAAGTTTCATAAAGAGCTTCCAAAATATTATGGTACTTACTAGCTTTGAGCTCTCATTTCCCCTATCAAAAGAATCTTGAGGTGATTAAGGTTAAAGTGAATAAATATAGATTATATGCTTGACAACCCATAAGTTGGCAATCTCATGTCCCTTGAGTACGAGGGCCGTCCCTCATGCTACTCAACATTAGTTACAAGCAAGTTCTTATCAATGTAAGTATATGCGTATCATAGAGAACCGCCAATGGGTTACCACTTGCCCAATGACACAGGAGCTATCCCATATCAAAATGACAAGGCAACATACAATAATCATCTCAGTGATCCTTTATTTGCCATGAGCATGGTGCATATTTTTTTATCTTCTCCCTCTTTTTTTCTTTTTTTCTGAGGATGCCTCATAGATTTCTCACTATGGTGATGCTACAAGTTTCCACCATGATTAGGCATGGATTAGGCTAGCCGCCCAGGCATTTCTCTAACACGTATACATAACTCCATGGACTTACAAGCTCCCCTTTTATTTCACACCGCCGACATCCATAAACAAAAGATCGTGATATCAACTGGGTAGATATTTACATGTGTTGAAAGCGTTCCCCATGACAACATGGTTCTGCTAATTCCCAACTTATAAGTGCAAGCATATACAACATATATGACATAATGGTTCAAGTTTATTAAGGGCAGGAAAATAAGGTGTGCCATCAAGTTCGTGAGAGCTTTACTGTAGAGGTCCCAACCTCATAAGGTAGAGATCCTTGTGTTTACAATGCTAGTCCCTGGATCGAATAGCTAGCATCCACAGTTTAAGATGTAATATCAAGAAACAAAGGTCATATTACAACTTATAACCAGGAATAAAATAATTCATTACATCTTACATAGCTCATTTGGCTATCTCATTACAATGCAGCAGATATAACTATAGCATGGAGTCCTTCATCTTCAAAGTGCCACAGGCAATCATGTTGGTTGTATACTTGTAATCCTATTAAAAACACTTCACTAACATCAAACAAACCTGCAACATAATAAGTTACAACCACAAGGGTCAATACATTTGAATTGTATTGGCAAGTGATACTATGGTAGAATGGTCGTATCTATCATCTATATGCATTTGGATAAGTGGAGCTTAGGCTTGCTTTGCTCAAAATAAGGTTTTCCTTATTAGTTGAAAACACTAAGTTTTGTTTATCAAAATCACCCAAGGAACAACCAATAGAATTGGTTAACCTTTAACCCTTGTTCAACCACAAGCTTTTAACTTATAAATTGGGATGAGGAGATCCTTGATAGCTTAGTACTTAGAAATTGGGATGCTCAAATTGTCCATTGCCGGGGACACGGCTTAGTACTTAGATTTTACTCTCTCGAGAGGTGGTGCACTTTCCTCACAAGACTCGACATGCATCGAGACAAGATCTTTCAGAAGCCTTCCCTTAGACCAAATGGACTCTTTCCAACCTATCACCCCTACCACCTTCTGTCCATCTGGCTAAGTTATTGCAACCTATATGATCCAGGCAGAGCCCATATTGCCATGTGGCTGCAGTAGATGCTTCTCAACACTTAACATCTCAAATCTCTCTATTCCTGGGTGGCTTTCCACAAGTGTGATACACAAGGTTCACCAGTCCCTGGTCTTGTGTAACCACTCAACATATCCCATTCATACCATTCCTCCCAGGTGATTCATTCACTTAGTAGTTTTATTAAGCAAAAACATAAGTCAAAAGACTTAGTAAAATTTCCATAACATGTGTATATATATTCCACCCTTGTTTACTACTAGCTACGCTAAGCATGATATCAGCAAGTATCTTAACTTAGAGAATAATTCTACCAAGACTACAACTACTAGGATTTCCCATGGCATAGCATATAGATACTTAGAAAATTTTTCATGCAAGTCCTATACAAAATATGACTTGTGCATAGTCAAAATAATAGGACAAATACATGAAGCACCACTTGCCTTTTTAGTAGAGAATATAGGTTCACTCCTTGATCTTGCAATTGTCACACTCTTCAAAGTTCACTACAATTCAATCAAGCAAGCACATATTCAAACTAGCATTCAAACAATTCATCACATGAAATAATAAAGAAATGCATGCAAGCATGCAAAAGATTGTTTTATTGAAAAAGTGGTTTGTAATAAGGTTATAAACATTTTAAAACACCTATTGGTCATTTACAAGAGTGGCAAAGCCATTTGAAAATCAAGTTAGTAAAAATGGGCCATTTGAATCATTTTTGTTTTGCTAGAAATGATTTTAATCAAAGGAGTAATTTATAGTGTTAGCCAAATATGTTTTAAAACACAATTTTAGTGTTTAAAGGTCAAAGTGTTTAAAACTAATCCATTTGCAAAAGATTTCACCCAAAAATCATTTTTAAATCATAGCAACATTTTTGTTTTACTAGAAATGTTTTTATTCTAAGGAATAATTCCTTAGTGTCACAAAATATATTTTTAAATCCAAAAGTTAGTTTTTATGGTCAGTAGGTTCAAAACAAATCATTTGCAAAATATTTTACCCAAAAATCATTTTTAGAATATTTTTTATACTCAAAATAGCCCTAATAATGTTTCTGCAAAAACACCTAATTTTTACAGAAGCAAAATACTAAACTAAGGACACTGTTGCAAAGTTCACATTCTGAATCCATTGATATAAAATTTGTAAATTTTGGACGTTTAGAACAAAAGTTATGAATTTTACAAAATCAAACTTCTAATAGATCTAATTCTGTTTTTTAAAACCTGAGCTAGGCCACGTGGCTGTTTCCTACTGGCTGGTACCGGTTCATTCAGATCAAACAACATGGGCCGTAGGATTTTATTAGATCTGCGTGGCTTAGATTGATGCGTACCTATTCACCTAATGAATCTACCGTGTCCTTTGGATCTGCATCTAACGGCTCACACCTACTGGTCACTAACTGGCAGCGCTGGCTCGATGGCGAGTGGCGGTGGCGCTCGGTCAGAGGTGTTCCGGCTATTCAAGGAAGCGAGGAAGAAAGGGGATAGGCTCACCGTGTTTGCAGTGACGTGCTGATGCTCAACGTGCTCTTGGGAAGGCCAGGGGCGCACAGGGTTGGTGTAGATTGCTCGCCGGAGTTGGTGTTATCGTCGGGCACGCACTGTCATCGACGGAGGCGAGGATACAAGGCACGCTAAGACAAACAAACGATTCCGTTAGACGCGTAGGAGATTGGCAAGTACAAGAGCATCATTCAGAGGGGGAGGGGTGGTTAGGAATTACCGGGGGAGGTCGACGGAGGTGTTCAGTCGAGGAAAAAGCCGATGTTCTGGGGCACGCGCGGGCGAGCTGAGGGTGTTGGTGGATGTGTACGGGGTTGCTGGTCAAGCTCGTGGAATCTAGGGGCAGTGAGGGTGGCTGGGTTGACCGGAATTGCCGCGTTGGCTTGTCGGAGCAGAGGTGGTTTGAGCGTGCAATTAGAACAGCCTGGTGGCGGAGAGAGAGTGACGAGTGAGGGAAAAGAGAGAGGGGAGGAAGGCGCTTAAGAGGGCAAGGTCGCGGGCGAGAATTAAGCTGGCAATAATGCGAATTTACGCGAGGCATTGAACGGCAGAAAACAGTAGAGGGATTTGGGGGCGGGTCTCGCGCTGGAGAAGACGATGACGAGGCAGGTGTGGGGTCACGGAGTCAGTGAGAGTGCAGGTTTGTTCGCGAGTGAGAAGAACGGTTCACGGGGAGATAGAGGTGGCTGCGCTGTTGGGCTAGCTGGCCAGTGGGTAGGGCTAGGTTAGATGGGCTGAGTCTGTTTCTATTTTTTCTTCTGTTTTTTTTCCTTTTCTAATTTTCTGTTTTGATTTTATTCAAATGATTCAAACACTCATTTGTTTTCAAATCTTTCCCAAATTTCCAATATGTTTTTATACTGTTTAACAATGTATTTTAGAGTCCATTTTAGAATATTTTTTATGGTTTATTATTTATTTAAATTAGACATTTGTCTTTATTTAAATAAGATTTAAATATGGTTCTAATCCGTATTATTTTATTCAAATGATTTAAACATCTGTTTAAATTCAAATGTTTCTCAAACCTTTTCAGTAAGTTTGTACTGCTTAGTAATGTGTTCAAAATTCCATTTTAGATTTTTTTTCAAATATTATTTTATGGTTTAATATTTATTTAAATGAGGTTTGTGTCTTTATTCAAACCATTGATTCAAGCTTCCATTTGAATTCAAATTTCACCAAATTTTTTCAGTAGGTTTAAACTATTGATTAGTGTATTTAAATAATTCACTTTGAATTATTTCAAACATTTTATTATGATTTAATATTTATTTAAATGAGGCTTTTGTCTTTATTTAAATGAATTTGAATATGGTTCCAAACCATATAATTCTATTTAATTAATCCTTTATTCTTTTTTAAGTTAATTAGATAACTTTTAATCCTCTTTGGCTATTTTAATTATTTATTTTATCATGATTTAATTTTTTGAGAGTAAAACAGTAGGGTAAAGCACCCCACTGCAATTTTTATAGATCATAGAGAGTTACAGAAAAAGTATTTACAAGTTCAGGCCACCTCAAAAGAGGGATGACATTCTAAGCAGCTATCTCTTATCTAAATTATTCTCAATCCAATTTTTGAGGCCCCGATAATTCTTTTTCTTAATTCTATACAGGACCCATCTTAATTCCTGGGCAACAATAGCCCTCCATTCCTGAGGCGAAGCATGCTTGTTGTTGAAGATTTCATTGTTTCTGCACATCCATATGCCCCAAGCTCCTAATATAACAATTTCCATTGCAAAAGGAACTTTAAGATCTTCTTTAATACTGGTTAAAGCTTCAAAGAGATTTTGATCATTCACTTGGACATGTGATATTTCATTCCAGCAAGATCTTGCAAAAGGACAGTCCCAAAATAAGTGTAATATGGTTTGTTCACTAATGCGGCCATGAAACACACATTCATAAGAAGCCAGAGTAAAACATTTCCTTTTCAGAAGGTTTCTTGTGTTTAGTCTATCAAGAAGCAAGAGCCAGAAGAAGAATTTGTGCTTTTGTTGACAATAGGACTTCCACAACCAGGAGAAATGTGGTTGTATAGGTTGGTAACCAGATAAAGAATAATAAGCCTTTTGGACTAAAAAATTACTGCCCCAAATGTAGCTCCAGTTGTCAGCTTCCCCCTGTATGCCAATACCAAGGATTTGCTCAAGGTTTTGATATTCCTGGTAAGCTTGCTGTGACAAAGGTAGAAAAAATGATCTTGAATGTTATCTGTCTGCAGAAACTCATTGACAGATAATTAAACATTTACATTAGGAATTTTGTCTTTTTTCAAATTGACAGAAAAAATGATCTTGAATGTTCTCATTGACAGGAAAAAATGATCTTGAATTAAACTCATGATTTAATTAATCATTTACATTAGGAATTTTGTCTTTTTTCAAATTGAATAGGTTCAAGTCCCTATAAATCTTATTCAAATAATATTTATTCCTTTTTTTATTTGGATTATCTTTATTCCATTTTCTTATGGATTTAATTCAAGATTTAAATTGTCTTCTAAATAATTTTCTTGTGATTTATTATTTAGTTTAGGCAATTTGCCTTTATTTAAATAAACTTTTATGAATTGAACCATATTCAAATTTATTTAAATAATATTTTATTCATTTTTGTTATTCAGTAACTTTCATTCCATTTGTTTATGGATTTGGCCAAGATTTAATTTGTCATTTAAATATTCCTTATTTATTTCTTTCTTTCTTTTTCTTATAAAATCTATATCTTTTTTATTTATATAGTTCCAAAATTGGTGATTCCAATTGTATGATTTTATTTAGTATTTGTTTATCATTTTAAATCCTTTTAGGATTATTTTGCTCTCAATTTGATATTGTTTTTAGCTAGGAGCTTTATTAGCTTTGGAAATAATTTCCTTTTATCTTATTAAATTCATAAGTTTTTATCCATGGCTCCAAATTGAATGAAACTAACTTATATGGTATTATAATATTTTTATTTATCATTTAAAAAATGTTTGTTGACAAATTTTTATATGGAACAAATTGTAACATCCCAAAAATATTAAACTAGAATCATCAAACTCTAATCATCAAATTTAGGGTTAACAAAAACTTTTCTAATTAAAAATATGAAAGCATTCATATGTGCGTGTATTGAAATTTGGATTCTTTTGAATTGCCATGATTATGTGTTTACTTGCTTGTAAAATGATTCTTAGGTGAAATAAACATCATCTAAGAAATCCCTAAACTTTTCCAGAGTCATGATAATTGCCGTGACTACTACAACCACAAGTCCGCCATCATCAAGACCAAGGATCAGACCATCGCCATGCTAGCGAAGGATCCCAAGTCTCGTCGCCGTCAGCTGGACAAGAAGGAGCGCATCATTGATCGTCTTCGCCACCGTATCTCGGATTTGGAGGAGACCATTCACGAGAGAGACATGTAGTTGGAGGAAAGGGAGAATGCCGGAGAGGATCTTCATAGAGACCCCTACTTCTATCTCAGCGATGATGATGATTTTATGGAAGATTAGTCTATGGACTTCTTCATCGATGAGGATGATTTCGCCTTCATCGATGACGATGACGATGATGAGGATGACGACTACACCGACTCCGAGGAGTAGTAGCACTTGAGCACTAGCGTAGCAAGTAGTATTCGGTCCCACTGTACCGTAGTTTCCAGAGTGGTTCTTAAAACCATCTGTTTTTCTTGTTTTGTGGTGTGTGTTTGTATCGGGTGATATGAATGAATGAATGAAAAGCAAGTTGCTAAAAAAAATAATCTAAGTCAAACTTTAAGAACTTTTCAAAGTCCCCGAACCTTAGAAATTTCCCTCTTTTCTCATAATCTATCTCAATCTTCAGATTCCACGTGGAGGAAGTGGTTCATCCATGGACCCGATGTTGCAGATCCTGCAAATGTTGGTTTCTGACCGCGAAGCTGAAAGAGCAGAGCGTCAAGCCAACTTAGCCACCCTTTAGCACATAGCTCAGATGGCCAACAATAACCAAGGCCACGGAAACCAGGACAACCATGGATCTAAGATCAAGAATTTCCAGTACACCAATCCACCTGTTTTCACTAAGTCAGAAGAGCCCTTAGACGCCGATGATTGGCTGCAAACCATGGAAAACAACCTAGAAGTCGCCGGAGTGGAAGCTAACGATAAAGTTTTGTTCGCCACCCACTATCTAGCCGGAGATGCCAGAGCATGGTGGAACAGTGTTCGTGCGATGACCGGAGGACAGATGATGACCTGGGAGGAATTCAAGGTCAAGTTTAGTAGAATCCATGTGCCACCGGGTTTGATCAAGAGAATGAGAGATGAGTTCAGAGAACTGAAGAAAGGACGGATGACTATAGTGGAATGCCGTGACAAATTCTTGTCATTAGCTAGGTATGCCCCGGATGAGATCGACACCGAAGCCAAGAAGAAAGAAAGATTATTGAATGGTCTGCACGATGAGATGCAGACTGTGTTGGTCAATATCCCCTTTGCTGATATTGAAGCCATTGTCGACTCTGCTATCCAGATGGAAGGAAAGATCATCCAAGCCAATGAGAACCGCAAGCGTCATATGATGCATCAACCAGGAACCCATCAGACCCCAAAGTATCGCCCTAACCCATCTCCCGGATTTGCCCCAAGAACCAACAGACCGCCGATGAACCGTTCGACCTATCCCAACCGTGGAAACCCAAGGACCGGAGGAAATTACAACAACCCCGGCAACTCTAACAATTTCAACCGTGCCCCACCCAAGTTCACCAACAACCCCGGCAACTCTAACAATTTCAACCGTGACCCACCCAAGTTCACCAACACTGCCCCGAGGACTGGAAGCAATGCTGTGCCTGTTGCAGCAAAGGACAAGTCGCAAGTGACTTGTTATGACTGTGGAAATAAGGGTCACTACTCCAATAAGTGCCCCAACAAGAAGAATACCGCAGCCCCCAATGCAAATGCCCCAGCTCAGCAGCAGCGTCGTGTTCAGCTTGGAAGAAGGTTTGCCCCAGGGAACTCGCTCAACCGCAACAGCCGTCTTTTTCTCATGCATGCTGAAGAAGCTCAGGAAGCGCCAGGCGTCGTGCTGGGTATGTTTTCTGTTAATTTAGTACTTGCTAGAGTATTGTTTGATTATGGTGCATCACATTCATTTGTCACCGAAGAATTTGCCTGCACTAGTAAGATTCAACCAACCAAACTGAAGCATGTTATGATTGTTCAAATCCTCGGTTCAACAACCAAGGCTAGGAAAATTTGCAAAGCAGTCCCTATCCGAATCATGGCATAGACTTTTATGCTAATCTGATAGTACTTGGAACTAAAGGATTGGAAGTAGTACTAGGAATGGATTGGATGGCCAAGCATAAAGGATTAATTGACTGTGCCAAGAAAGCCATAACCATGACCAGTACAACCGGAATATCAGTCGAGCATATATCTGAAACTTTACCTCGTCAATTCAAGTGCAACAAGAGTATAGCCCAACCTACCATTGACCAAGTCCGGATAGTCTGTGAATACCCCGATGTATTTCCAGATGTTTTGCCCGGTATGACCCCAGATCAGGATATCGAGTTTATCATTGAACTAATCCCCGGAACAGGACCCATAGCCCAGAGACCATATAGTATGAACCCGTCTGAACTAGCAGAACTGAAGAAGCAACTGGATTCCTTGTTGGAAATTGGATTGATTCAACCAAGTGTGTCACCATGGAGATCACCTGTCTTGTTTGTGGACAAGAAGGATGGATGTAACCGTCTATCTACGGATTACCGGAAGTTGAATGATGTCACTATCAAGAACAAGTACCCATTGCCCAAGATAGAAGATTTGTTTGATCAGTTGACCGATGCCAAAGTGTTTTCTAAGATTGATCTTAGAACTGGCTATCATCAACTCAAGATTCACGCAGAGGATATCCCCAAGACTGCCTTTACCACCCGATATGGATTATACGAGTATACCATCATGTCTTTTGGATTAACCAATGCCCCCGCTTATTTCATGAATCTCATGAATAAGATTTTTATGGACTTCCTAGATAAGTTTGTCGTTGTTTTCATTGATGACATTCTGATTTATTCCAAATCAGAAGAAGAACATGAGCTACACCTAAGGACCATTGTTGGAACCCTTAGAGAGCATCAGTTGTATGCCAAGTTTAGCAAATGTGAATTCTGGTTATAGGAGGTAGGATTTATCAGCCACATTGTCTCAGCCAGAGGAATTGCCGTTGACCCTGCGAAAGTGAAAGATGTCGAAGATTGGCAAGCCCCAACCACCCAAACCCAAGTTTGTGCATTTCTCGGATTGGCGGGATATTACCGCAAGTTCGTAGAAGGATTCTTGAGTATCGCCAGACCCATGACCCAATTGCTGAAGAAAGACAAGAATTTTGAATGGACCGACAAATGTGAAGCGAGTTTTCAAGAACTCAAGAGGAGATTGATTTCAGCCCCAATCCTAATCATGCCGGATATCACGAAGACCTTTGACGTGTATTGTGATGCACCCAAGATCGGTCTCGAATGTGTGCTAATGCAAGAAGGCAAAATTATATCTTATCTATCTCGACAACTGAAACAACATGAGAAGAATTACCCAACCCATGACCTCAAACTCGCAGCCGTAGTTCTAGCCCTGAAGACATGGAGGCACTACCTGGTGGGAAACCGTTGTGAGATTTATTCGGATCACAAGAGCCTGAAGTATATATTCACTCAGAAGGAGCTGAATATGAGACAGAGAAGATGGATTGAGCTAATCAAGGATTACGACCTGGACATTCACTATCACCCTGGTAAATCCAATGTGGCAGCAGATGCCCTTAGCAGATTGTCGTGCCGCTTGAACTCCATGATTTTGAAGGAGCAACCAAGTTTGCAAAAAGAGATGGAAGATTTTTTAATGGAATTAGTAACTGAAGGATTTTTGGCTAGCATAGAACTTCAACCCACTTTGATCAGCCAGATCAAAGAGGCGCAGAAAGGAAATGCTAGTATCGACGGAATCAAGCATCGTATCGGTACAGGCGAAGTACCCGGATTCATCGAAGACGAAGAAGGAGTTTTGTGGTACAAAGGACGCCTTTGTGTACCAGCAGATTCTGAATTGAAAGAAGTAATTCTAAAGGAAGCTCATGATACTCTTTATTCTATCCACCCCGGAGGAACGAAAATGTATCAAGATTTGAAAGAGCAATTTTGGTGGCACAAGATGAAGAGAGAAATCGGAAGCTATATCGCCAAGTGTGATATATGTCAGCGAGTCAAGGCGGGACATCAAAGACCCACTGGATTGTTGCAACCATTGCAGATTCCGGAATGGAAATGGGATTCCGTTGGAATGGACTTTATCACCGGATTGCCTACTGCTAGTAGGGGAAATGACTCTATCTGGGTCATAGTGGACAGATTGTCCAAAGTCGCCCATTTCTTACCCATCAAGACCACCTATCAGAGTTCGAAGCTAGCGGAGTTATACATCGCTAGAATTGTCATTTTGCATGGAGTCCCCAAGAACATCATATCGGATCGAGGAACTCGGTTTACCTTGAGATTCTGGAAGAAAGTCCAAGAAGGTTTAGGAACCCGCCTAGATTTCAGCACCGCTTATCACCCTCAGACCGATGGACAAACGGAGCGAGTAAATCAAATACTCAAAGATATGCTGAGAGCATGTGTGCTAGATTATGGATCTAAATGGGAAGACTGTCTGCCGTTCGCAGAATTTTCATACAAAAATAGTTACCAAGCCAGTTTCCAAATGGCCTCATTTGAATTCATGTATGGAAGGAAGTGCCGCACCCCTTTGAATTGGTCGGAAGTAGGAGAGAGTCAGATTTTTGGACCCGATATCCTATGAGAAGCAGAGGAGAAGGTTCACAAGATTCGTGAGCACCTCAAGACCGCCCAGTCCCGACAAAAGAGTTACGCCGACAAGAGACGTCGAGACCTCGCCTTTAACATAGGAGAATTTGTGTATCTGAAAGTGTCGCCATTGAAGGGAATGCAGCGTTTACAGCTCAAAGGAAAGTTAGCCCCCAGATATATCGGCCCCTTCAAGATTCTAAACCATCGAGGAGAAGTGTCGTATAAATTGGAACTACCCGAAGAAATGTCAGTCGTGCACAATGTGTTCCATATCTCATTACTTCGCAAGTGTCTCGAAGTCCCGGAGACGACTGAAGTGTTCAAGAATATTGATCACCGGACCATAGAGATCAACAATGACGTGACCTATCCCGAAGTACCCATCCGTATTTTGGAAGAAGCTTTCAGAACTACCAGAACCTGAAGCATCAAGTTTCTCAAGATTCAGTGGAGCAACCACACAGAAGAGGAAGCTACCTGGGAGCGCGAAGATCACATCAGGACGGAGTTTCCCGATCTCTTCAAATCCTAGGTAAATCTTTTCGTCCTTTTTCAAATCTTGGGACGAGATTTTTTTTAAGGGGGGAAGGTTTGTAACATCCCAAAAATATTAACTAGAATCATCAAACTCTAATCATCAAATTTAGGGTTAACAAAATTTTTTCTAATTAAAAATATGAAAGCATTCATATGTGTGTGCATTGAAATTTGGATTCTTTTGAATTGCCATGATTATGTGTTTCCTTGCTTGTAAAATGATTCTTAGGTGAAATAAACATCATCTAAGCAATCCCCAAACTTTTCCCAAAGACAAACAAATCAAAACAAACAAATTAAGTGAATGGTCATTGTGGCCAATTTAACTCCCATGCCTACTTTGGCTATCTCTAACTTTCAGAACTTAACAGAAACATGTATGGATCTTTGCACCCCTTGATAGTACTCATAACAAAGTATCAAGGCCCACTTTGTGATCATCCAGAAACATTCAAATGCATAGTTTAAATGACAGTTGAAAATTGAATCTATTTCATATGGGAAGATCCCACTTTTTCAAAAACCCCTCAAACCAACTAAACTTTCAAAACCCAAGCATCTACAGACTCACCAGCACATGCCTAGCACACCCACCAAAAATAATTTCAAAATTCAAAACTTGAGTTCATGCGGCCATTTCAACAAACACCTTGCAGATGCAAATCAAACAAAATCAAAACACTATTTGGAGCAGTGATTTGAGCCAACCTTGTTCCCTCTCTGGTTACACTAGCCTTAGAAGATCATCAAGCAAACTTAACTAAGCTCTAGCCTCACTGTAAACTCGCCAATGTCATCAATGGTGAACAGGCCGAGAGCACCCATGTCACCCCAGTGTGGGACAACAAGCTAGGAGAAGAACTAGTCGTGCCAACCTTGTCTGGGAGGTAGCCCGTGTCTCACCACCCCCTCTCGACCAGCCCTAGCTCGAAGACCACAACCAGAACCGCCAGGAACTCCGCGCCCGTGCCGCTGTCGACCATGCCGATGTGCACCGCAGAGCACACACCGTTCCCACGCAACCCGACCACCTCGATCCCTCGCCGCCCGCCAGCATGCACCCCACTGTTGGAGATATGCCCTAGAGGCAATAATAAATGTAGTTATTATTATATCTTTGTGTTTATGATAAATGTTTACATTCATGCTATAATAGTATTAACAAGGAAACATTAATACTTGTGTGATTTGTAAACTTAATTTGAAGTCCTTAGTAAAGCCTCTATGTAATACTAGCTTGTTGGTTAATAGATGATTGTGGTTTCCCTATCATGAACATTGAGATGTTATTAACAACAAGATCATATCGTTAGGAGAATCATATGGTGGACATACTCCTATAGATAAGCGTAGCATAAAGATCAAGTCATTTTAATAGTTCAATTGCTATATGCTTTCTGATACATAGTAACCTAATTCCTTCGACCATGAGATCATGCATATCACCTTTACCGGATGGATGCTTTGATGACATCAAACACCACACCGTGCGGATGGCTATAAAGGTGGCATTGAGTGTTCGGAAAGTATTGGTTGAAACACATGGATCAAGATCGATTTGTCCATCCATATGACGGATAGATATACTCTGGGCCCTCTCGGTGAAATGTCATCCAATTATCTTGCAAGCATGTGACTCTCACAAGGGATCACATATCAGGAACGAGAAAAGAGTACTTATCGATGTGAGGTTGAACTAGGTATGCAGAGATACCGACGATCATAACCTCGGATAAGTAAACTATCGTGAGACAAAGGGAAATTGGTATCGTATGTAAGTGGTTCATTCGATCGCAAAGTAATCGTATAAATATGTGGGAGCCATATGAATTTCCAGATTCCTCTATTGGTTATTGTTCGGAGAAGTGTATCGATCATGTCCGCCTAATTCACGAATCGTAGGGAGACACACTTAAGGATTCGACGTTGTTTGAGTAGTTATGGAATGATGATAAAGAGTCTGAATGTTGTTCGGAGTCTCAAATGGGATTCGGGATATCACGAGGAGATCCGGAATGGTCCGGAGAATAAGATTCATATAAGGAAAGTCCCATTTCGGAGTTGGAGAATGGTTCCGGTGTTTTCATCGGGAATGTTATAGAAGGTTCCAGAATGTCCGGCACTCTGAAGGGGAAGGGTACATGAATGTGTTATATCAAGTTGGTATGATTGCATCATGTACTAAGTGTCATCACTAAACAAAATAGAGGATTAAATCAAATCCTTGTTTGAAAAGTCAAACGCCAAGTTTGAAAGTCAAACGGCTATTTTTGGGAAGTGGAAAACGAGGAGGAAACCGAGTTGGGGAGGAGTCCCTCCTCCCCACCGCGGCGCACCACCAAGCCGAGTTGGGGAGGGACTCCCCTCCCCTTGGCCGGCCCCCTCCACCTATAAAAGGAGGGGCAGGGCTCCCCTCCTAGACACACAAGTTCCTACCTCTAAACCCTAGTACCAAGCCGCCGCCGCCTCCATAGCCGCCAGCGGCCCTAGGGCAAAACCGCCATCGCCGCCTAGCTTAACCCTAGCCGCCGGCTTGCCCCTCCTTGACGTGTCTAAACCCTAGATCATCGAGGGACTCTCTCATACTCCACCATACTCGCTCCGGCTTAAGGCGAAGCCCTGCGAGATCTCCCCTCTACTTCCGGTACCACGCCGTTGTCTTCGGAATCGCGAGAAGTGCTACAACCTCCTTTCTTTGGAACAAGGAGAGGAAGGTCTTCGTCGAGTAATGTGAGCGTGTGTTGTGGGGCGCTCTTGGAGCATGGCCTGGAAGGATCATCTACATGATCTTGAGATCGGGAAGAGTACGACTACATCACCCACGAGAATCCGCTCTCGTTAAACACTTTGGAATCTTCGAGGGTGAGTTATTCTATCGACTCGTTGCTACAATCTAGTAGATAGATCTTGGCTTGTTTGTTTGTATGTGGTAGAAATTTTTTGTTTTCCATGCTACGAAACCCTACAGTGGTATCAGAGCCGTGTCTATATGTAGATCTGTTGCACGAGTAGAACACAATGGTCATTGTGGGCGTTGATGCTTTTATTGTCGATTTCTTCTTGTGTACTTTGCATCTTGCGGTATGTTGGGATGAAGCGGCCCGGGCTAACCTTACATGACATCGTTCATGAGACTTTCTCCACGCTTGACATGCAACTTGTATTGCATAAGTGGCTTTGCGGGTGCCTGTTTCTCCTAGCATAGTTAAGATCCAATTTACAACGGGTGATTAACAATACTAGTATCAATGTTGTGGTTCATGTTCGTAAGTTAGAACGACACTTATTGAAAGCCCCAAACCACGTAAAACATGCGAAGAAAGTAGAGGCGTCTAACTTTGTTTTGCAGGGGTGTGCTATGATGTGATATGGCCAAGATTGTGATTATATTTGATGTATGCAATGTTCCTTATTCTAAGTTGGCAACCGGCAGGAGCCGTATGGTTGTATTTAATTTATGTTAAGACCCGCGTGTCTATTCAAAGTAGTTGTAATAGTTGAAGCTGGTGGACGACAACCATGGAGAAGCGTCATTGACCTTGATGCAATGCCAGTGATGATGGAGATCATGTTCGTGCTAGAAGATGGAGATCGCAAGCACAAAGAAGAAAGGCCATATCATGTCACATATTATGAATTGCATGTGATGTTAATCCTTTATGCATCTTGTATTGATTAGTAGACGACGGTAGCATTATAAGATGAACCCTCATGCACATGAATTTCAAGTCATAAAGTGTTCACCCTTAGTTAGCACCGTTGCTAAAGCTTGTTGTTTCGAAGCACCACGTGATGATCGGGTGTGTTAGATTCCGCAAGTGTATACAATGTGAGCAAGCCAGATTTGCTCATGCGGAAACTAAGGTTTGATCTTGACGAGCCTAGAATGTACAGACATGGTCTCGGAACACGGATCACCGAAAGGTAAAGCATGAATCATATAGTAGATATGATGAACATGTCGATTGTTCTCCATTGAAACTATATCAGCTCTCGTGATGATCGGTGTTGATGTGGTGGATTTGGTTCGTGTGATCACTAAAACAATGTGAGGGATATTGTTTTGAGTGGGAGTTCACCTAGATTAATTTTATTATTAATTTGAACTCAATTTGTCATAAACTTAGTCTAAACTATTGCAAATATGTTGTAGATCAATGGCAGCCCCTACCATCAATTTTAATGCGTTCCTAGAGAAAGAAAAGTTGAAAAACAATGGAAGCAACTTCGGATTGGTTCGCAATTTGAGATTGTCCTCACAATTTAATTTGACCTATGTCTTTGGATGCACCTGGGTGACCCACTGCATGATCTTGCCGATGAAGTAAAGAACGTTTACCTCACTCGGAAGAATCGATACTCCACACAGTTATGTGCTATCTTGTATGGTTTAGAATCGGAGCTTCAGAAAAGGTTTGAGAATTCAGACCCATATGATATTGTCGAGGATCTCAAATTGATCTTTGAGACTCATGCGGCAATTGAAAGCTATGAGGCTTCTGAAAAGTTCTTTAACTGCAAGATGGAAGAGGGCAGCTCCGTCAGTGAGCATGTGCTTAAGATGTCTGGGCACACAAACAAACTTCAAAGCTTGGGCAGAGTGATTCCTAATGCTTTGGGGATTTACCACGTCCTCCAATCACTACCACCAAGTTACAAGAACTTTGTGATGAACTACAACATGCAAAACATGAACAAGACGTTGCCAGAACTCTTTGCCATGTTGAAATCTGTAGAAGTGGAGATCAAGAAAGAGCACCAAGTGTTGTTGGTCAATAAGACCAGCAAATTCAAGAAAGGCAAGTCTAAGCAGAAGGGACACTTCAAGAAGGGTGGTAAGAAAGTTACCACGCCGACGAAGAAGACCAAGGCTGGACCTAAGCCTGATACTGAGTGCTTTCACTGCAAGGGAGAAGGTCACTGGAAGCGGAATTTCCCAAAGTACTTGGCAGATTTGAAGAACAACAACATCAATAAAAAAGGTATATCTGATATACATGTTATTGATGTGTATCTCACTAGTACTCGTAGTAGTGCCTGGGTATTTGATACTGGTTCGGTTGCTCATATTTGTAACTCGAAATAGGTACTGCAGAATAAACGGAAGCTAGCGAAGAACGAGGTGACGATGCGCGTGGGAAACGGATCAAAGGTTGATGTGATCGCGGTCGGCACGCTACCCCTTCATCTACCATCGGGATTAGTTTTATACTTAAATAATTGTTATTTGGTGCCTGCGTTAAGCATGAACATTATATCGGGATCTTGTTTATTGCGAGATTATTACTTGTTTAAGTCCGAGAATAATGGTTGTTCGATTTATATGAGTAATATGTTTTATGCACATGCACCTTTGATAGATGGTCTATTCTTGTTGAATCTCGATAGTGGAAATACACATATTAATAACATTGAGGCTAAATGTTTGAAATCAAGCGATAACTCGACATATATGTGGCACTATCGTCTTGGTCACATTGGAGTGAAGCGTATGAAGAAACTCCATTCCGATGGACTTCTTGAATCACTTGATTTCGAATCACTTGAAAGATGCGAAGCATGTCTGATGGGTAAAATGACTAAGACTCCATTTTCTGGTATGATGGAGCGAGCTACGGACTTATTGGAAATCATACATACTGATGTGTGTGGTCCAATGAGTGTAGCATCGCGCGGTGGTTATCGTTATGTTCTTACCTTCACGGATGACTTGAGTAGATATGGGTATATGTATTTCATGAAACATAAGTCCGAAACTTTCGAGAAGTTTAAGGAATTTCAAAGTGAGGTAGAGAATCAACGTAACAAGAAGATAAAATTTCTACGTTCTGATCGTGGAGGTGAATATCTAAGTTATGAGTTTGGCGAGCATTTGAAGAAATGCGGAATACTTTCACAATTGACACCGCCGGGAACACCACAACAGTAATGGTGTGTCCGAGCCGTAATCGAACTCTCTTAGATATGGTTCGTTCTATGATGTCACTTACAGATTTACGCTATCATTTTGGGGTTATGCATTAGAAACAGCCGCATTCACTTTAAATAGGGCACCATCTAAATCCGTTGAAATGACACGTATGAATTATGGTTTGGGAAGAA
Source organism: Avena longiglumis (assembly GCA_030063025.1). NCBI lineage: Eukaryota > Viridiplantae > Streptophyta > Magnoliopsida > Poales > Poaceae > Avena > Avena longiglumis. Next base: position 334,304,521 of record CP125978.1, read on the forward strand.
ACCTAGATTGTCGTTCCTTAAAGTTTGGGATCTGAAGCCTATGTAAAGAAGTTACTGAGGACAAGCTTGAACCCAAAGCGGAAAAATGCATCTTCATAGGATACCCGAAGGAAACTATTGGGTATACCTTCTATCATAGATCCGAAGGCAAAATCTTCGTTGCCAAGAATGGATCCTTTCTAGAGAAGGAATTTCTCTCGAAAGAAGTGACTGGAAGGAAAGTAGAACTCGACGAGGTTGTCGAACCTTCTCTCGAAATTGCGAGTAGCGCAAGACCGGAAGAAGTTCCTGTGGTGCTGCACCAATAAGAGAGGAAGCTAATGATGATGATCATGAAACTTCGGTTGTAGTTGCTACAGAGCCTCGCAGGTCAACAAGAACTCGTACCACTCCAGATTGGTATCATCCCGTTATGAATGTCATGTTGGTAGACAACACCGATGACCCTGAGACATATGAGGAAGCGATGATGAGCCCAGATTCCAATAAATGGCAAGAAGACATGAAATCCGAGATTGGATCCATGTACGAAAACCAAGTATGGACTTTGGTGGACTTACCGGATTGCCGGAAGGCTGTCGAGAACAAATGGATTTTCAAGAAGAAAACAAATGCTGATGGTAATGTTACTGTCTATAAAGCTCGACTTGTCGCAAAGGGGTTTCGACAAATTCAAGGAGTTGACTACGATGAGACTTTCTCACTAGTAGCGAAGCTAAAGTCTGTAAGGATTATGTTAGCAATCACTGCATATTATGATTATGAGATATGGCAGATGGATGTCAAAATATCATTCCTCAATGGAGACATTGATGAAGAGTTGTATATGATGCAACCCAAAGGTTTTGTCGATCCTAAAGATGCTAACAAGGTATGCAAACTTCAACGGTCCATGTATGGATTGAAGCAAGCATCCCGAAGTTGGAATCAACGTTTTGATAAGGTAATCAAAAGTTTTGGTTTTATACAAACTTATGGAGAAGCTTGTATTTACAAGAAAGTGAGTGGGAGCTCTGTAGCATTCTTAATACTATATGTAGATGACATATTGTTGATTGGGAATGATGTAGACCTTCTTAATAGTGTCAAGGAATATTTGAATAATAGTTTTTCAATGAAGGATCTTGGCAAAGCAGCTTACATATTAGGCATAAAGATTTATAGAGATAGATCAAAACGTCAAATATCATTGTCACAAAGTACATATTTGGACAAAGTTCTAAAGAGGTTTGGAATGGAAGATAACAAGAAAGGGTTCTTGCCCATGTTGCCCAATACGACCTTGAGTAAAACTCAAAGTCCGTCATCGGCAGAAGATAGAGAAAGGATGAGTAAGACTCCCTATGCCTCAGCCATAGGATCTCTAATGTATGCCATGCTATGTACTAGACCCGACATTGCATATGCTGTTAGTTTAACTAGCAGATATCAAAGTGATCCAGGAGTGGATCATTGGACAGCGGTCAAAAACATCCTTAAGTACTTGAGAAGAACTAAGGATATGGTTCTTTCTTATGGAGGTGATGAACAGCTCATTGTTCATGGTTACACCGATGCTAGTTGGAACATCGATCCGGATGATTCTAAATCACAATCTGGATACGTATTTATTTTGAATGGTGCAGCAGTTAGCTGGAGGAGTGCAAAGCAAAGCATTGTGGAGAGATCTTCAACTGAATCGGAATACATGGCTGCTTCGGAGGCTTCACAAGAAGCGATATGGATGAAAGAGTTCATTACAGAGCTGGGTGTGGTTCCTAGTGCGCTGGACCCAATGTCTATCTACTGTGATAACATGGGCGCCATAGCCAATGCGCAAGAACCAAGGTCACACAAGAAGCTGAAGCACATCAAGCTACGTTTTCACGCTATTCGAGAACATGTCCAAGATGGGGACATAAGGATTTGCAAAGTACACACAGATCTGAATGTGGCGGATCCGTTGACTAAACCTCTCCCGAGGGCAAAACATGACCAGCACCAAACTGCCATGGGTGTTCGGTATATTACCATGTAATCTAGATTAGATGACTCTAGTGCAAGTGGGATACTGTTGGAGATATGCCCTAGAGGCAATAATAAATGTAGTTATTATTATATCTTTGTGTTTATGATAAATGTTTACATTCATGCTATAATAGTATTAACAAGGAAACATTAATACTTGTGTGATTTGTAAACTTAATTTGAAGTCCTTAGTAAAGCCACTATATAATACTAGCTTGTTGGTTAATAGATGATTGTGGTTTCCCTATCATGAACATTGAGATGTTATTAACAACAAGATCATATCGTTAGGAGAATGATATGGTGGACATACTCCTATAGATAAGCGTAGCATAAAGATCAAGTCATTTTAATAGTTCAATTGCTATATGCTTTCTGATACATAGTAACCTAATTCCTTCGACCATGAGATCATGCATATCACCTTTACCGGATGGATGCTTTGATGACATCAAACACCACACCGTAACTGGGTGGCTATAAAGGTGGCATTGAGTGTTCGGAAAGTATTGGTTGAAACACATGGATCAAGATGGGATTTGTCCATCCATATGACGGATAGATATACTGGGACCTCTCGGTGAAATTTCATCCAATTAGCTTGCAAGCATGTGGACTGTCTCTGAGGATCACATATCACGGAACGAGAAAAGAGTACTTATCGATGCGAGGTTGAACTAGGTATGCGAGAATCTGACGATCATAACCTCGGATAAGTAAACTATCGTGAGACAAAGGGAAATTGGTATCGTATGTAAGTGGTTCATTCGATCGCAAAGTAATCGTATAAATATGTGGGAGCCATATGAATTTCCAGATTCCTCTATTGGTTATTGTTCGGAGAAGTGTCTCGATCATGTCCGCATAATTCACGAATCGTAGGGAGACACACTTAAGGATTCGACGTTGTTTGAGTAGTTATGGAATGATGAGAAAGAGTACGAATGTTGTTCGGAGTCTCAAATGGGATTCGGGATATCACGAGGAGATCTGGAATGGTCCGGAAAATAAGATTCATATAAGGAAAGTCCCGTTTCGGAGTTGGAGAATGGTTCCGGTGTTTTCATCGGGAATGTTATAGAAGGTTCCGGAATGTCCGGCACTCCGGAGGGGAAGGGTACATGAATGTGTTATATCAAGTTGGTATGATTGCATCATGTACTAAGTGTCATCACTGAACAAAATAGAGGATTAAATCAAATCCTTGTTTGAAAAGTCAAACGCCAAGTTTGAAAGTCAAACGGCTATTTTTGGGAAGTGGAAAAGGAGGAGGAAACCGAGTTGGGGAGGAGTCCCTCCTCCCCACCGCCGTTGCACCACCAAGACGAGTTGGGGAGGGACTCCCCTCCCCTTGGCCGGCTTGAAGGGAATATGCCCTGAGAGGCAATAATAAAGTGTTTATTATGTGTATTCCAAGTATATGATAGATGTTTATTTTGCATGCTATAATTGTATTAATACGGAAACGTTAATACATGTGTGTTTAATAAACAAACAGAAAGTTCCTAGTTATTCCTCTCTCATAAACTAGCTCGTTGATTAACAAGATGATCAAGGTTTCGATCATGGACATTGGATGTTAATAACGGGATCACAACATTAGTGTAATGGTGTGATGAACATTCATCCAAGTATAGCATTACGATCAAAGTCATTGAGTTTATATTGCTATAACAACTTACGAAGTGATCCTAATCCTTAGACCATGAGATCATGTCAATCACTAACACCTAAGAGTTTCTTGATAACATCAAACGTCACCGTAATCAGGTGATTATAAAGATGGATTCGTAACTAATAAAGTGTTATGTTGAGGCTCATGGATCGAGAGTGGAATTTGTTCATCCCGATGACGGATAGATATACTCTGGGCCCTCTCGGTGATATCACATTGATTAGCTTGCAAGCAAGTGATTTGATCACTAGAATGTTATATCACAGAACGAGAAAAGAGTGCATGTCGATAGCGAGATCAAACTAGGTATGGAGATACCATGATCTAATCTCGACATGTAATATATCGTGAAACAATGGGATTAAGATACTAGCATAAAAGGTTCCGACGATCACAAGAAAGTCATCGTTGAATGTGTGGGAGTCGATATGGGTCTCCGGATCCCGCTCGATTATTGATCCGAGGGGTCTCGATCATGTCCGCATTATTCACGAACCGTAGGGTGACAAACTTAAGAGACACCGACATCCAATTGGAGAAAATGTTTCATGCCGAAAAGAATGAACAAGCGAGAATTTATTTCACTAGATACCAAACAGTTTTTGGTGAAATTGCATAAAGTGGTTATGCATGTGAAATAGAATTCTAGCAAGGGGTTATTTGTGAATGTTTGTCATTAAAGTAATTGACAAAATTCTGAATAAAATAAAAGAGTTTTATTTAATGAGAGTTTGCATTAAATTTGGTGGAAATTTAATGGGAATTTGAGTGGAGGGATTTTAAAGGGCATTTTGTGAGTGGAGTGTCCACCCACATGAATGAAGGAGGGGAGAGGGCAGCCCCATGGCCGGCGGCCACCCCCTTGGGTGCCCCCCTCCTCCTATAAAAGGAGCCCCCCTCCTCACTTGTCTCACACACCTCCTCGTGAAGGATCTCTCTCCTCTAGAATTTATCCCCATGGTCTCGGACTAGCGAGATACATGTTCCGGTGGCTATTCGGCAAGAAAGAGTTGTGCTTCCGCTGCATCGCTGGAGCGAGGAGGCGGAGGTTGCTCGGTGCCTCGAGCGTGTGTGCGAAAGCACGGATGCGCTGATTTGCGGCGCTAGGACTTCCTCTCGATCTTGAGATCGGCAAGAGATCGTCTACATCAACCACGAGTTGAACTCGTTAAGCTTTCGGTCTTCAAGGGTATGTTCTCTACGGATATACATCCGCTCGTTGTTTGTATCTAGTAGATAGATCTTGGTATATAGTTCACATCGTAGGAAAATTTTTGTTTTCTATCTTGCGAACCCTCTACGGGGTATCGAGCGGATCTATGCGTAGATACTTTACACGGGTAGTACACATATGAGTATGTGGGCGATGATGATCATGTTGTTGCTCCTTTGTTGTAATTTTGGATATTGGTGGCATAGTGGGATGAAGCGGCCCGGACAAACTTTACATGTCCTCGCACATGAGACCTGTTCCACGCTTGACATGCAACTAGTTTGCATAAGTGGCTAGCGGGTGTCTGTCTCTCCTACTATAGTCAACATCTATTTTGCAAGCGAGTTGTCAACAATTTGATTATCCTCGTTGTGGTTCATGTTCATAGGTAAGAACAGTTCTATCTCGAAATCCCTAAGCCACGTAAAACTTGCAATGGATAAATTAGGGGCGTCTAGTTTAGATTGTTGCTGGGCTAGTGTTATGATATGGTAGTGTTGTAAGTAGAAGTATGAGATGATACTCTTACAACACACATAGCGTGTAAAATCCATAGACCTTGGATTTACACATATAGGTATGATAGTGATCATACCACGATGCACATGATAGAGATCATCTGTGGGAACCATATAATTTCACTAATAAACATATGATGTTTGATAGCATCTTATATTGCTTGTTTAGCGCTTTGTTAGCATAATAAGATGATCCCTCATTTAAATATCAAGATAAGAATGTGTTCTTCCTTTAGTATGAACCAATTATGTTTTCGTAGCTCCAAGACATCACGTGATGATCGGGTGTTCTTGGATCCACGACCATATTTCGGGTGTAAAACAGTTACACACGCGAATACTAAGGTTCTAACTTGGCGAGCCTAGCATGTACGTACATGGCCTAGGAACACGGACCGAAAGGTTAAGCATGAGTCATATAGTTGATATGATGCCCATTTGATGCTCGCCTTTGAAGCTATACCGACTCACGTGATGATCGGACTTGGTGTAGTGGATTTGGTTCATGTAATCACCAAAAAGGCACGAGGGATGTCGTTTTTGAGTGGGAGTTCATTCGTAATATAGATTAGTTGAACTCAATCTATCATACACTTAGTCTTAAACTTCACAAATTCTGTTGTAGATGGCACCACCTGCTTTTAATTTCAATGTGTTCATGGAGAAAGAGAAACTAGCAACGAACGGTAGCAACTTTACCAAATGGGCCATGAATTTGAGGATTCTCCTCTCTGCTGCACAAAAGCAATATGTGCTAGAAGCGCCGTTAGGCCCCCCACCTTTTGATGATGCCCCTGACGAGGAGAAGAATGTCTATCAGACTCGTCAGGAGGACCACAACTTAGTTCATTGCGGCATATTGTATGGACTAGAGCCGGAACTTCGAAAGCGTTTTGAAAACGACAATGCATTTGATACAATGGGTGAGTTGAAAATGATTTTCGACACACATGCTTCTGTAGAGAGCTACAACGCTTCAGAAAAGTTCTTTAGCTGCATGATGGAAGAGCACGACTCCGTTAGTGAGCATGTACTCAAGATGTCGGGTTACGCCGATAAGCTTGTGTCCTTGGGAATATCGATTCCCATTGACTTAGGAATCCATCGTGTTATGTAGTCTCTACCACCTAGCTATAAGAGCTTCATGATGAACTATAATATGCAAGGCATGAAGAAGACTCTCCCCGAGCTTCTGTCAATGCTTAAAACTGCAGAAGTGGAGATCAAAAAGGAACATCAAGTGTTGATGATCAATAGGAACACTGGTTTCAAGAAAGACAAGAAGGGAAAACGGAAGGGAAGTAAGGGCGGCAAGCATTGTCACGCTGAAAGAAACCCCGAGTTGGACCTAAGTCCGATTCCGAGTGCTACTATTGTAAGGGATCGCCATCGAAGCAATCGCCCCAAGTATCTGGCGCATAAAAAAGGCCGCAAGGCAAACAAAGGTATATATGATATACATGTTATTGATGTGTACTTGACTAGTGCTCGCAGAGCACCGGTATTTGATACCGGTTTAGTTGCTAATATTTGTAACTCGAATCGGGGCGCGAAAGCGACCGCTAGCAAGGGGTGAGGTCAAGATGCGTGTCGCAATGGATCAAGCATTGATGTGATCGCCGATTTGCCTCTCCACTTGCCGTCGGGATTAGTTATAAACTTGAATAATTGTTATCTGGTGCCAGCACTTAGCATGAACATTGTATCTGGATCGTGTTTGATGCGAAGTAGTTATTCATTTAAATCCGAGAACAATGGTTGTTCTATTTATATGAATGAAATCTTTTATGGTCATGCACCGATGATGAATGGTTTATTTCTATTAGATCTCGATGATAATGTTACACATATTCATAATGTTGATGCTAAAAGGATTAAACTTAATGATGATATATCCATATATGTGGCAATCGCCGTCTAGGTCATATTGGCGTTAAACGCATGAAGAATCTCCATTCGGATGGACTTTTGGAATCACTTGATTATGAATCATTTGATACATGTGAGCCATGCCTTATGGGCAAGATGACTAGAACGCCGTTTTCCGGTTCAATGGAACGGGCGACATATTTATTGGAAATCATACATTCTGATGTATGTGGTCCAATGAGTGTGTCGGCGTGAGGTGGATATCGTTATTTTGTTACTTTCACGGATGATTTGAGTAGATACGGTTATATCTACTTGATAAAACACAAGTCTGAAACCTTTGAAAAGTTCAAGGAATTTCAGAATGAAGTGGAAAATCATCGTAATAGAAAGATCAAATTTCTATGGTCCGACCGTGGAGGTGAGTATCTAAGTTACGAGTTTAGCACTCACATGAAAGAGTGTGGAATTGTTTCACAACTCACACCTGCCGGAACACCACAGCGAAATGGTGTGTCGGAACGTCGTAATCGTACTTTATTAGATATGGTTCGATCTATGATGTCTCTGACGGACTTGCCGTTGTCATTTTGGGGTTATGCACTAGAAACTGCTGCATTCACTTGGCACCATCTAAATCCGTTGAAAAGACACCGTATGAATTGTGGTTTGGAAACAAACCTAAGATGTCATTTCTTAAAGTTTGGGGATGCGATGTTTATGTGAAGAAACTTCAACCGGATAAACTCGAACCCAAAGCGGAAAAATGCGTCTTCATAGGATACCCTAAAGAAACTATTGGGTATTCCTTCTATCACAGATCCGAGGGCAAGGTTTTTGTTGCCAAGAATGGATCCTTTCTAGAGAAAGAGTTTCTCGCGAAAGGTGTGAGTAGTCGGAAGGTAGAACTCAAAGAGGTTGTGGAACCTTCTCTTCAAAGTATGGCGAGTAGCGCAATGGAAGTTGTTCCGAGTTGGCTCCACCTGTTGAAGAGGGAACTAATGATAATGATCATGAAACTCCGAAGAGAGTACTACCGAACCTCGCAGTCAAAAGACGCGGCAGCTCCCGAGTCAGTAGGGAAATCTGTCATGAATTTCATGGTTGATGAAAATGATGACCTGCGATGTATGAAGAAGCGATGATGAGCCCGGATTCAACAAATGGTTAGAAGCCATGAAATCCGAGATGGAATCCATGTATGAAAATCAAGTTTGGAACTTGGTGGAATTACCTCACGACCGAAAGGCGTTGGAGAACAAATGGATTTTCAAAAGGAAAAGCGATGCTGATGGTAATGACCGTCTATAAAGCTCGACTTGTCGCAAAGGTTTCGACAAATTCAAGGAGTTGACTACGATGAGACTTTCTCTCCGTGGCGATGCTAAAGTCGATTAGGATTATGTTAGCAATTGCTGCATATTTCGATTATGAGATATGGCGGATGGATGTCAAAACGCGTTTCTCAATGGTAATATTGAAGAAGTGTTGTATATGATACAACCAAAGGTTTTGTCGATCCTAAGGATGCTAACAAGGTGTGCAAGCTTCAGCGATCCATCTATGGATTGAAGCATCATCGAAGTTGGAATCTCCGATTTGATGAGGTGATCAAAGAGTTTGGATTTTCCAAACTTATGGAGAAGCTTGTACAAGAAAGAAAGTGAGTGGGATCAATGTGGCATTTACGATATTATATGTGGATGACATATTATTGATCGGAAATGATATAGATCTTTTAAGCAGTGTTAAAAGTTATCTAAGCAAATTTTCAATGAAGGACCTAGGTGAGCGTCATACATATTAGGCATAAAGATCTATAGAGATAGATCTAGGTGCCTAATAGGGCTTATCATAAAAGTACATACCTTGATAAGATTTTAAAGAAGTTTAAAATGGATGAAGTAAGAAGGGTTCTTACCTATGTTGCAAGCAAGACATTGAGTAAGACTCAAAGTCCCGGGGCGGAAGAAAGAGATAATGGACAAAGTCCCCTATGCTTGACCATAGGCTCTATAATGTCGCCATGTATACTATACAAGGACGGATGGCACATGCTATTAGTTTGACTACTAGGTACCAATCGGATCGAGTTGAACCTTTGGATAGCGGTCAAGAATATCCTTAAGTACTACGAAGAACTAAGGATATGTTTCTTGTGAGGTGAAGAAGAGCTATCGCTAAGTGTTATGTCGGCCAGCACACCGTCCGGATGACTCTAAGTCTCAATCGGATAAGTATTTCTCATGAATGGCAGGCGGTTAGTTGGAGGAGCTCCAAACAACTTTGTGGTAGCGGGATCAACAACGGCCAGTTCTATGCCGCTCGAGGAAGTAGTTTGGATGAAGGAGTTCATATCCAGACTAGGAGTGGTGGCAAGCGCGTTGGACCCAATGGTGATCTATTGTGACAACAATGGTGCCATTTCAATGCCAAAGGGCCAGGTATCACAAGCATTCCAAGCATATTATTAGCGCGGTTTCATCCATCATGAGCATGTCAAGGATGGAGATATAAAGATTTGTAAAGTACATACGGATCTCAATGTAGCGATCCGTTGACTAAAACTCCTAGAGCAAAACATGATCAACACGAACTCAATGGGTGTTAGATTTATCACTATGTAACTAGATTATTGTCTCTAGTGCAATATAGTGAGAGGCAATAATAAAGTGTTTATTATGTGTAATAATTATTCAAGTATATGATAGATGTTTATTTTGCATGCTATAATTGTATTATCTGAAGTTAATACATGTGTGTTTAATAAACAACAAAGTTCCTAGTTATGCCTCTCTCATAAACTAGCTCGTTGATTAACAAGATGATCAAGGTTTCGACATCATGGACATTGGATGTTGTTAATAGCGGGATCACAACATTAGTGTAATGGTGTGATGAACATTCATCAAGTAGTATCTGATCAAAGTCATTGAGTTTATATTTCTATAACAACATACGATGATCCTAATCCTTAGACCATGAGATCATGTCAATCACTAACACGGAAGAGTTTCTTGATAACATCAAATGTCACACGTAGACAGGTGATTATAAAGATGGTGAACTAATAAAGTGTTATGTTGAGGCTCATGGATCGATAGTGGAATTTGTTCATCCGATGAGCGGATAGATATACTCTGGGCCCTCGGTGATATCACATTGATTAGCTTGCAAGCAAGTGATTTGATCACTAGAATGTTATATCACGAGGCGAGAAAAAGAGTGCATGTGAGTAGCGAGATCAAACTAGGTATGGATCTGAGTATCGAATCTCGGACATGTAATATATCGTTAAACAAAGGGGTTAAGATACTAGCGTAAAAGGTTAAAGCGATCACAAGAAAGTCATCATTGAATGTGTGGGAGTCGGTATGGGTCTCCGGATCCGCTTATTATTGATCAAGAGGTCTTGATCATGTCCGCATTATTCATGAAGTAGGGTGACACATAAGAGACCGACATCATGGAGCAAATGTTTCATGCCAAAAGAATGAACAAGCGCAGAATTTATTTCACTAGAACGAGGTTTTCGGGTGAAATATAAAGTGGTTATGCATGTGAAATAGAATTCTAGCAAGGGTTATTTGTGAATGTTTGTCATTAAAGTAATTGACAAAATTCTGAATAAAATAAAAGAGTTTTATTTAATGAGAGTTTGCACTAAATTTGGTGGAAATTTAATGGGATTTTGAGTGGACTTTTGGTGGAGAGATTTTAAAGGGCATTTTGTGAGTGGGTGTCCACCCACATGAATGAAGGAGGAGGCCCCCCCATGGCCGGCACCACCCCTTGGTGCCCCCCTCCTCCTATAAGCCCCCTCCTCACTTGTCTCACACCTCTCGTGAAGGATCTCTCTCCCCCTCTAAATTTATCCCCCATGGTCTCGGACTAGCGAGATACATGTTCCGGTGGCTATTCAGCAAGAAAGATTTGTGCTGCTGCATCGGCTGGAGGCGAGGAGGCGAGCTTGTCAGTGCCTCTCGCATTATGTGCACGGATGCCTTTCTGTATTGCGGGCGCTGGGACTCCCTCTCCTTGTCTCGGCAAGAGATCATCTACATCAACCACGAGTTGAACTCGTTAAGCTTTGTCGGTCTTCAAGGGTATGTTCTCTACGGATATACATCCGACCGTTGTTTGTATCTAGTATATAGATCTTGGTATATAGTTCACATCGTAGGAAATTTTTTGTTTTCTATGCTGCGAACCCTACAAGATATGCTGCGAACCCTACACGGCCCCCTCCACCTATAAAAGGAGGGACAGGGCTCCCCTCCTAGACACACAAGTTCCTACCTCTAAACCCTAGTACCAAGCCGCCGCCGCCTCCATAGCCGCCGCCGGCCCTAGGGCAAAACCGCCGCCGCCTAGCTTAACCCTAGCCGCTGGCTTGCCCCTCCTTGACGTATCTAAACCCTAGATCATCGAGGGACTCTCTCATACTCCACCATACTCGCTCCAGCTTAAGGCGAAGCCCTGCGAGATCTTGTAGGGTTCGCAGCATAGAAAACAAAAAATTTCCTACGATGTGAACTATATACCAAGATCTATCTACTAGATACAAACAACGGTCGGATGTATATCCGTAGAGAACATACCCTTGAAGACCGACAAAGCTTAACGAGTTCAACTCGTGGTTGATGTAGATGATCTCTTGCCGATCTCAAGATCGAGAGGAAGTCCTAGCGCCGCAAATCAGCAGCGCATCCGTGCTCGTACACACGTTCGAGGCACCGAGCAACCTCCGCCTCCTCGCTCCAGCGATGCAGCGGAAGCACAAATCTTTCTTGCTGAATAGCCACCGGGAACATGTATCTCGCTAGTCCGAGACCATGGGGGATAAATTCTAGAGGGGGAGAGAGATCCTTCACGAGGAGGTGTGAGAGACAAGTGAGGAGGGGGGCTCCTTTTATAGGAGGAGGGGGGGGGAGCGCAAGGGGGTGGCAGGCGCGTGGGGCGGCCCCCTTGCCCTCCCCTCTTCATGTGGGTGGACACTCCACTCACAAATCTCCTTTAAATTCCCTCCACTCAAAAGTCCACTCAAATTCCCATTAAATTTACACCAAATTTAATGCAAACTCTCATTAAATAAAACTCTTTTATTTTTATTCAGAATTTTGTCAATTACTTTAATGACAAACATTCACAAATAACCCCTTGCTAGAATTCTATTTCACATGCATAACCACTTTATGCAATTTCACCCGAAAACCTGTTTCGGTATCTAGTGGAATAAATTCCTGCGCTTGTTCATTCTTTCGGCATGAAACATTTGCTCCAATTGGATGTCGGTGTCTCTTAAGAGTGTCACCCTACGGTTCGTGAATAATGCGGACATGATCGAGACCCCTCTCGGATCAATAATCAGAAGCGGGATCTGGAGACCCATACTGACTCCCACACATTCAACGATGACTTTCTTGTGATTGTCGGAACCTTTTACGCTAGTATCTTAACCCCTTTGTTTCACGATATATTATATGTCCGAGATTCGATCATCGGTATCTCCATACCTAGTTTGATCTCGTTACCTACATGCACTCTTTTCTCGTTCCTGTGATATAACATTCTAGTGATCAAATCACTTGCTTGCAAGCTAATCAATGTGATATCACCGAGAGGGCCCAGAGTATATCTATCCGTCATCGGGATGAACAAATTCCACTCTCGATCCATGAGCCTCAACATAACACTTTATTAGTTCTGAATCCATCTTTATAATCACCCTGTTACGGTGTGACGTTTCATGTTATCAAGAAACTCTTCCGGTGTTAGTGATTGACATGATCTCATGGTCTAAGGATTAGGATCACTTCGTAAGTTGTTATAGCAATATAAACACAATCACTTTGATCGTAATGCTATACTTCGGATGAATGTTCATCACACCATTACACTAATGTTGTGATCCCGTTATTAACAACATCCAATGTCCATGATCAGGAAACCTTGATCATCTTGTTAATCAACGAGCTAGTTTATGAGAGAGGCATAACTAGGAACTTTCTGTTTGTTTATTAAACACACATGTATTAACGTTTCCGTATTAATACAATTATAGCATGCAAAATAAACATCTATCATATACTTGGAATACACATAATAAACACTTTATTATTGCCTCTCGTGGCATATTCCTTGATCTCCCACTTGCACTAGAGACAATAATCTAGTTACATAGTGATAAATCTAACACCCATTGAGTTCGGTGTTGATCATGGTTTTCTCTAGGGAGAGTTTTAGTCAACGGATCTGCTACATTGAGATCCGTATGTACTTTACAAATCTTTATATCTCCATCCTTGACATGCTCGCGGATGGAGTGAAACCGGCGCTTAATATGCTTGGAATGCTTGTGAGACCTTGGCTCTTTGGCATTGGCAATGGCACCATTGTTGTCACAATAGATCACCATTGGGTCCAACGCGTTTGCCACCACTCCTAGTTCGGATATGAACTCCTTCATCCAAAGCGCTTCGAGCCGCTCAAAGCAACATATTCGCCTCGTTGTTGATCCCGCTACCACAGGTTGTTTGGAGCTCCTCCAACTAACCGCTCCGCCATTCATGAGAAATACTTATCCGGATTGAGACTTAGAGTCATCCGGATCGGTGTCAAAGCTAGCGTCGACATAACACTTAGCAACGAGCTCTTCTTCACCTCCGTATACAAGAAACATATCCTTAGTTCTTCGTAAGTACTTAAGGATATTCTTGACCGCTATCCAAATGTTCAACTGGATCCGATTGGTACCTAGTAGTCAAACTAATAGCATGTGCCACATCCGGTCTTGTACATAGCATGGTGTACATTATAGAGCCTATGGTGAAGCATAGGGACTTTGTCCATTATCTCTTTCTTCCGCCGGACTTTGAGTCTTACTCAATGTCTTGCCTTGCAACATAGGTAAGAACCCTTCTTACTTCCGTCCATTTTAAACTTCTTTAAAATCTTATCAAGGTATGTACTTATGATAGCCCTATTAGGCGCCTAGATCTATCTCTATAGATCTTTATGCCTAATATGTATGACGCTTCACCTAGGTCCTTCATTGAAAATTTGCTGTTTAGATAACTTTTAACACTGTTTAAAAGATCTATATCATTTCCGATCAATAATATGTCATCCACATATAATATCAGAAATGCCACATTGCTCACTTTCTTGTAAATACAAGCTTCTCCATAAGTTTGGACAAATCCAAACTCTTTGATCACCTCATCAAAGCGGAGATTCCAACTTCGTGATGCTTGCTTCAATCCATAGATGGATCGCTGAAGCTTGCACACCTTGTTAGCATCCTTAGGATCGACAAAACCCTTTGGTTGTATCATATACAACTCTTCTTCAATATTACCATTGAGAAACGCGGTTTTGACATCCATCTGCCATATCTCATAATCGAAATATGCAGCAATTGCTAACATAATCCTAAATGACTTTAGCATCGCTACGGGAGAGAAAGTCTCATCGTAGTCAACTCCTTGAATTTGTCGAAACCCCTTTGCGACAAGTCTCCACGGCCTTTCGGTCGTGAGGTAATTCCACCAAGTTCCAAACTTGATTTTCATACATGGATTCCATCTCGGATTTCATGGCTTCTAACCATTTGTTGGAATCCGGGCTCATCATCGCTTCTTCATACGTCGCAGGGTCATCATTTTCATCAACCATGAAATTCATGACGATTTCCGTCTGCTCGAGAGATGCGCGTCTGTTTGACTGCGAGGTTCGGTGTACTCTCTTTCGGAGTTTCTGATCATTATCATTAGTTCCTCTTCAACAGTGGAGCCAACTCGGAACAACTTCGGGCTGCGCTACTCGCCATACTTTGAAGAAGGTTCCACAACCTCTTTGAGTTCTACCTTCCTACTCACACCTTTCGAGAAACTCTTTCTCTAGAAAGGATCCATTCTTGGCAACAAAAACCTTGCCCTCGGATCTGTGATAGAAGGAATACCCAATAGTTTCTTTAGGGTATCCTATGAAGACGCATTTTTCGCTTTGGGTTCGAGTTTATCCGGTTGAAGTTTCTTCACATAAACATCACATCCCCAAACTTTAAGAAATGACTTAGGTTTGTTTCCAAACCACAATTCATCTGATGTCTTTTCAACGGATTTAGATGGTGCCCGATTTAAAGTGAATGCGGTTTCTAGTGCATAACCCCAAAATGACAACGGCAAGTCCGTCAGAGACATCATAGATCGAACCATATCTAATAAAATGCGATTACGACGTTCGACACACCATTTATTTGTGGTGTTCGGCAGGTGTGAGTTGTGAAACAATTCCACACTCTTTCATGTGAGTGCTAAACTCGTAACTTAGATACTCACCTCCACGGTGGACCGTAGAAATTTGATCTTTCTATTACGATGATTTTCCACTTCATTCGAAATTCCTTGAACTTTTCAAAGGTTTCAGACTTGTGTTTCATCAAGTAGATATAACCGTATCTACTCAAATCATCTGAAAGTAACAAAATAACGATATCCACCTCATGACACACTCATTGGACCACATACATCGAATGTATTATTTCCAATAAATATGTCGCCTTCCATTGAAGCAGGAAAACGGCGTTCTAGTCATCTTGCCCATAAGGCATGGCTCACATGTATCAAATGATTCATAATCAAGTGATTCCAAAAGTCCATCGAATGGAGCTTCTTCATGCATTTAACGCCAATATGACCTAGGCGGCGATTGCCACATATATGCGGATATATCATCATTAAGTTTAATCCTTTTAGCATCAACATTATGAATATGTGTAACATTATCATCGAGATCTAATAGAAATAAACCATTCATCATCGGTGCATGACCATAAAAGATTTCATTCATATAAATGGAACAACCATTGTTCTCGGTTTAAATGAATAACCACTTCGCATCAAACATGATCTAGATACAATGTTCATGCTCGGTCTGCACCGGATAACATTTATTCAAGTTTATAACTAATCCGGCGGCAAGTGGAGGCAGCGTTCGACGGCGATCACATCAACGCTTGATCCATTGCCGACACGCATCTTGACCTCACCCCTTGCTAGCGGTCGCTTGTTCATGACCCACGATTCGAGTTACAAATATTAGCAACTGGCGGTATCAAATACCGGTGCTCTGCGAGCACTAGTCAAGTACACATCAATAACATGTATATCATATATACCTTTGTTTGCCTTGCCGGCCTTCTTGTCTACCGGATACTTGGGCGATTGCGCTTCGATGGCGATCCTTACAATAGTAGCACTCGGAATCAGACTTAGGTCCAACTCGGGGTTTCTTTTCAAGCGCGTCAACCGGCTTGCCACCCTTACTTCCCTTCCGTTTTCCCTTCTTGTCTTTCTTGAAACCAGTGTTCCTATTGATCATCAACACTTGATGTTCCTTTTTGATCTCCACTTCTGCAGTTTTAAGCATTGACAGAAGCTCGGGGAGAGACTTCTTCATGCCTTGCATATTATAGTTCATCACGAAGCTCTTATAGCTAGGTGGCAGAGACTGCAAAACACGATGGATGCCTAAGTCAATGGGAATCGATAATCCCAAGGACACAAGCTTATCGGCGTAACCCGACATCTTGAGTACATGCTCACTAACGGAGTTGTGCTCTTCCATCATGCAGCTAAAGAACTTTTACGAGCGTTGTAGCTCTCTGACAGCATGTGTGTCGAAAATCATTTTCAACTCACCCATTGTATCAAATGCATTGCGTTTTGACGCTTTGAAGTTCGGCTCTAGCCCATACAATATGCCGCAATGAACTAAGTTGTGGTCCTCCGAGTCAGTCGATAGACATTCTTCTCCTCGCCAGGGGCATCATCAAAAGGTGGGGGGCCTAACGGCGCTTCTAGCACATATTGCTTTTGTGCAGCAGAGAGGAGAATCCTCAAATTCATGGCCCATTCGGTAAGTTGCTACTGTTCGTTGCTACTGTTCGTTGCTAGTTTCTCTTTCTCCATGAACACATTGAAATTAAAAGCAGGTGGTGCCATCTACAATAGAATTTGTAAAGTTTTGACTAAGTGTATGATAGATTGAGTTCAACTAATCTATATTACGAATGAACTCCCACTCAAAAACGACATCCCTCGTGCCTTTTTGGTGATTACATGAACCAAATCCACTACACCAAGTCCGATCATCACGTGAGTCGGTATAGCTTCAAAGGCGAGCATCAAATGGGCATCATATCAACTATATGACTCATGCTTAACCATTCGGTCCGTGTTCCGAGGCCATGTCTGTACATTCTAGGCTCGCCAAGTTAGAACCTTAGTATTCGCGTGTGTAACTGTTTTACACCCGAAATATGGTCGTGGATCCAAGAACACCCGATCATCACGTGATGTCTTGGAGCGAAAACATAATCTGTGCATACTAAAGGAAGAACACATTCTTATCTTGATATTTAAATGAGGGATCATCTTATTATGCTAACAAAGCGCTAAACAAGCAATATAAGATGCTATCAAACATCATATGTTTATTAGTGAAATGATATGGTTCCCGCAGATGATCTCTATCATGTGCATCATGGTATGATCACTACCATACCTATATGTGTAAATCCAAGGTCTATGGATTTTACACGCTATGTGTGTTGTAAGAGTATCATCTCATACTTCTACTTACAACACTACCATATCATAACACAAGCCCAACAACAATCTAAACTAGACGCCTCTAATTTATCCATTGCAAGTTTTACGTGGCTTAGGGCTTTCGAGATAGAACCGTTCTTACCTACGAACATGAACCACAACGAGGATAATCAAATTGTTGACAACTCGCTTGCAAAAGAGATATTGACTATAGTAGGAGAGACAGACACCCGCTAGCCACTTATGCAAACTAGTTGCATTTCAAGCGTGGAACAGGTCTCATGTGCGAGGACATGTAAAGTTTGTCCGGGCCGCTTCATCCCACTATGCCACCAATATCAAAAATTACAACAAAGGAGCAACAACATGATCATCATCGCCCACATACTCATATGTGTACTACCCGTGTAAAGTATCTACGCATAGATCCGGCTCTGATACCACTGTAGGGTTCGCAGCATAGAAAACAAAAATTTCCTATGATGTGAACTATATACCAAGATCTATCTACTAGATACAAACAACGGGCGGATGTATATCCGTAGAGAACATACCCTTGAAGACCGACAAAGCTTAACGAGTTCAACTCGTGGTTGATGTAGACGATCTCTTGCCGATCTCAAGATCGAGAGGAAGTCCTAGCGCCGCAAATCAGCAGCGCATCCGTGCTCGCACACACGTTCGAGGCATCGAGCAACCTCCGCCTCCTCGCTCCAGCGATGCAGCGGAAGCACAAATCTTTCTTGCCGAATAGCCACCGGGAACATGTATCTCGCTAGTCCGAGGCCATGGGGGATAAATTCTAGAGGGGGAGAGAGATCCTTCACGAGGAGGTGTGAGAGACAAGTGAGGAGGGGGGCTCCTTTTATAGGAGGAGGGGGGAAGCCCAAGGGGTGGCCGACGCATGGGGTCTGCCCCTTGCCCTCCCCTCTTCATGTGGGTGGACACTCCACTCACAAATCTCCTTTAAATTCCCTCCACTCAAAAGTCCACTCAAATTCCCATTAATTTTCCACCAAATTTAATGCAAACTCTCATTAAATAAAACTCTTTTATTTTTATTCAGAATTTTGTCAATTACTTTAATGACAAACATTCACAAATAACCCCTTGCTAGAATTCTATTTCACATGCATAACCACTTTATGCAATTTCACCCGAAAACCTGTTTCGGTATTTAGTGAAATAAATTCCTGCGCTTGTTCATTCTTTCGGCATGAAACATTTGCTCCAATTGGATGTCGGTGTCTCTTAAGTGTGTCACCCTACGGTTCGTGAATAATTCGGACATGATCGAGACCCCTCTCAGATCAATAATCAGAAGCGGGATCTGGAGACCCATACTGACTCCCACACATTCAACGATGACTTTCTTGTGATTGTCGGAACCTTTTACGCTAGTATCTTAACCCCTTTGTTTCATGATATATTACATGTCCGAGATTCGATCATCGGTATCTCCATACCTAGTTTGATCTCGTTACCGACATGCACTCTTTTCTCGTTCCTGTGATATAACATTCTAGTGATCAAATCACTTGCTTGCAAGCTAATCAATGTGATATCACCGAGAGGGCCCAGAGTATATCTATCCGTCATCGGTATGAACAAATTCCACTCTCGATCCATGAGCCTCAACATAACACTTTATTAGTTCTGAATCCATCTTTATAATCACCCTGTTACGGTGTGACGTTTCATGTTATCAAGAAACTCTTCCGGTGTTAGTGATTGACATGATCTCATGGTCTAAGGATTAGGATCACTTCGTAAGTTGTTATAGCAATATAAACACAATCACTTTGATCGTAATGCTATACTTCGGATGAATGTTCATCACACCATTACACTAATGTTGTGATCCCGTTATTAACAACATCCAATGTCCATGATCAGGAAACCTTGATCATCTTGTTAATCAACGAGCTAGTTTATGAGAGAGGCATAACTAGGAACTTTCTGTTTGTTTATTAAACACACATGTATTAACGTTTCCGTATTAATACAATTATAGCATGCAAAATAAACATCTATCATATACTTGGAATACACATAATAAACCCTTTATTATTGCCTCTCAGGGCAGATTCCCTTCAGATCCCCCCTCTACTTCCGGTACCACGCCGTTGTGCTGCCGGAATCGCGAGGAGAGTGCTACAACCTCCGCTGCCTGCTGGAACAAGGGAGAGGAAGGTCTTCATCGAGTACCGAACGTGTGACCGATCGGAGCGCTTTAACGCAACGCCGGAAGGATCGTCTACACGATCTTGAGATCGGGAAGAGTACGACTACATCACCCACGAGAATCCGCTCTCGTTAAACACTTTGGAATCTTCGAGGGTGGGTTATTCTATCGACTCGTTGCTACAATATAGTAGATAGATCTTGGCTTGTTTGTTTGTATGCGCTAGAAATTTTTTGTTTCCCATGCTACGAAACCCTACACCCACCGTCCCAGGAGACCGCCAGACATGCCCATTTCACCGCCCGTGCCCCGTAGCCTCCGCTCGCCGTCGAAGACACTGCCTCTGCCTCGCAGAGCATCGAGCGTTACCGACCATTTTCCACCTCCCCTACACACGCATTAAAGCCCTAGAGCATCGCCAGGAGTCCGCCGAACGATCGCCAACCTCGACCATGCCTCTAGCCGCCCGTAGCCGTGTCGCCACCGTCGTCTGCCCATCCCTCTCGGTCTCACCGTCGAGCCTATAAAAGGAGACGACTCCCAGCCGAATTGAGCACACCATCTCACTCCCCTCACCTCACTGATCGTTCCACCATATTCCGAGAGCAAGGCGAGCAGCGCATCACCAGAATTACGCCGGAGCAGGCCGCCTCTGGAGAAGAAGGGCGCCGTCGATTTCGTCCACCCCAGGAGGTGCTGCCGATACCAGGAGGTTAGCCGTCGTCGACTTCGTCGTTCTCCCGCATCGTTGACCTTCGACTGAGCCCCGGTGAGCCCCCGACGACCCCCACCTGCCGCGTTAGGTTCCTGTCTCACCGGCGCCGCCCGACGTGGACGATGAGTAGCAGCCGTTCGATTAGACTTAGATCGTGCGGATAAGATTGCCTCGTACCGCTTCGCGTTTAAAGAGTCACTGACCAGTAGACCCCACTATGGCCACCAAGTGAGTGACACTGGGCCGGCCCATTACCCCTTCCCGCGCAGCCTAGTCGTTTGAATTTAGCTTTTTCTATTTTTATTCAAACTCAGTTCTATACCTAGTTTCAAAAATCAACCCAGCTCGATTTAGTGAACAAAATTGAATGAAACCAATTTTTTTAGAAATATTTTGAAATGCTTAATCCAAGCCCATTGGATTCAAATCATTTGAATCTATAGATCAACCTTGGTAAAAATAACAAGGCAGAAGCTTTTCTGCATTCAAACATTTTTCAAATTTAAACCATAATAGCTTTTGAGTTGATTCCAACTCTCAAAAATCACATTTGATCATACCTTTCAGAATATATAAAAACATATGGGTTTACTTACAGAAATAATGTTCAAGTAATAAAATAATGCCACATAGGCATTTCTAGTCATTTATGTTTATTTGAAATAAAAGGTTAAATCTTATTAAATTGTGACACCACCTTAAATCACATTTCCATGTACTGAAATATGTGGTGATGACATGTGTCAACATGATCCCATGTTTGGTTTGGAGAATATTATATCTTAAGTAGTTTTTCAATGAGTAGAAATTACTTTTCTAAAAATAAAAGAAATTAAACCAAGCTTTAATCTTGTATGTTAGTGATGATGCTAGATCATCTATAGGACCCTTTTGTGTGATGATTGAAGATAATTAAGTATTGTTTGGTGATTGTGTACCTCGTACTTATTTATAGACACTAGTACCGACCAAGGATACGAGGAGGAAGGAGGATACTGCGAAGAAGAAGCCGAGGAGAACTTCAACCACTGCTCTGCAGAAGGCAAGCTAACACTTGCAAGCATTACTAACCAAGTTGACCTATGCAAGCTAACACTTGCAAGATACTCTACTTTTGCAAGCTTATACTAATACTGATGCAAGCCAATACTTGGAAGCCTTACTAATCAAGTTGACCTATGCAAGCTAACACTTGCAAGATACTCTACTTTAGCAAGCTTATACTGATACTCATCCAAGCCAATACTTGCAAGCCTTACTAATCAAGTTGACCTATGCAAGCTTGTTACCATGCCAACTATATGCCTTAAGCATATGTGATCATACCCACTTGATAACCTCAATCCTAGTTTTACTTGCAAGCTTTCTACTTTATTTCTTTATCAAAGCCATTACTTAGAGTTTACTTGAGTAACTTGTAGATACTAGAGAGATAATTGAAGGTTGCATAAAGAGCATAAAATTTGGCCTAAGCTAGATAATCTTGATGTCACCCTAAGGCATGAGATTGTACTTAGTTGAAACTCCACTTGTTTACCACCCCTCACTAGTACTCACCCCCACCTGTAGATGCTAGTTCTAAGCATAAAACTGGATCAACATTAGATGGGAATACTTGGTGAAAATGGTTATGAAAACCTTGGAATTATGAATCATTCTATCGAGATGTTTTGACATGTGTTTCCGAACACTAGATGATTTTGATGATGAAAATGTTGAGGCATGAGTCTTAGCCCTTTATAAAACTGATGGTTGTCTGGATGCGATACCATTCCAATTTTACCGTACAACCATAATACCCGAGAATTGGGTAGGGCTTGACTGGAAACTTATATACCTTAGTATTGGTTCCCTAACGGCCAAGGTTTGAGATGAGGCTACCTTGTGAAGATTGTCCACCTGTGCAGTACCCAAGATGACAGTTGGTCATGGTTGGGAGGCCAAACTCACAGGAGAGGTGCTTATACTAGGGCGTGTAAATGAAAGGTTAGGATTGATTATCCGCATACTGAGTATGGTGAATTCAGGATTTGTTCCCGACGGATGTATCGAATATTGTGGTGAAAGTGTACAATCTCTACGGAGTTTCAAACTATTCGAATAGTTGCGTCCGCGGTTATGGACAGTTGGAGTGGCCATACTGTTCCCCCTTTAGATGTTTTCAAAATGACTTCTGAAATGAATTGAGACTTTGACTTGACCACAACAGAGTTGTGATATGAAATACAAGTTCCCACTTAGGTGTTATAAAACTTCAACTAGCTTTCTTCGTTTCTAAACTTAGTAGAGGTAAATCTGGCTTTTTGCAAAACAACCCTAGAGCTTAGTGTCATACTACAAAACCCCCCTGTACTTGTTAGTATTAGTTTGCGAGTACTTAAAGAGTACTCATGGCTTTGTCCCTGGCTATTCACGTGGCCAAACTATGAAGATGAATAACAGGAGGATGGACCCCAGGAAGGTTACGACAACTAGGATCATCTCCCATCGTCAGCATTGCCTGTGACCCCGCAGATGGAGCTTTGCCTACGCTACCGTTATTATTCCGTATTTCCGCTGCTTGAGTTGTATTAAGAAATGGATCATGAGATCCTTATTTGTGTAAGACTTTATGTATGGTTTGTAATGGATGATGTACTGTGGTATCCAAATCTGTTATGTCTTGCAAAAATGGTAATCATGGGATTGCGATGTACGGCATAACAGGCATCTGGGATTAAAAATCCGGGTGTTGACACAAATCCATAGTCTTAGAGAGATCTTGGAAATGATTTTCTTCCTTTAAGATTTGGGATTTTGGTTTAACTTTTCCAAGTGTTCAAATTGCAAGATACATTCATTGATGGATTTATTACACTTGATTGAATTTTTTTTGAATGCCCTTTTCATTCAAATTTGTTCAAGAAGGGTATTGATGTTTCCATTTAGAAGCAAAAAGTTTCTTTTCATCCTAAATTTCAACAATTGTTTCTTTTGCTTATTTAATTTTCACATTCCAAAATTTGGAAAATTTTGGGATGTGACATTTACTAACTAGTTTTCACATAACAAATAATTTTTAATTTGGAAGATAGATAAAACTCGAGAATTTACTTGGAATAGCTAATAGGTAGATATGGTGGACACAAATGGTATAGGTTTAAGTTCCAGGGTTGGATGCACGAGAAGCATTCCCTCTCAGTACAGGTTTTTGGCTACCAAGGATGGGTAGCAAGCATAAGGGTTGAAGTAAACAAGCAAACATACAAGTGATAGAAACAATCATGCAATCTTCCTTGAAAAACACAAAAGATCTTAACTAAAGAATACTAAGCTTATGAGCCAATCAAGAAAAAAAATATACAAAATACCTATAAGTGCTTTTCTCTTTTCCTGTCAAACCTCAAAAAGTGTTGCTACTGACCAGAGCTAGGTTTGCCAAAACCAATTTAAATTTACCTTATCCTCCAAAAGTGATACAAATACTAATCAACAAGATCAATCATATAACAGAGATTACAAACTAAGATAAGATGTGCAAAAAATAAATGATGAAACTTCTCATTAATATTCCATAACGGCACTCACACCAAGGGATACATAGATAACCAACTAGAGGAGAGATACTTCCACAATGGAAACCATCCTATATGATAACCTCTCTATTCATGATATGACTCTACTAAAAAATTAAAAAGATGAAAGATAATGATGTGATACTGCGGCACTCCCCCAAGCTTGGAACAAACCAAGGGGATGCCAAAACCTGATAAAAAATTACTCCTTCGGTGGTGGTGTTCTCAGCTTTTCAATCAACTTCCTCAAATCCTCAATCTCAAAGGCTAGAGTACGAATCAACTCTGAATTATGCTCAATGTGGTTCATGATCATGTCGGACCGAGAATCCCAGTCCTTGTGATTCTTACCCCACTCTTCCTCCTTAAAGTGTTCTTTCCCTGCATGGTTAGAATGAGGCATATCCCAAGTGGAGGGAAACTCTCTTTTGGGTATCTTTTGGAACTGCTGCTCATGAATAAGAGTATGGAAGGAGTTCTTGGTACAGGGAGGAAGTGACCGTGGAGACAAGCAAAGGCTCGGAACCTCCCCTCCAGTAGACATATATGTCATCCTTTTGAGATTGATAGGGTTTGCCATCACTCCAATGCTCACAATGGTGGCGCGGGTGCGCAGACGCTTGTCTTCCTCCACTTCTTCTTCATTCTCAACCAAGATCTCCTCCTCCTTCTTGGGGTCTTGAAGATCATCTTCCATGGGATTCTTTCCCTTGTCGTTGGCGGAGACCATTGTGCATCTAAACTTGAGAATAGTTCCTGACAAAAACAGATCAAAACGAAAACACGACGATAACACGATATACGGACCTCGGGGGATCCAGGGGATTATATATTATGAAGTTTTGACATAAGGAAGGTACTGGGCAAAAACGGGATGGAGACGGTCTCTGGGGTGGTCACGCCCCCTGGTGGCTGATACGTCCAATTTGCATCACCATCCTATATCATAATTTGCCTGTATTCATTGATATATGTCTTATTATGAGGTGTTACTTATGTCTTTTTCTCTGTTTTTGCATGTTGCATGATTCTTTGAGGATGGACTGCCGGAGTCAAGTTTCTGATGGAAAAAGAGGTGTCTTGATGCAATTTCACGAATATCAGAAAATTATTGGAAAATTATATTTTCCTAGAAGACAAAGGAAGCCAGAAGGGGAGGCGTAGCTGGGCCACAAGGGGGCGCACACCCCCTAGGCGCATGCCCACCTTGCCCCGTGCCTAGGGAAGGTGTGGCCCACCTGGCCAGCTCCCGACTCCGCCCTCTCGCCTATATCTTCCTCACGGAACCCTAACACCAGGGGATCATCCACAGAAAGATTTATGCTGCCTCTGTGGGGCGGAAAACACCGAGAGAGAAAGAGCTCTCCGGCAGACAGATTTCTGTCGGGGAAATTCCTTCCCGAATAGGGGAGATCATCGCCATCAACACCGTCATCAAGCTAGGATTCATCAGGATCATCATCATCCACACCATCATCTCCACCAGCACCATCATCACCACTCCATCCCGCTGTAACAATTGTGTTGGATCTTGCACTAGTTCTTAGGGGAAACTTTCCCAGTGTTAATTACTATTGTAGTTGATGCTTGTGAGTGGAACCATTGGATTATTGTTTATGTTCAGATTGTTATCCATCATCATATCATCTTTGATCTTGATCCATATGATGTCTTGTGAGTAGTTCGTCTAGTTCTTGAGGACAGGGGAGATGTCATGTTGTTAGTAGTGGATTTGTGTTGAGTTATTATTCAATGGTTTAGTATTTAAGTTGTGGTGCTTTTCTTCTAGTGGTGTCATGTGAACATCGACTACATGATACTTCACCATTTATGGGCCTAGGGGAATGCATTGTGTATTTGGCTACTAATTGTGGGGTTGCCAGAGTGATAGAAACCTGAACCCCCGTTAGGACACCTTTGCACAATGGAGTGTAGGATCTCAGAGTTTAAGGCTGTGGTTAGGTTTATATCTTAATTACTTTCCTATAGTTGCGGATGCTTGCAGGGGGTTTAATCACAAGTATGTATTAGTCCAAGTAAGGTCGATACATTAGCATAGGTTCACCCACACAACACTTACAACGCCAAAGAAGAGTACTTAGCCATTTTAAGCGAAAGCACTTGACATAATTCCCATGTGTCCTCGAGAACGTTTGGTCCTTATAAGTATTTCCACCGGCTTGTCCTTTGCTAATAAAGGATTGGGCCACTTGATGCGTTTGTTCGTTGTCTTTATTGCTTGCACTTTGTTTTGTTGCTTTATCAGAAAACCACTAAAAATCCGTTTGCTAAGTATTTATAGAGATTTCCTGCTCCATACCACTAGTCAAAACCTTCTGCTCCTCGTTGGGATCGACACTCCTATTTATCGGAAGTACTGCGATACACCCCCTATACTTGTGGGTTATCAAGATTATTTTCTGGCACCATTGCCGGGGAGTGAAGCGATATTGAAGAGTGGAACTGGTAGAGGAAACTTCTACTGTTAGTACTTTTTTTTTGTTTGTTACTTTGTTTCCAATATGGAAAACCCACTTGGTTTTCTGTTTGGGAAAACTACTACCACTGTTAGGGTAGTAGATGAACCACCACCTATTGAGATAGATCCTTTTAACATACCTACAAGTATTGTTGATCGTGTTATGGATAATTATTATTTAGGGGATGGAACTGTCCATCCTGGTGATCATTTTCTTTTTATCCATGAATTATGCGGGTTGTTTAAGTGTGCAGGTATCACAACTGAACATTTTAAGAAGAAGTTACTCTCTATATCCTTGAAGGGAGAGCTAAAGAATGGTATAAGCTATCGAATAATGGACAATCCATGGAATGGAAGGAAATGACATCTCTCTTTTATTCTAAATTCTATCCTCCTAGTGATATCCATAAGGATAGAAATCTGATATATAACTTTTGGCCTCGTGATGGAGAGAGTACACAGCTCAAGCTTGGGGGAGATTGAAGTTACTAATGCTTAAATGTCCTATTCATGAACTCCCTAATAATATCATTATCAATAACTTTTATGCTAGGCTTTCTCTTCATGATAAAGATTTACTAGATGCTTCTTGTGCTGGATCATTCACACATATGAAGGAAGAATCTAAATGAGATCTACTAGACCATATTCAAGAAAACACTGAATCTTGGGAGAATGACAAAGGAAGAAAGTCAGGTATAAACTATGATTATGAATGCATTAAATCTTTTATGGGAACTGACGACTTCCGTGATATTAGCAATGAGTTTGGTCTTGATTCCCAAAGTATTGCCAACTATTTTAAGGCCTTTGCCTCTTATATAGAAATGCCCAAAAAGAAGTGGAATAAGTACCATGCTATTTATAAAGATGTTGTTAGTCATGTTCCTGTTAGAAGTGCTAAAGTTTGTACTACTAATCATATTGCGCCTGAACCTTATGTTGAGAAAATACCTTTCCCAGCCAAGGTAAAGGAGTATTCTATGATTATTAGTGCAAATAACAAAGGTACTAAGAAAACTGTGGAGCCTGGTGAGCAATTGAATATTGAGCCTGTGGTAGCTATTCTGAAAGACCTTATCACTAGAAATATAGAGGATGAGCATATTGTATTCTGTGAAGATGCTTCTAATATTGTCTCTCATCCTAGAAAAGTTAGAAAATCTAGTGTTCCTGTGCTTTCTATTAAAATTGGTGATCATTTCTATTATGGTTTATGTGATATTGGTGCTAGTTCTATTGTTATTCCTTATGAGCTTTAAAGGGAAATTATGCATGAAATTGGTCCATGTGAGTTTGAGGACATTGATGTGGTTATTCACCTTCCTAATAAAGAAACCATTTTCCCTATTGGTATTGTAAGAGATGTGGAGGTTATCTGTGGTAAGATTAAGTATCCTGCTGATTTTCTAGTAACTTGCCCTATCATTTTTGGTAGACCTTTCTGGAATACAATTGGAGATATTATAGATTGTAAGAAGGAGAAAGTTTTAACTAAGTTTGATGGAGATTCTTATGAGTTTAACTTTTCCAAATTTGCTAAAGCTCCTTGTGAAAATATTTTGCCTAACAAAGATTTCAGGATAGTACAACTTGCTTCTATTGATCGAGTTTATGACCTTGGGTATCTTTTTAATGACTGTAAGTATGCTCATTCTAATGATAGAGTTGGTTCCTGTGACAGTTATATTGTCAACTTTATTCAAAGTGCTACTGAAAGTTATTATGAGAGAGGGAAACATGGTTTTATGCATCTCAATAATGTTAAGTTTCCCCGTTTTATGTTGAAAGCTTTGAAGTTGCATTTGTTTTGTCTTCCTATGCCAGTGGATTTTTGTTTCAATAATTTGTTTTATCATGATACCCCCATGCATAGGAAGTGGGTTAGACTCAAATGTGTTGGTTATTTGCTTCTTGATGCTCTCTTTCACTTCAAATATTTATCTCCTATGTGAGCACCTTTGAAAGTTTTGCGCCTAACTTAAAGGCATTAAAGAAAAGTACTTGTTGGGAGATAACCCAAGAGTTTGGTTGAGTCTTGGAAGTTATTACCTCAATAATAACCTCTCCTTATCATTTTTGTTTTGTTTTTTTGTGTCAAGTTCAACTACTTTTGAGAAGTAGAGGAGTTGTGAAAAGTGGCTGTCCTGGGACAGATTTTGTGCTGCATTGTAAAAAATCGTGAGGGATCTCAGTACGTCGGATGGAGCTGTATTTTTCTGAGCTTGTTCTCCAGATTGTTACCCAACTTTCATTAGTTTTTCACTTTTTTATTTGAGCAACAGAAGGTTTTTGAAAAAATCAATCTTTACCTGCTGGTCTGTTTTGATAGATTTCTGCCGTCATTTGCATTTGCCTCTTATAGAAGCCTTTGTTTTGATGGATTTCAGTTGAAGTGTGAACCTAAATGTTTATTTCTTTTTCTTACACTGATGTTTCCATTAAGGTTTGTGTGAGACCTTGTAGGAAAGGAAATTCCAGGAGAAGGAGAAAAGGAGTCTGCAGAGTTTGTATTTGAATAGCTAAAAGTGGTGAAAACAGATGGTTCGTGAAACCCCAATCTTTTTATATATTTGATGTTTTTAATACATAAGGGAAGTTACGAGACGGAATAGAGGAGGAAACAGAGGCCCAGGTGGCCAAACCCACCCTAGGCGCGGGCCCTAGCTGGCCGCGTGTAACTACCTCGGTGAACTACGCTCCTAGATACAAGCCTGGATGAGTGGTAGTGGTTGAAATAGTACGGTGGGGCCCCAAAAGCCACTCACTGGTAGTCCTTTCAGACGTCCCAACCACTACCCTCTCAACGGGACTGTCAGACGGGCGTAGTCGGCAGGCGAAGGGATCAACTACGTACACAAGTGGGTATGTACGCAAGCCACCATACAAGAGTACATCAGAGCCATACCATCTAGAAAGAAAGGAAATATAGCAACTCCATACGGCAAGATTCAAATGACCTAGATAAATCTATATTTTAGGATACTTCCTCATACAACACACATCGTAGTATCATGCGAAGCGCAAAAATCCGAGTATGGATAAGAAGCAAATTGACATAAGATGCCATAGAAATAAGCACATCCCAACTACAAGGCTCACGGATCCCCGTTCCCGGAATCTCTACACCGAACGATCGTTGCCCACATCTTCGGCTTCTTCCACCCAAAGATCCGTCCCCGGAGGTACCTGTCCATCTGAACCAATAATTTATCGTGTG
This sequence comes from Avena longiglumis, assembly GCA_030063025.1. Taxonomy (NCBI): domain Eukaryota; kingdom Viridiplantae; phylum Streptophyta; class Magnoliopsida; order Poales; family Poaceae; genus Avena; species Avena longiglumis. The sequence continues at coordinate 334,334,575 of CP125978.1, forward strand.
AGACCCTAAGGGTACTCAGCAAGACTTAATGCCTCTAAAGGGGACACAACCTGGGGTGACGCAATTGCAGCGAAAGGTAAACCCTAGCAGTTCTACAGATAAACGCTAACCATCCGCCTAACCAATGATAGACGGATGTCCGTGAATTAAGTACAACAGTTATAATGGTAATCTCATCCGATCCATCCTCCTCCCTGCTTACCAACAAGGAAGCGGACGAACAACCCCCCCCTTCCGTTGGCAATTTTATTAACCATTCCATGAGTGTTGCACTATTTACTAGTCGAATTACTTAGTCAGGTTAAGGCGGTACTTTAGTTAAGCTTGTCTATGATCGAGAAACTGTGCTCCAAGTCGTCCATATCCGCGGACACGGCTTTCAGAAAGTTTTACCCGGCCGGGGTGCACCAATAGCAACACACGCTCGATCAACCTCGGAAAAACCAAATCAAAACCCAACGAGGCTTTCACGACTGAACAATCACCGGATTCAGAAATATTTCAGGGGCCACCCTTGAGTCTACCCAACGGCAAGCAAGCTCGAGACGGACTCAAGGTTTGGGTGGACGGTCAGGAACGACTGGGAACCCAAACTGGGCTTGTCGACCGCGGAATCGTGTCCCGATCCTAACAAGACAGGTGCTCCTCGCACAAATTAAATACGTAAAGTAGCATGGCATAAGTACATGATAGTAAATAAAACCTCAAACTAGTTTGTGGCCCCAAGAAATAAGACGGAATCAAGCTCGCCTGTGGGGTCCCATATACCTCCCGGATGTGGATAGCGCGATAAATCAAGGAACAGGAATCAAGTACTCGGGGTCTTACGGGACACAAGTGAGCAGGAAAAACCAAATAGCAGATGTTGCTCACCGGTGCCACTTTCTTTAGTTATCCCAGAACTAATCAGGTTAAGTTGTTTAGGTACCTCATTATCCAACAGACGCTCACATACCCTACACATGCTGTTCTACGACTCGCATGGCTCAATCAACTCCTATAGTAATGGCTCATGGGATGGAGGAACAAGCTTGGTGGGGTTTAAAAGTAAAGGCTATGCATACTTGGGATTCATTTTAATGCAATCGCGACTCAATGATGCAAGAATAAGATAGAGGCAATAGGTACTGTATGTATGCAAGCATGTGGAAGTGCTTGCCTGTCAACTCAGTTGTAGCAAGTGACGGATCTGGGTAGTGCTCCTGGTTCTCTTGATATAACCCCTGCTCAGTGTCTATCCGAGAAAAACCAAACAAACAAGGCCAACATGAATATAGAGCACAAGCATATGAATAAGATGCGTCAAGCAAACAATCATGCCATGATGAATGATGCACAATTTACATGGCAAGTAAGGTAGCATGGCATGGTGAGGTGTGGAAGACAAGTAATAACATTTTTAATGGGGTTTTGGAATCACATTTGTTGCCATAACAGTTGTTGTTCACTATATATTTATATGATGCATGCTGCAATTGAAGTTATGGATAGCATAAACAGAAAGGTCTCGTCGAGCTGATCATTTTAGACACATCATTTGCTAAATTTGGATTTAGGAAACAAAAGTTATGAATTATTTAAATTCTAGTGGCAATTAGTGTAATTTAAATAAACTTGGAATTTTATTTGTGCAAAAGGCAAAATGGATGGCATATTTGGAATCCTCTCATTTTTCTGATATCCAAACATATATTATTTGTCAAGTTTGGTTTTATATTTTGAAAATTATTTGAAACAGATTTCATTTTGAATTTGAATTAATTTGAAAAGATTTAAAATAAAAACAGATAAGCAGTGACCTTTTTTACAAATTTAGCGTACCTACAGCCACTTACAGGTGGGGCCAGGGACTTGCGGCCCACACGACAGTGTCTAGGAGACCAGGGGGACTGCGGGTTGATATACGAAGACTCCAGGAGCCTTTTTGCAAAACGACCATGACACAGACACAAGGGCCGGCCGACCGCGGGTTGGCCAAAAGGTTTGCAGGGGTTATTCGCAGCGACGGCGTATCAGTACTTCTTCTGCACCGACGGAACAGAGTAGCACCGCGCGAGCGGGAAGTGGGGTCGAACGCGATCGCGAGGCGCTTGACGCTGGAGCTGCGGCGGTGCGTGGTTGTTGACAGGGAAAGCGCAGGGGGCTAGGTAGGGTTTACGCGAGCGGCAGAGCAGACGTCGACGACGTTTCCACCGTGCACCGAGGGTGCTCGTCGCCGTGCCACGCTCAACCAGGAAGCGATCAAGGGGGGGACGGTGTCTAGGAGGACCAGGGACTCACCGCGGGGCCGATGACGTGCTTGGTTCGGGCAGGGGCGCGTTTGATCGGTCGCGAGGCAGACGCTCTGTAGCTAGGGTTTTTCGGTGGCGTTCCGGCGTGCAGCGGCGGGGCAGACCTTCTCCTCCTCGCGGGCGCGGTCCAGGGGCGTCGCAGAGGCTCCACGGGGCTTCCTCGACACCGCAGCACCACGCCACCGGCTAGATCGACAGGGGGCAAGGTAGACGGGCGGTGTGGCAAGGTGAGGACGAGAACGAGGGCTAGGGGAGGAAGGGAGAAGGGGGCGCAGCCCTGGCAGATCTGGGGGGCAGGAGGGTGCTGGAGGGGTAGATAAGGACGGCCAGGAGGCTTGCGTGTGGGAGGGGAAGCTCTGGCCAGGGTGCCACCTTTTTGGCTCACGTGCTCGGCACGATCAGGCCAGGGCAAGGCAGGGCAGGCGTGGTCACTAGAGGGTGCTGGCAGGTGGGGTTGGCGAGGCCAGGGAGGCAGACAGGTGGGTCTGGGGGCGTGGGCAGGTGAGGCTAGAGGGAGAGGAAAAGAGGGGAGGGGAGAGGGGCCGGCTCGGGCTAGGGCTAGGGTGAGGGGGTGCCTTGTCGTGTGGGGTGGTAGGGTAGCTGGTAGGGTGCTGGGGTGGGGCCTGCATGGAAGAGAGAGGGGAGAGATGGAGTAGGACATGGTGACCAAGCTATAAGCTAGAAAGGGAAAGGGGTACTTAGGGTTTTTGCTAAGGGGAGATGTAGAGTAGGGAAAAGGGTGGCTTAGGGTTTAGGTGTAAGAGAGGGTTAGGGTAGATGGATAGGGGTAGATAGATGGAGGTGGGGTCAACTTGATCATGCCTCACAAGACAAGCTCACAAGATCAAGACAAGGAGAAAAAGAGAGAAAAGAGAGAGAGATGATTAAGATGATGATGGGGTTCTTCTTTAGTTCATGCATGATCCAAACAATGATCAAGCAAGATCCAAGGAAAAGGGGTGGTTTGGTAGGTGCATGCCTCATGAGCACATGTATGTGCATGGGGCATGAGGGTAGGGGTTAAGCTAAAGGGGGAGATAGATAGATGATATGGAGAAGCAAAACCACAAGCCAACACATGATTTAAACCAAGGGGAGGTGTCCCATGCAAACAAAGCTAAAACATTCCCAAAGCCAAAAGAAAGGTGGCACTTGCATGGCCCATGCAAGATAATTAAGGCCACATTTATCCTTGTGAAAACAATAATATTAATATGGCATTATTCATCTGCATTCCCAAAAGGTGGGCATAGGCCAAGCAAAATATGATGGGTGTAATCCAAACAACCCATCATGAGCTAGAGATAAATCAACAAAATGCCAAGCTCAGATTAGTTGGATGGTGGAAAAACAAGGTGGTGATAGAAAAAGGTGGTGGAGTCAATAAGAGAGATGCCCTCAACTCAACTTGGGCATTTAACAATATATTAAGAACCAAATACAATATCAAGAGGCAACTACAATTAATCATGCACATGAGATAAGAACCAAACAAGAAAGGGTTTTGTATGATGCTCAAATGCAAGGTGACATGATGACATGAGCATGATATGATGATGATGCAACAATTATATGTTGGAAGTGGCCCTTTTTATTATTATAACATGTAGCATTACAGGGGTTAGACAACTGGGATGCTACAACTCTCCCCCACTAAACAGGAATCTCGCCCCGAGATTCTAGAAAGAAGAAGAAGATACAAAGAGAGAAGGATGGTTGGCACGGAGTTCATCTTCACGCTCCCATGTGGCTTCATCAACAGAATGGTGTGACCACTGCACCTTGCAAAACCTGATGGACTTGTTGCGAGTCCTTCGCTCATGGTCTCAAGGATTTTGGTGGGGTGTTCTTGATAAGACAGATCTTCTTTGAGGTCGATTAGCTCATGGTCCACGGTCCGCCGGATCTTTGAAGCACTTCTTGAGTGAGAGATGTGGAAAACATCATGGACTTTGAGTTTTTCCTAAGCTCAAGTGCATAAGCAACTTCTCCTCTTCTACCACGTATCTTGAAAGGACCGATGTATCTAGGAGCCAACTTTCCTTTGATATCGAAGCGGTGTGTTCCTCTCATGGGAGTGACACGAAGGTAGACGAGATCACCAGGGGCATATACCATATCCGTGTGCTTCCTGTCATAGTTGCTCTTCTGACGACTTTGAGCAATCTTCAGGTTCTCCAGAATGATATGCACCTTCTCCTCTGCTTGGGTTACAGTGTCGTACAAACCAGATTCTTTCTCCTGCACCTGACCAACCAATTGGAGTTCTGCACTTGCGACCATAGAGAGCCTCGAATGGTGCCATCTTCAGACTCTTCTGGAAGCTGTTGTTGTAGGAGAATTCAGCATATGGAAGACACTCCTCCCACTTCATGCCAAAAGAGATGACGCAAGCTCTAAGCATGTCCTCCAGAATCTGATTGATTCTCTCCACTTGTCCTTGAGACTGAGGGTGGTAAGCAGTGCTGAAGTTCAACTTTGTTCCCAAAGCTTTTTGGAAACTCTCCCAGAACTTGGAGGTGAAGATGCTCCCACGGTCTGAACTGATTTCCAGTGGAACCCCATACAGAGAGACAATCCTGTTGATATAGAGCTCAACTGAATTCCGTAAATTGTTTCTTTGATCGGGAAGAAATGAGCCACTTTAGAAAGCTCATGATGACAACAAAAATTGCATTGTTGCCCTTCGCGACCTTGGAAAGCCGTGATGAAGTCCATCTCTACTTTCTCCCATTTCCATTCCGGAGGTTTCAATGGCTGTAGAAGACCAAATGGTTTCGATGGACAGCCTTGACTCTGCATGCACATCACATTCTCGAGACATACTTGGCACAATACCGTTTCAACCCGTGCCACCAAGATTGTGTTTTCAGGTCCATGTACATCTTTGTGCTGCCAGATGGATAGAAAGAACCGAATCATGTGCCTCCTTGAGAACTTGGTCTCTCGACCCGTAGTTTGGAACAAACATCCGTGTTCAAAGAAGAGCGTGCCTTGATCATCAACATGGAAGGACTCGTGCCGGAAGGTCAAGCTTAGCGATGAGCTTTTGGTGTGCGGATCACCAAGTCGACGACGAGAGCGAATCTGTTCTTCCAAGAGAGGAGTAGCAAGGTTCAGAGATGCCCTTGTTCCACAATTTCTGTGTTCACCGACGGAATTCCTCGCACAAGAGAGGTCCGCTCTTCCACCATGAGGTTGTTGACATAAGCTTTTCGCTAAGCGCATCCGCCATGACATTTGCTTTGCTCGAGTGTAGTTGATGGTCACATCAAAGTCATTGATTGCTTCAATCCATCTCCTCTGCCAAGGTTGAGATCCGTGAGTGAAGATATACTTCAAACTCTTGTGGTCCGAGAAGATCTCACAACGTTACCAAGCAAGTAGTGCCTCCATAGCTTCAAAGCAAAGACAATCTGCTAGCTCGAGGTCATGTGTGGGATAGTTGATTTCATGCGTCTTCAAGCGACGAGAGGCATAAGCAACCACCTGTTTCTCTTGCATAAGGACCGCACCCAATCCTTGCAAAGAGGCGCCAGAATATCTGGAAAGGCTTAGATGTATCCGGAGGAACCAAGACTGGTGTGGAAGTGAGCTTCTCTTTTAGTGTCTCAAAACTTTCTTGACAAGCAGGAGTCCACAGGTACTTCTTGCCTTTCTTGAGGAGATCGGTAAGAGGCTTTGCTATCTTCGAGAAGTTCTGCACAAAGCGACGGCAATAGCTAGCCAAGCCGAGAAAACTCCGCACTTCCTTGACATTAGCAGGAGGAAGCCATTCAACTATTGTCTTCACGGTTTCCGGGTTGACTGCAATGCCCTTGGCAGAGATAACATGACCCAAGTATGTTACTTCAGGCAGCCAAAACTCACACTTAGAGAACTTTGCATACAAGCGGTTCTCACGAAGCTTGTTCAGGACACACCGCAGGTGTTCCTCATGCTCCTCCTTAGACTTGGAATAGACCAGAATGTCATCCAGATATACCACAACAAACTTGTCCAGGTACTCCATGAAAACGGAGTTCATCAGCCTCGAGAAGGTAGCCGGTGCGTTGGTGAGACCGAAAGACATGACCGTGTACTCATACAGGCCATAGCGGGTGGTGAAAGCTGTTTTGGGCACATCTTCTTTGCGAATTTTGATTTGGTGATAACCACTTCTCAAGTCCAGCTTAGAGAACACCACAGCTCCTGCTAGCTGATCAAATAGATCATTTATCCGAGGGAGAGGATATTTGTTCTTGATGGTTTTAGCATTTAGAGCCCGGTAGTCAACACATAGCCTATCGGTTCTGTCACGCTTCTTCACAAAGATTGTTGGGCTACCCCAAGAAGAAGTGCTGTGTTGAATGAAACCCAACTTCTCTTGTTCATCAAGTTGTCGTTTGAGTTCGCCAACTCGGAAGGACCCATTTTATATGGCCTCTTGGAGATAGGAGCCGTTCGAGTTCAAGCTCAATCACGAATTCAACCTCGCGATCCGGAGGCATACCGCAACTCTTCAGAAAGACATCCGGGAACTCACGGACCACTGGTACCCTCGAATAGCTTCCATAGCATCATCATTCAGAGCAGCCAAGGAATAGAGCCGACAGGGAGTCGACTTGGAGAAAAGACTAGATGGCCTTCAGGATCTTCAGAGACACCGGCGTTCAAAGACAATCAATCACACTGCATTTGTCAACCAATCCATGCCCAAGATGACATCAATGTCAGAGTTGCCCAGAACAATCAAAGAAGCCAAGAATGAAGAGCCACCAATCTCAACTTGGTTGCCATGGCTGATATGAACAGCCCTCATGTTTGCTCCAGGAGAAAGAACCATTAACCGCTTAGAGAGAGGAACCATGACTAACTCATTCTGTTCCGCAAACTTGTGTGACACAAAAGAATGCGATGCACCAGAATCAAAGAGAACTCGTGCAGGGACTGAGTTAACGGAAAGCATACCCATCACAACTCCAGGTGCGAGCTCAGCTTGAGAGGCGTTGACGCAGTTGGCACGAACAACCGCAGACCCGGGCTTGGTGTTGATGTTGAGAGCCCGAGGCGGTGCACGAACCAAGGAGAGCTTGTTGCGATCTTGGCGGGGTGGAGGGAGAGCTTTGTTCTTCATTGGACAGTTCAAATGAGATGTCCAGATCTCCACACGTGAAGCGTGCACTAGGCGGACGTGGAGCGAGTAGCTGTGACTCCGCCAGCGCTCAGGGTAGTGGTGGTTGTAGCCCACGGAGCCGCAGTGGTGAAGTTTGGTGGCCTTGACGTGAAACTCGCAGGTCTTGGTGGAGCCGGAGCGGTGGGGTGTTAGGAACCCAGACACGCCGCTTAGAAGGAGCTGCCATAACTGCAGAGCTTGATGCATCCCTGTTATGTTTCTTGGACTCCTCGAACATCTGCCTACTTGCCTCCTCTTGCAGTGCTGTGTGCTGCAGTTCCAGGAAGGTTGCCGGTCTTGCATGCGTGATTGCATACTTGATCGACGCATTGAGCCCTTGCCTGAACCTTTTCTGCTTTTTCTTGTCATCAGATACCTCATCACCACCATAGCGAGACAGGTTCATGAAGTTCCTGATGTAGGTGTTGACGTTATCATTTCCCTGCTTCAGGTTGAGGAAAGCCTCCTTCATCCTTTCCATCACAATCTCGAGAGAACTGCTCCTTGAAAGCTGCAGTGAACCTCTCCCAAGTTGGCTGGAACCCGGTGCAGCTTGCCTTCAAGTAGTTTTCCCACCAAAGAGCCGCATCTCCTTGAGAAGGTGAGTAGCACACTTGACCCACTCCTGCTCGGAACATCGGCAGCCTCGAGCAACCTTGAGATCTCGCAGCCAATCATCCGGCCCAGAGGTCGGTCGACACATCGAATCGACGAGGTTGAACTTGAGGAATCTCTTGATGTCTCCACGCTTGGGAGGTGGAGGAAGTGGAGCAAACTCATTCCTTCTGACGCTCTCCTCAAAGCGCTGCTGGTTCTCTTGCATGGCTGCCAAAGCATTTGCAATGTTCGACAGCGCTGAGCCCAGTTCCGGAGGTATGTCCTCCTCAGTACGGCGTGGGGGAGCCATCCTGTCATTGATATAAAACTCAAGTCAGTACTATAATGGAGAATGATAATAATTCAAAATAGTACCAAGATGGAATTAACCAAGATTAAAGGATACAATTTACTGAGATGATATTAAAATATCAACAAAGTTCATAGCACCTAAAAGATATTAAGCATATATTACACGATCGAAAAGGAGTGTGGTACACAAATATATCAAAGAAAAATTTTCCACAAATTTCGGCATTAAAATACCAATAGATGCGCAAAATTACTTAACGAATCAAGATTAGTGACTCTACCGATTCAATATACAAAAGCGAATGATATAAGTAGTGGTATGGTCGCGACTCCATCCCGCACTCAAATCATTACTCCGCACATGAACAAGTGGAACACATATCCTAACCCCTTCTTTTCACGACGAAACCTAAAGATTGGTAACTACGGAAACGAACACCCCAAACAAGATAGCGTCGGATACAAGGAGGAAGATAGATTGCGTCGGTTTGCAAAAGCCTGTCGGTATGGAATGTACCAACAGTTGATAACCAAAGGCAGATAAGATAACAACTTGGATGCAACAGACAAGAGATTACACACACACACACACACAACCTATGGTACTACGGAAACCCGAACACGTGAATCCTAGTTTGAACTTTGAGAAGAGGATTGAAAACGTTGCACTTCCTTACCGTAAAAGGGTGGGTGGGAGGGTAAGAAGAAAATGGAAGCAGTCCTACTCTCGCTTTTGTTTTTCCCTAATATACATAACTACCAAAATATTTGCTAGATCGACAACGACCGCTTGGCTGAAACCTCAAGGTCGGGATGACTCGATACCAATTGTAACTACCTCGGTGAACTACGCCCTAGATACAAGCCTGGATGAGTGGTAGTGGTTGAAATAGTACGGTGGGGCCCCAAAAGCCACTCACCGGTAGTCCTTTCAGACGTCCCAACCACTACCCTCTCAACGGGACTGCAGACGGCGGCGAGTCGGCGAAGGGATCAACTACGTACACAAGTGGGTATGTACGCAAGCCACCATACAAGAGTACATCAGAGCCATACCATCTAGAAAGAAAGGAAATATAGCAACGCCATACGGCAAGATTCAAATGACCTAGATAAATCTATATTTTAGGATACTTCCTCATACAACACACATCAGAGTATCATGCGGAAGGCAAGTAATCCGAGTACGGATAATAAGCAAATTGACATAAGATGCCATAGAAATAAGCACATCCCAACTACAGGTCTCACGGATCCCCGTTCCCGGAATCTCTACACCGAACGATCGTTGCCCACATCTTCGGCTTCTTCCACCCAGTATCCGTCCTGCGGAGGTACCTGTCCATCTGAACCAATAATTTATCGTGTGAGACCCTAAGGGTACTCAGCAAGACTTAATGCCTCTAAAGGGGACACAACCTGGGGTGACGCAATTGCAGCGAAAGGTAAACCCTAGCAGTTCTACAGATAAACGCTAACCATCCGCCTAACCAATGATAGACGGATGTCCGTGAATTAAGTACAACAGTTATAATGGTAATCTCATCCGATCCATCCTCCTCCCTGCTTACCAACAAGGAAGCGGACGAACAACCCCCTCCCTGGCAATTTTATTAACCATTCCATGAGTGTTGCACTATTTACTAGTCGAATTACTTAGTCAGGTTAAGGCGGTACTTTAGTTAAGCTTGTCTATGATCGAGAACCTGTGCTCCAAGTCGTCCATATCCGCGGACACGCTTTGAAAGTTTTACCCGGCCGGGGTGCACCAATAGCAACACACGCTCGATCAACCTCGGAAAAACCAAATCAAAACCCAACGAGGCTTTCACGACTGAACAATCGCCGGATTCAGAAATATTTCAGGGGCCACCCTTGAGTCTACCCAACGGCAAGCAAGCTCGAGACGGACTCAAGGTTTGGGTGGACGGTGAACGATCGGGAACCCAAACTGGCTTGTCGACACCATGAATCGTGTCCCGATCCTAAACAGTACAGTGTGCTCCTCGCACAAATTAAATACAGAAAGTAGCATGGCATAAGTACAGGATAGTAAATAAAACCTCAAACTAGTTTGTGGCCCCAAGAAATAGACGGAATCAAGCTCGCCGTGGGGTCCCATATACCTCCGGATGTGGATAGCGCGATAAATCAAGGAACAGGAATCAAGTACTCGGGGTCTTACGGACACAAGTGAGCAGGAAAACCAAATAGCAGATGTTGCTCACCGTGCCACTTTCTTTAGTTATCCCAGAACTAATCAAAGTTAAGTTGTTTAGGTACCTCATTATCCAACAGACTCACATACCCTACACATGTCGTTTCACGACTCGCATGGCTCAATCAACTCCTATAGTAATGGCTCATGGGATGGAGGAACAAGCTTGGTGGGGTTTAAAAGTAAAGGCTATGCATACTTGGGATTCATTTTAATGCAATCGCGACTCAATGATGCAAGAATAAGATAGAGGCAATAGGTATCAGATGTATGCAAGCATGTGGAAGTGCTTGCTGTCAACTCTTGTAGCAAGTGACGGATCTGGTAGTGCTCCTGGTTCTCTTGATATAACCCCGCCAAAGGTCTATCCGAGAAAAACCAAACAAACAAGGCCAACATGAATATAGAGCACAAGCATATGAATAAGATGCGTCAAGCAAACAATCATGCCATGATGAATGATGCACAATTTACATGGCAAGTAAGGTAGCATGGCATGGTGAGGTGTGGAAGATAAGTAATAACATTTTTAATGGGGTTTTGGAATCACATTTGTTGCCATAACAGTTGTTGTTCACTATATATTTATATGATGCATGCTGCAATTGAAGTTATGGATAGCATAAACAGAAAGGTCTCGTCGAGCTGATCATTTTAGACACATCATTTGCTAAATTTGGATTTAGGAAACAAAAGTTATGAATTATTTAAATTCTAGTGGCAATTAGTGTAATTTAAATAAACTTGGAATTTTATTTGTGCAAAAGGCAAAATGGATGGCATATTTGGAATCCTCTCATTTTTCTGATATCCAAACATATATTATTTGTCAAGTTTGGTTTTATATTTTGAAAATTATTTGAAAGATTTCATTTTGAATTTGAATTAATTTGAAAAGATTTAAAATAAAAAGCAGATAAGCAGACCTTTTGTACCAAATTACCTACATCCACTTACAGTGGGGCCGTGGACTTGCGGCCCACACGATGTGTCTGGGAGACCAGGGGACTGGGTTGATATCTGAAGACTCTGGAGCCTTTTGCAAAACGACCATGACATGACAAAAGGGCCTTACCGACCATGGGTTGGCCAAAAAGGTTTGCAGGGGGTTATTCGCAAAGCAGCACGGCGGTACTGTACTTCTTCTCTGCACCTGACGGAACAGAGCACTGCGCCGCGCATGTAGCGGGGGGTCGAACGCGATCGCGAGGGCGCTGGCGCGGACGCGGAGCGGCGCAGTGCGTGGTTGTTGACAGGAAAGCGAGGGGCTAGGTAGGGTTTACGCGAGCGAGAGCAGACGCCGTCGACGCGTTTACACCGTGCACCGAGGGTGCTCGTCGCCGCCACGCCAACCGTGAAGCGATCAAGGGACGGTGTCTAGGAGGACCGAGGACTCACCGCGGGGCCGGCGACGGCTTGGTTCGGCAGGGCGCTTTGATCGGCCAGGCGACGCCTCTGTAGCTAGGGTTTTTCGTGGCGTTCGGCGTGCAGTGGGCGACCTTCGCGGGCGCGGTCCAGGGCGCCGCAGGCTCCACGGGCTTCCTCGACACCGCAGCACCACGCCACCGGCTAGATCGACAGGGGCAAGGTAGACGGGCGGTGTGGCAAGGTGAGGACGAGAACGAGGGCTAGGGGAGGAAGGGAGAAGGGGGCGCAGCCCTGGCAGATCTGGGGGGCAGGAGGGTGCTGGAGGAGTAGATAAGGACGGCCATGAGGCTTGCGTGTGGGAGGGGAAGCTCTGGCCAGGGTGCCACCTTTTTGGCTCACGTGCTCGGCACGATCAGGCCAGGGCAAGGCAGGGCAGGCGTGGTCACTAGAGGGTGCTGGCAGGTGGGGTTGGCGAGGCCAGGGAGGCAGACAGGTGGGTCTGGGGGCGTGGGCAGGTGAGGCTAGAGGGAGAGGAAAAGAGGGGAGGGGAGAGGGGCCGGCTCGGGCTAGGGCTAGGGTAAGGGGGTGCCTTGTCGTGTGGGGTGGTAGGGTAGCTGGTAGGGTGCTGGGGTGGGGCCTGCATGGAAGAGAGAGGGGAGAGATGGAGTAGGACATGGTGACCAAGCTATAACCTAGAAAGGGGTACTTAGGGTTTTTGCTAAGGGGAGATGTAGAGTAGGGAAAAGGGTGGCTTAGGGTTTAGGTGTAAGAGAGGGTTAGGGTAGATGGATAGGGGTAGATAGATGGAGGTGGGGACAACTTGATCATGCCTCACAAGACAAGCTCACAAGATCAAGACAAGGAGAAAAAGAGAGAAAAGAGAGAGAGATGATTAAGATGATGATGGGGTTCTTCTTTAGTTCATGCATGATCCAAACAATGATCAAGCAAGATCCAAGGAAAAGGGGTGGTTTGGTAGGTGCATGCCTCATGAGCACATGTATGTGCATGGGGCATGAGGGTAGGGGTTAAGCTAAAGGGGGAGATAGATAGATGATATGGAGAAGCAAAACCACAAGCCAACACATGATTTAAACCAAGGGGAGGTGTCCCATGCAAACAAAGCTAAAACATTCCCAAAGCCAAAAGAAAGGTGGCACTTGCATGGCCCATGCAAGATAATTAAGGCCACATTTATCCTTGTGAAAACAATAATATTAATATGGCATTATTCATTTGCATTCCCAAAAGGTGGGCATAGGCCAAGCAAAAGATGATGGGTGTAATCCAAACAACCCATCATGAGCTGGAGATAAATCAACAAAATGCCAAGCTCAGATTAGTTGGATGGTGGAAAAACAAGGTGGTGATAGAAAAAGGTGGTGGAGTCAATAAGAGAGATGCCCTCAACTCAACTTGGGCATTTAACAATATATTAAGAACCAAATACGATATCAAGAGGCAACTACAATTAATCATGCACATGAGATAAGAACCAAACAAGAAAGGGTTTTGTATGATGCTCAAATGCAAGGTGACATGATGACATGAGCATGATATGATGATGATGCAACAATTATATGTTGGAAGTGGCCCTTTTTATTATTATAACATGTAGCATTACAGGGGTTAGACAACTGGGATGCTACACTACCGGAGGGGTGTGCCTCCCGAGTCTGCCTCCACCTCTTTTCAGACAAGACCTTCCTTATGCATTGAAACTTCGTAATATATAACCCCCCGGATCCCACGAGGTTCGTGCATCGTGTTCTCATCGTGTTTTCGTTTCAATTTGTTTCTGTTAGGAAATCTTCTTAAGTTTTGAGCACCATGGTCTCCGCCAACGACAAAGGCAAGAAGCCCGAGGAAGATGATCCTCAATATCCCAAGGAGGAGGAGATTTTGGTAGGGGATGAAGAATACATGGAGGAGGAAAAGCATCCGGATACCCGCGCTACCGTCACAAGCATTGGAGTGGTGGCAAAACCTATCAAGCTTAAGAGGACAACACAGATGTCTGCAGGAGGGAAACCTCCACGTCTTATCTACAATCCATGGTCATCTCCTCCACGTACCAAGAGACCCTTCCATACTCTTATACATGAGCACCAATACCAACATGTGCCCAAGGGAATTTTCCCTTGATGTGGGATATTCCTCGTTCTAACCATGCAGGGGAGGAGCATACTAAGAAGGAAGAGTGGGGAAAGAATAGCAAGGACTGGAATTCTCGGCCCGACATGATCATGAACCGCATTGAGCAGAATTTAGAGTTGATTCGTACTCTAACATTTGATATTGTGGATTTGAAGAAACTTATTGAAGATCTTATCAAGAGAACACCACGACCACCAAAGGAGTAATTCGTCATCAGGTTTGGCATCCCCCCTTGGCTTGTTCCAAGCTCGGGGGAGTGCCGCGGTATCGCCATCATTATATTTTATCTTTTACCTTTTTAGATTTATATCTTTGGTAGAGAGGTTATCTTATAGGTTGGTTTGCATGTGGAAGTATCTCTCCTTTAGTTGATTATCTATGTATCCCTTGGTGTGAGTGCCTTTATGGAATATTAATGAGAAGTTTCATCTTTTACTTTTTGCACTTCTTATTTTAGTTTGCAATCTCTATTATATGATGGATCTTGTTGATCAGTATTGGCATCACTTTGGGATCATCAAGTGGATCTAAATTGGTTTTGGCAAACCGAGTTCTGGTCAGTAGCAACACTTTTTGAGGTTTGAAATAAAATAGAAAAAGCTTACACGTATTTTGTATATTTACTTTCTTTATTGTTGGCTCATAAGCTTAGTATTCTTTATTTAAGATCTTTTGTGTCTTCAAGGAAGATTGCATGTTTGGATTTATCACTTGTAGGTTTGCTTGCTTCTTTCAACTCTTTTTCTTGCTACCCAGCCTTGCTAGCCAAAAACTTGTTTTGAGAAGGCATACTTCTCGTGCCTTCAATCCCTTTGAACCAAAACATGTGCCATTTGTGTCCACTATATCTACCAATTAGCAATATTTCTATTCCAAGCAAATTCTCAAGCTTCATCTATCTTTCGAATTAAAAAATATTTTGTTATGTGAAAACTAGTTAGTAAAGCTCTCACGAACTTGATGGCACACCTTATTTTTCTTGCCCCTAATAGACTTGAACCATTGTGTCATCGAAGTTGCATATGCTTGTCATAGGGAACGCTTTCAACATTGCACATGTACGTATTACACATTTGATATCATGCTCTTTTGTTTGCGGATGTCGACGGTGTGAAATAAATAGGGAACTTGTAAGTCCATGGAGTGATGTATGTGTGTTAGAGAAACGCCTGGGCCGCTTCACAAGCATTCCTTTAGACCACCATGGACGCGTTCCATCCTATCAACCCTACCACCAACTGTCCATCGGGCTAAGTTCTTACAACCTAGTTGGTCAAGGCAGAGCCCATATGCCACGTGGTTGCACTAGAAGCTTCTCAACACTAAACATATCAAATCTCTTTGTTCTTGGGTGGACATCCACAAGTCTGATACACAAGTTAAACCATAGACATGGTCCTTGTGTAACCACTCAACACAAACCAATCTTCCCATTCCACCCAGGTGATTCATTCACATGTTGTTTTATTAAACAAAAAACATAGTCATAGATTTTGCATAATATCATAGCATGAATATTCCACCCTTGTATTATACTAGCTAGGCTAAGCATACTAGCATAACAAGATTCTTAACTTAGGGAAAAACTACTAAGACAATATCTATAGGATTTACCATAGCATAACATATACTTAGAAAAATCCCCATGCAAATCCTACTCAAAATATCACTAATGCATAGATAAAATAGTAGGAAAAAAATATGAAGAACCACTTACCTTGGTAGTTGGGGGAATAGGCACAATCCTCACAATCACACTCTCCACAATCCACAAAATCTACACATAAAATCATACCACAAAATTTACATTCAATATATAAACAAAAATATATATGAATGCATGCAAATGCAATGGAATGATTTTTCACACTTTCCAAAACAAACTAAACATTACTGAATAGAAATCATACTTTCTAAAGTCTAAATAAACCAAAATTTACTTTAAAACAATTTTCTAAATAATTTTTATAGCCAAAATAGGCCTACAAGTGCTTCTGCATAAAATCCTAATTTTACAGAATCAAATGGCCAAACCAAGGCGATAGTTACAAAGATCTTAATTTTCTGAATCCATTGATATAAAATTTGTAATTTTTGGACAAACAGATCAAAAGTTATTGAATTTACAAGTTTGAATAACTAATAGATCAAAATTCAGATTTTAAAACAAAAACAGGGACACACGGCGCGTTCTGATTGACGCGTACCGGTTTGTGCTGGATCACGATTACACACCGTTAGATATAAAGTGAATCCTACGGCTCAGATCTAAACTTAACCCTTCGTTCTAATTCTAATCCTGACCGCTAGATCTAGATCCAAAGGGCCAGATCCGCTTGACAAAAAAACAACAGCGGCAATAGCGCTGGCGGCGGCGACGCTACTGACGGTGACGTGCCGATGATGCTAGGGGGTTAGGGGAGGTGCGCTGATGCTTACCAAGGTCGTGAGGATGCGGGGAAGCTCAACGAGTGTACTTGGCTTGGACAGGGGCGAACGAACACGGCCGGAAAACCTCGTCGGAGTTCGTCCTGGCGTCGGGTGCTCACTATAGGAGACGAAGACGACGACCTAGGGTGAGATAAGGAAAACGGTGGGCATTAGAATGTGCACAAGGTCACGGTGAACATGATAGCGTGAAGCAGAGTTCAAGGGGCGCTCGGGTTTTACCGTGATTGCTCGCCGGAGTCGAACGTCGCCTTGGGTGCTTGCAGAGGTTGACGGGGACGATGACCTGGTGCGAATTGGGGAAAACTAGAGGCATGAGTAGTTGCGCAAGAGCAAGAGGATCATGATCATGTGAATCAGAGGCAGAGGGGCATGCTGTTCTTACCGGAATAGTTCGTCGGAGTCGCTCAGTACTACAGCGGTGCAAGCTGAAATGGGAGGAGCCTGGCGGCGCTTTATGCTGGCTAGGTGAGGGGAAATGGTCGCGAGGGGGTTGGGATTAAGTTGCCAAAGAAGGGGTGAGAATCATGCATGCATTCAACGACAATTAACGAATTGATTCGCAGCAGTGACTGCGGGGAAGAAACGGCGGAGGAGCTGGTCGCTGGCGTGGTGTCTGGGGACGACGAAGTCGACGTGGCAATGGGGCCACGGGTCAGTGAGGGTGAGGGTGTGCACGCGGGTGAGAATCAGAGAGGAGAGGGGAAAATCCCGGGTGGGCTCGTGGGCTGCTTTTGGGCCTGGGCCAGAAGGGTTGCGCCTGTTATTTTTTTCTCCTTTTGCTTTTTTATTTTTTCTGATTTGATTTTCCCAATGATATTTGAATGGCTTATTCAAATCAAAATGAATTCAATTTTTTACCATAAATTTGAGAGGTGACCCTAGTGCTAGAATGTGTGTCAAACACATCTATTCACTCCAAAACAATTTGGGTCTTGAGAATAAAAATAAAACCATGCCCCATACATATATAATAAGAAGGGTTTAAATATGGTTTCATTTAGGGTTTTGTTTTTTAAATTTCTTATGCAAAGTAATAATTCCATGATGACATGAATGCAATAACATGGTTTTGATTTTGATGAAATTTTGGATGTTACAAAAAGACAAGAAGTTGAGCTTGGAAACTCCTATTTGGATGCAACCAATTTTGTTGGAAAGATAACACCAAGTAGAATCCAACAAAAAGTGAAATATTGGATACTAACACGGAAGAAAATATCATGAATATATATATATATGTGAGATATCGCCCAAGGTGTGGATCCGGAAACTCGCAAGATCAAAAACCGCAATAAGATATGCATGGGAAATCCTTAGATGAAGAACTAGAGCTTGTTATGATGATAACCACAATCTCTAGATCTTCTCATGGACAAGAACCAACTAACAACAAGAAATATGATGCTATGAATGCAAAGATTTGATCTCTCTCTGAATGATGGAAACGAGACACCCGCTTGAGAGACCCTCTTGATAGAACGACTGTCTATCCTAAACCCGGTCTCCCAACTAACAACACGAGACCGGAAAAATAGAAGCCCTATCAAGATCATACCTTTGCCTTGAGCATTCCACTTAAACTTGATGTATACTGTCTTG
Source organism: Avena longiglumis (assembly GCA_030063025.1). NCBI lineage: Eukaryota > Viridiplantae > Streptophyta > Magnoliopsida > Poales > Poaceae > Avena > Avena longiglumis. The sequence goes on from CP125978.1 coordinate 334,352,723, forward strand.
TTCTTCTCAAGTGGGAACACCTTTGTTGTCTGCTCTTGCTCGATGAAGCCTTGCAAATTGATCCCCCATAATCCATGGGGAAACCTCTTCTTTGAGCTTGTCTTCATCACTCCATGATCACGAGGATGACAAGCTTCAAGCATGAGATCTTATAGACATGGTGCATCTTGATCTTGCCCTTCTTCATCCATTCTTGAGGTTGATCCATCTTGATGCAACTCTTTGCACTTGTCTTGATCAACCTTCAAGCTCCTTCTTTCTTCATGATTCCAATGGCACAAATCCCTTGGACATTTCTTCATCTTTCAACCTTGAGACCAACACATGCCCCAAGCGATGCCAATGGACAAATATACAAGTAAAACTCAATTTACAGATTAGTCCATAGATATTGTCATTAATTACCAAAACCACACATGGGGGCATACATGCCCTTTCAATGATCAACAATTTTTGTAGGTATATTAAAATGATCTATTTTAGTAGGTGGTGGTTCATCTACTACCCTAGCAGTGGTAGTAGCTTTCCCAAATAGGAAACCAAGTGGATTATCTATATTGGAAACAAAGTAGAAAACAGAAATAAATGCAATACTCATAGTAGAAATTTCCTTTAGCAGTTCCACTCTTTAATAGCGCTTCACTCCCCGACAACGGCGCTAGAAAATAGTATTGATGACCCACAAGTATAGGGGATGTATCGTAGTATTTTCGATAAATAGGAGTGTCGATCCCAACGAGGAGCAGAAGGTGTTGACTAGTGGTTTGGATCAGGAATCCTTTGTAAATACTTAGCAAACGAATTTTTAGGGTTTTTTGATAATGCAAAGAAATAAAATGCAAGTAAATAAAAGAAAACAATAATAATTGCAGCAAGTGGACCAATCCTCTCTTCAGCAAAGGAAAAGACATTTGTATTACTTATGAGGACCAAACGTTCTTGAGGACACATGGGAATACTGTCAAGTGCTTTCGCTTCATATAGTTGATTAATCTTCTTTGGTTGGATAAGTGTTGTGTGGGTGAACCTATGATAATGTACCGACCTTACTTGGACTAATACATACTTGTGATTATACCCCTTGCAAGCGTCCGCAACTACAAGAAAGTAATTAAGATAAAAATCTAACCACAACATTAAACTCTGAGATCCTACACTCCCTTGTGCAAAGGTTTCCTAACAGGGGTTCAGGTCTCTGTCACTCCGGCAACCCCACAATTAGTAGCCAAATACACAATGCTTTCCCCTAGGCCCATAAATGGTGAAGTATCATGTATTCGACGTTCACATGACACCACTTGAAGAATAACACCACAACTTAAATATCAAACCATTGAATATTACTTCAACACAATTCCACTACTAACAACATGACTCCCCCCATTTCCTCAAGAACTAAATGAACTACTCACGAGACATCATATGGATCAAGATTAGAGATGATAAAATGATGGATAAAAATCTGAACATAAACAATAATTCAATGGTTCCACTCAAAAGCATCAACTACAAAAGTAATCAACACCGGGAAAGTTTTCCCTAGGAATTATGCAAGATTCAACCCAATTGTTACAGCGGGATGGAGTGGTGATGATGGTGCTGGTGGAGATGGTGGTGAGGATGATGATGATGATCCCGATGAAGTCTAGCTTGATGACGGTGTTGATGGCGACGATCTCCCCTCCCCGGGAAGGAATTTCCCCAATAAAAATCTGCTTGTCGGAGAGCTCTTTCTCTCTCTGTAGTTTCCGCTCCGCAAAGGCGGCTGAATCTTTCTATGGTCGATCTCCCAGTATTAGGGTTTCGAGGAGAAGATATAGGCGAAATGGCGAAGTAGGAGGTGGGCCAGGGCGGCCGCACCACTTGGTGGCGTGACCCAGGGGGACGCGCCAGGGGGTGGTGTGGGCCCCCTATGGCCCATCTTCGCCTCCCTTCTGGCTTCCTTCATCTACTGGAAAAATAGGATTTTCCATATATTTTCTGGAATTTTCCGATCTTCGCGAATATTGCATCTGGACACCGCTTTTTCAATCAGAATCCTGACTCCGGTAGTTCATCCTCCAAAAGTCATTCAACATGCAAAAATATATGAAATAATATAAGTATCACCTCTTAATATGAAATATATCAATGAATAACAACAAATTATGATATAAAATAGTGATGCAAAATGGACATACATATGTTCGTCATCATCTGGATGGACACGTGATCAAGTTGTTGAACACATGAGCATCGATAGTGCAACATGAATAAAGAGTACATGTCGGGTAAAGAGAATAACCTAGTTTTTCATATCAGTCAATGTAAAGTATCAAAGGATAAATACGACATGTATCAGACATAATACAATGGTTCACACGATAAAGATCTTCGTGTTATTTTCGAGGGTTACTTTGTGTATCAAGACACCAATAGTAATCATTGTTGCGGAATGAGTTGCAGACATGTCCGCAAATATCCGAACCCATAGGTTCACACACTTAAGAGTTCAATGGCATTAATAATATGAGTGCAAATGAAGATTTAGTAGAGCAGTAATTTCGAAGGTGTTCGGAGTGTCTCAGAATATATCGAAGGTATCCGGAATATTGCCGAGAGTGTTCAAAATAAGTTTTGAGCATTAATGAGATGAGAGAAGGGATTCTAGAGTGTCTCTCGGATGGTCTCAGAATGGTTCCGAGAGGTCCTGCATGATCCCAGAAGTGTCCAAAATGGTCCCGGGAGTATCCGGAATGGTTTCAGACATATATGGAAAGTATTGGAAGGAGCGAAAAATTCTGGAAGGTTCTGGAAGGTACCAGCGTCACCTTAGGATGTCTGGAAGGTTCTATAGTAGGTGTAGCCACGTTGTCGTAAAGGGCAAGGAAAGATACACAAGTCAATTTTGGACTTGCAAAAGGAAGCAGTTTTGGTGTAGGATTGGTTTTGACCTACACCTACCAGAACTCGCTCAAACTTGGGGTCTGGCGTTAGGACGGCCTAAGGGGCCTTTCCGCCTATAAAAGGTCACCAAGGCCAAAAGGCTGTCTAAGTCGTGGCCTTAGCCTCCCCAACCCGCATCACCACCGCCACCTTCAAACCCTAGTCGCCGTGTGTGCCGCCCGCCGCCCGCCTCCGTCCTCCCTCTCATACTCCCTCCTCCATGGCGTGTACTCAAACCCTAGGGTGGGCATGATATAGGTTCTTATTTTATTACAATGTTAGAGCGCCACCCAAGTTATACCTCTGTTTGGATCTAATCTAGACGGGACTGTGGAAGCACTAGCGAATATTCATCGACATGCTCCCGCTTCGACCGTGTGTTCTTGATCACACCTTGATGTGGTGCCTCTAATCTTGTATGTTTGGATACTGTAACACCCTCAGAATCGGACCTATGCAAGTTTGAGCAAAATTCGCCTGACCCGCATAGAAACGATTCAAAGGTGCCCACCAGGCACTTTCGTGCGGGTGGAAAACGAAGTAATAACATTACACAACAGTCCTCGATGGGACCCACAGAACAGATATATATAACAGCGACTCCATGAGTCAAGAATACAGATATAATATACAAAGATCCAAATCACCTTGAAAACGATAGTGTCCACGGACAAGAAGCAAATGGGGCTAAGAGCCGAAGAATAACCAATGGCGTCCATAACCCCTGCCCAAAGCCAAGCCGGAAGGGTAACCCCGCTAACGACGCCGATCTCAAAACCTGCTTAAACAAAATGGGTCTTGACAAAGGGCAAAGGAAAAAGAAGGAGCGTCGATCGAGGCCAAGACACGCGAGGCTAGAATTCGGCGGTCCTCGCCTACATAGGTATGGTGGACTGAAGCGGCAGCGGCAGCATGCACTAAACAACCTATAGAGACTCGATACACTGGCGTCAAACAGAGGGGGTAAGGAGGACCTATTCGGAACCAACCTGATTCTATCATCAAACAAACCCATCCTGGTATTTCCCCCTCGAGACCAAACGAGGAAGTCAACCGAGGAACTCACACAGTTGGCAGTTTTATTTATTCAGTTATCATTGCAACAATTACTAGTCAGATTTAGTTAATCGTCCTGATAAAATAAGCAGTGGGCACTTTTAATTATCCATTCCGTTATAGTTGCATCAATTACTAATCAGATACAGGTAGCATGAGATAAACCCATAACCCAGCAGTTGTTGGTACTTTTATTCAGCCATTTTGTTGTAGTTGCAATACTTACTAGTCAGGTACAATGGTCGCAAGCGACACACAAAACAAGCAATTGTGGGCAGTATTATTTAGTCATTCCATTATAGTGGAGCTGATTACTAGTCATTATAAGTCAAATTTTATAGCAATTAAACTTTAGTTATGCTTGTCTATGATCGAGATACTGTGCTCCAAGTCGTCCATATCCGCGGACACGGCTTTCAGAAAGTTTTACCCGGCCGGGGTGCACCAATAGCAACACACGCTCGATCAACCTCGGAAAAACCAAATCAAAACCCAACGAGGCTTTCACGACTGAACAATCACAGGATTCAATAATATTTCAGGGGGCCACCCCATTGAGTACACCCGCAACGGAGTAAGCAAGCTCCGAGACGGACTCAAGGTTTGTGTCAATGGCTGTAAACGACTGGGAACCCGAAAGTGTGGCTGGGCTTGTCGATACCGCGAAAACATTCCGCTTACCTAAACAGACAAGCAGTGCTCGCACAATCGTAAATACATAAGTAGCATGGCATAAGTACAGGATCAGAATAAAACCTCAAACTAGTTTGTGGCCCCAAGAAATAAGATGAATCAAGCTCGCTCGGGGGTCCCATATACCTCCCGGATGTGGATAGCACGATAAATCAAGGAATAGGTATCAAGTACTCGGGGTCTTACGGGACACAAGTGGGCGTTCGGAAACCAAATATTTTCTATCACCCACCGATGCCTCTGCTTATTTCAATTTTAGTTGTTAAACAGAAATTAAAGTGACGATAAGTAAAACTAGAATCATCTCCAACATCAACATGCGGCAATACATCAGCAACTGTGGCATATGGCGACACACACCAGCACTTGAGCTAGCAACTACGACGCGCAAGTCCAACTATCTACCAAACAACAGGTAATAGGGTGTGTCCAAGGCAATATAGGGCTGCACGGTATATCATAGGTACGGAAAACTAAAGCATCGCAACACAGATAGCAATAGATCAACAGGAGGGAATAAAGACTATAAAAGTAAGATAGGTAGAAAGGGGGGGAGATGCTCGCCTGAAAGCATTGTCGAAGGGTTCAACCGAAGATCGGGGCGAAGCTCACATCAACTCAACGGCCCAATCCGCGAAGAAGCAAAACACTAGAAGGAACACCGGATGCAATATTTAATACAGCGGCAGAAGATCGGCATGATGCATGTATGATGGATGACATGGCAAAGGTGCGATGCGATTAGGTCAATATTAAGTGGAACCGGGGTCCCGACAATATTCAAGTGGTCCAAGTTGTTTAGCTACCCTGCATTTTAAATGTTGTTATAACAAGGTAAGATTAGTACCGGTTCGCTACACAAGTTTAAATGAGGCCAAGATACGGCTAGATTTGCCCGCATATGGGCCCCATATTTAATTATTAGGTGAATCGGCATAAGGCCCCCAAACCAATGATATGCATGCGAGTATGACAATTAATATGCGACAAGTTATATTATGTTATAAAAGTAGGGTTTCGGGAAGGGTTCACACATTAGGGTTCTCGACGGACTTGGGGTTCCGGGGTTTGACAGGGTCCGGGGTCGGTTTCAGGGTCCAGGGTTCGACGGTTCCGTTCTCGGGTAGCGGGGGTAGAACTTGGCGTTCCGGAAGCAGGACTTGGTTGTATCGGGTCGGTCTTGCCTTGCCAGGTGTCGAACTTGGCGCATCGGTTTCTCGGCGTCCTCGGTTCCGTTTGTAGATCTCGGCGTCCTCGAGGGGGAGTGTACTTGTTGTATCCGGGAAGAAGGACTTCGCGTCCGGTGGCAATCTTGTCGCCCGTAGACTCGGTGTCGGGGAAGATCTTGAGGTTCTAGCTTGGGCGTCGTGGACGGACTTGATTCGTCGACGGGACTCGTCGGGACCAGTCTTCGGGGTTCCGACACCATCGTCCTCGGGATGGATGACGAACTTGGGGATCCGTGAAGGAGACCTTGCATGCGTCCTAGGGGTTTTCGAGCGGTCTTCGGAAGATCTTGCGTTAGGCGGTTCTCGTCGGGATTGGAGAATCCAAACATCACCAACACGCAACATACATCCCATACTACATTTCCTTGCAGGAACCAGAGAAGCGGCCTTGCAGGAGCTCCTGGGCACGGGGCAGAGGGCGGCACGGCGCCTGGAGGCGGCTGCACGGTGGACGCGCGCCGCGGCGGGGATGGCGGGGCCGGGCTCGACGCGGTGGCGGGCGGAGGACGAGGCCCACCGGGCGGCCATGGTGAGGAGGCGACGCCGGGCGAGGTCGCGCCGGGCGACAGGAGCCTGCGACGGCGCTCTGCGGAGGGTCGGAGGCGGGTGGCCGGGCAGAGGCGGGCGGCGCCGCGGGCGGGCCTTGGGCGAACGTGAGGAGCCGCGCCGGCGATGGTCTGGGGCCGCGGGGCGCGGCCAGGTCGGGGCCGGAGCGGCTCGCGAGGCGGAGGGGAGCATGGCGGCGTTGCTCGGGGCGCTGGCGGGCGAGAGGGCGACGGGGTCGGGGTGAGGGAGGTCGACAGGGGCGACCGCGGGAGGCGAGGTAGCGGCCGGAGGCGGACTCGGCGATCGCGCTGCTCGGAGAGCACGAGGCGGGCGGCGATGGAGCGAGGCGCGCTGAGGACGGAGGCGGTTATGCTGCACCGCGGCAGGCGACGGTGGCGGGCGCTGCTGTGAGGCGGTGGACAGGGGCGCGGCGGCCTGCCCGGCGGCGGCTCGCGTCGGGGGAAGGCGCGGCCGGCGGAGGCGCAACGGCTGGGGAGGGCTCCTGTGGCGGCGGCGAGCCGGTGCGGTGAGGGTGCTGCGAGCGAGGCCAGAGAGAGAGGGGGAGAGCGAGGTCGTCGGCGACGGAGCCGGTGCAGGGCGGCGGAGGGCGAGCGAGGAGAGGCGGCGCGAGATGGGGAGGCGAGGAGCTGTGTGGCCGGGCGCGTCTGCCGGTGGAGAGGTCGAGGGCGGAGGGAGCGTCGGTCGTGGAGGAGGAGACAGGGACGCGGGGAAGAAGCACAGGCGTGTGGGGGGAGGCGGGGTCACAGGCCGCTGTCGGTGTGGGGCCCGGCGGCAGGTGTGCGTGCGTGGGTGGCTTGCGGGGTCCAGGGGAGGTGGGGATGCGGTGTGAGCTGAGAGAGAGAGGAGGCCACGTGGCGGTTCCTGGTTGGTGAGGGAGAGGGGTGTGCTGATGTGGCGCTCCAGGATTGGAGGGGGTGAGGTGGCCAGGGGGTGTGGGTAGTTTTCTGGGTAGCTATAGGAATAAGGGGTGGGACTGGTTGGACCGTTTAACAATTCTGGGGCGGTCGTTCGGGTCGATCGGCCCGTTCGACTGCTCCGGCCAAACTAATTAATATTTTATTTACTTTAACTGGACCATTTGCAAACCGATAGCAACAAAACAAAATACTCCGGAGCCCCGGGGTTTTGGCGTTTGAATAAAAGTCGGGGCGTTTTAGAAAACAAAACGGGTGTTGCGAAAATAGTTTTGGCAACAATGCATGATGATGACGATGCAATGCGCAAATTCAACGCGATTTTTCTAGTAGTGGTTTTGCGGGATGCCACAGATACCGGTGGGGGTTCGACACTTGGAGCACTTGATCATGCGGATCTTTGCAAGGAGAAATCTTCTCGCGGCTAATCGACTAGCTGCGGGAATCGACATACTGACTACTTCGACAACGAAGTCTTCATCGGTGCATGTTCATGGGATACATCCATGGGATAATAAATCTACTTGCAACTCTCTAAGGCTTGTTGTAGGTATCGATGCATGACCAACCTCGTCATCGAAAAAATTCCGCTAGTTCGATCTTTGAGGGTATGATCCTGGTTATGATCCTGGCCTCTCCCCTTGCATATGATCCTGGTTATGCGCTGGAATTTTTTTTGTATAGCGCGTTACCCAATAGACATGGAAACAAGCGGAGCCCTTCACTCCATAAAGGAGCATCTATTCACAATGTCAGTGAGGTCAGCTGGAAAACAGGTGCAGAAATCCTCAGCGGCAGAAATGGTGCTACTCAAAGTTTTTGGGATCTCTTTGTCAGAGTTCTCGGTAGATGATGCGGTAGTCCAAGAATTCAGGCAATTCTTCGACTCGCTGACGCGTGACCTCTACGTGTGCTGGTGGCCATATTTGGGAAGAAAATGCTGGCACATCACGAGATGAAGCAACAAGGGATTTTGGAGGTTGGAGTTTCGGCCTGAGGGTGTGTACTTTGACATGGGAGCTCTCTAGTTTTCTTATGGATTTAAACCATGAAGTGATCTATTGGAATCCTCGTGGCCTTAATGATATGGCTAAGAGGGATTAAGTTAGGGAGGTGGGAGACATGCTACAAGTCAATTTAGTATGTCTACAGGAGACAAAAATGGCTGTAATTGATCGACGCATAGTTAATCAATGTCTTGGCCCATCCTTTGATAGGTTTGAATACTTGCCAGCTGAGGAGACATGGGGAGGTATCTTGCTTGCACGGAAATCCTCCACACTATCCATTGCGAGTATCTCCCTTGATTCTTACTCCATCACAAGAGAATTCCATTGTCTGGAAAACAACGCTTGGTGGATCACAGTAGTATATGGACCGCAAAGCACAACAGACAAGGTCTAGTTCTTGCGGGAGTTGGGGGATGCATGACCCTATGCCCGGGTGTGTGGTTGATCATTGGAGACTCCAACATGATACTGCCCGCTCTAGAGAAGAGTAATGATAAGGTGGACCGGTTAAGCATGGTGAGGTTCATGAGCTTCGTGGAGGCGCAAGAATTGAAGGAGGTGTGTATGCACAGACGCCTCTTCACTTGGAGCAATGAGAGGCGCATGCCAACTATGTCAAAGATGGATCATGCACTAGTTTCCATTGATTAGGATCTTTGCTACCCGGACTCACTACTACAAGCTTTATCATCTGCGGTTTTTGATGACCCACAAGTATAGATGATCGCAATAGTCTTCGAGGGTAGTATTACCCAATTTATTGACTCGACACAAGGGAAGCCAAAGAATACTTATAAGCCTTAAAAACTAAGTTGTCAATTCAGCTGCACATGGAAATATTCTTGCTCACAGTAGTTTATCAGCAGCAATAGTTTTATAGTAGCAATAGCAAAGTAACAGCTGCAGTAAAACAAAGGCAGTAGTAACAATAGTAGCAAACAGTAGGATATGAGTGTGGTAGGCATAGGGGTGGAAGGACGGGCGTTGCATGGATGAGTCTATTCATGTAAATTCAATATCTAGGGCATTTGCAGATAAATAAGATAAAGCATCCAAGTACTAAACAATCATAAGCATGTGTGCCATATATAGTCATATGTGCTCGCAATGAGAACTTGCACAACATCTTTTGTCCTGCCAGCCCGTTGTAGCAGGGCCTCAAGGGAATCTACTGGCAATTAAAGTGATCCTTTTAATAAAGCACCAGAGCAAAGCATTAACATTCCATGAACACACGTGATCCTCATATCACAGCCATTCCCTCAGATTGTTCCAATTTCTGTCACTTCGGGGCCTTTGGTTCCGGACAATGATATGTGTACACAACTTGCAGATAAGATCACAAATAATACTATCATCATGAATCAATAATAAGTTCAGATCTGAGATCATGGCACTCGGTCCCTAGTGACAACAATTAATCATAACAAGTTGCATCGAAGTCAAATAGCACTAATAGAGATACTAGGCACCATGCCCTAACAATCTTATTCGATTATATGATAGAACTCATCCAATCCCTACCATCCCCATAGCCTACAACGGGGGATTACTCACTCATGGATGGGGGAAACATGGATTGTTGAGGGAGAGGCGTCGGTGATGATGATGGCGATGATCTCCTCCAAAAACCTATCCCGGCAGGGTGCCATAATGGATTTTTTGATTCCGAATCGCGGTTTCTGGTGGTGGCGGCGTGGCAGAACTGTTTCTAGAAAAACGTCGAACCCCCCTCGATTTTTAGGTCAGGAGGCTTCTTATAGGCGAAGAGGGAGGTCGAGGGGGTGCCCGAGGTGGCCACACCCCTCCCAGGCGCTGCCTGGGCTGGCCCGCGTGGTAAGGAGGTGTAGGCCCCTCGTGGCCCTCCTCCGTCTCGTCTTCTGGCTCCGTGAGTCTTCTGGTGAAATAGGATTTTTGGCATATTTTCTGGGATTTTTCCTGATAGTTGATTTTCTACACAAAAACTAGACACCAAGGAAATTCTGCTGAAAACAGCGTCAGTCTGTGTTAGCTGTATCCAAATCACACAAGTTTAGAGGAGAAACAATAGCAAAAGTGTTCGGGAAAGTAGATACATTTTTGACGTATCAAATCCTCCCAAGCTTATCTTATTGCTTGTCCTCAAGCAATTTAGTTGAAAATTGAGTGCGATAAAAGAACTTTCACAAACACATTTGCTTCATATGATGTAAATATTCCCAGCACATGAGTAGATACTTAGAAAATTCATAATAAGGAGTATGCAACTAAGTATACTTAATATTCATTGCAAGCTATGAAGAGATTCCAACTCAAAAATAATAAGTACCATGAAACATAAACATAAGCAACATTGCAATGCTCATAAAAAGGTATGATAGAGTGGTATCTCGTTTGCCTTTGATGGTGGAGCAAAACATAAATGCCAAGGCACCTTTGAAGTTCAAGTGAAGACTAGAAGTAAAGATATCAAAGATACAAGCATCAAAGTTATGACATAATTAACCAAGTTTTGAGACAAGAACATTACACTAAGAATGACAACTATGCTCTCAAGAATGTACTCATAGAATAAGTGGTGACTCAACAAAGAAGTGAAAAGGTGTTGAAAAGTTTGAAAGGCTTCCAAATGCTGAATGTATGGTAATCATTAGATTTGAGCTCTCATTGCCCCTATCATAGGCATCTTTAGGTGGTTAAGGTGAAAGTGAGGTCCAATATGAGTTATATGCTTGACAGACCGTAAATTGGAAATCTCATGTACCTTGAGTACGAGGGACACTCCTCATGCTACTCAACTTTAGTTACCGGTAAGTTCTTGCCATAGTAAATAAATGCGTATCATAGAGAACCGCCAACGGGGTACCCCTTGCACATGATACATGAGCTATCCATTATCAAAATGATAAGGCAAGCAGACAATGAGCATCTCAGCGATCTTTTTATTTGCTATTTGCATAGGTTTTTATTGAGGATGCTTCATAGATTGCTCATTATGGTTATGCTACGAGTTTCCACCATGATTAGGCATGGCTTAGGCTAGCGGCCCAGGCGTTTCTCTAACACATATACATAACTCCATGGACTTACAAGCTCCCCTTTTATTTCACACCGTCGACATCCGTAAACAAAAGAGCATGATATCAACTAGGTAAATTGTTGGGAATATGCCCTAGAGGCAATCATGTATGATGATGTTTTCCCATTGTATTCATAAAGTTATTAAGTTTTCCTTGTATGAGCATCTGATGTATATCATTGAATATGTGATTCGGTTGTGGATCTATGCATTCATGTTGTTCATGCTAAATATCCTTGGTCATCAAGGTTGTGCTGGACACACAACTTAGACCAATGTGAAAGTCTTCTTGATGACTCGGTTCCACTTGTCATGGGCATGGAGATGCCATTCCGACTTACACAGATTCGACTAAAGAGTTTAGCAAGTCGGATTGACCCATATTGAGGTAGAACGAACAAGTTGTGATTTGTATATCTCAATAAATGTAATCCTTAGACCTGAGGTTGTTGCATAGTCCGAGTTGAGGATCACCGACTTAGGTTCTATCAAACACTGATTCGTAACTGGACAGTCATAAAGGCAGAGTTCGGGTCGACTGAAAATCAAGCTGGATGATGTGAATAACCAAGATGGGATTTTGCCCCTCCACTCGGAGAGATATTCTCTGGGCCCTCTCGGATGATATGATTCGGAAAGAATGGCCATGCACGACTCGGTTAAGTGTTAACCGAGGCGATCGACTAAGAGTTAGTTTGGTGAATCACTTATCTCGGATCGAGAAGAGAGTCGGACTATTTAAGGGATGAAAATTATTCGCCTATAGTCTGACAAGGTATATCGTGAGGCAAAAGGGACTCGGACGCAAGTCGCATTGGAAAGGCAAGTCATCATGACTCTTTGGTACTTGGGAGTCGGAAGGTTCTTCTAGGAGCCGCTGCCGATTAATCGATTGTGATTCGGACTCCAATCGTGTCTGAGTAATCAAGAGCCTGCCGGATCACACACTTAAGAGCGGGAGCAAGTTCGGATTGGATCTGAACCGGAAATCTGGTCGAGTTGGACCCGAGCCAGATTAGGACTGAGTCAGTGAGCCGGACTCGCGGTGACTAGTGTTATATGGGCTTTAGTGAATGGGCCACGAGAGTGGAGCCCACGTTCACTCCCTATATATAGTGGAGCACCGTAACCCAGAAAGGTTAATCGTTGTTCGGTTAGGTCATTCCATGTGTTGGAAACCCTAGCTCCACAGCAGTCCTGCCGTCGTATCGAACCTAGCAGTTCGCCGCCGGTGCTCCTCCTTGTACGTGTGGATACCAGCAGAGGTGTTGTACGATCAGCACCAGGACGATCGGATCGCAAAGGACTGCACTGCATCAACTGACGCGCTTCATCAGTAATCCGCAACTGCGCGTCTAGTGGTAAACTTCGTGGCCTTCTACCTCGGCTAGATCTTGGGATCACCACATTAGAGGAAATTGTTTTGTTTTATCTCTGTGTGGCCCAACATAAATAATTACAAGTGTTGAAAGCGTTCCCCATGACAGCACAGTTCTTCTAACTCCCAGCCTATAATTTGCAAGCATATAACTTTCATGGAGAGTCACAATTGTTCCAATTTATTAAGTGCAAGAAATAAAGTGTGCCATCAAGTTCATGAGACCTTTACTAACTAACTTTCTCATAACAAGCAAACATTTTATTTGGAAGAAAACCAGGCATAATGAATATGCACTGTATAGCAAATGATGCTAATAGGTAGGTATGGTGGACACTTTTGGAAATATTGGTTTTGGGGAGTTGGATGCACAAGTAGGGCTCATACTCAGTGCAAGTGAAGGCTAGCAATAGGAAGGGAGCGACAAACGAGAGAGCAATAACTGTCATAATCATGCTTGCAACAAAAAACAAAATTAATTATGGCATAAAAGTGATACGAGAACTCCGAGGCAAAATAAATCATCAAGGCTTAACTGGCTTTGTTTAGTCATATGCATGCGTGAGCATGTGCCAAGTCGATTCAAATGAAACATTCAGAGGAGGATACCACAATGTCATACCAAGTTATGAATAGAACAATGCAAGCAAACATTCATATGACATGCTACAAACTATTAGCAAGCTAGATCTAATCATAAGAGAGCAAGAACTACTAAGCATCCAATAAATACATACACCTTACATGAACAAACTAAGCATGCCCACAATGCTGAGTATATGTACAAAAAATGAAAACAAATAGATTTCATTACCAGCCTCTTACCACACCTCAAGTTGTCATTAATCATCATTATTGCCCTTCACTTGTGTGGCTTGAATAATAACATAAAACCAAACTCCACTGAGGATCGCTGAACCCTGCAACGAACTTCACAAAACCAAAGAAGAACAACAAATATTTTTGGTGTTTTTAATTTTTTAAAGCAAGCACTCAAAGCAAAAGCAAATAAAGCAAAATATTTTTGGATTTTTCTTAAGGCAAACCAAGAAAAAAGCAAAGAAACAAACCAAGAGAAACAACGAAAATATTTTTGGTCTTTTTGTGTTTCGGAAAAGCATAAACAAAAAACAAAAAGAAAGCGAAACATGGATATACGAAGTACCGACGGAACATGATATATAGATGAGTGTGATGTCGGTATACCTCCCCCCAAGCTGAGGCTTTTGGCCTAAGTGGGGCTCAATAGCGCAGGTAGTAACCCCAAGCTAGTGGGTCATCGTAAGAATGATCATAATCAAGCCCTCGCGATGAAGAAGAGGACGCGCTCCAATCATAGGAGGGCTGCTGGTATGAAGACTACCCCATGTTAGAGGGCTGAACCTGCATTAAAATGAAATCTCTAAGCATAGAACAAGCATGCAAGCTCACACAACCAGTAACCTACAGTAGCAAAATACTCAAGATATAATCCACCAATCAAAAATCTAATTGGATAAGCGGAGGAGGCACATACTGGAGAGCAATCCCTCCAAAAATCAGCAGCTAAGATGGGCTGAGCAAGGAGATCGTAAATTGGGAGCAAAACAGCAGGAACTCGAGCTTGAGAAAGTTTTCCGATGTTTTTCAGGAGAGAGAAAGAAGTGGCTGGAAGGAGGCATCTTGGAGGGCCACAGGTGGGCCCCACCTAGGCCAGGCACGCCCAAGGGCTGGCCGCTCCACCAGTGGGTGTGCTGGCGTGGTGGGTCCCCCTGGGCCAATCCAGGTGCCATTCTGCCCCTTTTTCACAAAAACTTTTAATATGAATTTTCTGGAATTTTTCGGGAAACTTTATTTTTGGCCAATTTTCAAGTTATGAAAATTGATTTTCTCGCAAAAAAGATTATTTTGAAAGACACAAAAGTCAAACCAAAACAAAACTACAGAAGTTCTAAGACACTCAAAAAAGCAAACAACTAGCAAAACTAAGACTAACAAGGCGAAGAGCAAGGACTAGAAGGGAGAAAAATAAAAGTGAGCAAGTATAACCACTGTGAAAGCATTGTTTTGTTCATTAAAATCCCTTTATTAAAAAGGTTGATCAAGTCTTGTTACGAAAACAATCTTATATGAAGCAAAACTTTGCATTCCACAAAGTAATTATGTTACCTCACTCTTGATAGAAATGGTCCCAATCATAATAGTTTCAAAACTTTCTTGTGGAATAGGACAATATATTTCTCCAACTTTGATGCTCTCAATATTTTCAATGGAATTCAAGCAATAGCTCTTATCAGTCTTATTGGGGAAATAGACAGTATGCTATTTGTCATTAATATTAAAAGTTACTTTTTCTTGATTACAATTGATGACAACACCTACAGTATTAAGAAAAGGTCTCCCAAGAATAATAGACATATTATCATCTTCAGGCATCTCAAGCACAACAAAATCAGTTAAAACCAAGCAATTATGAGCCACTTGAATAGGAACATCCTTACATATACCAACATGAATAGTAGTAGACTTATCAGCCATTTGCAAAGATATATTAGTTGGTATCAACTTTTCTAGCTAGAGTCTCTTGTAGAGAGAAAAATGCATAACACTAACTCCAGCTCTCAAATCACACAAAGCAGTTCTAACATAATTATTCTTAATAGAGCAAGGAATAGTTGGAATACCTGGATCACTAAGTTTCTTTGGAACCTTACCATTGAAGGAATAATTAGCAAGAAAAGTAGAAATTTCCTCATTAGGAATCTTCCTTTTATTAGAGACAATATCCTTCATATACTTTGAATAAGGAGGCAACTTAATAGCATCAGTCAAAGGAATTTTCAAAAATAAAGGTTTCATCCACTCACAAAACTTGCTATAGTGTTCTTCCTACTTTTACTTGTGTTTCTTATTAGGAAAAGGCATTGGTTTCTGCACCCAAGGTTCTCTTTCACTACCATGTTTATTAGCAATAATATATTCCTTAGTGTACCTAGTATTCTTTGAGTGCTTCTCAGGTTCTTCTTCAATTTCTTCCTTATCAGGAGCATCATTTTTATCAATACTACTTTCAGTTTTAGCATCAGAGACAGATATACTATTAGGATCTATAGCAGGTTTAGAGGGTTCCTCAACTGTTTTATGTTTATTTTTCTTTCTCTTATGAGGACTACCACTATTTTCAGCTTGTTGAGAATCCTCCTCAATTCTTTTAGGATGTCCTTCAGGATATAAAGGATCTTGAGTGGCTGCACCACTCCTAGTTCTAATTCCATAAGCATGTTTATCTCCAGAAGCATTAACTAGCGTATCTTTTTGTACCTTAGCAAGTTGATCAATTTGGGTTTGAACCATTTGGAAGTGTTTAACAAGCATTTTAACATCATTAGCAGTTCTTTCCACAATATATTTCAACTCATTAATAGCTCTAGAGTTTTCCAATAAATGATTCTGAACTTTTTTATTAAAATTACCTTGTTTAACAATAAAAATGTCAAGTTCCTCTAAGCATTGATCAGGAGGTTTACCATAGGGAATATCACCTTCATCAAATTGTTGGAGAAAGTGTACCTCAATAGTGGATGAGTGGGAAATTGGCTTACATAATTCTTCTATCGGAGGTAAATTCTTTACATCTTCAGATCTAATACATTTCTCCTTAAGACATTTCTTAGCTTCTTTCATCACTTCATCATTTAGTTCAATCACTCCCCTCTTCTTTGGTGTTGGTGTTGGAGTTGGTTCAGACATAATTAGTTCAGGATTAGTAGGCTCAGGTGTAATTGGCTCAGTTGAAGTCCAATCATCATAATTCTTGCTTATTTTATCCATTAATTCTTCAGCTTCTGTAGGAGTTCTTTTCCTGAAAACACAATCAGCAAAACTATCTAGGTATGTCCTAGAATCATCAGTTAGTCCATTATAATAAATATCAAGAAGCTCATTTTTAGGTAATGGACATCCAATATGTGCATAAATCAAGTCACAGAACATTTTCCATGACTTAGGAAATTTCTCTTCCTCTCCCTGTTTAAAATCAAAAAGGTTCTGTAAAGCAACATGTCTAGCACTAGGAGGAAAATATTTCTGAAAGAAAGTAGCAATCAAGCAATCAGGACTATCAATGGATCCAGGAGGTAATCTATTAAACCAAGCTCTAGCTTCTCCTTTTGGTGAAAAAGGGAAGATTTTAGTAACAAGGTACTTGTGCATCTTTACATCATCAGAAAATAAGGCACTCATAGTGGAAAGCTCATTCATATGTGCCATAGCACTTTCATTCTCAGTCCCACAAAAAGGTTCTTTCTCAACAATGTTTATATAAGATAAATCAAGAGAGAAATCATAATCCTAATCTTTAATGTCTATGGGATAAGTAGCAAATTTAGCATCAGGAAACAGTTTAGGTATAATAGTACGTCTCTCAAGGAGACTCCTAATAGCACTAGCACCATGTGTGTTTTCGTACTCTTAAATAAATTCATCAGTCATTTCAATGTAACCATCATTAATATCATCTCTCTCTAGACTCATGTGAGCTAACAGGTGTGTAATAGTGTCTTCACTAGGAGTTTCAGAGTTTCCCAAAATAGTACTAGCAATAGTAGCATCTAGGAAAGTACCTAACGAACCACTCGCATCAAGCACAGTAGAAGTAACATCATGAGTATCAGAAACAATTTCAGATTCAGCAGTAGTAGCAGTGTGTGTAGCATGTGTATGTGGTGGTGTAACAAGCTTACTTATAACAGACGATGAATCAAGAGAAGCAGAGGTGTTTAGGACTGCACCTCTTCTTGTAGTGGATGGTAAAATAGGAAAATTTCCATCACGATACTTTCCCATGATGAAAGGAATAGCAGTGAACAATAATAGATCCAAGTGAACTTACAAATGAAGCTATTTTCTGGGATTTTTCCTGATAGTTGATTTTCTGCACAAAAACTAGACACCAAGGCAACTCTGCTGAAAACAACGTCAGTCCGTGTTAGTTGTATCCAAATCACATAAGTTTAGAGGAGAAACAATAGAAAAATCGTTCAGGAAAGTAGATATGTTTTTGACGTATCAGTTTTATACCATGCACTACTGCATCTTTTGATGAATGCAGGACATAGACTCAAGAAATGCTTCGAATTTGAGCTTTTCTGGTTGAAGCTAGATGGGTTTGATGACGCAGCACGAGAGGGGTTGGATATGTGATCAGGTAATTTTGGATCCTTATCTACGGCTGGATAGTTTCTTTCGGGATCTGGATTGTCACTTGCAGGAACAGGGAGATAGGAAAGTGGGGAACATTAAATTACAGATTGTTATGGACAACATCTTCATCCATAGATTTGACACAATGCAGGAGAGAAGTATCTTGTCACTGGAGGAGTTTTGGCTGAGGAAAACACTCAAGCATGTTGTACTTGGGTTGCCATCACTTGAGTGTACAATGGAAAGGCAGAGGTCCAGAGTTAGATGGCTTAAGGAGGGGGATGAAACATCCTGCCTCTTCCATGCTGTGGCGAATGGGCGGCGTACGAGGAACCTCATCCCCATGATCAAACATGGACAAGAATTGGTACGGATGAGGAGCGCAAGCAGGAACTGTTCTTTGATGCGTACGATGACCTACTAGGAAAAATTCAAAACAAGGGCCACACGATTGATTTGGAAAACTTAGTTTGAATGAGAACAATGTGGATCTATCGTATTTGGAGACATGTTCACAGAATAGGAAGTTTGGGGAATCATCAAAGAGATACCCACGGACAGAGCATCGGGGCCCAATGGCTTCGTTGGGAGTCCCCAAGAGCTTTGTTGGGAGTCCCCAAGAAGAAGGTGTGATGAGCACAGCAGCAAGTCTTCCCTCAGTAAGATGTGACACCCCCGGGATCAGGGCTAAACAAATCCCAGACCTCCGTCTGAAATAAGCTTAACCTTGAGCTCGAGAATATCCAGTGAAGAATTGGTAACACGGCAGTGACCCTACGACACAAAAATTTATTATAGCAAGCTCATAACTGAGTAGAGAACCAAATTATTACAAGCAGAGGTCACTGACCACAAACATCAAAACAACGGAAGGCGAATTATGCTATTAAGTATAGCAAACTTAACAAATGGCCTAAGAGGCCTGAAGCATAACGATGACGTCCCAGCCCATAGATTCCAGGCTGTCGGCCGGGAACCCCAAGCTACTCGTCGATGTCGATGTAGTACGGAACTCGTCTTTAGATAAACACTTACTCTGCCAAAAGTATCAACAAAGCAAGGGTGAGTACAGGGTGTACTCCGCAAGACTTCTGGCTAGTGGAGTTGTTTTGCGAAAAGCCATCTTTATTTATAAAACAAGAGAGGGAGAAAAATCTCGTTTAATTAGAGTATTTTAAAAGGGGGTAAGAGAGCGACATCTCTGAAATATTGATCATCATCTTTTGATATCCACCAAGTCATCATCATATGAACTAGGATCACCCCCTCGTACCCATGAGGAAGCATCCTTAACAAACATTAGTTGCCAAGTTTTACGATTAGGTTCATGTTCTCTATGATCATCACGTCCGTTCCCAAGTCGTCCATAACCGTGGACACGGCTTTCCGAAAGATAATTACCCTGTAGGGGTGTATTACTTTACCCACACGTACTAACCTTCTCTTAATTCCACTAGTAATAGCCCTCTTCCTTGGAAGGCCGGCAGAGGGTGGTTAGACACGACCTTTACCTTGCTTTCGCTGAGACCATGAGTCACGCAATAAGTATGGTTCCGCCGTAACAGGTCAAATCCCGAAGCCGGTACTTAAAGATGTGAGGCGAGGTTGGTTAACAGGGGCGCCATCTACCCCAAGCATCCCGGTCCACGCTTCCCTACCTGTTATGAATGCACCAACTTCACCCGGCAAATCTTTCAAAAGATTTTCTATGCATATTTCGAATGGAACGCCCGAACTATATTACTCGTGGAATCTACTAGGCAAGTTAGTTGCTCATGAGGTTTTCCAGACCCCGTGTGATTGTACGCTCGTCTTGGTTCAAGAGGCAAGAACTCGGGTCCTAGTGGTGGCGAGCATGGGACTACAAAAACCACATCCCACCGTGGCCTCCCATACAAGCCTTAGCATGTTTAACTTATATCACCTCTGATATCATCTCATCACTTTCTCCTGTCATACTAGATTCTCTACATCTGATACATCATCTGGATGGACCAGAACTGACAGCTATGCATGGCTAAGCATGACACAGATATAAGCTCTAGCAATGCACACAAGCCAAACCTAGTTATGCTAGGAGAATTGGATCAGGTAATATAAGCTCAAAGGAAGTATGCAATAGATAGGATACTCTATCTATCGATAAAAGACCATAGTAGAATCGTATGCATCATGGCAGGAATTGAAATGCTTTCGAAACCATAGGATTATATTATGGTGGGGCTATGCTTTCCTTTGCCAGTTGATGACATATAAGCAGTTATTCGGGAGCCTTGAACTTGACTTGGGAAAGTGAAGACAAGAGCAGAACAGAGCGAAGAGAATGGGTATCAGCAGTCTACCTGCCATTTAGAATCAATCTAAATAGCTAAGGGCCCTGTTCAACTACCGCTTGGTAAAAAAGATAGTCAATCCGTTGTCAAGCAAGAACTCGAAAACGATTACAGTTGGTCAAATATTGTTTGTCGATCTTCGATGGTTTTGTCCTCGGGCTTCGATCTTGATCTCGATATCGTATTCTACCGGGAAGAACCAAACACCGGAAAGAAAGGGAAACAATCAAAAAATGGCATCTATGCAATGCTCAAGCAAGTATGATGATATGAAAAGTTGAATTGTATTGAAAAGTAACCCTAAGGCATGCTCGACAACTTAATCGGGGTTCCGGAGGGTAGAAACCCTAATTAGGAGAAACTCCAGAACAAATGAGAGGGGTGCATTTGTTCTTCAAATTAAACTTGTCTTGAAAGTGGTTGAACAATGCATGATTATAGCTTAGATAGATAGATCTCATTTTTCTGAACATTTTGATATGTTATTTGTATTTTTCTGACCTATAAATTAAAATTTATTGAATTTACAATATTCAAACAATTTCTGAAATTCTAAAACTTTTTCTTAATTTAAATAAATCTGGAAATCATTTTTACACCGAGGCCTGGGCTAGCCATAGACACAGACAAGTGGGCCTCTGGCCACCTCAGCCTCCACGCAGGCAAAGTGGGACAGGGGCGGTTGGTGTGTTTCTCGCCGAGGCAGGGGCTACCCACTGCCACTGACGGGTGGGGCCGGTGCCAAATCGTCATGCCACATAGACACCACGTGGACCTCGCCGGAGAACGGCCAGACGGCGGCGCGGGACAGTGACAGAGGTGATGCGGGGCTGCGCGACTAGGACTACTCGAACTAGGGCCCCGCGGGCTACCTAATCGCGACGGCGCCGCTTGCTAATGGTCACCGGAGTAGTGGATTCGACGGCGCTCTGCAGCGGCGCACGGCGGAGCACGAGGTGGGGGCGATACAGGCGATGCCAAGAAGCGGGGTTAGGGCGTGGAGATGCAGAAGCTCACCGTGAGTCTTACTAAGGGTTTGGCAGGGCGAGGCGCGGTCGGACGTGGCCGGAATCGACGACGGAGACGATGGCCGGAGTTCGGGGAGGAGCTGGCGATTGGGCGTCTAGGAGCCTCTCCGGCTTGCACGTGTGGGGGCAATCAAACTAGTCGAGCTTGGCGGTTGTGGTGGTGGTCTCAGAGAGGCACAGGGAGGCGCAGAATGACGGCGACGAGCGGCTCTGGTTAGGGCTAGGTTTCAGCTCGCAGAGGGGATCAGTTGGGAAGAGAGGGACGGCGCTAGAGCGAGTGAGAGGATAAGGGAGAGGGATGTTTCGGCGTGGGATCTTATCCTCACCCTAGAGCGGCAGACAGAAGCATGGATCACGGCGCGGCGGCCGACGGCGGCGCCGGTGACACACAGGTGCGTGCCTGCCTAGGGAAGATGACAGGGAGAGAGAGTGAAGCGGTACGGGCCAGTTGGGCCGCGACTGGGCCTGCTGGGCTATGGTTGCTGCGGTGTGCGACAGGCAGAGGGAAGCGGGGAGCTGGGCTGGGCCTGGCTGCTGCTCTCCTTTTTATTTCCAGAAACTTTTTTCCCTTTTTCTGTTTTGTTTTCCTGTTTGTATTTTCATATACAAAACTATTTTGGGAATTTCAAAAATGCCTTAGATTTTGTAAATCATTTCAAATAATGTGAGTCCCTTATATCATTTTGGGCTTCACAACTTTTTGACCATTTTCAAACTATTTGAAATTGTTTGAATTAGTTACAAAGAGAGGGAAAGATTAGGGTTTAGGGTTTTATCTATTTTTATTCAATGCACAATTTAAATGATGATGCTCATGAATGCACAGACAAAACCCTAATAATGATTAACTAAAAACAGGGGTGTTATAGCTCTATCCCCCTTACGAGAATCTCGACTCGAGATTCCAAAGGTAGGAAAAGAGACAGAGAGAGGAAGAAACAGGGCCACTCTAATGATAAGGGGGAAACACACTAAAACAACACCAACACACTATCTCATGGTCAACTCATAGATGGAGCGTTCAAAAACAACTCTGAGATGACAATATGAAACACACCAAGATAACAGAGGAAACAAGAGGAGAAGGTTTCAAGTTGTTAGATGATGGTCTTCATAAGGATTGAGACCATGGAACATATATGAGATTTTGAAGCTTCTGAAGAAGAAAGCTTATAAGAGAAATAACATAACCACAGACTTCGATAGGGAACCTCTACTAAACAGCTTAAGTAGAAAGCTTAGGTTGCAGAGATATGGATCAACAAAACCAAGTTGTTGAACTACTTTTGACACTGAGGAGTCACTCTTTCATTCAACAGAAGGCCAAGACAGAAAGGTATTTTGGTGGAGAGTACTCATAAGAGTCACAAAGAAACATGTAATCAGGAGGAACTACAGATTACCAAAATCATAGTCACTCTTAAAACATGGTTGAGAAAACAAAGGAAACTCTTTACTCCTCCAGGATGATCAAAATCTTTGCCAAAGATCTCGATATCACTTTACACCACTAGATGAATAGTTAAGAAGATTCCTGATTACACGAGAAGAAAGAAACTTCATTCTCAGACTTCAATTACTTGGCACAACAAAGTGTTTGTCATCATGACAGAGTCTAGAGGATCGACCGAGAGACATTTAGCAACACTACTTTAAATGTTCTCCTTGATGTTTGAGAAATCAGACATCAAGTGAAGGTCGGACTTCGGATACAAAGGAAAAACATAAGAACAATTCCTATATTAAATTATAGAAGAAGCCTCATGAAGAGTAGTTATTATTGCTGAATCAAGAGAATATGACAAGAGGTGTTTCCGGCTAAGTGTGTCAACCATTACATCCATCTTGCCATATTTACAAAGAGACCTCTGTCAAAACCTTGAGGAACCAACCATCATTTCTGCTTGAGATTTAGCTTTGGTTAGGTGAAATGATATTTCAGACTCAGCATGTCCGAATAGAAAGTTTGCAACATTTACCGCGATGGTAAAGTTACTAGATTCTCAAGATATGGACTACAACGTATAGCTCCAAGAGACTGAGCTAGATTGCTATACCCATGTAGTAGCAACTTGTCGAGAGAAAACTTCACATACATAAAGTACTAACAATAAAACACATATGTTTCCTTAAGGAACGGACTTAACTCTTCTCGAATCCACGGCGTCATCTTTCAACATTTGCACGAGAATTGGGGAAGGTTACTTCTATCATCCAGGACACATACTTCAAGATGACTCGAAGATGGTTCCCGAAATTTTCCAACATTAATGAAAAATGTTCCATATAAATCTTGTCTAACATGGAGAAGATAAGGATGTCATTGATGGGCTCAACAACAAACTTATCGAAAAACACTCCAAGAAGATGGAATCATATGTTTCTTGAATGAGACAACAATATTGGTCAGACCAAAGAACATGAAGATATACTCAAGTGAAACATCTCAAATAGAAACACCATCAAGATAGTCCTTGGAACTGAGTTTGATTTGACGATAACCCAAATCAAATCAAAGGTTGGGGAAAATAATATATCCACATAGGAAATACTATCTTTCTTCAACACGAACAAAACTAGACATCCCTTTATGAAGGAACAGAGTTGGATAGAACATTTGTCTTACAACTCTCCAAGTTGTTGTTTAAGCTCAACCAACTAGTTCAGGGGTATCCAGTATGTATCCTTGGAGATAGGAGCAGTTCAGAGAACTTGCTTTCTCAAAAACCTGATAACACGGTCATGTGGCAACATGGAGATACTTCTAGAAAGACATCTAGAATATCACGAATCGCCGATATGTTACTTAGTTAGAGAGGAAACTTGCTTGGTAAGGCAAGGAGACACAGTATCAAAGCTTCGGCACGATCCTAACTCTTTGACCGAAGAGAGTGTACCAGAATAGTGGACTTGGCAGCACAATCATTCTTCGCCTAGTGATAGGATTGGCCAATCACGCTAGGAATGAAACAAATGTCCTTAGAGTTCAAAACAATGAAAATTGCTAAGAATCTCAGATAGCCACGTTATTACACACGCGCATCACTCACGAGCGCGAAAGCTCGAGGAAGGGTGGGTAAAGATGTGTAAGAGCATTACTTCATTAAGGGGTCATGGAACTCGGTACGACCTCTTAGTATTAAAAGAGTGTGATACTTTAAGGTTGAACAGATAGAAGCTAATCAATGCCTCTTGATCTGCGGATTACAACACTTTGACCTGGTCTTAGATATGACGAGATACTGGAGTTTGTTTCTCCTAGACATTCTGAAATGGTTTGTCTTGACGGACCAAAAGAGTATCTTGCATCGGAAGACACCGATGCACATTTACTACTTGGCTACCAACTGGTAGACAAAGGTCGGAAAACAACAAGGGGAAAAGAACATGCTCATGATGGAATCCCAAGATGTGGATGCATAAGTCAATAACCTTCCGAAAACCAATGCAACTAAGGGTAAGGTGTGGCAGAGTCACGAGTATAGATGCGAGACTCTCGAGGAGTACTCCTGTCGTGATTTTTTTGGTTCCATTAAAGAACATCTGCCATAGCATGTGGTAGGGGGAGTCCTTATTTGTCAGAATTCAATCGCGACAAAGACCACAAGCTTGAAGGCTAGAATTGTAGTACCATCCATCCTGAGGTAATGTATGAACATTAACGACAGGGTCAAAGGAATGGATCTTGGGTTAAATATCAGCTTCATGTACAAGATTCAGAACACCAGAATCCAGCACAATCGGGAAGGTTCAAGTCCAAGGGTTAAAACCCGAGAAAATATCAAACTACTACTTGAGTGACTTAGCGTACACTGCAAGGTAGTGACCACGAGGTAGCTTCCAAGAGAAGAAACGACTTATGAAGTACCCAAACAATCAAAAAGGAGACACACGAGGCGAAAGGAAACCTCGAAGCCTAGAGCAGAATACTACAGATCCAACAATATAATATTGTGGGTCCAGAAAGATAGAGAGATCATGATGGAAAGAAATCTCTCTGATGAACAAGAGCAAGGGGAACAAGGAATTCACAACACACACAACTCTATAAAATACATCACTAGGTCAACTGTTTGAGAAACGTCATGCCCAGAAGGCACCTAAGCTTTGAAAGACTAGAAGAGATATCAAAAGTTTTCCAAAATCAACACCAGATAAGATAACCCAGAGGTAGAGCGAAACTGGATAAGGAGTAAAAGAAGCATACTACTCCCTCTGTTTCAAGGCTTAAGGCGTCCTTGTTTTGCGTGTTTTTTATTTGATAAAGAATTACTCTAAATAAATAAAGAGTTTTGGTATAAAACTAGTATCACTAGAAAGTATTTTTCAATACGAATCCAACGGTACTAATTATGTACAATATCAAAAGATTTTTTTGCTCAATTCTTTCGGTCAAACTTTGCTTTGGAAAACGTGTGCACCTTAAGCCCTGAAACGGATGTAGTAGAGTTTTCGCAAATAATTTTCATCTTTAAAATAGTTTTCTCAAGCACTAGACTCAACATCGACCAATAGCAAGGTTTTCCTATGGTCGGTACTGCTCTAATACCAAGAACTATGACACCCGCGGGATCAGGGCTAAACAAATCCCAGACCTCCGTCTGAAATAAGCTTAACCTTGAGCTCGAGAATATCTAGTGAAGAATCGGTAACACAGCAGTGACCCTACGACACAAAAATTTATTACAGCAAGCTCATAACTGAGTAGAGAACCAAATTATTACAAGCAGAGGTCACTGACCACAAACATCAAACAACGAAAGGCGAATTATGCTATTAAGTATAGCAAAATTAACAAATGGCCTAAGAGGCCTAAAGCATAACGATGACGTCCCAGCCCATAGATTCCAGGCTGATGGCCGTGAACCCCAAGCTACTCGTCGATGTCGATGTAGTACGGAACTCATCTTCAGGTAAACACTTACTCTGCCAAAAGTATCAACAAAGCAAGGGTGAGTACAGGGTGTACTCCGCAAGACTTCTGGCTAGTGGAGTTGTTTTGCGAAAATCCATCTTTCTTTATAAAACAAGAGAGGGAGAAGAATCTCGTTTAATCAGAGTATTTTAAAAGGGGGTAAGAGAGCGACTTCTCTGAAATATTGATCATCATCTTTTGATATCCACCAAGTCATCATCATCTGAACTAGGATCACCCCCTCGTACCCATGAGGAAGCATCCTTAACAAACATTAGTTGCCAAGTTTTATGATTAGGTTCATGTTCTCTATGATCATCACGTTCGTTCCCAAGTCGTCCATAACCGTGGACACGGCTTTCTAAAATATAATTACCCTGCAGGGGTGTACAACTTTACCCACACGTACTAACCTTCTCTTAATGCCACTAGTAATAGCCCTCTTCCTTGGAAGGCCGACAGAGGATGGTTAGACACGACCTTTACTTGCTTTCGCCGAGACCATGAGTCACACAATAAGTATGGTTCCGCCGTAACGGGTCAAATCCCGAAGCCGATACTTAAAGATGTGAGGCGAGGTTGGTTAACAGGGGCGCCATCTACCCCAAGCAACCCGGTCCATGCTTCCTTACCTGTTATGAATGCACCAACTTCACCCGGCAAATCTTTCAAAAGATTTTCTATGCATATGTAGAATGGAACGCCCGAACTATGTGACTCATGGAATCTAATAGGCAAGTTAGTTGCTCATGAGGTTTTCCAGGCCCCGTGTGGTTGTACGCTCATCTTGGTTCAAGAGGCAAGAACTCGGGTCCTAGTGGTGGCGATCATGGGACTACAAAAACCACATCCCACCGTGGCCTCCCATACAAGCCTTAGCATGTTTAAATTATACTACCTCCGTTTTAAGGCTTAAGGCGCACACGCTTTCCAAAGAAAAGTTTGACCAAAAGAATTAAGCAATAAAATCTTGATTATATTGTACATAATTAGTATCGTTGTATTCGTATTGAAAAATACTTTTCAGTGATACTAGTTTTATACCAAAACTCTTTACATATTTAGAGTAATTCTTGGTCAAAGAAAAAACACACAATACGAGGACGCCTTAAGCTCTGAAACAGAGGGAGTATCACCTCTGATATCATCTCATCACGTTCTCTTGTCATACTAGATTCTCTGCATCTGATACATCATCTGGATGGACCAGAACTGACAGCTATGCATGGCTAAGCAGGACACAGATATAAGCTCTAGCAATGCACACAAGCCAAACCTAGTTATGCTAGGAGCAGTGGATCAGGTAATATAAGCTCAAAGGAAGTATGCAATAGATAGGATACTCTATCTATCGATAAAAGACCACAGTAGAATCTTATGCATCATGGAAGGAATTGAAATGCTTTCGAAACCATAGGATTATATCATGGTGGGGCTATTCTTGCCTTTGCCAGTTGATGACAGATAAGAAGATATTCGGGAGCCTTGAACTTGACTTGGTTACAGTTGGTCAAGTATTGTTTGTCGATCTTTGATGGTGTTGTCCTCGGGCTTCGATCTCGATCTCGATATCGTATTCTACCGGGAAGAACCAAACACCGGAAAGAAAGGGAAACAATCAACACATGGCATCGATGCAATGCTCAAGCAATTATGATGATATGACAAGTTGAATTGTATTGAAAAGTAACCCTAAGGCATGATCGACAACTTAATCGGGGTTCCGAAGGGTAGAAACCCTAATTAGGAGAAACTCCGGAACATATAAGAGGGGTGCATTTTTTCTTCTAATTAAACTTGTTTCGAAAGTGGTTGAACAATCCATGGTTATAGCTTACATAGATAGATCTCATTTTTCTGAACATTTTGATATATTATTTGTATTTTTCTGACTTATAAATTAAATGTTATTGAATTTACAATATTCAAACAATTTATGAAATTCTTAAACTTTTTCTTAATTTAAACAAATCTGGAAATCCTTTTTACACCGAGGCCTAGGTTAGCCACAAACACAGACAGGTGGGCCTTTGGCCACCTCATCCTCCACGCCGGCAAAGTGGGACAGGGGGCGGTTGGTGTGTTTCTCACCGAGGCAGGGGCTACCCATTACCACTGACGGGTGGGGCCGGTGCCAAATCGTCATGCCACGCAGACGCAACGTGGGCCTCGCCGGAGAACGGCCAGACGGCGGCGTGGGATGGCGACATAGGTGATGCGGGGCTGCGCGACTAGGACTACTCGAACCAGGGCACTGCAGGCTACCTAATCGCGGTGGCGCCGCTTGCTAATGGTCACCGGAGTAGTGGATTCGACGGCGCTCTGTGGAGGCGCATGGTGGAGCACGAGGCGGGGGCGATACAGGCGATGCCAGGAAGCTGGGTTAGGGCGTGGAGATGTAGAAGCTCACCGTGAGTCTTACTAAGGGTTCGGCAGGGCAAGGCGCGGTCGGACGCGGCCAGAATCGACGACGGAGACGATGGCCGGAGTTCGGGGAGGAGCTAGCGATTGGGCGTCTGTGAGCCTCTCCGGCTTGCGCGTGAGGGGCAATCGAACTAGTCGAGCTTGGTAGTTGTGGTGGTGGTCTCAGAGAGGCACAGGGCGGCGCAGAACAACGGCGACGAGCGGCTCTGGCCGGGGCTAGGGTTCAGCTCGCAGAGGGGATCAGCGGGAAAGAGAGGGAGGGCGTTGGAGCGAGTGAGAGGATATGGGAGAGGAAGGCGTCGGCGAGGGATCTTATCCTCACCCTAGAGCGGCAAACGACAGCAAAAATCACGGCGCGGCGGCTAACAGCGGCGTCGGCGACACGCAGGTGTGTGCCTGCCTGGGGAAGACGACAGGGAGAGAGAGTGAAGCGGTACAGGCCAGTTGGGCCACGACTGGGCCTGCTGGGCTACGGTTTGCTGCGGCGTGCGACCGGTAGAGGGGAGAGGGGAGCTGGCCTGGGCCTAGCTGCTGCTCTCCTTTTTATTTGGAGAAACTTTTCCCTTTTCTGTTTTGTTTTCCTGTTTGTATTTTCATATACAAAACTATTTTGGGCATTTCAAAAATGCCTTAGATTTTGTAAATCACTTCAAATAATGTGAGGGCCTTATATCATTTTGGGCTTCACAACTTTTTGACCATTTTCAAACTATTGGAAACTGTTTGAATTAGTTACAAAGAGAGGGAAAGATTAGGGTTTAGGGTTTTATCTATTTTATTCAATGAATGCATTTAAATGATGATGCTCATGAATGCACAAACAAAACCCTAATAATGATTAACTAAAAACAGGGGTGTTACATAAGAAACCAAGGTTATCGAACCAGTAGGAGGAAGGAAACGACTCAAAGGTGTTGCTAGCAACTTGGAAACCTGCACAACACAAACTCAGGACTTTGCCCCAACGAACAGTGAGGTTGTCAATCTCACCGGTTTGCTCAAAACAAAGGATTAACTGTATGGTGTGTGTAACACCCTCAGAATCGGCCCTATGCAAGTTTTAGCAAAACTCGCCAAACCCGCATAGAAACGATTCGAAGGTGCCCACCAGGCACTTTCGTGCGGGTGGAAAGCAAAGTAATAACATTACACGACAGTCCTCGATGGGACCCACAGAACAGATATATATAACAGCGACTCGAGGAGTCAAGATTACAGATATGATATACAAAGATCCAAATCACCTTGAAAACGATGGGGCGTCCGACTACGGACAAGATGCAAATGGGGCTAAGAGCCCTGAAGAATAACCAATGGCGTCCATAATCCTGCCCAGGCCAAGCCGGAAGGGTAACCCTGCTAACGGCGTCGATCTCAAAACCTGCTTAAACAAAAGGGGTGCCGACAAAGGGCAAAGGAAAAAGAAGGAGCGTCAGTACTGAGGCCAGTACACGGCGAGGCTAGAATTCGGCGGTCCTCGCCTACATAGGTATGGTGGACTGAAGCGGCAGCGGCAGCGGCAGCGTGCACTAAACAACCTATAGAGACTCGATACAACTGGCGGCAATCAGAGGGGGGTAAGAAAGACCTATCCGGATCCAACCTAAGGCTAACACCAAACAAACCCATCCTGGTGTTTCCCCCCTCGAGACCAAACGAGGAAGTCAACCGAGG
Organism: Avena longiglumis; assembly: GCA_030063025.1. NCBI lineage: Eukaryota > Viridiplantae > Streptophyta > Magnoliopsida > Poales > Poaceae > Avena > Avena longiglumis. The sequence goes on from CP125978.1 coordinate 334,383,108, forward strand.
AACTCACACAGTTGGCAGTTTTATTTATTCAGTTATAGTTGCGGCACTTTACTAGTCAGGTTTAGATAATCGTCCTGATAAAGTAAGCAGTGGGCATTTTTAGTTCATCATTCCGTTATAGTGGCAACACTTACTAGTCAGATACAGTTATCATGAGATAACCCCATAACCCAGCAGTTGTTGGTACTTTTACTTAGCCATTCCGTTGTGGTGAAGCTGATTACTAATCAAATCGGATACAAGTCATTTTAAAACAGTAAACTTTAGTTATAGTTGTCTATGATCAGACACTGTGCTCCAAGTCGTCCATAACCGCGGACACGGCTTCTCGAAAATATTAAACCCTGCAGGGGTGCACCAAAGTATCCACAGGCACTTCGACCCTTTTTGCCAGATCAGTTAACATACACCCATCGGTATGTCGGCGGGGCCTAAGTCACGACGTTCCCAGACCCAAAGCAAGCACGGGGGGCCACCCCACTAAGTACACCCGCAACGAAGTCGGACGGTCTCCGAGACGGACTCAGGGTTTGCGACAATGGTCAGTAACGACAAGGTCCCCAATCGGGACTGTCGATCTGGAAAACATTCCGCTTCAAATAAAGATGCAGCAGTACCTCGCTGCACATCGTAAATAAAGCGGTAAAGCATGGCATAAGTACAGGATAGTAATAAAGCCCCAAACTACTTGTGGCCCCCAGTACAATACTTTGAAATCAGGTAATTATCAATGGGGCCCATATCTCCCCACCGTGGTTAAGCGCTCGATCTCGGAACAGGTGTCAAGAACTCGGGTCCTACGGGACACAAGTGGGCGGTCGGAAACCAAATCTTACCTATCACCCACCGATGCCTCTGCTTAATTCAATTTTAGTTGTTAGACAGGAATTAAAGTGAACAATAATTAAAGCCATGATCATCTCCAACGTCAACATGCGGCAATCCTCCAACAAAGGTGGTACTTGACGACAAGCAAAACACTTGAGCAAGCGACTACGACACGCGGGTCCAACTATCTACCAAACAACAGGTAATAGGATGTGTCCAAGGCTATATAGGGCTGCAGTGAATATCACGGGTACGAAACTAGAGCAACGCAACACATATAGCAATAGATCAACAGGAGGGAAGTAAATACTAGAAAAGTAAGATAGGTAGAAAGGGGGAGATGCTCGCCTGAAAACATTGTCGAAGGTTCCTTCGAAGATCGGGACGAAGCTCACATCAACTCAACGGCCTTATCCGCGAAGAAGCAAAACACTAAAAGAAACACCGGATGCAATATTTAATACAACGGCAGAAGATCGGCATGATGCATGTATGATGTATGACATGGCAAAAGTGCGGTGTAATTAGGTCATATTAAGCGGAACCGGGGTCCCGAAAATTAGTTAGATGGTTCCGGTTATTTATCTACCCCGCAATTAAATGTTATATAGCAAGACAATAGATGGCAACGGTTCGCTACACATGTTTAAATGAGGCCAATATAAGGCTAGATTTGCCCGTATATGGGCCCCATATTTAATTATTAGGTGAATCGGCATAAGGCCCCCAAACCACAGATATGCATGCGAGATGAATGATTAACTATGCAACAAGTTGTTATCATGTTATCAAATAGGGTATCGAGGAAAAGGGTCACACATTAGGGGGGGGCTCGACGTTCTTGGGGCTTCCGGGGTTAGGGGTCCGACAGGGTCCAGGGTCCGGTCTCGGGGTCCAGAGTTCGACGGAAGCGTTCTCGGTCACGGGCAGATCTTGTCGCATCGGGGTCTCGTTGTCCGGGGAGCAGAACTTGGGTCGGTGTCGGGGCGCATCGGCTTCTTCCGGGTCGGTGCCGTTCTCGTCGTCGCGAAGGTCTTGTCGGGTCCGCGCCCTCGAGGCGGTCTTGGCGAGGGAAGAAGTACTTGGCGTTCTGCGGCGATGTTCTCATCGTCCGGGTTCTCGAGCATCGCATCCGAGGAGTACTTGGCGTCCACCGGGTTCGGTCTCCGGATCCGTGAAGATCTTGTCGCACGGACGGGATCGGTCTTCGGCGCAACGGCCTCGTGGTTCCGATGACGTCCTTGGTGGTTATACGGATCCGGGCATCGGGTACTCGAGTCCGTGAGGAGAGCTTGGTTTCCGTGAAGGGGAGCTTCGGCCTGCGACTTGTGGTTGATGGCGAACTCGGATGGTCACCCGGGGTTCATCGAATCTGCTCGGCCGATGTCGATCTTGGCGGGGTTGCGGGTCACCTTGATGCATCTCCAACAGATCGGGTTCACACCATCTCTGTCTTCACACGCAACTAAGGCGGCCTTGGCGACACCGTCCTGGACAGGGAGGAGGTCAACGAGGACCATGCTGCAGGAGGCGATGCGCAGAGGCGGACAGGGAGGCTCGGACGGCCGGGGTCGCAGAACGGGCGGCAGGCCCGGCTGACGGGCGAGGCAGCGAGGTGCGGCCGGAGCTCATGGCGAGACGCGCCAGGGAAGCCGGGCGGCCGACGCCTGCCGAGGCGGTTCTGAGGCGGCGGTCCGGGAGAGGCGGCGCAGCGAGATGGTGGCTGGGTGGGGCGAGGCCGGGCGTGGCGAAGCGTGGCTGCGCGGGCTGCTGCGGGCTACACGCAGACGGAGGAGGCCTGGGACCGGGAGAGGCGGTGAGCGCAGAGGCCGCGTGGAGGTGAGGACGGCTGCTGGCGAGCTGGGCTGACGCGGGGCAGGCCTGAGCGCAGCGTCTGGAAGGGAGGCTGGCGGAGGCGTCTGGGGTCGTCGGTGAGGAGAGGTGGTGGCGGAGGGGCCTAAGCGAGCGCGCTGGGACAGTTAGTGGCGGGAGGCGTCGCGGAGCGGCGTGGTCGGCCAGGGGAGGAAGAAGGGAGGGAGAGGGAGACCGGGCGGTTGCGTGGGCCGGGGCTGGGGGCCAGGGGTGGGACCAGGGGTGGTGGTGGCGTGTAGCGTGCGTCGTGTGCGTGTGTGGGTTGGTGGCGTGGAGGGAGGAAGAGAGAAAGAGAGGGTTGTGCCAGGTGGCGGTTTGGTTGGGTGAGGGATAGGGGTTAGCTGAGGTGGCGCATGGGGATAGGCCAGGGTGAGGTGGCTGGGGAGAGAGGGTAGAGAACTGGGTAGTTTTAGGATTAATAGGGGCAGATTAGTTGGAGCGATTTAGTTTTCTGGGGCGGTCGTTCGGGTCAATCGGCCCGTTCGACTGCCCCTACAAAAATAATTATAATTTTATTTGTTTCAAACAAGTCTTTTGCAACCCGATACCCGGCAAAACAAAATATTCCGGCGACCCGGGTTTGATGTTTGAATAAAGAGGGCGTTTAGAAAATAACACGGGCTTTGCAAACATAGTTTTATGCGAACAATGCATGATGATGACGATGCAATGCACAAAATCAACGCGATTTTCTAGTAGTGGTTTTTGCGGGATGCCACAGTGTGGAAGGTAATGGTGGTTTGCAGAAAGGTAAACAGTAATAGTGGAAGATGTATCAATGGTAAAGATTGGACCGGGGTCCATAGTTCTCTAGAGGTATTCGCCTTAAGATAAACAAACATGGCATGCTGGGTAAACAAATTACAGGAGGGCAATTGAAAGGACTGAGCAAGGCATAACAATGCAATACTAGACATTCATGATCCTATGAGATTCGATTGGGCAATACAACAAGATACATAGACCGCCATCCAACTGCATCTATGACTAGTAATCCACGTTCAGATTATCATCCGAACCCCGTACAGTAACCAACGGATAACTGCTTTAAGCAAAGTGTGTAAGGTAAACAATCCACTTGTTCCATGAACACGAGACCATTGTTTTCTCCCTAGTAGCAACAACACATCTACAACCTTAGAGATTTCTGTCACTTCCCTTAGATTAAATAGAGGCATGAACCCACTATCGAGCACAAATACCCTCTCTTGGAGTCACTAGCATCTACTTGGCCAAGATAGCTACTAGAAACGGAGAGCATGCAAGATCACAAACAACACAGACATGATAGAATCAATAAGACAAAACGATTAATCAATCTGACATAGTAATATCAATATCCATCGGATCCCCGCAAACACAACATGCATGATTACAATTAGATGATCTTGATCATGAACGGAGCTCACAAGATCTAAACATGGTAGCACAAAGGAGGAGATACAACCATCTAGCTACTACATGGACCCGTAGTCCAAGGTGGAACTACTCACGCTTCATACCGGAGGCTGGCATGATGAAGAAGAAGGCCTCCGGGATGATCTCTCCTTCGGCAGGATGCCGGGAAGATCTTTAGATCCCTCGATCTAGGGATGATGGTGGCGGCGGCTATAGACTATTTCATGGATTATTGATTGGATACTTAGGGTTTAGGTATCGGAGGCTCTTTATAGGCGAAGAGGCGAGGCAGGGGCACCCAAGGCGGCTGCACCCCCTCCCCAGGCGCGGGCCTAGCCATGCCGCGCGGCCAGGGGGTGTGCCCCCTGGTGGCTCCCCTTTGTCTCGTACTCCGGCTTCATGTTCCCCACGATAAAATATTGACTTTAGCTTTTGTCCCGTCCAATTATGAGAATATTGATTTTCTGCGTTTTCTGGAACCAAAAACAGAATAAAATAGGCAAATGACACTATGGCATCTTGTTAATAGGTTAGTACCAGAAAACATATAAAAATACCTCAAAGTGTAGACAAAGCAAAGCAAAGTAGATACTAAACAAGCATGGAACATCAAAAACTATAGATACGTTTCCAATGTATCAAGCATCCCCAAGCTTAACTCCTGCTCGTCCTCGAGTAGGTAAGTGATAAAAATAATAATTTTTGAGGTGACATGCACCATCAAAATCAAACCATTTGCAAGCATTGAAAGATGGGATCAAAGAACTATGAACATGAGCATGAAAGATAGAGTTCTAACAGTAAGACAAAGGAACTATGCATGCAACATGAAAGGTTACAAACAAAGATCATGAATAACAATGCATTGAAATATGTTTGTTTGTTTCACATATAGAAAACATAGCATAGTGGCATTCATATTGTCCATCATGTAGTAGCAAATAGATGCATAGGACACCTTCAAAGTTCATAAGAGTGAATAGATACAAATAGTTCAAGAACAAGCAATATCAACAATATGCATCAATCAATAAGTTTTGGGACAATGCACAAAGAACTAAGAATGGAAACTATGCTCTCTTAACTGGTGCCTAAGGATAGAAGGTGGAGACTCAATATAATAGTGGAAGAAAGGCCCTTCATAAAATAGGGAAGCAGGGATTCCAAGTCTCAAAAAGAGCTTCCAAAAATTATGGTACTTGTTAGCTTTCATCTCTCATTGCCCATATCATAAGCATCTTGAAGTGATTAAGGTTAAAGTAAACAAACTATGGAGTATATGCTTGACAAAGTATAAGTTGGCAATCTCATGTCCCTTGAATACGAGGGCCGCTCCTCAAATTTAGACACATGTAAGTTCTTGTCATAGTAAGTACATGTGTATCATAGAGAACCGCCAACAGGGTACCCCTTGCACATGATACAGGAGCTATCCCATAATCAAAATGACAAGGCAAGCAGACAATGAGCATCTCAGCAATCTTCTTATTTACCATGGGAAAATGATGCTTTTTCTCTCTTTCCTCTTTTCAATATGTCTCTTTTTTATAAGAATAAAGCTTCATAGATTTCTCACTATGTTGATGCTGCAAGTTTCCACCATGATTAGGCATGGCTTAAGATAGTGGCCCAGGAGTTTCTCTAACACATATACATAACTCCATGGACTTAGAAGCTCCCTTTTTATTTCACACTGACGACATCCATAAACAAAAGAGCATGATATCAACTGTGTACAAAGTACAAGTACAAAGTTGAAAGCGTTCCCCGTGATAGCATGGTTCTACTAATTTCAACGTATAAGTGCAAGCATATACAACATAGATATCACAATGGTTCAAGTTTATTAGGGGCACGAAAAATAAAGTGTGCCATCAAGTTTGTGAGATCTTTAATTACTAAGTTTTCACATAACAAAAAGACTTTTTAATTAGAAGGTAGATGAAAAAAAGAATATACTTGGAATGGTGTAACACACCATGCATATGAGTTTATAGTGGACACTTTGGAATAACTTGGTTTCTTGGGAGTTGGAAGCTTGAGTAGAGCTTACTCATACAAGTGGAGGCTAGCAAAAGACTGGGAGCGACCAACTAAGAGAGCAATAATGGCCATAATCATGCAGAGCGACAAAACATTACTAATCAAAGCATAAAGTGGTACTACAAGTCAAGGACTAAATTATTATAGAGGCTATGGTGACTTGTTCATAGTCATAACATGGTGTGAGCATGTGCCAAGTCAACCAAAACAAAGCATCAAAGGAGAAAACCACAATACTATGCTTTTATATGCTAAAACAACGCATGGTTACTTCAAGGCACATTAAGCAATCCTAATTGTTTGGAACAAGTCATGCTACAGCAATAATCACTAATCATAAGGTCAAAACAACATCTAGCATGACATGATAAAGTCTAAGTCACAGTCAAAGCAAACTCCTCTTGTACTAGTTAAGCAAGAAGTTTCTACTCTTCTCCAACACCAATCAACTTATTTGCAACAACACAGCGAGAACGGGGGTCCAAAATAATTTATTCAAGAAAACTAAGCAAACTAAAACTAAAACTAAGACGCTCCAAGAACAACACAACAGTGCATGAAACAATAAAAACGAAGTGTCTAGAAAGACCTGAGATTTTTATTGATGAAGAAGGGGATGCCTTGGGCATCCCCAAGCTTTGACGCTTGTACCTCTTGAATATTTCTTGTGTTAACACGGGGTGGCATCCACAAGCTTGAGATTTTGTCCATTCTTCATCTAATTACATCACTCTTTCTCTACACCTAAAATTTTTCCTTCATACAAAACTTCACACAATTTTCATTAGCAACATTAGTGTATTCAAAAGATAATAGACCCTTGGGTTTTAGTTTTAGAAAAGCAAAACTTTCACTAAAAACACAAGCTACTATATAAATTCTCTCAAAAATCTCAATTTCCCAAAAATAACCCAAAAACGAATCAATAAGAAGCAAATGCAAGTAATGGCAGAAATCTGTCAAAACAGACCAGCAGGTATAAACCGATTTGTTCTAAGACCTTCTATTGCTCAAATAAAAAAGTGTTGAACTAACGAAAGTTATCTAACATATTGGGGGATTTATTCAGAAAATATCAGCTCAATCCTACTTATAGAGATTTTACACGAATGTTTACGGTGGATCACAAAAATCTGTTTCAGGACAGCAACTCCCCAAATCATACTTCCCTCTCATTAGAGGTTATTCTTGTCACAAAAAGCAAATAAAAAGGATAAGGAGAGGTCATTACAGAGTTAATAAATTCCAAGACTCAAGAAAAACTTTTGGGTTATCTCCCAATTAGTTCTTTAACGCCTTTAAGTTAGGCTTGATAGTTTGAGAAGATGCTCACATAAGAAATATGAATTGAAGTGAAAGAGAGCATCAAGAAGAAAATTCAAAACACATTTAAGTCTAACCCAATTCCTATGAAAAGTAATCTTGTAAATAAACAAGTAATTAAAGCACAAAGCAATAAGCATAGGAAAGCAAAACAAGTGCAACTTCAAAACTTTCAACATAAAGAGAGGAAACTTAATATTATTGAGATGCATAAAACCATGTTTCCCTCTCTCATAATAACTTTCAGTAGCATCATGAATAAAGTTAACAATATAACTATCACATAAAACATTCCTATCATGAGACACATGCATATAATGATTATTACTCTCCACATAAGCATAGTCATTCTTATTAATTATACTGGGAGCAAATTCAACAAAATAGATATCATTATTATTCTCATCACCATAATCATCAAATATAGGAGGAATATTGTAATCACAATTAATTTTCTCCGCAATAGTAGGTGGACTAAAAATATTATAATCATCATTGTAATCATCATAAATTGGAGGTAAAGTATCATCATAGGTAATAGAATTTTCAGAATTGGCACCAAAGAGATTTTCAATATCAAAAGTAGTGTGCTTTTCCAAATCATGATCACTACTATAGGTAACAGGCATAGGAAAATCATCACAAGTTTTACCCATAGTAGATATTTTAAAAGAATCAACATGAGCATAACATTCATCCTCCTCTTTTTCATCTAAAGGGCTTCCGGTTTCAGCAATTTCTTCTTCCATAGGCTCCTACAAGGCATTAGTCTCTTCCGTTTGTGGAAAGCACCTATTAAAATATTCAAGAATATAGACATTTTCTCCCTAGTAATTATCAAAGCAAAATTTGATTATCTCATAAACCTCATATTAATAAGGTGCATCATCAGTATTTTCAAGCAAACTGGCAAGTTCAAATGCACTCTTGAAAGCAATAAATTCTTCAATTTGTTCCACATCATAAAGGTCATAATTTCCTTTAACATAAGAGTATATGGTAACATTATCATTATGCTCACATTGGAAAGGTAAGTGGTTATACCTCCTATAGCAACAAACTTTATCAAAGCAATAATTAACATTATAAGTAGAGCACACCTCTCTAGCAATAGTATTCAATTTATCAATTTGTGCCCATAAGTGTTTCCCTTTTTGTGACAAATGGTGTTCCTTATAATAGTACATTTGTTCTTTCGTGAACCCACCTTGCCAATAAGAACTAGTTTCAAAGTAACCATCCATTGATAGAAAGCATGACCAAGCAAGGCACTAACAGACCAGCAAATAGAGAAGGAACTAATTTTTTGTGTTTTTGATAAGAGAAAGCAAACCAAACTAAACTCTTTTTTGAGTTTTTGATAAAAATAGGCAAACAAAACCAAGCAAAAGAAACCAAGAAAAACAAAAAGAAAGTAAAGAGAAAGGTTGTGAAGGACTCCCCTTGTGAAGCCGTACTTAGACTTCCCGGCAACGGCGCCAGAAAATCTTGATGGTGGCTCAGATCAATGTAGAGCTTCGTTGGGAGTCCCCAAGAGGAAGGTGTTATGAGCACAACAGCAAGTCTTCCCTCAGTAATAAACCAAGGTTATCGAACCATTAGGAGGAAGGAAATGACTCAAAGGTGTTGCTAGCAACTTGGAAACATGCACAACACAAACTCAAGACTTTGCCCCAATGAATAGTGAGGTTGACAATCTCACTGGTTTGCTGAAAACAAAGGATTAACTGCCTGGTGTGGAAGGTAATGGTGGTTTGCAAAAAGGTAAACAATAACAGTGGAAGATGTATCAATGGTAAAGATTGGACCGGGGTCCATAGTTCACTAGAGGTGTTCTCATTAAGATAAACAAACATGGCATGTTGGGTAAACAAATTACAGCAGGGCAATTGCCAGGAAGGACTGAGAAAGGCATAACAATGCAATACTAGACATTCATGATCCTATGAGATTCGATTGGGAAATTGTCACATCCCAAAATTCTCCAAATTTTGAAATGTGAAAAATAAATAAACAAAAGAAATAATTGTTGAAATTTAGGGTGAAAAGAAACTTTTTGTTTCTAAATGGAAACATCAAAACCCTACTTGTACAAATTTTGAATAATAAAGCAACAAACAAATATTCAAAAGATCAAATGCATTCTTGCATGGAAAGAATATTGAATTTAAACACTTGGGAAAATAAACCAAATCCCTAAACCCTAAAGAAAGAAATCATTTCCAAGATCTCTCTAAGACTATGGCTTTTATCCATATAAAAATTCAGCAACAAACATTTATAAATTATCAAAAATGATAAATAAAAATATTATAAAACCATGAAAATTGGTTTCATTTAATTTGGAGCCATGGATAAAAACTTATGAATTTAATAAGATAAAAGGAATTAATTTCCAAAGCTAATAAATCTCCTAGCTAAAATCAACACCAAATTGTGAACAAAGTAGTCTTAAAATTATTTAAAAAGATAAATAATTATTAAATAAAATTATACAAATTAGAATCACCAATTTTTGAACTATAAATAAAAAGATATGGATTTTATAAGACAAAGAAAGAAATAAATGAATAAGGAATATTTAAAAGTCAAATTAAATCTTGGCCAAATCCATAAGCAAATGGAATAAAGATAATCCAAATAAAAAATAAAGGAGTAAAGATTATTTAAATAAAATTATTTCGGCTTTTAACCATATTCAATTTTATTTGAATAAAGACAAAATTGCCTATTATAAATGATTAATTAAATCATGAGAAAAATAATTGAAATTGCCAAAGTGGATTAAAAGTTATCTAATTAACTTAAAAAGAATAAAATAATTATTTGAATAAAATTTATATGGGTTTAAACCATATTCATATTTTATTTGAATAAAGACAAAATGCCTAACATAATTAAATACTAAGCCATAAGAGAATTTTTGAAATATTCTAAAATGGAATTTTAAACACCTGAATAAACAGTATTAAACTACTGAGAAGGTTTGATAAACATCTGAATTCAAACAGATGTTTAAAACATTTGAATCAAATTAAAACAGGAAATAGAATTCAAAAAAGAAAAGAAAACTAAATAGAAAACAGACCATGTCACATCCCAAAATTCTCCTAATTTTGGAATGTGAAATAAATAAATAAGTTTGATTGATTGTTTGACTATATTGAAAATTCTCAAAGAGAAGAAACTTTTTGAATAGAAAATTCTCTCAACCTTGAATTCAAAATCTTATATTCTTTTGTTATGACCTAAGTAGCCATATAGGCAAAAAGGGCATGGATTGATGATGGATTGTAGAATTGGTGTGCAAGATTTAAAAATGAAAATCATGAAGCATTCATAAGCATTTCATTACATCCATGCAAAGTTCTCACAAACTATATCCAAATCCTAGTATCTAAATTCTATAGTTGATTCGCCCAAATGTTCCTAAAGGTAATTAAATTGACTTTATAAAACCCACTGTTTTTAAGGCATAAATTATTGATAATTATAGCCTAAATAGATCCAATTAATATTACAAAATTTTAGAAACAACATTGAGCTCATTTGGAGCTATTATGAAAAAGTTATGGAATAAATACAAACAAATAAAGATATAAATAAAATAGAATATACAAGGATTTATAAACCCACTACTTGCAAAATAGTAAAAAGATTACAAATATGATCCTACAACGATCTATTCGATTTTAGAAAAATTTAGAAACAAGAATCGTGTCATTTGGAGTTCGTATGCAAAAGATATGAGGGAAACAAGTAAATAGAAAAAGAAAAAAATGGGCCACGCCAACCAGCCGGCGGCCCAGCAAGCACCGACCGAACCAGGCATGTATAGGACACGATCGATCCATGGGATTGCTTTAAAAACCGTGCGAATCAGTTTTTGATAAACCTATCTCTAATCAAACTCTCGTAACTTTTTATCTACAACTCCGAATCGACTTCCGTTTGTTTCTACTTGTTCCCTACTCCAAAACCTATCTCCCCACCGTCCTAAACCTCCATATAAACTCGTGCAGCCACAGCTGTATGAGTTTCTCTTCTCGAAATCCCGAATCTACACATGGCCGAATCTTATTTCGCTTTTTAACCCATCTAGACTTTGTTGTTTGCCTTCGGCCAAAAAACGAAAGTTGTAGAACTCGTCGAAATCTTTCAATCCCGACAAACCTCACCTCTTTTCATCCACCACAGCCAGAGAATTTCGCATCGCAATATTTCAGATCTGACGGTGTAAAACCAAGATGTACTCGTGCTCGTTTCTTCAAATCCAAATTCCTTTGGTGAGAAGGTAGGAATAATGATTCCCCACAACTTTCATGTTGTAAGTTTTTCAATTTGACCAATGGATTTGTCTCTCTAACACAGATCTGTTTCTTGTCTATTCTGAGCCAAAATCGGGTCAATCTCTTCTTCTAGCCATCGGATCCTATCCAGACGGTCGAGATGCAATCAAACCGGTGCGTGCCATATCGTCATCCCGGTCAGCTTCCTCATCAACGCCATGTCAACGTTAGGTCAACATCTAGTCCCAATCAGCATGCAAAGTCAACCTGTCCAGTCAGCGGAATATTTCCTGGAATATTCCGTTCGAATTTAAAATTGCACATTATAGATATAACTTGTAAAATTTATTAGAAATTCATACCACGTCCAAAAATTGCGTATAATATATAAAATTAAAGATAATTTTACGTAGAGTCATCTTATCAGAATAGATCCAAGTTTTACTGTACGTGGTTACTCCATTAATTTAATTTGTTTTAATGGTCTTTTAGGTTAATAAATTCATAGGAAATTATCTATAACTCCGAAAAATATGAACAATATATCAAATTGAAGCTACTATAATGTACATTAATAATATCTGGTTGGATCTAGCCTTTGCGGATTATTTAACCCGTAAAAATTTAATTAGTTTTAATGGCTTTATAAATCATTAAATTCATAGTAAATTAATTGCTTGTCACAAAAATATAAATGATATACCGATGGAAAGCTGGTTCCATGTAGATCATCAATATGCAATTAGTTCAGTCTTTGACTGTAAGGTTTTGCCGTGAAGATTTAAATGGTTTAATGGCCTATTTAGAATAATAAATTCATAAGAAAATAAATACTGCTCAGAAAATTACAAATAATATGTCCCTAGAATCACAATTCCATGGAGATTTCAGATATAATTTTAGTTTGATTTTTAGGCAACAGAAACTATATGAATCATTTAAAACCCATTAAACACTATTTAAATCATATAAAAAGATCTATAACTCCGATTAGGGTGAATCCAACGCCCAGTGGTTCGTCTTAACGTCCTCTATCCATTAAACCCAAGAAACAAATTTAATTCGACGGTTAGAACAGGCGTTACAACAGAACTATTAAAAACCCTATATTGGCAAGTAATTATTAATAACAAGTACTCGATTGCATTAATTGGCCTCTTGCATGCATCATATACTTCAATATTGTTTAGAGAACTAAAGTAACAACCATTGTGACTTATTAAATTGTCATGCATGCATTTGTTGCATATGATCTCTATGTGTTATTATTTATGATTGTATGCAATTGTTTGCTCGATAGATTGCGAGGAGTGCAATGTGTGTGATTGAAACTACTATGATTGCAAGTATTGTGGTTATGATGAGAGCAACCATTATATATATGAGGATTGTGAGGATTATCCAATCGACTACATCTACAACAAAGGCAAGTGGTGCTATCTTGGTCATAAATGTCCTACTGTTTTCCTATGCATTATAGATGTTTTTGTAGAATTGCATATGTAGGAATTGATGTGTATATGTTATGCTATGTACCATATTATTCCCTAGTATTCCTTGTTTATGAGCCATCGTATTGGTAGATTTCTTAGCTATGCTATTTAGACGAGGAAGGGAATCATACCATGAAAAGTTATATGTTTTGAAAGGATTTTATTTTGTTAAATGACAAACCAACATGATTTTAATGAACCACCTGGGCGGAATGGCATTGATTGGGTCATCGAGTGTGGATTATGGTGGGGAATGCCGCCCAGGACACTGAGAAAGTGTGGCATCCCGCAAAACCACTACTAGAAAATCGCGTTAAATTTGCGCATTGCATCGTCATCATCATGCATTGTTTGCCAAAACTATGATCGAAAACCCCGTTTTATTTTTCCCAACGCCCCATCTTTTGTTAAAACGCCAAACCCCGGATCTCCGGATTATTTTGTTTTGTTGCCATCGGGTTTCAAACGGCCCAATTCAATTAAATAAAATATTTAATTATTTTTGCGGGGGCAGTCGAACGGGCCGTTCCGACCCGAACGACCACCCCCTGGAATATAAATCGGTCCAAACCTGCCCGCCCTTCTAATCCTAAAACTACCCAGAATCCTACCCAACCTTCCCAGCCACATCACCCCGCCCTATAGCGACGCGCCACCTCACCTTCCCTCACCCCTCACCCACTCACATCCTGCCACATGGCCTCTCTCTCTCCTCTCACCCCCTCTCCCCAGCCAGCTCACCACACAACTCACGCACACCCCACCCCGCGCGCTGCAGCACACACACTACACCCGCAGCCCACGCCTGGCCCCGGCCCCACGCCTGGCCCACCCGCAGCCAGCCCTCCACTCCCCCGCCTGCCTTGGCCCCACCACGACCGGCCCCTGCCTCTCTCCTTCCGCACGTCTCTCTCCCATGATCCCTTTCTTCCTCCTCTGCTACCTCCCGTCTGCCACCCCCTCCGCCACTGCTCTCTCCCTCCGGCGCGTCCCCTCCCCCTCCTCTTCTCAGAAGCCTCCTCTCCCCAACCTCCTCCGTCACATCGCCGCCTGAGCTCACCTCCACCACCTCGCCCGGCATGCCGCCTCGCCTCCGTCCTCTGCGTCGCGCCTCAACGCAGCTCACGCGCTCGCCCCGCCGACCCGACTCCGCCGCTACTCGCCAGCCGCCGCTGCATTTTTCGCCGCCGCCGCTTCCGACCGCCGCGCCTCAAGCCTCCGCCGAGCTCGCCCGCCATCCTCCGTCCCGACCGCGGGCGCCCATCTCCGGCCGGTGCTCCCTCCTTCCGCCATGTTCCCGCGTCCTCGCCAACTGCTCGAGCCGCCGCCGCGAAGCTCCCGCCGCTCGCTTGCCGCCGCTTCCGCTGTTTCGCAAGGCCGGTGCGCCCGTGGGTTCGCCCGCGACCGCCATCGCCCAGCGACCCGCGGCCCCGCCTTCCTCCTCGCCGGTGCGACGAACCTCTGCCCCGCCGCCGCCGGAGTTCCACGCCGACCGAGCCCTGGGCCCGCGAGCCTCTGCCGCTTCTCTGTCGACGTCCGCGTGCCTCCCCGTGGTCGCCCCTTTTCCGTCCGCTCGCCGCGTGCGCCAGCCGTTGGTTCCTTGTTGTTCTAGCGTCGCCGATGGTGAAGCCTTGGGAGTACCGTGTGTGACCAGGAACTTCGAGCTGTTTGTTAAGTGTGGCCTTGCTCCTCCACAACATCTTCTGGGGCAAACCCCTTCTTGGTGTCGCCAAGATCTTCCGAGGACGCTCAACAAATCTCCGACGACATCTTCGGCAGGGCCAAGATCTACCGTAGGACCCCGAAGACGGATCCGAGGTCCCAAACTCCGAAACCCCGAAGTCGACCCCGGCGCCCGGAGCCGAGAACCCCGACAAGGACCACGTCATGGATACGCCGAGTTCGCCATCGAGGAGACCAAGGTCGTCGACATGGAACCGGTGGACGCCAAGTACTCCTTCCCGGAGTTGATGCCGAGAACCTGAGCGCCAAGACCCGACCCTGAAGATCGCCGAGAACGCCAAGATCTTCACCCGACACCGAGTCCCCGGCGCGACAAGTGCCTCGTCCCGAACGCCATGACCGACAACATGCCCCGAGACCGCGAATGCGACAAGAACGACACCGAGACCGTGAATGCGCCAGCTCTACCCCGATGTCCGAGATCTGATCCCCGTCGAACCCTGGACCCTGACCCCGAACCCCCGGACCAAGATCGTCGAACCCCTAATGTGTGAACCCCTTCCCGAAACCCTATTTTCTAACATAATAACAACTTGTTGCATATTGAATTGTCATTCATCTCGCATGCATATCATGTGGTTTGGGGGCCTTATGCCGATTCACCTAATAATTAAATATGGGGCCCATATGCGGGCAAATCTAGTCTCATATCGGTCTCATTTAAACTTGTGTAGCGAACCGGTATCTTATCTTGCCTTGTTTTAAACAACATTTAAATTGCGGGGTATCTCAACAACTTGAACCATCTAATTAACTGTCGGAACCCCGGTTCCGCTTAATCTGACCTAATTGCATCGCATCTTTGCCATGCCATACATCATACATGCATCATGCCGATCTTCTGCCGTGTATTAAATATTGCATCCGGTGCTTCTTCTAGTGTTTTGCTTCTTCGCGGATAAGGCCGTTGAGTTGATGTGAGTCATTCCCGATCTTCGGATGAACTTTTCGACAATGTTTTCAAAGCAGCATCTCCCTTTCTACCTATCTTACTTTCTAGTATTTACTTCCTCCTGTTGATCTATTGCTATCGTGTTGCGATGCTTTAGTTTCGCATTCGTGATATTCCGTGCAGCCCTATATTGCCTTGGCCACACCCTATTACCTGTTGTTTGGTAGATAGTTGGACTTGCGCGTCGTAGTTGCTTGCTCAAGTGCTAATGTGTGTCGTCATATGCCACAGTTGCTGATGTATTGCCGCATGTTGATGTTGGAGATGGTTCTAGATTTACTTATCATTCATTTTACATTCCTGTTTAACAACTAAAATTGAATAAGCAGAGGCATCGGTGGGTGATAGATAATATTTGGTTTCCGAACGCCCACTTGTGTCCCGTAAGACCCCGAGTACTTGATACCTGTTCCTTGATTTATCGCGCTATCCACATCCGGGAGGTATATGGGACCCCCCTGAGCCAGAGCTTGATTCCGTCTTATTTCTTGGGGCCACAAACTAGTTTGAGGTTTTATTTACGATCCTGTACTTATGCCATGTTTTACTGCTTTATTTACGATTGTGCGAGGTACTGCACACTGTACTGTTTTGGAAGCGGAGTGATTACGCGGTGTCGACAAGCCCCGTTTGGGGTTCGATCGCCACAGACCATTGTCGCAGACCTTGAGGCCGTCTCGAGCTTGCCTACTCCGCGGATTCTACTTAAGGGTGGCCTCAAATATTTCTGAATCTTGTGATTGCTTTGTCGTGAAAGCCTCGTTGGGTTTTGATTTGGTTTTTCCGAGGTTGATCGAGTGTGTGTTGCTATTGGTGCACCCCGGCCGGGTAAAACTTTCTGACCGCGGATATGGACGACTTGGAGCACAGTTTCTCGATCATAGACAAGCATAACTAAAGTTTATTGTTATAAATTTGACTTATAATGACTAGTAATCAGCTTCACTATAATGGAATGGCTAATTAATACTGCCCACAATTGCTTGTTTGAGCTGTCGCTTGCGACCATTGTACCTGACTAGTAAGTAAGGCAACTACAACGGAATGGCTGAATAAAAGTACCAACAACTGCTGGGTTTTGGGTTTATATCATGCTATCTGTATCTGATTAGTAATTGTTGCAACTACAACGGAATGATTAACTAAAAGTGCCCACTGCTTATTTTATCAGAACGATTATCTAACCCTGACTAGTAAATTGCCGCAACTATAACTGAATAAGTAAAACTGCCAACGGTGTGAGTTCCTCGGTTGACTTCCTCGATTGGTCTCGAGGGGGAAACACCAGGATGGGTTTGTTTGGTGTTAGTTTCAGGTTGGATCCGGATAGGTCTTTCTCACCCCTCTCTAATAACCGCCAGTTGTATCGAGTCTCTATAGGTTGTTTAGTGCATGCCGCCGCTCAGTCCACCATACCTATGTAGGCGACCGCGAATTCTAGCCTCGCTGCATCGCCTCAAGATCGACGCTCCTTCTTTGTTTTCTGCTTTTCCCTTTGTCGGCACCCCTCTTGTTTAAGCAGGTTTTGAGGTCGACGCCGTTAGCAGGGTTACCCTTCCGGCTTGGCCTGGGCAGGGTTATGGACGCCATTGATTATTCTTCAGGGCTCTTAGCCCCATTTGCATCTTGTCCGTAGTCGGACGCTCGATCATTTCAAGGTGATTTGGATCTTTGTATATTATATCTGTATTCTTGACCCCTTGAGTCGCTGCTATATATATCTGTTCTGTGGGTCCCATCGAGGAATGTTGTGTAATGTTATTACTTCGTTTTCCACCCGCACGAAAGTGCCTGGTGGGCACCTTTGAATCGTTTCTATGCGAGTTTGGCGAATTTTGCTAAAACTTGCATAGGCCCGATTCTGAGGGTGTTACAGAAAGGATTGGTTTCTTTATTTGGTAACTTACGTGTACAACCATGTGCCAATAATGAAATGGGCGGTTGGTTGGACTCAGTAGGTTGTGGTAACTCGAACCCACGTATCCAGAGATGCAGATGGTGTAGGTTGGACCGATGCGTGTCGGGTTTGGGGAGCTACTTCCCGAACAGTTCCTTCTTGGACTTCTCCCTATCATCACCCAATATGAGAGTGGTGGTACGAGCTGGGCTGGCCAAGTCACATGGGTAAAGTGTACAAACCCCTGCAGGGTATATAAACTAAGTGCTTAGCCGTGTCCCCGGTTATGGACAATTTGAGCGACCTGATACTGATGCTATGATATTTCTCACTCATCCTTATTTCTTAATTACTTAAAACTTGTTGGGTTAACATAATTGGGTAGGAGCACCTGGGAGTGAACCAGAGTGTCCTATTTATCGTATTGGAAAACTACTTTGTTACAAATGTTAGGATAAAATTGTTGCTTTATGCAAATGAGCCTGAACTCCACTTGGCCAAATAAGCATGTAGTTGATAGATATGTTGTTAACCACTTTAGCCTACTTGCCATACATTCAATGTATTGACCATTCGTGGCTGCAACGTTTCATGTTGCAGGTTATATCGTATCTGAGTAATCGTTCATAGGTCGCGAGACTCCACTCAACAATTGTTCGCCTGTGGCACATTTGGAGGATGGAGATCTACCTTGTATTCATTTTCCGCTGTGTACTTGAATAAATAATGTAAATTCTGGATCATATTCGTTGTATTTATGATGCACAGTTATATTTGGTATCATTTTGTATTGTGTGTTCCAGTGAACCGATCCAGGGGTTGGCACTATACACATGAACTCAGCCTTATTAGGCGAGGGTGTTACAGACCAACCCACTAACCTACCCAGCCCATCAAAGTCCTTGGCCCAACTAGTAGCCCACCGGCACCTCCCCTCTCTCCCTGGTT
The DNA here is from genome assembly GCA_030063025.1 of Avena longiglumis. NCBI lineage: Eukaryota > Viridiplantae > Streptophyta > Magnoliopsida > Poales > Poaceae > Avena > Avena longiglumis. The sequence continues at coordinate 334,401,894 of CP125978.1, forward strand.
GTTCTTTTCTCACTCAAACCCGTACCCCCTCACCCACTGACCCCGCGGCCCCACACCACGCAAGCATCCTCTTCATCACCTTCTTCCCCACGCGCTGACCTCGCCCCTCTCCCCGGCCGTTCCTGCCTGTTTTCAATCCGCGTAAATTCACGTTGAATGCTCCAGTAATTCGCCCCGCGACCTCGCCCTCATAAGCGCCTCGCCATCCTCTCTCTTTCCCCTCACTCAGCACCCCCTCTCCGCCACCAGGCTGCCTCAATTTGGCTCGCTCCGCCACTACCTCCGACAAGTTTCCCCGGTAATCCCTGACTGCCCCCTTCTCTCTCGATGACGCTCATGTACTCGTCTCTCTCTTGCGCATATAACGACACCCTTGTCTTACCTTCCCGTGCCTTGTAGCTTCACCAACGATGACGCCCGAGCACGCCCGTCGCCAGTAGCAACTCCGGCGAGGAATTGTCGTCACGTCTGTGCGCCCCTGGCCTTCCAACGACCATGTTGAGCTTCCTCATGCCATTGCGAAGCCAGTGAGCCTCTCCCCTTCCTCCCATGCTTCCTTTTTTCGCCAGAACACCTCTTCCCGAGCGCCGCCTCTGCCCACCATCGCCAGCGCCGCCAATTCTTGACCAGATAGTTTCTGTCTGTTAGATCTTAATCACATGGCTTAGAATAGATGACTTAACAAACCGTTATCGTTTGATCTGAGCCACACAGATCAACTTAGATCCAATGCCCCACATTGCTTGATCTGAACGAACCGGTATCAGCCAGTAAGAAACAACCACGTGGCCAGACTCGGGTTTTTAAAACATAAATTAGATCTATTAGATGTTTAAACTTAAAAATCCATAAATTTTGTTCAGCTTGGCCAAAATTTACAAAATTTATATCAATGAATTCACAAAAATGTAAGCTTTGCAAATGTGGCCTTAGTTTAGTATTTGCTTCTGAAAAGTTAGATGTTTTTGAAGAAACATTAAATACGCTACTTTGGTTATAAAAATTATTCTAAAAATGATTTTTGAGTAAAATCTTTTGCAAATGGTTTGTATTGAACTCTCTGACCCTAAACACTAACATTTGGATTTAGAAATGAATTTTGCTAACACAAGGAATTATTCCTTTGAATAAAAGCATTTCTAGTGAAACAAAAATGTTGCTATGATTTAAAAATGATTTTTGAGTGAAACTTTTTGCAAATGGATTTTTTTTAAACACTTTGACCATAAACACTAACATTTGTGTTAAAAACATATTTGGCTAACACTAGAAATTATTCCTTTGGATAGAAACATTTCTAGCAAAAACAAAAATAATTTAAATGGCCTATTTTCACTAACTTCTTTTTAAATGGTTTTTCCACTCACTTTTCCAATAAAACAATCTTTTGCATGTTTGCATGCATTTATTTGTTTTTATTATTTCATGTGGTGAATTGTTTGAATGCTAGTTTGAATTTGTGCCTTGATTAAATTGTAGTGAACTTTGAAGAGTGTGACAATTGCAAGATCAAGGGGTGAACCTAGTTTCTCTACTAAAAAGGCAAGTGGTGCTTCATATATTTGTCCTATTATTTTGACTATGCATTAGAGATATTTTGATTAGGACTTACATGGAATTTTTACTAAGTATATATATGTTATGCCTTGGGAAATCCTAGTAGATGATGCCTTAGTAGAATTTTCCCTAAGTTAAGATTCTTGCTGCTAGTATGCTTATCTTAGCTAGTAGAAATAAGGGTGGATTATTCATGCTATGAAATATTTCTAAGTCTATGACTTGTGTTTTTCTTAATAAAACAACTATATGAATGAATAACCTTGGTGGAATGGAAAGAATGGTTTGTGTTGAGTGGTTACTCAGGGCCCATTTCTATGGCCTCCCTGGTGTATCACACTTGTGGAAAGCCACCCAGGAACAAAGAGATTTGAGATGTTAAGTGTTGAGAAGCTTCTAGTGCAGCCACATGGCAATATGGGCTCTAACTAGATCATATAGGTTGCAATAACTTAGCCATATGGATAGAAGGTGGTAGGGTGATAGGATGGAACGCATCCATTTGGTCTAAGGGAAGGCTTCTGAAAGATCTTGTCTCGATGCATGTCGAGTCTTGTGGGGAAAGTGCACCACCTCTTGAGAGAGTAAAACCTAAGTACTTAGCCGTGTCCCTAGCAATGGACAATTTGAGCATCAATACATTGAAGCTATCAAGGATCTCCTCATCCCAATTTCTAAGTTACAATCTTGTGGTTGAACAAGGGTTAAAGGTTCACCAATTTCTATTGGTGGTTCCTTGGGAGTTTTTGTCAAAAAAAATCTTAGTGATTTCAACTAATAAGGAAAACCTTATTTTGAGCAAAGCAAGCCTCAGCTACACTTATCCAAATGCATATAGATGATAGATACCACTATTCTACCATAGTATCACTTGCCAATACAATTCAAATGTATTGACCCCTGTGGCTGTAACTTATCATGTTGTAGGTTTGTTTGATGTTAGTGAAGTTTGATTGAGTAGGGATTACAAGTCTACAACCAACATGATTGCTTGTGGCATATGAATATGAAGGACTCCATGCTATATAGTTATATCTGCTGCATTGTAATGAGATAGCAAAATGAGCTATGTAAGATGTAATGAATTATTTTATTCTTGGTTATAAGTTGTAATATGACATTTGTTTCTTGGTATTACATCTTAAACTGTGGATGCTAGCTATTGATCCAGGGACTAGCATTGTAAACACAGGGACCTCTACCTTATTGAGTTGGGACCTCTACAGCAATACAACAAGATACATAGACCGCCATCCAACTACATCTATGACTAGAGGTTATCATCTAAACCCCTACAGTATTAAGTTGCAAGCAACGTATAACCGCTTTAAGCAAAATGTGTAAGGTAAACAATCCACTTGTTCCATGAACAAGATACCATTGTTTTCTCCCTAGTAGCAACAACACATCTACAACCTTAGAGATTTCTGTCACTTCTCTTAGATTAAATAGAGGCATGAACCCACTATCGAGCATAAATACCCCTCTTGGAGTTACTAGCATCTACTTGCCAAGATAGCTACTAGAAACAGAGAGCATGCAAGATCACAAACAACACAAACATGATAGAATCAATAAGACAAAACCATTAATCAATCTGACATAGTAATCTCAATATCCATCGGATCCCCGCAAACACAACATGCATGATTACAAATAGATGATCTTGATCATGAAAGAAGCTCACAAGATCTAAACATGGTAGCACAAAGGAGGAGATACAACCATATAGCTACTACATGGACCCGTAGTCCAAGGTGGAACTACTCACGCTTCATACCAGAGGCTGGCATGATGAAGAAGAAGGCCTTCGGGATGTTCTCCCCTCCGGCAGGGTGCCGGGCAGAGCTTCAGATCCCCCCAATATTGATCGGGTACTTAGGATTTAGGTATCGGGGGCTTTTTATATTTGAAGAGGCAAGGCAGGGCCACCCAGAGCGGCCACACCCCCCAGGCGCGGGCCCAGTCAGGTCACGTGGCCAGGGGTTGTGGCCCCCTGGTGGCTCCCCTCCATCTCGTACTCTGGCTCCGTGTTCCCCACGGTAAAATATTGACTTTGGCTTTTGCCCCGTCCAGTTCCAAGAATATTGATTTTATACCTTTTCTGGAACCAAGAACAGAAGAAAACAGACTACTGGCACTGTGGCATCTTGTTAATAGGTTAGTACTAGAAAACGTATAAAAATACCTCAAAGTGTAGAAAAAGCAAAGCAAAGTAGATACTAAACAATCATGGAACATCAAAAATTATAGATACATTTCCGACGTATCAGTAGGGACCAGAAGAAATAGGAGACTACAGGCCAATAAGCATAGTACATAGATTTGCCAAAATATTTTCCAAACTTTTGGCGACTCGGTTGAGACCAAATATGGAGAATCTCGTCGGCACAAATTAGTCTGTGTTCATAAAAGGAAGGATTCTACATGATAGCTTCATCCTGGTGAGGCATATGGCGAGGAGAATCAACACTAGGCGCAAGGCAGGTGTGCTCCTAAAGCTTGACATCTCACAATATTTTGATTCACTATCATGATCCTTCCTCTCTGAGGTTCTATGATGCATGTGGTTCCTGGAGGCCTAGCCATGATGGATATGAATTGTGCTTCACACGACAACAACTAAGGTATCAGTTAATGGAGTGCCATGGAGACAAATTGTACACAAGCGTGGCCTCCGACAAGGGGATCCACTCTCCCCTAATTGTTTGTGCTCATGATGGAGGTGGTTACCAAGATTGTGGCAAAGTCGATGGAGGAAGGATTATTGTCCCCAATTGACAATTGCTCCATGATGCAACGACTATCATTTTTTCCGATGATGTGGTCCTTTTGCCATTCTAGCAACACAAGACCCGATCACAGTCAAGGAGCTTCTGGCATTGTTTGGTGAGGCCTCGGGTCTAAGATTCAACTATAGCAAGACCTTGACCACGCTAATTAGGGGAGAATATCAGGAGAGGGAGCTACTAACTAGGCTACTGTAATTCCCAATCACAAAGTTTCCTATCCGCTACTTGGGTTTGCAGCTCGTCTTGCAACCACTGACTAAAGCTTAATGATAGCCCATGTTATACGCATCTGCGTAGATCATACTGCCATGGCAGAGAGGACTAATTTCTAGACTAGGTAGGCTTGTCCTAGTTAATTGATGTCAACGTGACCGATACACCATTTGTTGGTCATGGAAGCACCGTTATAGCTTTCGGAGGAAGTTCAAAAATCTTTGAGGGGCTCTTCTCGGCAGCAAAGGATAGGGCTAATGGAGGGCATTGCCTTGTTACTTGGGACAAAGTATGTAAGTCATTAGAGTATGGAGGTATGGGGGCGAAGGATTTGAGAGTGCAAGGTCTAGCATTGTGAGTTTGGTGGGAATGGTTACTGAGAGCCGACCCAACCAGATTGTGGCAAGGTCTTCCCATGCTCAAGGACAAGGAATCCAGGGAGGTGTTTGATAGGCTTGTCCTGATCAAGGTAGAGAACGGGAGGAAAACCCTCTGTTGGAGGGATCGTTGGATGAGTGGGAGAGCGGCTGAAGACTATGCCCCGGGATTACCCCTAACTATCTTGACCCAGATCCGAAACTCGAGGACACTAGCCCAAGGACTACATCAAAAAGTCAGGATCTCTGACTTCACTAGCAACCTGGAAACGCTCAGAGCTCGGGAATGCATCGCGCTTTGGGTTGCAATCAATGGAGTGAAATAGGACGCTAACATGGAAGATGTGTTTAGCTAGCCTTGTTCGAGCAATGGGATGTACACAACCAGATTGACATATCGGCAACTCACCTTAGAAAACAACATCTTCCCTCTAGGCAATGCTATCTGGAGGAGTGTGGCAACGCCCAAGAGCAAGTTGTTCGTATGGTTGGCGGACCAACATAGGATTTGGACTTCGGATCGTCACATCAGACATGGGTTCAGGATCAGACATTCCATTGCTTTGTGTGCATGCAAGAAGAAGATATGGCTGAGCACTTTCTGATCCGATGTGTGCTATCTAGAGAGGTATGGCACGACCAAATCTTGGCCTTGGGAGTGGCATATGGACAGCCAATGGTAAATAGCACATTGCAAGAATGGTGGTTAGCGGAGTGAGACCTAATTATAAGAAAAGGAAGTGGTTTGGCACGCTCGTTTGCACAACATGTCATGCACTTTGGAATAATAGGAATGCATGGTGCTTCAACAATGTGGGCCAACAATGCACACCGGTGGATTTAATCTCGAAAGTCCTAGAGGAGTTTGTTTTACTTCAAAGGACTAGGCGTCTGGGAATATGAGTTCTCAACTATGACGCGAGAGAGTAGTCATAGGCTGGTAGGATTTCTCTAGGATTTCCTTTTTGAATCATCAAGAGGAGTTTGCTGGTCTTTTTGTGACTAGCTATTGTATTATATTTCTTCCTTCTATAAAACTAAGGTAAGCTTTTGCATTCTCTCAAAAAACCCCTCAAAGAGATTCAAAAATTATATAAGGGAGAGAGGGGATTTCCAAGCTCTTGATAGTAAGAACAATGGAGGAGAGAGAGAGAACAAGCAATCTGCCCAAGGGGAAGAAGGGACCGGAATTTCCTCCCTCCCGTGATTTTTTGGGGCACCCAGACTGCCTACCTCGCATTTGGCCAAAAATTTCTGCCTCCTCCCCGGAATTTTCGTGGGTACGGGGCCAGAATTTTTTCCCCCTTGAAAACTATCAGAAACATAAAAATGATAATGATCATTGCTTGAGCATATGTACTTTAATTTCAATGATCTTGTTCTTTTTTAGAACCTAACAACAAGATATACAACATAATACAGAGAAATAGCATAGTCCAACAAGGGAGGATAAAACCAAATGATGAAAGGTTTAACCTCTCTATAAAAGATGAAGCGATAAACCTCCAAAATTAAAAATGTAATAAGATATTCATTCAAAATCCATTTTTGATGAACTTGAGCTTGTTATGAATACAACCACAAGCTCTAAAACCTCACTTCAATAAGTTATAAATTACAACCAAGAAATATGTTGCCAAGCATGCAAAGGTTCAAGCTCTCCTCGGAAGAGCGATCAAATTATTCACTCGAGAGCCCCTCTTGATAGTACGGCTATCTATCCTATACCCGGTCTCCCAACACACAAAATACTGGAAAATAGAAAACCTATCAAGATCATACCTTTGCTTTGCGCATTCCACTTGAGCTCGATGAAGACGATCTTGATCTCCTCAAGTTGGAATACATTTCTTGATTTCTCTTGCTTGAGCTATCTTGATGAAGACTTGAATATGCTCCCCCATCCTCCCATGGGAGAGTCACTTCTTTGGGCATGTCTTCACATATGCAGGATCATAAAGGATGGCAAGCTTCAAACATGTGGTCTTCTCGAGGTGGCTCATCTTAAACTTGCACCTCTACATATGTTCATGAGTGTTGATCCACTTCAAACCAATCTTTGTAATTGACTTTATAAACCTTCTATCTTCTTATTTCTTCAACATGATTCCAATAGGCCCAATGCCCTTGGACATTGCATATTGTTATTCATTTTTTTATCTTTCAAACTTAAAGCCAACACATGGTCCAAGCGATGCTAATGGACAATTTCTACAAGTGTAGCTTAATGTAAACATTAGTCCATAGAGATTGTCATTAATTACCAAAACCACACATGGGGTCACACATGCACTTTCAATCTCCCCCATTTTGTTAAATGATGACAATACCTTTGAGAGGGTATATTGATGAGTGCATATTTGCATCATGTTTTATTTTTTATTTTGCACTATAGTGGTAGGATCTTGGTATTTTACGGTGTTCACGCGCATCTTTTATGTCTACTTTCACCAGGATCAGTACAGATGATGGATATGTTGGACACAACTCTTGGACCGGTTGTATTGGAGCAAAAAAGAGTCAAAAACAGCATAAATCCCTAATTTGGGAAATATCAATAACACCAGAAGAAAATCGAGGCGATTGAAGCATACAGAAGGTTTAACGACCAACTATACGGCGGGAATAGTTTCTTCGGCCGTATAGTTCATGTCGTATAGTTGGCTCCGCCACCGCCTCCTCAAATAGTTTCACCCCATGCAATTGGATTAGAGAGACGACATACAGAACAACCAGAAATCGCCAAAACCTCACCTCCGGAAGGGATCTGGAGGGGTAACTCATCCACCGGGGATCCATCTTCGCCCTACGCAGATTCGGGAGGCTAAGGCATCGATATTCATCATCAACAGCTGCATCACCAACATATCCATCCATCCCATCTACATCTTGTCTAGATCTTGTTCTAATTTCCGTACTCATTGTGGATTTATACAAGTACTATTCAACTAAGATAGATTCTATTGTCTTTGCCATGATGTTGATTGCCTCCATGTATGAGTAGATCATTAGTTCTTGGGGAGATGGAAAAACCCTAGCATGATATTGAAATAAGATAAAGTTTATTATGATATTCATCATCCTGACCATGTGTTAGATTGTCTTCACCTTGATGTTGGGAGAAGTCGACCTCTCAATATTTGCCTCTTATGGGGACTTGATAGAGGGAACTACTTGTTGGTAGACGGAGGGGTGCTAGCATCTACAGTGACTATAAAGCTATTGGCAATCCTTACATATCAACTGGGGATTTCAACTTGCGGGGTCCGACTTCCCGTGCGATTGCAACACGGGGTCCAAGTTCCATGTAATCGCTGGGTTTCACAAACTTGGGCTGCCAATCACTAAGAAGGCCCATTTCGAGCCGAATTCGTCCCACCCCTACCAAATACAAACTTTTCGTCAACTGCCCCGTGAAGGAGACGTTCGGGACCTCCATGTCACTACTCTGTCTGTGATGCAAGCGCCAAGTCGGCAACCACGTAGGAAAAACGAGGAACTAGACCCCACGCCTTAGAACGTTGATGAAATTTACAAATTCACTCCCTCCTTTGCATGAACCCTAGCGCCGTCGGAGACGAAATCCACCCTCCACCCAGAACGATCGCTTGGGATATTTTCCTTTCGGCGACAAGTTGATGCGCCCTCTCGCTGATCCTGAGCTCTAATGATGCATGTTGTGCCCCCCATTATGAGGATCTAGCCCGCCTCCACCGCTGGACGAGCTGAGCAGCACGGAGGATGGCAGATCATCGTACCCTAAAAGAAGTGTTGGATACATGCGGGTGAGCTACTCTTCTATTTGCTTTTCGCATTTACTATAATTGCAAGCTGTCTATTGACCTGAAAGAGATAGATTCGAACCTAAAATTGTTTGCTGGTCGAACGCTAACAGACAAGTTCTTATTTTTTTGTTCCCAAATTTTTCTCAACTAGGGCCCCCCTATAGGCCCCTTACGTTCTTTCGGTACGCGTCAATGGCTACCAACCGCAATTAGCAAATGTGAAGTCCAAGTGGAATTATGGTACCTATGTCATGATTAAAGAAGCACTAACGCAGATTTGCACTATCCTTGATATGGTTGTTGCTCTGCGTAAACATATTGAAATGGGGCCGATGTAGACTGCAGGTTCAGCTTCATGGATTAACAAGACAAAAAGGTTATTATAAAGCATGACAGTCAGACGTCTGGGTTGCTGAAACGGTGTCTGAGGGCTCGATTTCTCTTGGAATGTAGAATAGTGGATGTGGAAGCTGCTTCCTCTCCTAGTGGCCCTGCTATTCAAGCTCGGGGTGGTCTGACTCGAAGCCCCGCTGATGTTAAGAAAAATGTGGTTCCTCGTCTGTGCCATGCTTCTGCAACACAACCTCCTCGTAGGAGAGCCCATTTTGCCATGGTGCAAGACCCTGTTGTGGATGCAGGTCGTGATTCCATTGTGGAATCTGCTGGTGTTGTTGCTCAGCCTGCTACTGACTCAATACCTGCTGCTGTTACGCAAAATAAGCCTTCAGGAGGCCGCCCCGCTGTTGTGGAATATGATGGTATTGTTTCTCAGACTGCTACTGACCCAATCCCTGATGCTGTTGCGCAAACTAAGGCTTCGGGAGGCCGCCCCACTGTTGTGGAATCTATTGGTGTTGTTGCTCAGCCTGCTACTGACCCAATCCCTGCTGCTGTTGCGCAAACTAAGGCTTTGGGAGGCCGCCCTGTTGTTGTGGAATCTGTTGGTGTTGTTGCTCGGCCTGCTACTGAACCAATCCCTGCTGCTGTTGCACAAACTAAGGCTTCGGGAGGCTGCCCTGTTGTTGCCAGAATTGTTTGTGTTGTTGCTCAACCTGCTACTGACCCAATACCTGCTTCTGTTGCGCTAACTAAGGCTTCGCTAGGCCTCTGCCCTATTGCTGTTGCCAGAACTGTTGTCTTGGGCACTAGTCCTCCTCGAACTCGTGGTGAAGTTCAGCGTGCTGCTGTTGCGGCTACTCGAAGACCAATTATTGAGGATGAAGCCCATGGTATGGACTCTGATACTGTCATCAAACCTCTCGGTGGTTTCGGTCCTAAGGAAATTGGTGATGGCAAGGTACACTTTTATATCGATGTCGAGAAGTTCACTACAAAATTAGATGATGGCATAGAAAAATTCGTCGACGACATTGATGTAGTCGTTGGCACATACGACCCTAAAGTGGTACAAATATCTGAACTGGTAGCAGCGTTACATGAGAAGGTGAAGTGGGGGTCCTCCCAGGAAGCACATTTGGCATTTTTTGCTTACAACAGCAAAAAGGCTATAGAAGTGACAGTTTCCAGTGATTTAGCTGTACTGATAAGTAGGATGAGTCGAACAAGACTGGAAGTGTACCTATTCGCATGCCTGCTAATAGTTGGACAGGAATTTGAGGTCGGCAATGAAAAAGACAAATATTTAGATAACATGATTGACCTGATGGATGGCCTCGCTCGTGGTTATTCGAGTGACAGTAGCTTCGAACAGAGGAGAGACTTACAGGGGAGCAACATAAAGAGGAGAAGGAAGAGCATCCCTAGCAAGAGCACCCCGAAGAAGGCCATCACCAAGCAGACCACGCCGAGAAGAGGACACCCAAGAGTTGCATGAAAAAAGTGAAGGAAATGTGCTCGAGAGGCAATCATAGAGATGATTATATATCATGTGTATCCATGAGTTATTGTAATGCTCCTTGAATATCCATATATCAGGCAACTTGTATTTATTGGCAATTATGTGAATTGTTTGTGAAACTCTTTACTTGTATGGTTATCTAATAATTTGTCCCTAGTCGGAGTTCATGTGAGGACACACGTGAATATTAGACTAGCACATCGATTAGTTGATGACTATGTTTCGCAAGTCATAGACATGGACATGTCAAACCAATGATGTGGACACATGTTATGAACATGGGGTTGGACTGACCTAACTTGAGACTGGAAATTACACTTGCAGCTCTCTCTACATATCATGTACGTTTTGTCCTTAGACCTGAGATCGTCGCATGTACTTGAGATGTGGATCAACCTACTTTGGGGCTATCAACCACTGCTCTATAACTAGGTAGTTATAAAGGTAGCTTTCAGGTTTGTCCTAATACATGCTGCAAGGCATTGCTCAATTAAGATGGGATTTGCCCATCTCTACTTGAGAGAGATATCTTTGGGCCCCTCGAGTGATAGGATCCAGAAATGCTTGGTCGTGCTACATATGGTTAAGAGTTAACCTAGTAAAGGGATTTCGAATCACAGTATCGAGAAAGAGAGGTCAGCTTGGAGCTAGACCAAATATCATGAGGCAAAAGGAAAGACATATACTTAACCTTGTGATGGTTCGTCCGAATGATCTTTATATGGGTTTAGGAGTTGGCACGTCTTTCTAGAGGACGGTACCAACTATTGACGGAGTAAATGTACCCGTGTCATGTCTATGTGTGTATGAACCTATATGGTCACACACTTAAGGGGTTGGAAGCCTAATGAGGATTGGATCCGAATTAAACCAGGCTTAGGGTACTAATGGGATGCTAATGTAGAATCCCGCCAGGGACGCCTATATAAGAGAGGGTGGGGCGAGCTGAATAGGGTTGAGAATTCCACCCGGCCGCCATTCCTCTCACGCATGTGTTGCACATGCGGACCACCTAGCAGTCCGGCGTCTAACGCTTCCACCCCGGACGTGTGGATACCTCGGAGGTGTTGCAGCTGTAGCACTTGGACAAGCCGTGCAAAGGGGAGCTACTCGTGGTACGAGGACGAGGAGGAGACATAGAACATCTACGCTGCCCCGACGTGCTTCATCAAGTTTTGTAACTGCGTGTCTAATGGTAATCCCGATTCTATGACAACAACATTCATGGTTTGCATGGTAGAAAATTTTGATTTGCACTAGTGTACCTACCCGTATCCCTTCAGTGGTATCAGAGCCGATGTTGTTAAGTTATAGGTTCGGGAAGTTTGAATTTGGTGATATGTAGATTGATATGAATGATGTGATCGTTTATATGGCGGTGGTTCTGGATTGATCTATGATCTTGCTTTCCATGATTCTGATTCTAAGGTCGTCGAACGACTTACCCCTACCGGTCGGTTTCCGCCATCAGGGTAGACAGTGACACATAAATCCTATTGAATCACGCGAAGATCAATATGATTGATCGAATCAGGACCTAGATCTGAAATCGATGTACCATGATCAAAGGTGTTTGGTCGAATCGGAACAAAAGTTGGTTTATGGTAAATTTGATTTGCCGATCAAAATACTTAAAGAAAATTTTATACCGCGAGGGGTGCTACGCCTTCGAACCCTGCAGGGGAGACCCCCTTAATCGTAGCCCCTTTTGTATCTCGTTAAGATTCCTAGGTGCTGAGAGTTCACATGATCCAATAGAATGCGATTCTATGCATAACTTGTTTTTGTAGGATGTATGTGATTAGTATGGCCCAAATATGTATGTGATGCATGTATAAAATTTTTTATGACCTGCGTGTCATGAGTAGGGCAACACGGCTGGAGCCATATGTGTTGTCAATTATTGTAATGGCCTACGTGCCAACTTGTGATGATCCCAATACTATTTAATTTTTATTACTAGATGTTAGGAGTAATAGCTTGTATTAGTTCTTGGAGGACTCATCAGTTGAAGGATAGCTCGCATGGACCATGAAGATGGAGATCATCATGGTGGACAGGTTCTATCGCGATGGAGATCACCATGAGAAAATGGGCCATATTGTGTCACACCTATGTGAATGCTATTCTTATACGTTTTACTGCTATGCATGCTTAGATGATAGAAGTAGAACAATCCCTCACAAAGTTTAAGTTAAACCATGCCCTTCGAATCAAACCTTGCACCATCCTATGCCATGTACAATCCTTGGCTGGATGGGTTTGTATCGGATACCTACACGCATAAGGGTTGGTGAGCTTGACAAGGTCATCTTAGCAGTTAAGGACCTTGGGGCATAAAGGTTGGGCGCCAAATTTAGACATAGAGATGTCACCCAACAACAACAGTCATATATGATATGATTAGAAAGAGTTGCTTACCGATTTACCTTGTCTTCTAGCAGTGATGCTAAAGCTCACTAGTCGACTTGTTAATTGTGGATCTTGAATCACTTAGTATCAATAGAGGGATGCTGATTTAAGTGGGAGTATATGTTATTAAATTGTTTAATATGTTTTACTATTTCATGGTTACATGGCTTAGTATTTTGCATTTTTCTGTTGTAGATCAATGGCATCGAACAATTCATCACCTTTTTCTTTGTGTTTGATTCTTGACAAAGATAAACTAAATGGAACAAACTATTCGGACTGGGTCCGTAACCTAAGAATTGTTCCCAGGGCTGATAAAAAGGAAACTGTTCTGGATACACCAATCCCCGATGAACCTGCTGATAATGCAAATGTTGCCCTTAAGAATGCCTACAAGAGAGCATGTGATGATTCTCTTGAGGTTAGCTGTCTTATGCTTGCATGCATGGAACCTGAAATCCAAAAGCAGTTTGAGGATCAGGAAGCATATGATATGATCGTCGCGCTTAGGGACATGTTCCAGACTCAAGCAAGGACTGAGAGGTACAATGTCGCCAAGTCTTTTGTGGAATGCAAGCTGGCAGAGGGAGCAGCTATAGGTCCCCATGTGATCAAAATGGTTGGTTACAGTCAGACTTTGGAAAAGGTTGGTTTTCCACTAGGCCAAGAGTTGGCTACTGATTTCATTTTGGCGTCTCTTCCATCTATCTCTGGGTATTTCATTTCGAACTACCATATGCATGGGGTGGAGAAGGGCCTTAATGAGTTATGTGGGATGCTAAAAACAACAGAAAGTGACATTAAGAAGTGTGTAGGGCATAGCCATGTGATGGCAGTGCAAAATAAGCCTAGCTTCAAGAAAAAGGGCATTTCTTGGCAGAAGAAGAAGGGCAAGGCTAAGGATACGATCCCTAAGCCAAATCCTGCACCCAAGGAAAAGTCTGGACCTGTAGAAGAGACTGGGTGCTTCTTTTGTCATGAACATGGCCAATGGAAGAGAAACTTCACCAAGTACTGGGCTTCTTTGAAGAAGAGTGGAAGTAAGAGTACTTCCCACTCAAGTATGCTTGTTGTAAATGTTGTGGACATTTTTCTCGCTGATTCTTATGTTAACTTTTGGGTATTTGATATTGGAGCGGTTGCTCATATTTGCAATTTGATGCAGGGGATAATAAGGACTAGAGAAGTACAGAAAGGCGAAGTGGATTTTTGCGTCGGAAATAAAGCAAGGGTTGCTGCATTGCTCGTCGGTGTCATGCAGCTTTACCTTCCATCAGGATTTATTAAGGAGTTGAATAATTGTTATTACATTCCTAGTATGGGTTGAAACATTATATCACCTTCATTTTTGATGAAGGATGGTTATTCATTCGCGAGTGCAAACAATGGTTGTGTAATCTCTAACAATGCTATGTTTATGGTTGATGCTCCCATTGTGAATGGGTTATTTATTTTAAATCTTGATGATGCATTTGTTTACAATGTTAGTGCTAAGAGGCTTTGGCCTAATGATTTGAGTCCTACCTATTTATGGCATTGTTGTTTGGGGCATATAAGTGAAAAGAGCATGAAGAAGCTCCATGGTGATGGTCTTCTAACTTCATTTGATTTTAAATCATACGAGACATGTCAAGCTTGTTTACTTGGAAATATGACCAAGTTGCCTTTTATGGGTTTACCTGAAAGAGGGCGGACTTGTTGGAACTCATACATAGTGATGTATGTGGACCAATGAGCACGACAGCCAGAGGAGGATATCACTACTTCATTACTTTCACTGATGATTTCAGTAGATATGGTTATGTCTACTTGATGAAGCATAAGTCTAAAACTTTTGAAAAGTTTAAGGAGTTTTAGAGTGAGGTAGAGAATCAACGTGGCAAGAAAATAAAGGCCTTACAATCTGATCGTGGAGGTGAATATTTGAGTCATGAATGTAGCAATCATCTTAAGATTTGTGGAATTGTTCCACAGCTCACACCGCCCGAAACGCCTCAAAGAAACAGGGTCTCTGAATGGTGCAATCGAACTTTGTTGTACATGGTTCATTCGATGATGAACCAGTCGGATTTACCATTATCATTTTGGGGTTACGCTCTAGAAACAGCAGCTTTCACACTAAACAGTGTACCATCTAAATCCATAGTTAAGACGCCATATGGGATGTGGACTGGAAAGAATCCCAGTTTGTCTTTTCTAAAGATTTGGGGTTGTGATGCATTTGTCAAGCGACTTCAGTCGTACAAGCTAACACCCAAATCGGATAAGTGCATTTTCGTGGGATATCCAAGGGAAACCTTAGGGTATTACTTCTACAACCAAGAAGAGGGAAAAGTGTTTGTCACTTATAGCAGTGTTTTCCTAGAGAAATAATTTCTCACAAAGGGAACGAGTGGAAGGTCGGTGCAACTTGAAGAAGTTCAAGATGAGCCAGTCGAGTATGCTTCTGCAAGTGATGCTATTGTAGCAGAACAAGTTGAGGAACCCGTGGCAATAGAAGCACCACAACCACGAAGGTCGGCGAGGCTCCACGAAGCACGAGAATTATTATTGTTAGACAATGATGAGCCTGCGACCTATGCGGAAGCGATGATGGACCCAGACTCTGAGAAATGGCTAATTGTCATGAGATCCGAGATAGAGTTCATGGGAGACAATCAAGTTTGGAACTTGGTTGAACTGCCTGATGGTTTTAAGGCCATCGAGTGCAAATGGATCTATAAGAAGAAGATTGATATGGATGGAAATGTTCACATCCATAAAGCTCGACTTGTTGCAAAAGTTTTTAGACAAGTTCAAGGAGTTGACTATGACGAGACTTTCTCTCCTGTAGCGATGCTTAAATCTATACGGATCATTCTAGCCATTGCTGCACATTTCGACTTTGAAATATGGCAGATAGACGTCAAGACGACTTTCTTAAATAGAATCCTTACTGAGGACGTGTATATGATGCAGCCCGAAGGTTTTGTCGATCCAAACAATGCTGGAAAGGTATGCAAACTTCAAAAGTCTATTTATGGGCTGAATCAAGCATCTCGGAGTTGGAAAATTCAATTCGATAAAGTTGTAAAGGAGTTTGGCTTCATCAAAAAAGAACAAGAACCTTGTGTTTACAAGAAAGAAAGTGGGAGAGCGCTCGTATTTCTAATCTTATATGTAGATGACATATTGCTTATTGGAAATGAGATTTCTATGCTCGAGTCTGTTAGGACCTCATTGAAAAATAGTTTTTCAATGAAGGACTTAGGAGAAGCAGCATATATTCTTGGTATCAAGATCTATAGATCAAGGAAGCTAATTGGATTAAACCAGAGTGCATACATTGACAAAGTGTTGAAACGGTTCAACATGGAAAATGCTAAGAAGGGGTTCTTGCCCATGTCTCAGTATTAAACTCAGCAAGACTCAGTGTCCTTCGACCACTTATGAGCGTGAGGGCGTGAGTAGGGTTCCATATGCTTCGGCTATTGGATCCATCATGTATGCAATGATATGTACTCTCCCAGATGTTCCCTATGCTCTAAGTGTTACGAGCACATACCAAGCTGATCCAGGTGAAAGTCACTGGACAGCGGTAAAGAATATCCTTAAGTACTTGAAAAGAACTAAGGATATGTTCCTAGTTTATGGAGGTGAGGATGAACTCAGTGTAAAGGGATACACATATGCGAGTTACCTTAATGACTAAGATGACTCCAAATCGCAATCAGGTTATGTGTTTGTCATGAATGGTGGTACTGTGAGATGAAAAAGTTCCAAGCAAGATACGGTGACCTCCTCTTCAATAGAAGCTGAATATATTGCTGCCTTGAAGGCTGTAAAGCAAGTTGTGTGGATTAGAAATTTCCTGATCGCTCTCGGTGTGGTTCAGGGTGCGTCCAGTCCCTTGGACGTTTATTGTGACAACAATGGTGCTATTTCACAAGCCAAGGAACCTAGACAACACCATAAGAACAAACATATTCGCATGCGTTACCATCAGATTCGTGAGTTCGTTGAGGATGGTAGTGTCATGATATGCAAAATACATACAGACTCAAATGTTTTTTTTTTTGAAGTTTTCTACTGTAGGAGAGTCCCCCATAGTCCTTTATTCATCAAAAACAGTCCAGAGTTTTACTTACAACACATGTACATAAAAAGGGGGAAAACGGAACTAGGATAGACTGTCAAGCCATAATGACAGTAAATCCTTATGTTTATCTTTTAGCCTATGAAGAAGCATAGTAATATCATAGACAAAGCCGTCCTTCCAGCCTCTGAAAGTCGGTTTTGTATTCTTGAAAACCCAATCATTCCTTTGCTTCTAGATATTCCAGCACACCAGGATTGTAACCTCTAAGAAACAGGTCCCTCTGAAAGATTTAGAGGCATGACAAAAACTTTCTCTATGAGCCACATCCGTCCATTGGATTTGAACATAATTCCACACTCTAGTGCTGAAGTTGCACTGGAAAAAAAGATGTTTCCAGTCCTCAATGACTCCAATAGGACAAACCACACAACCATGATTATCAGTTACCTTCTAGTTCCTTCTAAGCAGCATGTCCTTTGTATTTAATCTGTCATGGAAAAAAAGCCAGGCAAAGAACCTATGTTTGGACATGCATTTGCATCCCCAGATACCCTTTGAGATTAAATCAGTGGACATCATTGAGAAACAATGTTTATAGAATAACTGAGACCTATAGCCTTCATTACTCAATTTACATATCCACTTGTCTTCCTCCTGAGATAAGCGTACTGAGCTAAAGACATCTTGCAGTTTATCATATTCCTGAAATGCGTCAATTGAAAAAGGCAGATGAAATGCATCATGCAGATTTCTCAGTGTACCCATATCTCTGACAGAAACCATATTGTCTCTTGCAAAAGAGTATAACCTTGGGAATTTGGTTGCAAGTAATTATGTGTGCCAAAGATCATTCTAGAACAAAATGGTAAATCCAGACCCCACGATGGATTTGGAAATGGATCTCCACTCATCAACTAGATTTAATATCCCTCTCCACCAAAAAGAGCCACAAACAGTAACAGCATGGGGGACAGACTCATGATAATATGAGTCCCTGACCAATCTAACCCAGGGCAAGTCAGCATTATTATAAAATTTATCCAAATTCTTAATCAATAGTGCTTTATTCCGAGTCTTGAGATCAATAATTCCAAGTCCTCCTTTGTCTTTAGGCTTACAGATCATAGGCCATGCAGCCAAAGAGTTAACTTTCTCCTGGTTCATTATTTTCCTCCAAAGGCATCTCCTCCTTGCCTTATCCATAATATCAATGACCCCTTGAGGAATTTTCAATGTGCACATAATATAAGTGGGCGGTGAAGATAGCACAGAGTTCACCAAAATAAGACCGTCTCCATAAGACAAAAAAGACACTGTTGCATTTAACCTTCTCTCAACCCTGTCTATGAAAGGTGAGAAATCCTTGATTGTGGGTTTAGTTGTACCCATTGGTAATCCAAGGAATGTGAAAGGCATAGCAGCAAGCTGACATTGAAAGACAGAGGCCAAATGTGCAGTTTCTTCATCAGACAAATTTATTGGAATCATGGAGGATTTGTGAAAATTGACTTTTAGACTAGTAAACTCAGCATATTGAATTAGCAAGTCCTTGAAGACTAATAGTTGATCCTCATCGGCAGGCAAAATGATTAGGGTATCATCTGCATATTGTACAATTGGATAGTCTCCTTCCATTGGGATAGGCAATTTCAGAGTTCCATCAGAAAAAGCCTTATTTACCATGCTCTGTAATAAATCACCTCCCAGGACATAAAGTAAGGGTGACAAAGGGTCACCCTGCCTGACACCCCTTTTACAAGCAAAACTCTGCCCAAGCAAACCATTTAAGAGCACAGAAGATGTACCACTACCAAGAATATTCTTGACTAAAGCAGTGAACTTTTTTGGGAAACCTTTATAGCTCAGGACTAGGAGAATAGCATGATGCTCAATTGTGTCAAAGGCCTTTTCAAAGTCAATCTTGAAAACCACAATTTTCCTCCTTGACTTCTGACATTGAAAAAGATATTCAAAACACCAACCAGACAGTCCTGTATAGTTCTATCCTGAATGAAACCATACTGATTAGCATGGATACACCTTTTGATAT
The DNA here is from genome assembly GCA_030063025.1 of Avena longiglumis. Taxonomy (NCBI): domain Eukaryota; kingdom Viridiplantae; phylum Streptophyta; class Magnoliopsida; order Poales; family Poaceae; genus Avena; species Avena longiglumis. The sequence goes on from CP125978.1 coordinate 334,421,016, forward strand.
CATCTTGCAGTCTGTTTGCATATATTTTGGTGATGAATTTTAAACAGGTATTAGTCAGAGAGATAGCCCTGAAGTCATTGACCGATTGAGGTGTAGCTTTTTGGCAGTAAAGTAATGTAGGAGCCATTTATACTCTCCAGGGAGATTCTTTCATCATGAAAGTCCTAACACAATTGAATGAAATCATCCTTGATGATGTGCCAACATTTTTTCACAAAGAAACCATTAAAACCATCAGGTCCAGGAGCTTTGTCAGATTTCAAAAATTTAACAACTCCCTCAATTTCCTTCAAAGTAATTTCCTCAAACAGACTGTGTAAACCCTGCACTTGACTGAGTAAAAAGGATAAATCCATGTGCTTGTTGGTTGGATAAGAAACTCCCATCCTGCTCTTATAACATCTCCAAAATGCACATGCCTTCTGAGAATGGTCAGTCAAATCATTGCCAGATTCATCTTGAATACTTGTAATCACATTATGTCTATACCTTTCAGTTGCCTTTGCATGGAAATATTTTGTATGCTCACCATTTAATTTTACCCATCTAATAGTACACCTTTGCTTGCAGTAATCTGATTGTAACTTCAACAATTTTTCTAGATGACATTTTACAATATTTCTGAAGTTAAATTCAGGAGTGAACAGAGGCCTAGCATCCTCCAACTGATTCAGCATAAGAATAACATAATTGAACTTTGCAACAATAGAAGAGGCAGAAGAAGATCTAACCACGGGCTATTTCCAAACTTTATCAACCAACTCCATAAATCTTGGTTGTTCAACCCAGAAATTATCAAATCGAAAAATCCTTGATTTAGGGATTTTGGTTGCTACTTGAACAACTCATGGGACATGGTCAGAGATAGTTTTTGCCAATGGAAAAAACCAGTGTGTTTGGGAAATCAATGGTCCATTGACAAGAAGTAAAAAACCAGTCAAGCTGCTCCAGAAGAGGCTTTGCTTGCATATTTGACCAGGTGAAAGATATGCCCTTTAAAGGTAATTCCAATAAGCCCAAGTGACTAATTATGTCATTAAACAGAATGATATCATTCATATCAGCCCCTGGCTTGTTTCTATTTTCCACTGATCTGATAAAGTTAAAATCCCCCAGGAGAAGCCAGTGCTCATGAATGTTTATGTTTAAATTATATAGCCAGGTAACAAAGTTGTATCTTTCAATTCCTTTACAAGGTCCATAAACATTTACTAAATTCCACTTCTGCCCATTGTGTAAGGAAGAGAAAGCCACATGAATAGAAGATCTATGAATTTCAATGACTTGCCCATCAGACACAGCACTTTCCAAAGCACAATAATTCCACCAGATGCCCCAATTGCAGGTGAAAAAACAAAATGATCAAACCTTTTTGGACAGAAACTCCTAATAAAGGAGTGATCAAAGGAATCACATTTAGTTTCCTGAAGAAAAACAACAGAGGCCCTGCTCTCTTCAATTTTATTATAGACTGCTGTCCTTTTATCTTTATCATTAAGCCCCCGTATGTTCCAATCCAAAACCAGCCAATCCATATTTCCCAATGAATTACACATTAAAAAGACACATAGCAACAATAAAGACCAGCCCCATAGGACCCAATATAGAATATGAAGGACAACATGGATTACAATAAAGTTTCCAAAAGTGTGCCAATACCAATATGCCAACAGGTTCAGATAGTCCAGAAAACAAAAGCCAAGTTCCATAATAATTACAATATAAAAGTTACATTGCTTGTCAATAGATTTCAAGCAACATAACAACTCAGACTAGCTACTCATTGGACTTCTTAGCAGCAACATCATCTATGGAGTTGGCCATCAGCTTCTCCACTGTGAGTTCAGATCCAGGTATCTCCAGCATAGCCCCAGCCTGCTGCAAAATAGAGATGTCAGCGTAGGGAGGGACCTCCTCCACCTTTCTTGGTTTGGAGGATCTTGGCTTCATCCTTGGCTTAGGCTGATCTGACATGGGCTCAAGTCTGAATCCAAAATTCCTTGTTGAGCTCCTTGTACTGCATCTAGGGGATTTTCCTCAATAATATCCAGGAATAAACTGCACTGAAGATCCTGACTCAGAGGAAAAATAAAAGGTGAAAGAGGATTGATCTTGAGGAGGCATCTCATTCTGCTGCACATCATCCTCGGCATTCTCTCCTGCAACCCCCTGATGTGGCCATTCACCCCATCCAGGAACATCAGGCTGTATATCATAAGGTATCCCACCCTGCTCTTCCACATTAGGCTGAAAACCATGATTCTGTCCGGGTAAAGGGTGTGGGTTACCATTGTGAGGGACAGGAGACTCATTCCTAGGCCGAGCATCTCCTTGCACACTCATCAAAATATAGCAAGGAACTGTCTAGGAGACCACAATTCCACCATATTTATGAGGCTCCCTGACAACAATGGACCTGGGAATATCCCCAGCCCCACCATAGCTGCATTTGATCAAAGTCCTAGTTGGACAAGGATCCTCTCTGAACCAACCTCTGAGTTTTCCAAATTTAGCTACAGTTTCAGTGAGAAATTCCTCATTACGATAATCCATAGGAAAGTTAAGCAACATAATCCAGTCAGTCCTGGTATAAACAGTGGCTCTAAAATTGGGACCCTCATTGTGCTTAGTGAAAGATAAAAACCTTCCATTACCAAAGGGCACCTCAGGTTGCGCAACAAGTAAATCTCTAGTAACAGAATCACGCATCCTAAATAACCCAATGCCAACTGCACTTTCAGCAAAACTTAAAACTTCCCACTGCAGATCATTGACAATGCGATCAGTAACTTGCTGCAATACCTCATCAATCTCATCACTGATCGGCCGAGGAAGCACAACCGCCATTGCCCAGTTCTTGTGACGTCTAGGAGGAGTTGAAGAAGCAGTGACACAAATCCTTGGAGGACTCTGATCAGCATCCCATGGCTCCAAGACATGCATCCCTGCTGGAGTAAACCTCTCCGGCTGCACTGGAAAGTTTTCCATTTCTAGGGTTTGTGGAGAAAGAGCAGGCGGCAGAGAACGCAGGAGAGAAGAGCAAGATTTTCGAGGAGAAACCGAAACGCCTGGAGATAGAACTGTTTTGTCGGAGCCAGGGACAGGGGCAGAGTCCAACTTGACTTGATTTGACTGCTTGACGACCCAGCAAAAAGACGAAGATGCCCCTCACTTACCAAGACAATCTTTCTTAACATGACCCTTTCTGAAACATGCCAAGCAACAAATAACATATGTACATTGATGCGTAACATGTTTGAAACTAAGACATCTTGAGCATGTCCAAACTTTGTGCACCATATCATCAATCATAGTCTCAAAATCATTATCCAAAGATACAGAATTGTCAACATTTAGAGAAGAATTAATCTGGCTAGATACAATATTTGGAGGTTCATCAGTCAGTACAGAATTTCCCAAATCAATTGAAGAGGCCATAGACACATCTTTGCCTTTGTGCAAAATAAAACCGCCAACTTGAACATTAACCACACCAGGCAAAGAATTATCCAAGTTAATAATTCTCTTAGTGCATACTTTTGGCTTCCAAATGCTAGTCATCATAATAGGTTTGGCCTGGTTTTGAGACAGCGAAGATTTCTTAGAGGTGGAACCACCCACAAGAGTCCATTTGTCATCCAGTTCCTTCTTCCAAAGGGAAAATTCCTTCTTCCAATTTGGTCCTCCAAAACCCAGAGACGGAAGAAACATTTGAAGTGAAAACATTCATAAGAGCCAAGATTATTAACAAATAAACCCACTCTCTTGGAGGAAACAGTAAAAGAGAAGACCCTTCCTCCAATTTCAGACACATTTAATTCACCACAATAACCTCCAATGGCTGCCTCAAGAGCAAGACTGACAGAATCATCATCTAATTTAAATGAAGCCCGTCCAAAATACACCACCATAGTAAAGTGGTCCGAACTAATAAAAGGGTGCACTGAGGATTGACATAACATACGCACTTCTTTGGAAAAATTAATACCATGAGAGAAATCCATGCCAATAGTGGTGAAAGCATGCATATCCATAGACGAGGCATCGATAGGGTTATTATCCAAGATGTTTCTAGATGCATTGGCCATTGGAAAAACCAAGGGGACACCATTATCTAGGAGAACCCCCTTACGTAGAACAAGTCTAACTCTAACCAAGGCACGATGACATGGAAATTTAATCTCAGATCCAGAGGAGATGAATTCTCGTACCTTGAGATATTTGCTATCAATCACAACCCCATTGGCAGCCATAACCTGAATCCTCCTCAGTTTGGGATTAACCACAATGAAACCCGAAGACATTAAATCTTGGCGAGGCTCTAAAACCCCAGAGTATAGAGCCTTCCAACCCCAAGAGGAACGATCAAGGATCAAAGAAGAAGGCATGGTGGGGTAGGGAAAATGGAGGCTAAAAATGTATGTGTATGGGAGGGAGGTGGATTCTGGCAGCCAAGATGGCCGCCGACAAGGTGTGAGGCCCAAGGGGGCCTAGATTGCCATGAGATCACCGATCCTATTTTTTAGGGAAATTTCCGGTTCCAAAGCCACTCCCGCAGCCTGCGCATGTAGCGCACGCAAGAGCAATAGGTATTAGATACAATCTATATTGACTCTAGTGCAAGTGGGATACTGAAGGAAATATGCCCTAGAGGCAATCATAGAGATGATTATATTTCATGTGTATCCATGAGTTATTGGAATGTTCCTTGAATATCCATATATCAGGCAACTTGAATTGATTAGCAATTATGTAAATTGTTTGTGAAACTCTTTACTTGTATGGTTATCTAATAATTTGTCCCTAGTCGGAGTTCATGTGAGGACACACGTGAATATTAGACTAGCATATCAATTGGTTGATGACTATGTTTCACAAGTCATAGGCATGGAGATGTCAAACAAATGATGTGGACACATATTATGAACATGGGGTTGGACTCACCCAACTTGAGACTGGCAATTACACTTGAAGCTCTCTCTATACATCATGTACATTTTGTCCTTAGACATGAGATTGTCACATGTACTTGAGATGTGGATCGACCTACTTTGGGGCTATCAACCACTTCTCCATAACTGGGTAGTTATAAAGGTAGCTTTCGGGTTTGTCGTGATACATGCTGCAAGGCATTGGTCAATCAAGTTGGGATTTGCCCCTCTCTACTTGAGAGAGATATCTTTGGAGCCCTCGAGTGATCGGATCCAGAAATGCATGGCTGTGCTACATATGGTTAAGAATTAACCTAGTAAAGGGATTCTGAATCATAGTATCGAGAAAGAGATGTCAGCTTGGAGCTAGACCAAATATCGTGAGGCAAAAGGAAAGACATGTACTTAACCTTGTGATGGTTCGTCCAAATGATCTTTATATGCATTTAGGAGTTGGAACGTCTTGCTAGAGGCGGCTACCAACTATTGACGGACTAAATGTACTCCTGGCATGTCTATGTGTGTATGAACCTATAGGGTCACACACTTAAGGGGCTGGAAGGCTAATAAGGATTGGATCCAAATTAAACCAGGATTAGGCTACTAATGGGCTGCTAATGTAGAAGCCCGCCAGGGACGCCTATATAAGAGAGGGTGGGGCGAGCTAAATAGGGCTGAGAATTCCACCCAGCCGCCACTCCTCTCACGCATGTGATGCACATGCAGACCTAGCAGTCTGGCGTCTAACGCTTCCACCCCGGACGTGTGGATACCTCGGAGGTGCTGCAACTGTAGCACTTGGACGAGCCGCACAAAGGGGAGATGCTCCTGGGACGAGGACGAGGCGGAGACATAGAACATATAAACTGCCCCGACGTGCTTCATCAAG